>ML661897.1:12229343-12690760 GCA_007570785.1 Antilocapra americana
GGCAGCTTGTAGCAGAAACAAGTGTAGGGGGGAAGCGGGTTTCTCAAGCCAACACCAATCCCCACAGTGGTCTACTCTGTGATCTGGCCTAGACTGAAAGCTTCTCTTTCTGAAACACACTGTCATGACATCAGCTTTTACTACCAACCCCTGGTCCATGAGCCTGAAGAGCTCTAAACTCTGGGTGCATTCTCTGACTCCAAACTCCATCACGCCCTTTCTGCCGAGGTCCATGCATGGGCTGGAAAGAATTTCCAGACATAAGGCAGAATGAGAAGAGAACAGAGTTCATTAGAGCTATTAGAACACTGGGCTGGCTCAAGGGAGAGCCAACCCCTTTTGAAGGCTAGTAGCCAATTTTTATAGCCTCACTCCCCACCCCAAAATTCTCTGGAATTTTCCAGAGAAAATTCCTACTGGAATGGAGGCATTAGATGATTAGTTAGGATGCTACAGAGTGGGCAACAGCATCGATATTTTACCTAATATGGGGTCAGGGAACTGGGAGGCTTACGGCAACAGTTGCTTTGGGACTTGGTCAGTTCCAGAGATTTTGTCCAGTGACCTTGGAAAGGGCTCCACACTTTCTTTCAGAACCGGACTTGGCTGCCCCAGAGTGACCTCTACCTTCTGTTTACAAAGTGTGCAGATGGAGCCACCCAGGGCTCCCTTCAGGCCGCAGCCCTCCCACTCTCCTACAGCCCAGACTCGCCCCAGACATCCTGGCTGGAGCTCCCTGTGTCCCCAGAGTCTGCGTGATTTCAGGGGCTGAGAACCAGCAGAAACGCCACCACACTGCCTGCCTTCCCCAGAGTGATCCTGCCTTTCAGCTCCACACATCCCAGCTGCACCCCACTGGAAGCATCTCCATCACACTCATCCCCCCAAATCCCCAGTTGTCACTACAGTTTGGCTCATGGGCCAGGGCAGCCTGAAAATGCCCTCAGAGATGGATGGCTGGATTTGGCTGAGATTCACTTACTGGGTCCTGTGAAGAATTGTAAGCAATAGGAATAATAAATATCCTACCAAAAGGCAGAGGTGAGATGGTGGTCAGAAGAGCAGACCAGGCACTCCTGAAAGATTCCGCCAGCATTGCTCACAATGGAGATTTCTACTGTGCTTTGCTGTGAACGCACTGTGAGTAACTCGGGGCATTAGATCCTTACCACTGTGAGTGATTCAGGGAACCACGTCCCCTGTGGGTAACTGCCTGGGGTGTGCACATGTCTGATAATAAACACTGGCCACCTGAAGGGGCCTGTGGAGCAAGAGACTTGGCATTGGACACGGGACACCACCAGTCAGGTGGCCTCCTGCTGTCTTTGGGAGCAGCAGTCACTTCTGGTCCCCAGCGAACCCTGGGAAGACAGGCTTTGTGTTGCTGCTGTGGAAGAGAAACAGACTCAAAAAATGCAGTAACTGGTCTGGAGCCACGATCAGAGCTTGGACTCCCTCCTTCCAGGATCTTGCAGCACCCAGAGGCCTTGCCAGCACCTCCTGGGCTCTGGGAAGGTCCACCGTGCTGGGGGTGGGACAGGTGTGTCAGAGCAGGGCAGAAACGGCTCTGAGGAAGCCCTGTGTCTCTAGCTGGAGATGATGCCCCTTCTGCCCTGGAGCCAGCAGTTCCCACCCCTCCTTCTCCAGGAACTCGGGGCAGAGATGAGGGGCCATCCCAGCCCCACAGCAAGCACTTCAGAAACAGTGGTTCCTTCCCGTCACCATTTGGTGAAGATGTCACAGAACCTGCCCAGAAAGAATCATCTGGAATCTGAGGTAGGGGGAGGACAGCATGCAGGGCTGCCCGAGGCAGCATCCTACACCCCCAGGTGGTCACAGCCCCCTCCAAGTGTCACAGGGAAAGAAGCACCAGTGGTTACACCAGGAGACTTGGACCCCTCTTGTCCTGCACGGGACCCCCAGACCCAACCTGGCTGCAGGAGGACAAGAAGGTCTCTACCGAGGCAGGAGGGACTGGCTTGGGAGCCTCACCAAGCCCAGGCCCAAACGGGGATTTCTTTTTTAAGTTGAAAACCACAAAATGCCACTCTCTTTGCTTCATATCTAGTGAGTCCTTAAAAATATATAGCAGAAGTACGAAGTGAGGCCAGCTTGACCACAGGCCATCATCCAGCTTGAATGGGCAAGGGCTGGAGCCAACATGAGGCCCTGTCCTTTCATCCCTGTCCCCTCCCTGGACACGGCCATCCCTCCCGGCTTGGCAAACCAGTCAGGGAACCCACATGCTTCTGCAAAAGCTCTGTGAAGGCCCAGGTCACCTCACCCTGGCAGGACACAAAGGAACAGTCATCACCCCATCACCTCAGGTCCAATTCCACCTCAAGAATTTGTGCACACACCACCTGCACAGACCTCTGATTTATAGGCTCCACATCCCTTCAAGGAGACTTCCAGAAATGTCAACTTGGCCCTGGACTCAGCTGAGCACCTTGTGGCAAAGCTTGTTATTTTGAGATTCTGCTGCCTTTGAACCACGTTCAAGTTTCAAACCACCAGCTACAGCCAGGCAATGGTGGACCATGGGCCAGGGCAGCCTGAAAACTGCCCTCAGAGATGGATGGCTGGATCTGGCTGAGATTCACTTACTGGGTCTTGTGAAGAATTATAAGCAATAGGAATAATGAATATCCTACCAAAAGGCAAAGGTGACCCTGAGGTGACACCTCTGTCAGACACCTCTGTCAGACACCTCTGTCTGACCCCGAGGTGTTTTGGAAACTGCCAAGAAGGTCAGAAGGGTATGGAGCCCAGCTAGATGACCAGATTAGAAAAGGCCTGTGTCCCTCCGGACGTCAGGAAGGTGCCCGGGAGTCACTTCCGCTAGAATGCCCAGCGTGAGGTTGAGTCCAAGTCACAGTGAGGATTTCACTCTGCAGCCGCCACACAGGGAAGAGACCATCATAAGCTGCTGCTGGCCGGACCCCAATTCTATTAACCTTCAACCTGCCGAGAGCCCAGTCTAGTGGCCCCCGGGGGCCCACAAAGGTCCTGTTTTTCTAGCAGATGGAATTCCACAGTGGGCAGGGCATCCCTTTCTGAGCCCTGAGTCACATTCCAGATGATTCAGAACTTGTGAGACGCGGAAAAGTGGCAGCTGGTGCGTCACCATCACGCTGTCACCTTCCAGGTGGAAAACTCCAGCTGAGGGGTTAATCTAGCTCACTCTGTCCTGCAGCCCCCAGGGGGCACCTCTGCCCTGAGACCACAGCTAGAGGGGAGGTTAGGAATGAAGCAGGAACAGAGGCTGAGAAAGGGGTCTCTAGCCAGGAGGTTTATCCTCCCAATCCATGCGAACCAAAATTAACTGAAAAATCTAAAAGACATTTTGTTGCTGTTGTTTGTTTAGTCACTCAGTCGTGTCCAACTCTTGCGACCCCATGGACCCCATCGGGCTCCTCTGTCCATGGGATTCTCCAGGCAAGAATACTGAAGTGGGTTGCCATTTCCTCTTCCAGAGGATCTTCCTGACTCAGGGATCAAATTTGCTTGTCTCCTGCACTGGCTGGTGGATTCTTTACCACTGAGCCACCCAGGAAGCCCCGGAGATATACTAGAACATTCTTAAACCACAAAGTAGGCCACCAGTTCCGCCCCCTCTAGGGTCCTGCCACCCCATCCCTAGGGAGGGTGGCATCTTGGCCCAGAATGACTGGGCTCGGGGGCAGGACACCTTCCTCAGCATGGGCCACGGTTACGCCAGGCCCCTGATCAGGGAATGGCCTCTGGGCACTGCCCACACTCGCTACCTCACACAGGCTGAGCGTCCTCATCCAGAGACACGGGATGAGGAGACAGGATACAGGGACGGAAGGAAGGGGCCTCCAAATATGGATCTGGAACAGCGCCGGCCAGAGGAAAGGGCTCAGTTTTCTCACATTTCAGAATCCTCAGGTAAGATGCATGTGGTTTTAAGGGCTGAGTAAATGTGAATAATCATGCTTCACTAATCTCTTTTCTGACCATCCGATTTACTCAGCTGATAGAAAGTGGGGCTATGAGCACACATCAAACATCCCTATTCTGTGGAAGGTGACACAACTTAGAGGCCTCATTTCCTGCAGAACTGGCCCTGGCATGTGTCCAGCTGGCCATGCCATCTGCCACAGAACATCCTCCTCGGGCGCCCCCTGCTAAGACTGACCCGAGGTCTGGGCAAGGTGCTGGACTCCCTGTGAGCATAAGAGATACAGGGTCTGGTCTTTCTTATCCAGTGGGGATCCCTGATGACCATCGCCCCCAAGGAGGTCCACCTGACTCCTGCTCTCCTCACACTGCGGGACACGGAGCAGGAATTCTAAGGGGGCAAATGTTCACAGTGGAGGGTCTGACAGGCGGATCCACTGCGTCCCTCGGGGTGGGAGAGTGTGCCTGGTGGGCTGACCTCAGACAGAAGTGGCATGATCCCTGGTCCTGGGAACGGGTTCTTCCCTCGTCTGCAAAGCTGGCTGCGGGCCAGCTTCACCCAGGCACTTCTGCTTTCCCTGTGACCACATAGGAGGACATGGTCTAGACAGATGCCCCTGGGCAGTGTGGGCGCCACTTCCCACAGAGGCACTTCCTTATGATCCCAGCCATCACAGGCTCAGGACGCTGCCACCCCCACTGCCACAGCTTCCCTCTGGGCTCCACACTCGGTGCCACCCTCAGGTCCCTACTGGGGACACCCGAGTCATAGCATGCCGGACACAGCGAGGGGCTCAGGCTAGCTTGTGAGCACCTGCTGAGGGCCAAGTCTGGGCACAGTTATGAGGGTTAGCCACACCTGCAGTTGCCCAGGTGGGCACTGGGCAGCAGAGGAGAGGCTGGGAATCCTGGGCCAGACGCCAGGTAGGGCTCTCAGAGCTGTGCAAATGTCAACCCAGTGAATCCTTCGAGTTTCCGAGACTCTGGCCCTTCATTCCAGACAGGAGGGAACTGAGGCACTGACTGCTCTCAGTCTGGGATGGCTCCCCCTCCACCAGGACCGTGCTTCCCCGGCGCTAGGACCCTGACAGCATTCACACCAGCCCTGCCTCCAGGGCGACGATGGGCGCCCCCAGGGAGGAAGTGCTCCCTGAACAGCAGAAAATCTCCAACCATGGGCTTCCTGTGGGGGCCCAAGAAAAGCAGAATTCTTGTCCTAACCCTTGACCCTGTCAGCAGCCAATGAAGCTTCCCTTAGGGCTGGCTTGGTCCTGCCCTGCCTACCTTCCATCAGTCCCTCTGCATCCTTCTCAGCCTCAGGGTCCCTTCTAGCTCCTCAAAGTTCTGGGTCTGGAAATTGATAGGGAGGGACCCGGAGGTAGAAGTCATCCATCGCAGGCCCAGTAAACAGTGCCTCCCAGGATACCCACAGGCAGGGTGGCCCCAGCTCCCAGGGACCAGACCACCTGATGCAGGCCTGCAGGCAGCTCCCCCACCCCACCAGCAGCCACCCCCATCAGCGGCCACCCCTACCCCTCTGATTACCTCTATCTCAGCCTCACTAGCGTCACTTGCGAGAAGCCAAGCAGACGCACAGCAGAGTACTGACTTCCTCATCGTCACTGCTTGAACCTTCTGGGGGTGGGGCCAATAAGGCAGTGAGTCAGGCCACCTATGACCCTGGGAATGTACCAACATCTCACAGGGATTCCTCTTTCCAGCAACCACAATCATCATCAGATATTTGCAGATAAGAACACCAAAGAGCCACATCAGTGTCGACCGGTGGGGTCAAGTGTCCGAATCGCACTGTCTGACCCTAGGCCTGCTCCCCACCTCCCCTCACCACTCCTCAGGGCTGCAAAGTGCAAATTTCCCCACTCCAAGTTGGAGCACCTGACCCAGATGGACCACAGGGCATTAGCAAATATCTCTGGGCCTAAATGGGCTCATTTAAATCCAGTTTCTTATCAAGATCTCAACTCGTTCCAAGTTAGGAGTCCCGCAGACACTTTGGAAAAGATGGTTTTGGCTGAGGACACCTGCATCTGTACCTCCAAGCCATTCACTTGTACCTGCCTCTGGGTGATGCCTTTCCCCAGGGAAGTCAAGGAAGCAAGCCCTTTCCAAATAAATGCTCTCTGCTAACTAGGCCAAGCAGGAGTGCACACTACCCATTTTCTCATGCTAGCTTAAGAGAAAGGCGTAAGAGTGAAATGAAATAATTTACACAAACTGCAGTCGGCAGAGTGAATGAAGAGTGACACTAGTTTTATGCTCAAAAGGATGTGGTTTCTGTTCAATGTCAAGTTGTCTCAGGACATTCTAAAGACTGAACTGATGATACAACCTCATAAAAACTTTGTAATTACAAAAGCTTGGGAAAGTTGCTGCTTCACTCCGTGCTCATAGAGGAGCACACAATGGGTAGCTCTGCATGGGGACATGGTCTTGCCTGGCTGCCCAGGACAGGTTCCAGGCTTGGGTGGCAGCCACATCTAAAGCATCCACAGGTGACGGAAGTTTCTATAAACATTTCAGCCATAGGGCCGGGGATTACTCAGAGGCCAGGACACACGTAACAAGGCCCTCCCAACTTGAAGGCTGGAAACTTGGAGCGCCTGCTCCAGCTTGTCCAGCCCAACCCCTTCTTCCCAGCCCTCTATCCTGCCAGGTCCCCGGGGCATCTCTCTTCTATCTCAAAAAGCCTAGAAGAGCCACACTGGGTAACCCCTCCTTCCCTTCCATCTCACACTCCTGCAGGGAACCCACTGCCAGTGGACTACAAGCCCCTCAGTCTCTAGTGGGAAACGATTTACTGCCTCCCTGGTGGTTCCTATTGCCAGGCTGCAAAGTCTCCTCCACACCCCCTATCCCAACCCTGGCAAGAGCTGACACCTGGCCAGCAGCACGGCCCATGGATCATTATCATCCCAGGCCAGGGGACCCACAACAGTTATCACTCACTGGTGAGGGTGGAGCTAGGCTTGGCTTTCTGGAGAAGTCTGACAAGCTCTGCCACAAGAGTTTTCCTCAGACTCAGCAACACTACAAGTTCAAAAGGATGCCAGCCCAGGAGTGTTTATCTCCACATCGCTTTAACGAAAGTAAAAATTCAGAATCTAAATGTACGCTCATCAGGAACTGGCTAAATAAATAAATATTAGAGCACGCTCTGCAGGCAGCACAAACCATCAAGTTAATGCTTGTTGACAAGTACAGATAAACATAATATATCATTAAATGCAGAAGAGAGATGATAAAACAGCACTTAAATGTAAGCTTATTCATGTAAAGAAATTGCCAGGAAGGCTCACACCCAGAAGGGTGTGAGCATCACAGCTCCAAGCACAGGCTGGAGTTCACTCCCTGATCCCAACAGGGCAGCATTACCTGTCTCCACAGGTGAGCTCGCTGGGGCCAAGCACCTGACTGTGGGCCCCTGGCAGGTTGGCCATGACTGCCTGTCGCCGGCAGAGAAGGGGGACCAGGTACGGGCAGCGCTCAGTTCAGGGGCATCTTTGATTTTCTTCTTTGGACTATTCTGCATCTTCTAATGTTTTTACATTAGGAAATGCATTTTTCAGCCCTTTTCTTACAAAACAATCATGTCATTTCCAAACAAGAACAGCTTCTCCAGATTCTTTCAGTCTTTTTGCCCCCAGGCCACTTCATAGCAAAGAAGAAGGTGGCCCCACGTGCCCCCAGGAGTGCAGTCCTGCCATCCTTGGGGTGGCTTTCCAGCACTTTCTGTCCTCAGCCAGACTAGAATCTGCACTTTCAAGTCCTCAGTCTGACCCTGGTTACTCGTGTCTCCATCTCTGGGTGTCACACTGCATCCACGCCCCCCCGCCCCACCTGTGCTGCCCCATCAAGTCGCCCCATCCATTTACCCACCAGGAGGGACATAAATCAGTCTGGGTGCTGGGCTCAGCTGCCTGGGTTTGAGCTCTGCTCCCCTTACCAGCTGTGTGACCCCAGGCCAGCCACTTAACCCCTCAGCCCCTTAGATTCTGCGCTGTCAGACACAGCTGGCCTAAAAGTACGTGGATTATTTTAACACCACTCGGCGTGATAGATGATACCCACTCACATTAGAGATGATGTTAAAATCTACCACGGAATGCCCAGGGCCATTCACTAAGCCTTTAACAAGATCGTCGCAGTGATGCTACCTAATCCTGCCAGGGGCAACAGCCGCAAGAAAAACAACCCTTGCCAAGTTTCATATTTGGCTCTTTCTACAACAATTTTTCCCAAAGAAACTGATCAGAGAGGGAAAGAGCTTTGTCCTTAAAGTCTGAGGAAATCCACCATTTCTACACACCTCTGAGCTGCTCTGGTCATGACCTGTGACTCTCATACCCTGTCCTAAAAGATGTCACCCTGCCAGGTTGCACCTGCTTACCCGAAGACATCTGGGGATAGATGTTACTGATGTGAGCAATTGCCTCCTTCAGCAGCCAAATGTTCATATTCCACCATAAAGAGTAAGAAGATCCATGGAAGGGAGGAGGAGGGCAGTCAGGGTTGCCCAGAGCCAGCCTGTGACATCCAAACAAGGAGAGGCAGCCTCTGGCCCTGCCCATGCACGGGAGTGAGGCCCACGCAGGGGCAGTGGGAGCAGTACCCACAGCTGCCAGGTGCCTTGGACACCTGCAGTGGCTCAGTAATCATTGATTTAACTCTAAAACATTCAGTCACTGGGATGAGTCAGCTACAGCTCTTAGTGAGAATGCTCTCAGAGAATATAAATCAAACAGCCCTCACCAATCTTGGATGTGGCTGCCATTGGATCACCAAGGTCTTCAGTGGTTGCAGTAAGAACTGCTGAAGAGATGAAGACCTATTAGAGTCCATAATGGGAGCAGGGCTGGCACAGAGCTGTCCCCGATGCCAGGAACGGGCCACGCGCAGCTGCCACCATGTCTCAGTTCTCCGTTCCTCTACCCCAACGTGTGCGGCAGACCCAACTCACAGCCCCGTTCCCATAACACTGTGGTCCAGGGGGAAGCAAGCCCTGCTCAGTGGTCACCCAAGGACCCAGGTGCAAACGCCCATGGACTCTGTGCAAACAAGACAGAATCAGAGGGCAGGGCCAGCCGAGTGTGGTCAGTGACGACCAGGCAGCTCCCCATGCTGCTCTGGGTAGTGCTTCTCACACCTGGAGAGCCAGGCAGGGACCCTGGCGGCACTTGGGAGCCCAGACCTCAGGAGACGAAGTCACACCACCTCGGTGAGAGCCCTGGGACACTAAAATACGTAAGTGAACACCCTCCCATGTCCTCTCCAGTAACAAGAATGTGCATCCAAGAGAAAGAGGACTGAGCGGTGCACCCCAGGACAGGTAAGCCCAGAAGTGGAAAGACTGGCGCACACACACCCACCACGCCGAGTCGCCCTTGAGACCATGGCTACCAGCTTCCTCTCTTCGGGTCCTGCCTGTTCCACAGTTCGGTTTCCCACGTCCCCAGCCAGCTCTGCTCCCTTCACCAAGCAGCCCTGGGCAGGCCCCCTGCCCAGCCGGGCAGCCCCCTCAGAGCTCCCGTGCTGTTTCGTGCCCTGAGAATTCTCCAGCAGCCACAAGGAGCCAGCAGGTGGCCTCTGCTCACAGCTCGGACCTTACCTCTGCAGTTCCTTAGTAGCCCAAGGACAGTTCCTTCCCATGGGAATTCTGGTGCTGGGGTGAGGATGAGGAGCTTGAGTCCTGCTCAGATGAGAGCAGAACCTCAGGAAACAGGGCGCTGTCCCATCTCCACCGGATCTCCAGCAGCAACTTGCAGAGTCTGTCCCCCCAACCCACCCCCAGGGGGCTCTGAGCAGCCTCCCAGGCAAGAGCTTGCAAACACCCTCCACAGAGCTCCCGCTGAAGCTGTCTGCCCATCCACAGGGGACTCCAAGAGCAACATGAGGCCACAGACACAGATTCAAAAGGACCAAACACACATGTGCACACAAGCACATCATACCTGCCTACATGCAGCAGAGACCATGGAACCGGGTGAGAGTGGAGGCCAGGGCGAGCAGAGCCCCCGTGGGTGCCACTCTCCTGCCTCACACTGGGGCTGCTGAAGGCAGCACATGGGCAATGAGTGGTCCTGGCAAGAGTGAAGCTCCAGAACACACGTCAGCCTGATTTTCTCAACCTGAAAGGTCCCAGAACTGTCAGCAGAGTGTCCCTTTCAACCATGTCCTGGAGCACAGTCCCCAGCCAGCCCATGGCCAGACCCAAATGTTAACTGAGTCCAAGCTTGCCATGCTCACCACACAACAGGCCAGTGAATCCGAGAGAAGTGTTGAGGCAAGGAATATGACTTTATTCGGAAGGTTGGCAGACCAAGAAGGCAAACTACTGTCTCAAGATAACCATCTTATGGGGTTTGGATGCCAGGTTCTTTTATAGAACACAGGGTGGGTGAGGAGGTGGTGGTGGTGAGGAAATAAAGTAAAAGAGGCAGAATAGAGGGGCAGAGGTAGTGAAGAAGTAATAGAAAGGGCCCTCAGTCTTGCAAAACATCTCTGAGAATGCCTGTGGAAGGGATGTGTTACTTTCTTCTTTCCTGAAGCCATTCATGGGTGGGCAGGGTTGGATTATCTCCCTGTGAGCTGAACAAAGGCACTTTAGTTTAACAGGCAGAGGGGCAGGATTCTCGAAGACAGGCCATAAGGTATGATCATAACAAAAGCAAGGAAAAGCAAGTCAAAGAAACAGTTCCAACACGGAGTCAGAATTGGTTCTTCTCTGCAACACAACCCCGTGCAGGGCAAAACGGGGCCACACTGGCCTCACACCCACCACTGTGCCCTGGCCTCTCGCTCTCCCTCCTCTTTGTGCTCCCCCTGAGATGCCCTCTGGGGATTTGTAGGGCCTGAAAAATAAGAGTTGGATTTGGTGTTGCGGAATGATACTTAATAACCATGTGAAAACTAGGTGAGTTTCCAAATTGAGGCTTTAATTAAAGCAAAGACATACTCCATAGGATGGTTACAATAAAAACAAAAACAGAAAACAGGCACTGGTGAGAAAGTGGAGAAACTGGAGCTCTGGTGCCCTGTTGGTGGGAATGTGAAATGGCACAGCTGCCATAGGAAACAGGATGGAGGAGCCTCAAAAAATTAAAAACAGAATTGCCCATGATCTCTTAATTCTACTTTCATTTATACACCCAAATGTACTGAAAGTGAGGTTTCAAACAGGTTTTGCACACCAGCATTCAGGGCAGCATTATTCACAAGCCAAAAGAGGGAAGCACCCGAAACATCTACTGATGAAGCAAGTGTGAGATACCCATACACACAGTGCAATTATATTCCGCAGCAGGGAAGAGGGCACCCCCAACCTGCCGCCCCTCCAAGGTGACCCAGCCAGTGACACCATCAACACCCAGCACTGCGACTGCACCCAGGGCTGCCATGAGCCAACAATGCAGTCACTCAAAGGTGTACAGAGCTGGAACTACCAAGAAAACACCAGCATCTAGGGATACTCAGCCCTCAACCATTCCACGGCTCTTCTCTCCAGGACTTGAGAGCGACAGGAGAGGTAGAACAGCGCCCCTGCACAAGGGGAGAGGTGAGGGTCGGGGGGCATCTGGGAGCACCTGAGAGAGTGTGGGAGCACCAGGAGCCCCCTCCCCATCTAGAATCTCTGCCCCCGCTGATTCGGCCCTTCCTCCAGGCTCACTCCACTGGAATAGACATTTGCAGGTGGAGAACTCACGTCAGCACTGCCGTGTACGACCACCGTGGGAGCCGTCTCTAACTGTCTGAGCTCCAAGATGGGCCAGACCTTGGCCGGGAGACATAATGACACTTCTGAAAAGTGGGCTCTGAGAACCTGCACAGCCGGCCAGGCCTGTCCCATGTCCACTGGTTCCCACTCCACGGCTACCCCATCTCCACCACAGGCTGGGGAAGCCGAGTTCCAGGCAGGGTTGGGGCCACGGTCCTGGTGACAGTCAAGTTCCTGGAGACTTCAAGAAGTGAGGATGTCAGCAGGAAGCTTCTGGCCACGTTGTGGACTGAGGCTCACTCTCCCCACCAAGAACTCCCGGCCACACACTCAGGGTTGACAGAGACCCAAGGTAAGCAGGAATACACATCTGTGTGTGGGTGGTATGTGTTGTGTGCGGGTGTGCGGGGGGTGTGCTTATATGTCTGTGTTCTGAAATAAAGTAAGAGATGATCGAGAACCCTGGAGACCAGGTTCAGAGCTGACAATTGTGTTAGACACTGTCAGCTAAAAGGTAGAGGCCTGACCAGGTCACGGTTTTCGTGGTTTGTTGGGAAAAAAATTTCGCTCAGGGTAAGGTCCTGGGTGGTTCAGACAGTAAAGGATCTGCCTACAATGCAGGAGACCCTGGGTCTGAGTCTCCTCTGGAGAAGGGAATGGCAACGCACTCCAGTAATTTTGCCTGGAAAATCCCACGGACAGAAGAACCTGGCAGGCTACACAGTCTATGAGGTCATACAACTGAGTGACTAACAAGGTCTAGAAAAAGTTTCTAAGGCAATTTTTACGTGAAAAGGGACAATGTCAACAGTACCTCTGGTGGAAAGCATAACCATTTCCAAAAGCTTGTTCCTGCATTAAACCCACCTCCCTCATACAAACAGCTAAGAGGATAGTTAAATTCCAACCCAGAGAGGGCACTTCTACCAAAACCCAAGTTCGCCAAGTCCAGGAGTACAGCATACCGCAGACCCAATCCAGTAAGAACAGGCAGGATAGGGAGGGGGAGCTGGCGAAATACTCAGAGCTTCTAACTTTCAGGAAATGTCATAGAACAAGCTAAAAACATCCATAAAGGAAATGAAGCCATTGGCCTTGCTTACACAAAGCTAAACTAGAGCTGCAGATGCGTCTCAAGACCCACAGCCCCACTGTGGGGCTAAGATGCTGAACCCAGTGGAAATACACAAGCTAGAATAGGTGTGCCGCAAGTCCTGAGCCACAGCAGAAGGGGCTCAGATCTGAAGTCCAAGAGGGACAGTTCGTTGAATTAAAAGGTCAGTTGGCCATGCAGAAGTTCAACTGTGTTGAGTGCAAGGGCACACAGGAGACCTGTGACAGGGCATGATCCAACCAGAGGCAAGGCTGGGACCAGGAGCTTGGGGGTGCGGGGTGGGGAGAGTGGCTAGCCCAGAGCCAGGCTGTGGGGCTCCTGAAACCAGCAGCCATCCAGCAAGCAACGAGGCAGGGGGAACCCACTCCTCCTGCCCCGTTCACACTGTCCTCTGTCCTCTCCATGTTGTGAGCCCAGGGCTCATGGCTGCTCAGCTGGCCTTGAACGTATGAGTGCCTCATGCCCAGTGCATGCCCAGTCAGGTCCCTGGACAGGAGAGGACTGCTCCTGCCCTCTCATGCAGCTCGAGTCCGGCAGGGCACCAGCACACTTCCTGCTCCCAGCCTATAAATCCCCAGACACACCACCTCCTTTCCCTCCTGTTGTTAAATCCTACCATCCTCTGCAAAGGGCTTCCCCGGGAGCTCACGGGTAAAGAACCCACTGCCAATGCAGGAGACATAAGACACGTGGGTTCCATCCCTAGATCGGGAAGATCCCCTGGAGGAGGGCATGGCAACCCACTCCAGGATTCTTGCCTGGGAAATCCCACGGACAGAGGGGCCTGGCGGGCTACAGTCCTTGGGGCCGCAAAGAGCTGGACACGACTCCAGTGACTTAGCACGCACACACATATCCTCCGCAAGCCAGTGACTGCCAGCGCCTTCTGAGCTCCTCTAAGCCGCTGCAGCACCCACGGTCTAGAAGGTGATGCAAAGTCCCATGCCAGGCCAGCAGGGGTGCCAGCAGAGTCCTGTCCTGTGGGGCACATTCTTAGCCCTCCACAGCCCTCTGAGTTTACACAAGCTATATCTGCTTAGGCCCTCCAGGTGATTCTTACCTAAAGTTTGAGTATCACTGGCCTGCATGATGCAGTTTCAACACGAAATGTTACACTTTCTTTGCTGTTTGGTGATGGTTTCATTTATCTTGTCTCCGTAAGTGATTGTGAAATTCCTCTTGTTACCCAGTCCAAGCTCGTTTGCTGACCACATGACAGGCCGGTGAATCTGAGAGACGAGGTGCTGAAGCAAGGAACACAGCTTTATTCAGAAAGCGAACTGGCTGAGACGATGGCAGACTCGTGTCTCAGAGTAACCATCTTGTCTGGGTCTGGATTATCAGGTTCTTTAGTAGAGTCACAGAGAAAGAAGCAATAAGGTAATGACGTCAAAAGGCAGAACAGAGAGGGAGAGGCAGTGGGAAGTAAAGAGAAAGGGTTGTCAGTCTCCCAAAACATCTCCAAGGGAATGGCCAGCCTTTGGAAGGGGTGTGTTAATCTCTTCTTTTTGGTGTAGCTATTCCCAGGTGGGCATGGTCAGACTATCTATGAGCTGAACAAAAACACTTTATCTTACAGTCAGGCAGAGGGGCAGGGTCCTCTGAGGCAGGCCATTATGTATGACTGTAATAATAAAAGCAATGAAAATCAAGTCAAAGAAACAATTCCAACATGGAGTCAGAACTGGCTTCTTCTCCGCAACACTCTGAGCACAAAACCACGTCTTGAGGGACCTGCACTGGTTTCCTATGGCTGCTTGAGGGACCTGCACTGATTTTGTATAGCTGCTGTAAAGTGTCACTACAAAATTGGTGGCTTGGAACGGCATCCATTTGTTATCGCAACTGTTGGTCAGAAGTCTGACCTGGGACTCATTGGGCTAAAATGGAAGACCTGGCTGCATTCCTTCAGAAGGCTCAGTGGAAAATTGTTGCTTTGCCTTTTCCGGCTTCCAGAGGCCTCCTGCATTCCTTGGCTCCAGGCTCATTCCTCTCCTGTAAAGACAGGGAGGCGCACAAGACAAAGAGGCCACCTGGGCAGAAGGATTCTTTTGAGCTGAAGGCCACTGAGAAGAGCAGATGCAAGAAGAGTTTCCTGCCCTCCTCCATTTGCCTAAAAGCAGGACATAAATTCTCTCTGTAAATGTGTACCAGAGATGACACTGAGTCTGCATAATTAACCTTACTAAGCATCCTATATATATGCTTCCCATAATTTACTGTTCCTAGTAGCCCAACCCCCCTTTCTTCTGTCTTGTCACTTCAAAATTGACTGCCCTTTGTTAAAATGATAGATAAACCCCAAGCCTACTGTGGTGACCCAAGGAGGAAAGAGCAGATAAAACCAAGCAGGGTCTTGGAATGCAGGAATGGAAAAATCAGACCCTTATTGTCCTTCCCTCCCCTATGTTGTAACTATTAAGGGAACAGTATAACCTGTTTTGCCTCCGACCCTAGGGAGAAGGTATTTGCCCTACTCTTCCCCCACCCAGTACACGTGCCTCATCCAATCAGCAAATGACCCACAAGACCCCGATCCACTCCTTGTACCCTGGATATAGAAGTGGACTAAAGAACCCTGTTCAATGTCGGTAGTCGGCCGGTTGTTCTAATAGCTTCTTCCACTCTAATAAACTTTATTCTCCTCTCTTTCTGCCTCATATCTGAAGCTTCTTGGGGTTTTTGCTTCTTTTGTGTGAAGCCTCTGTGCATATAACAACATTAAATGTGATACGCCTTTCCCCCTGTTAATCTGTTGTCAGTTTAAGTCACATGTCCCACATGCAGAACTGAAGAATAGAGGAAAAGTTTTCCTCCCCTATACCAGCAGCATAGCATCTTCTCTCTGTCCTCCTGACTCTTTCATTAGGAACCTCATGATTACATTTAGGGTCTACCCATGAGGTCACAAGGGCTTCCCTGATAGCTCAGTTGGTAAAGAATCCACCTGCAATGCAGGAGACTCCAGTTCAATTCCTGGGTCAGAAAGATCCATCAGAGCAGGAATAGGCTACCCACTCCAGTATTCTTGGGCTTCCCTTGTGTCTCAGCTGGTAAAGAATCCACCTACAATGTGGGAGACCTGGGCTCGACCCCTGGTTAAGGAAGATCTCATGGAGAAGAGAAAGGCTACCCACTCCAATATTCTGGCCTGGAGAATTCCAGGGTTGCAAAGAGTTGGACACGACTGAGCGACTTTCACGAGATCACAAAGAGTCAGACACAACTAAGTGACTAAACAGTAGCAACAGCAGCAGCTGATAAGCCAGAATAATTTCTCTATTTCAAGATCCTTACTTAACTTAATCATACCTGCAAAATCCCTTTAACATATTCACAGGTTCCAGGGATTAGAATGTGAATATCTTTAGGGACTTGCAGACTCCTACTGCCATTCAGTACTGAATAGGTGTAACTCTTTTGATTTTTCTCCTAGAAAAAAAAAATTAGAATTTTAGGTGGTCTCCTAATTTCTTTACACTGAAAAATAACCAAGATATACTTTTTTAATCCTGCAAAGTCCAAATAAGACCTACCTGTCTATGAGGGTTGAGTTAGCCAGCTAGCCTGAAAGATAGGTGTCCACCTGGGTGCTGTGCTGAATGGGGTGGTTGAGAGAGGAGACCATCTCTCCTGCACACCCTCCATGAAGACAGACAGGGTGGGAGATACCAACGCAGAAATCCAGGCTAGGAAAAGTCAGGATGAGGGCGATTGTAAGGCAGCATTAACAATGCTGGTTGAATAAAAAATGCAAATGACTGGTAGTAGGAACTGAAAAATAAGAAGGAAACCACACATTCCAAGGCAATCTTGCCTTGATGAGTCTTTCAGATGCAAATTTTATCCCAATTTTGGAAGGATTACAAGCACCCCTATTCACAGCCCTATTCCTATGTTAATTCTAACCTCAGAACTCCCTCCACAGTCCTCAATCTGGGCACTTTCCTGCCACTGTTTCTTTTCATCAGGCCCTAAGCACCGAGCTTTTCCAAGCTGGTATGGCAGAGTTTCTGGCGTGTTTCTGGCTCTCTCCTCGGTTCCCCCCAACCCCGGTTCAGCAACCCCTCCAAAATACAGCGAGCATCCTCCCCAGTTATTGGACTTCAACACACTTAAGTTCTACTGGACTCAAGGCCCATGACCTTCACACGCTACTTACCAAGCACATATGAAAGGGAGAAACCCAAAGACCTAAGCTATTCCAAACAATAACGGGAGGTGATAAACACTCCTGGCCCATGCCCACATTATGATCCTTCCACAAGGATCTGAATCAGCTGCTCAAGAAAAGGACCCTGGAGCCTCCCCTGGCCAGCAGAGTGCCTGCCCTGAATCACAGCCTCAGCCCTGGACACTTGCTGACCTGCTGGACAGACAGATGTACTTCTCATAAACAAACTCCTCTGGTCCTTGGGAAGGGTCATCGGTCACTCAGGCCCTGGTCACTCGGGTCGAGGGATAGAAGGACACCTGTCTGCTTACTCAGCCCACTCCTGTTCACCTGAGCCATGAGAACTGAGAAAACAAAAACCTATCTGCACAAATAATGAGAAAATGCTGGGATGCACTAAGTACTCGGCCTCACAGTACACATCTCCGTGTCGATGAAATGGGGATGACTGTAGGTCATCCGATTATTCAGAGGGTTAAACAAAGTCTCACATGGCAGGAACTCAGAATACTCCAGCAGGAAATAAATCATACCATGGGGGAAAAAAGGAAAATGCTAGGCTTCTTGGCAGCAAACCCTAAAGAGCCAAGCCCCTGCCGCCCAGCCCAGCGGCCTTACCTCTCCCAGGGACTGCACCCACCGATGGGCTCCCTCACCCCGCACCAGTCACGGGGAGGATGGCACTCAGGACGCAGTCTGGCCCGGCCACCCTGTCCTCACAGGGAGCTCTGCTGCCCAGGGGGTCTGTCCTGACACCTCGGTCTCCAGGGTGCAGCCTGGGTGGGGCCAGGGGGACAGGCCATGGCAGCGGGGCCCACAGGGGCCACGACAAGGAGCCGTTCAGCAATGGGACAAGGCCACCGCAGTGAGCCTCCCGCAGGCCATGGAACACGCTTGCCCCATTCTCGTCCCTCTCAATGGCTAGCTGTGCGCCCGCGATGTGGACCCAATTGTTCTTCTGTGTGGGCTCATTCAGGGGTACAGGCAGGGCCGGCTCAGGCGGAGGGAGGAGCCAGGAGCTCCCATCCCCGAGGAGAAAGGTCCTTAGAGCCGCGCAGGGAGGGGGAAAGGGACCAGGCCCTTGGTGTCTCCAAGGATCACACAGGCTCAGCCACAGGCTGAGGGCCTCGGGCTCCAGGTCGTGAACAGGGAGCTGCCTTTCAGCCAGGCTCTCCTGCAGGGTCCCAGCAAGCCCCTAAGCCTCTCCAAGTGTCGGCATCCAGCCTCAAACACAGGGAGAGCCACAGCATCTGGCCCAGTCATGGCTGCAAGGTGGCAGCGAGGGTAAATGGGGGTGTGATGAGCATCAGACACCTCAGCACTGCTGCCCAAACCCAACTCGGGAAGAAGAGCTGGCAAAGGAGAGCCTCTTCTGCCTCCCGACTATACTGCCCATCAGGACATCCTCCTGAGAACGGGCCTCGCCTGGGGGCCACCTCGCCTGGGGGCCACCAGCAGGGCTGGCTGGATGGGGGCACACGAGTGCCCCTGCAGCGGTGGCCAACCCTTTGCGGGGCCTGGAATAGGGCACAGCGTGAGGATGGAGGGGCCCACATCTGGGCCATCCTGAGGAGACGGGCAGACACCACAGGCTCAGCCCCACCAGACACGGCCTCTGACCAGCACCCAGCACCACCCCAACCTCCGCCTCCCCCAAAAGAGCGGCACCTACAACCCTGCCATGTGCGTGCTGAGTGGCTTCAGTCATGTCTGACTCTTTGCGACCCCAGGGACTGTAGCCCGCCAGGCTCCTCTGTCCATGGGATTCTCCAGGCAAGAATACTGGAGTGGGATGCCATGCCCTTCTCCAGGGGATCTTCCCGACCCAGGGATCGAACCTGTGTCTCTTCTGTCTCCTGCACTGGCAGGCGGGTTCTTTACCACTCGGGCCACCTGGGCTCTCCTGCTGCCACGAAAAACTGCACACTCCATGATAGGAGGACCCGGGTCTCGGACACAGCAGAGTTTAGTGACAGCAGGCACTCACCCTCACGTGCTGCCTGCAATGGACACAGACTCCTGAGGTCCCCCTCTGGGCACCAGGATGGAGGACTGGCCAACACATCCAGTGAAGGAAGCCAGGCCATGGGGCAGGCAGACATAGCCCTAAGCCTGCCACAAACACTGGGTGTCTGGGTCTTGGTAATAAGCAGGACTGAGAATGGCTGCACCCATCTGATGGACCCAGCCTTGCTACACGAGAGATCCATGCCCTGCCCCTGCAGGACTGAAACTTGTTCAGTCCCAGACCTCAAGTCTAAAAATCCCTTAAACCCAGCAACCAGGCAGGTCCATCCCACCTGCTGACCCAAACACTGCGCAGGAAGGGGCAGCATGCTGGTCTTTGCCCTTTCTAACTGGAGGGTTCTAACGAGCCACAGAGGTGGCGGGAGACAGTCAGTGTGCAGGGGATGCTGCAGGCCTGTGACAAGGGGTGACAATGCAGCCTCTGCCCCCAGGAGTGGCCCTCCTTGCTCCCAGGCACCTGTCCAGTGACCTCCTGCACCTTCCTCTCCCTAAGAGCCTTTGGTGACAATGCCCTGGCTTGGAGACAAGATGCAGGAGAGGCAGGACAGCCATGGTTAGTGCTCAGGTGGGCTCAGTGGGAATGCCATGTCCTGGGACGGTGTGGGGATGACTTTCAGGGGCCCTTGTGACGGTTCTCATCAGATGTCCAAGCAGGCGTGCTCCATGACTTGGCCGAAGGTGCCAGGTAACTGTGACCCTGAGTCAGTGACGATATTAATTAATCCCTTCAAGAGTTAAAAGCTGCTTCTCCAGTCAAACCAGCATTATGAAAACACTTTATTCTGTCATTTATAAGAAATAAGGATGGTTCTAGCTTTCAAGATATTTTGAGGCAACAAAGTGAAATATTCTTTACATTCATTGACTAGCGTTATATATAATTTATATATTTTAAGACTTTCAGAAAACAGGCAATAGGGCTTACAATTCTAGAATATTTTCATAGATTTATAATATATGAGCCACCTGTTTTAAGAAAAACAGAGTTTCTTTGATTCCCTTAAGGTCTAGCTGCTGAGAGTCAAAATCACTCTGGTCTATAAACTGCCTATGAAGACAGTTAGCTCTGAAGGCAATTTTCTTAAAGCGACAGTAATATTAAAAGAAACACTTGGGGAAACACTTTTCTTCTGTGATTAAAGATTTCACCCAAAAATTAAGGCACCAAACAGAGGCTCAGGGTTTCAAACAGCAGCCTTCGCCACCCGCAAATAAAAAGACATAAAGTTTAATTTGGCTTCCACTGCAAAGGTGCTCCTCGGATCAGTACTAGCTCAGCAGACCCACCTCCAGAGCTTTGCAGCCCACTGCAGACCTCAGGACTCTAAGAGTGCATCAGTGGGTCAATTCAACTTGCAGTAAAAAGCAAGAGAAGTGTCTATTTTAAAAAAACCTATTTACAGGTACTTGCACTTTTAAAAAAAGTTAGCAAAGAACCCACTGCATAAATTTAGGTCAGATGAAAACCAACTGACCCACGTTCAAGCTCACCACATCTTTGCACCAATTTTAAGCATGAATTCAACCTTATTTGGCTCAAGAATGCACCATGTTAATAATTGTCCAATTAGTGCACGGCCTTGGCCACAGCTGCCAAGTGCCAGAGAGCATGAGGAAAAGCTCCAGGGACAGACCAGCCAGACTTCAGTCTTACCAAGAACAGTTCAGATGGACAACAAAGGTCTGGTGGTTCATCCCCTGCCCTCTGACCTGACCCTCACCTTGTGGGCCACCCAGGACACGGGGCTTCTCTCACTCCGCCCCCTCACCTGGACACACCATACACTAGTGTCCCCAGCCACGCTGACCACCTTGTCTTTGTCCTCTATTCCAGCATCTTCCACCGATCAGCCACTCAGGGCATCCTCCACACCCTTCAAATGTGCCCAGGCCCCTCTGGGTTACAAGCTCATGATCTTCCAGAAAATAAAAAAGTAAGGGACCACGGATGGACAGATAATTGTGGGAACTCTCGGGGGGGGCCTCTTTGTGGACATGTCATCCTAGGTACTCTCAGGGGGTGGGGGGGGTCTGTGCAATGGACAGGATCCCCGGGGGACTGTGTGGGGGTGTGCGTGGTGGATGGGCCATTTTCCAGCTGAGGGAAACAAGTTGCCAGGCAGAGAACCCAAGAGTGCTGAGGCGAGAGCCCCGCACAGTGGGTCCAAGGCTGGAAGAGAGATGTGGCCAGAGTGCAGTTACTGGCAGGATGACCTTGGGCTCCGACCACAGCGTCAGGATGCCCTGGCCAAGAGCAGTGAGAGGGCACCGATCACCCACCGCCCAGAACTAGAGACTCCTTCTCAGGGCTGTAGGGTCCCAAATGCCTGGCCCCCTTGGCCCACTTGCCATCAGGGCTGCTTTCTTTCTACACAGCCCCTGGGTCCCTCTCACCACTTTCACCTCCACACTAGGCCAGCGCTTTCTGTTTTCCTTCCTACATGGGCCTGCACTAAAAATCCAGTTAAACTGTGGAGTCCAATCAGAAATTCAGCGCCAGACTCCACCGTTAGGACAAAGGATTGGGGGCTGGCTGGAGGGTGAGCATCCCACGCAGGGGACAGTCACCCCACAGGGCAGGGAGGAGGCGGACACGGGCTGCTGACAGCACCTCTCGCGTCCCACAGCTGGGTTTTTAAATGTCTCTTCTCTCTTCCCCACTGGGCACGCAGCTCAGTGTGCAGGAGCCCAAACTGTGCAGGTAGGGACTTGCAGACTGACACGGGTAAGCCTGGTGAGCTCGTTCGTTACTAACCCCTGCCCCAGCCAGGCCACCGGAAACACATCACACATCCTCCCACCCCTGCTGGCCACAGACCAGCCCCTGATTCGGTCTACTTCCCCTGTGTGGCCTGGGTCACAGCCACTGCCAGAGCAGTGCGAGGCCAAGAGGCTGTCCAGCACCCAGCCACAGACCCACCGGCGTGGAAGGGGTGGCCTCATATTTTCAAGCTTCCTGGTGTCTATTAAATGCAAACAGCTCTGCAAGGCACACTGAACTCCTTGCTGGGTCGCAGCAGCACACGTAGTCATAAGGAAGCCAACTGCCTGCGGAATCTCAGAGAAGCAGGGTGCATGTAGCAAGGAAGGGCAGGCGCCGGCAGGATTGGACACATCAGAAGAAACTGCTTGGCCAGGGCCACCTCCTCCACTGGCTGGAAGTACAGAGTCCAGATGAAATTTGGAAAGAGATGATTTTCATTGGCAAAGGAACAGCTGGCAATGGATCAGCACCACACACCCATGCCCCTCGAGCTCGTGTGTCAAAACCCACTCGTGGTGGGTGATGATCCATGCAGGCCTGGAGGGGATCAGTGCTAGACACCGCCCAGCACAACCGGGGTCCTTGGCCCACCCTGCTTACCCCTTCCCAGGCAGGAAGCAGAGAGACCACCAGGCACAGACCCTGGGCCAGCGCTGGGACCTGGCGCAAGTGTGCCCAGCAAACACCTACCCCGTAGTGCGCCAGTGAAAGTGAAAGTCGCTCAATCGTGTCTGACTCCATGGACTATACAGTCCAAAAAATTCTCCAGGCCAGAATACTGGAGTGGGTAGCCTTTCCCTTCTCCAGGGGATCTTCCCAACCCAGGAATCGAACCCAGGTCTCCCGCATTGCAGGCAAATTCTTTACCAGCTGAGCCACCAAGGAAGTCCAACAATACTGGAGTGGGTAGCCTATCCCTTCTCCAGAGGATCTTCCCAACTCAGGAATCAAACCAGGGTCTCCAGCATTGTAGGCGGATTCTTTACTAACTGAGCTATCAGGAAAGGGCTGCGGTGCGCCAGGCCCGCCTG
This sequence comes from Antilocapra americana, assembly GCA_007570785.1. Taxonomy (NCBI): domain Eukaryota; kingdom Metazoa; phylum Chordata; class Mammalia; order Artiodactyla; family Antilocapridae; genus Antilocapra; species Antilocapra americana. Next base: position 12,252,111 of record ML661897.1, read on the forward strand.
CAATCCCCGTCACAGGGGCCAACCCCACATCTAGAGGACCTGAGAGGTCCACGAGGAGAACACCTACCAGTGGGCAGACGGCACCCCTGCCGCAGCGCCACTTCCTCCCCCTTCCCCCGCGCACAGGAAGGCGCCTGGTTCACCTTCCACTGTCAGCAAAGCAGAGAGCCTCCAATCACCTGGAGGACAAATGAGCCAGCCTGCAAAGTGCATCCTGGACCACCACCCCCACCCGTGACTGCCACCCCAGAAGCAGGCTGGGCTACCAGCAGCTGCCAAAGGGGGGCCTTTGCAGGGCAGAGCCACAGGACAGCCCCGAACCTGCGGCGCCTCCACCCACCCCAGCCCACGCCCTCTGCTGCCGCACCCAGCTTCCTTAGGTGAGACGACTGTTGTCCTGTGTGGGCTCAGGGGCACAGAGCTCACGGTGCCCCTCCACCTGCAGTGTGGGCATGGCGAGGGCCCCAAGAAGGTAAGCACTGCCCTGACCTCAGCAGGTTCCCAGTGTGGGTGGAGCCAGTCCAGCTTGAGCAGCACTGTGGGAGCCTGGGCGCAGAGGGTGTTTGGGGGACACAGAGGGCATCTGGGGTACACAATGGGCACTGGGGAGACAGGGCATGGCAGCCCAGAGGGCCCAAGTCAGTGCCCAGGAGTGAGCTCCTGAGGGCAGCTGTTGGACACGGGGTACCTGGGAACAGCAGCATTCATACACACCAAGGGCACACGCACCCCGCTGAGTACACACACGCCCCACCACGTGCACAGTAACAGCACCCATGCCCAGAGCACACCTACGCCTCCGCAAGTCCCCAACACGACGGTGGAGCCAGCACTGTATCGTTCCACGATAAACTTGCTCTCTTTTATTGCCTTACTCCTTCAGTTCAGTTCAGTTGCTCAGGCATATCCAACTCTTTGCGACCCCATGGACCGCAGCACGCCAGGACTCCCTGCATCACCAGCTCCCTGAGTTTGCTCAAAGTCATGTCCATCAAGTCGGTGATGCCATCCAATCATCTCATCCTCTGTCGTCCCCTTCTCCTCTTGCCGTCAGTCTTTCCCAACATCAGGGTCTTTTCCAATGAGTCCATCAGCCTTATTCCTTGAATACTGCTATTTCACTTGCTAAATCATCTTGAAAAATTCTGCCTGTGCAGAGGGGTGATTTTACACAGTGCAAAGGTCTTTGTGTCCTTTTTCACCTGGCCCCCTCTCCAACCGTCACCATACCTTCCTGCCCCCCGTCCCTGGCAGCACAAATATCGTGCGCCCACTCCTATCTTCCTCTTCCCAGGAGCCATGATACACGTAAACGTGGCTACGCAGTCATACGTGCATTATAAGAAGAGTCCTGTAACATCTCATCACACACATAGAGCTCAGCAAGGGGGGCTCCTTTACCAGCTCTCAAAACACACCATACATACAGCTGCTGCCAATGTAAAGCTGGCACATGGAAGATGAACAGGCCAGTGGGATGAACTGGATAATCCCTTAAGGGGACCAGTTTACATGAGACCATAATATACCACAGAGCTGAAGTTCAATTCATTGATCAAAGGACCGATCACTGAATAATTATTTAATGCTGGTACACTGGAGGGAAATAAAATTACACTCCCCTCCCTCAAGCATCTTACTCCCTATTATGCAAAAGCAGTTTTAGACAAGCTCAAAAGCAGAATTTGTACATAAAACAATAAAACACCTACCAAGAAATCAATAGAGAGCCCATGGAATCTTTCTAACAAAGATAGTTATTAATACTTAGAAGTCATAAAAGAAAAGAGACATATTTGACCATATAATGATTTAATCTTGATGGCAAGTGACACCTTAGTAAAAGTAATTGGCAAACAACAGAACTGGGGAATAAATGTTCTCAAGACAGAAAACCATCTATTCCCATATAACAAATGAAAAGCTCCCACAATAGGGCTTCCCTGGTGGCACAATGGTAAGTAAAGAATCTGCCTGCCAATGAAGGAGGCACAGATTCAACCCTTGGGTTAGGAAGATCCCCTGGAGAAGGAAATGGCAACCCACGCCAGTATTCTTGCCTGGAGAATTCCACGGACAGAGGAGCCTGGTGGGTTACAGTCCACGGAGTCACAAAGAGTCAGATACAACCAAGCAACTAAACAACAATAATAACAACAAAAGGATAAGGGAGGGAGAAACACCCTAAGAAAAACACGGGCAGAGGACCCAAATGGGCAATTCACAGATGGAGGGATCTTTGAGCAAAGATCCTAAACTCACCAGATTCAAGGAGACACACGCCAAGGAACAAAGCTGCCACTCTGGACTTCTCAGGCCGACAAGTCAGAAAGACCGCTCACTCGTGCCCACCACTGAGAGAACCTGTAGGATCAGGGTACACACCCATCCATGCAGGAAAGAGATGGACTGCTAGATCTTTTCAGAGGAAGACCTGGCACGATCTATAAAACAAAGAGACACACACCCTGGCCCAGCGGTGCCACTCCCTGAAATCCATGCCTGAATAACAGCCCGTGCGTGTGGCTGGGGTATTTACGGGAGCACTGTTTACACTGGCCATGTTCTTTTCCTGTGGTAGCTCTAACAAATGACTCTAAACCGGGTGGCTTAGAACAACAGAAACCTATTCTCTCAGAGCTCTGGAGGCCAGGAGTCTGCAGTCAGTTTCTCTGGGCTGAAACCATGGTGTCAGCAGGCTTGCGCTCCCCTCCAGAGGCTCTGTGGGAGAATCCTTCCTGGCCTCTTCCAGCTATCGGTGGCTTCTGGCACTCCTTGGTTTGTGGCCACTGTATTAGTCAGCACCCTCAGAGACACAGAATCGATAGGATGTGTATAAACAGAGAAAGGGATTTATCTAATGAATCCAATCACGTGACCGTGGAGGTTGACAGGCCCTGAGATCGGCAGTCAGCACGCTGGACCCAGGAGAGCTGACGATGCAAGTTCCATCTCTAGTCCTAATCTGAAGGCAGGAGAAAACCAGTGTCCCAGCTCAAAGACAGACCAGGAGAGAGAGGGAATTCTCACTCCACCTTTCTGCTCCAGTCAGGCCCTCAACTGATTGGACACGGCCCACCCACATGGGGGAGGGCAATCTGCCTCAGTCTGCCTACATATTCAAAAGCTAATCTCGCCCAGACACACCCAGAATCAGGTTTGACCAAGTGTCTGGCACAGTCAAGCTGACACACAGAATTAGCCACCACACCCATATCCCTCTAATCTCTATTTCCATCTTAACCTCACCTTTCTCCTCTTATCTTTCACATCTCTGCTGCCTCCCTCTCATAAGGACACTTGCGGTGGCATTTAGGGCCCATCAGATATAGCCCAGGACACCTCTACATGCAAGATTCTTCAATGAATCACATTGGCAAAGATTCTATCTCTAGAAAATGTACCACTCAGAGGTTCCAGGAATTAGAATCTGACTTCTTTGGAGGCCATCCTTCAGCCTGCTACAAAGGACCAAAAACTCAATCCTGGAGCCTGAGTGAGTAGCTCCGAGGAGCACCTGGTCCCAGTTCTTAATGACCACTGACCAGTCAGTAATTAAGCAACATCTTCCCTCAACATGGCTGAGAAGACAAAGACAAGGACCTCCATCATGGTAAGAACACAGCTGGGACTCTCTCAGATTCTAGTGAGGACCCTTTGCTTCCCAAGGCATTTTCCTGGAAAAAATGAGTGCCCCTTTGACTCAAAGGCATAGGCTATCCGAGCCCCTGGAGAGCCACATCTTTCCAATGAAGCAGCAAAACAAATGAACGAAGCCATGAAGAGTATCCATAAAGGCTTACACAGAAAGATGGAGGCACTTCCTTTCTAAACTCGCCTCCTGCTCTCCAAACCATGCTGTGCAGAGTCTGCAAGCCCAGTCGAGCCAGAGATGGGGGGTTCTGCCTCACCCTACCCCTGCCACTCCCCACCTCCAGACACATTAGGATTCCGCCATTCACACCAAGGGGCTCAACTGAGCAGCACTTTCATTCCCACATGCCACCCACATACTCTGCATTCCCATCCAGCCACCTGTCCGAGTCTTGCATCGAGTCCCATCTCACCCCACAGGCCCATCCTTGTGCCCCGCACAGGCCAGCCTCACCTGATGAACACGGGGTGGAGGGACGTCCCCAGGCCAAGCAGCCTGCCATCTGGGAGTTGAGTTGGGACCCACCCCGCAGGGCCACCCCTTGGACATCTCCCTGACTCCAGGTGTGAGCGCCCAGGACCTCTTCCCCTCCAAACTTCACGAGCCCCAAACCGTACTCCCTCCTAGACAGCCTGTGTGGAGCTGGCCTGTGCATGGACCCTCTATCCTCCCAGCTGCTCAGCCAGAACCTCAGTGCATCCTCAGCCTCCCACCCCACCCCAGATCCAACCTCGAGGCAAGTCCCCTCAGCTGTACCTCCAAACAAACGTCCGATCGGACCATCCACCTACCCCTACTGCTGCACTCTGGCCCAAGCCATCACCTCACAGCCTCCTAACAGGGTGCCCCATCCTACCTTCCAGGGTCGATTCTTCCTAGATGCCGGCAGTCCTGTCCAAACCCTTGGCTCCCAGGGCTCCCATCGCAGAGTCTCTGAGCACCAACAAGCTCACCATCCACCTACGTCTTCTCCTCTGGCCTGCCCCTCCTCGACACCCGAGCACACTCCTGCCTCAGGGCCTTTTCACCTACTGACTCCTCTGCGTGGAACACTATTCCCGAAACCCAGGTCCAGATCTCATCTTTTCTCAACCAACTGCCCTTTCTCTGAGAGGCACTCCCAGGACCAATCTCTGCTTACTTTCTCTTCTTTGCACCCACCACCATTTCACCCCATATCTGACTTACTGATCCCCTTTGTGGTCCATCCTCCCCAACAGTAGAAAGCTTCTCCACTGTGGAAGACCAGTCCCTAGAGTGTGTGGAGCACAGCTCAGGAGCTCAGGGCATCATCAGAGTGATGGGGCCTGGAGGGTGACAGGGCTCCATGCCCTGGAGCCAGCCATGCGCCTCGACACCAGAACGGGGTTGCAGTTCCACCCAAGCCCCGTGTGTGCACATACACCACAGCAGGCAGATGTGGAAGCCTGAGGCCTGTGCATGCCACGAAAACACGCCAGACACACCAGAAAGTCATTTACTGAAAGGCTCACTTCACTGGCCCTTGCACATGACAGCATCGCCACATGCCCACTCTTTTCAGAGAAAAACAGGCCTTTGTGGGATATAAATAGCCCAGCCAGATGTGAGAAGGCCTGCGGGGCTCTCCCACACTGGGGCCACGTGTCCTGCAGCTGCTCAAATGGCAGCCCCCATTCAGCAGATTGTCGGTGGGGCTTCCAGGGGCAGGAGGGGGTTAAACGGTGGTCCCTCCCCCACATCAGATCAGTGGCAGGGATTCACCAAGGCCATGGCTAACTCACAGGCTCAGCCCGCCAAACAGCGTGCACAGGCCACAGCTATACGGGGCAGTGATCAAGCCGGATCCACTGCGCATTTCTTCATCCACGAAAAACAGGGAAACCGAAGCCCAGACAGTGGGGAGCCTGAATAACAGGGAGCCCATAAAGGGCAGCCTAATCAACAAGGCGCCAGGACCACCTTTCCAGGGAGCAGCATGCGCAACAAAGCCAACTGCTCAGTTCCGTGTGCAGGAGAAACGCCACCTGAGCACAAAACCCATTTCTTGGCTGAGGCCTGGCAATCCCTGTGTAGCCTAAAGTCCCTGTGCAGTCCCTGACTGCAGAGAGGCAAAAACAACTGCACTTAGAGCTGGCTTCGAGGTACTCTCAAAGCCTGACAGTTCCTCATTCTTTGAGTCCCTAGTCTCTGCCTTCCAGCCTGTGGGCCCGGCCTCGACAGAAGGAGAAATTCAAATGCAGAGGGCACAGTCTAGACCTGTGCCTCCCAAAGAAACACCAGGCGGGTCACACACGTGAGCCACATGTGTGAGTTCAGGTCACATGTGTGCCTGCCAGTCACACTGAGAGCAAAAACAAACAGGTGAAGCTTGTGTCAACAGCACGCTTGATTTAGCCCAATACACAGCCAATTCCTCCAGCACATAAATAATAGAGTCGTGGACAGGACATCTTCCCATCGCTTCTGAGTCTAAGGTCTTCCCAGGCACCGCGCTGCCCAGCTCTGCCCGGCCACACGTGGAGCGCTCCTCGCCCTGAGGGGTGTCGGCCACAGTGCTGGACAGTGCAGATCCAGGTGTGCCTGCAGGTGTAGAAGCTTCCACTCACTCTAAAGGGACCCAACAAGATCAGAGTCGGGAGATGGCCATGGAGGGAGGTCCTGGACACAGTCCTTTGTCTACCCCGGGCCTGGCTCTTCGGAGCCCCGTCCTCAGCAGGACAGAGAGGCACCAGTGCCTGCAGATCATCTCTCACTAGAGACTCACCAGGGTGCCCCTGAGCTGAGTGGTACTTAGCCCCCCCCCATCATATTACAACAGCTTTTGGACACACACCACTCTGTGCATGCCTCCGTGTGGGTGACCTGCTGCTCCTGCAATATAATCTATACTGTAAGCCTTAAAGGACACATCTGAGCTAACATCATGCACAGATCAGCATTAGAATGAAGTGAGTCATGTATAGTTTTTACATTAACGAGTCCCTCAGGCCAGTCTGTGAGACTAAAAGCTCAGCAGCACCCGAGGACTCTGCACGCCTTTGGGAGGTGGTCTTGGGAGCTTGTCCAGGTGACAGCCTTACAGGGCCTCAGCCGGTAGACCAGAGAGCCCTCCTAGGCCTTCTAACACACACAGGAGTGATTGACTCCCATTTCAGTGTCACTTGATTACATCTGGTCTTCCCAGTAGTCACATACGGATATGAGAATTGGACTGTAAAGAGGCTAGAGCGACAAAGAATTGATGCCTTTGAACTGTGGTGCTGGAGAAGGCTCTTGAGAGTCCCTTGAACAACAAGGAGATCAAACTAGTCAATCTTAAGGGAAATCAAACCTCAATACTCACTGGAAGAACGGATGCTGGAGCTGAACCTCCAGTATTTTGGTCATCTCATGAGAACAGCTGACTCAATGGAAAAGAACCTGATGCTAGGAAAGATTGGGAGCAGAAAGAGAAGAGGGTGTCAGAAGATGAGATGGCTGGATGGCAGCATCTATGCAATGGACGTGAACTTGGACAAACATCGGGAGATGGTAAGGGACAGGAAGGCCTGGTGTGCTGCAGGCCATGGGGTCGCAAAGAGACACAACTGAGCAACTGGACAACAATTACATCTACAGTCATGCCACTCTCAGCTCTGCAATCCACGCGCTGAAGATAAAAGCACACCTCTTACAGACAGGCGGCCTGTCTTGCACCCACGGAGCCACCTGCCTCTGGGGGCCACCCTGGTACCCAAGACAGCACTCACAGGGCAGGCTGGGTAAGAACAAGACAGTATGATTGCTAAGTAGGCATCACCAAAACCAAAATACTCAGAGTAATTCACTTCCTTCACCCGAGTTCTCACTAGAAGCAGGAAGAAGGCTTTAGGAGTTTGAGTCTAAGAAGAAAAAAAAAAAATCACAGGTGAGACATAAAACTGTGCCCCTAGTCAGACATCCACATGAACCCAATCCCGGGAGGCTGCAGACTCCCTCATGCTCCAGGGAAGCCCACAGGCAGGTGAGGTGCCCAAGGTGGGCACCCCAGCACCCCGACCATCCCACACCTTGAAGCTAGATCACCTGGTCCCTGCTCTTGTGGGAGAACACACAATCTCAGCGGTCAGCTCCTCCCAGAGGCTGCCCTTGGTTCAGGCACATCCCCAAGACTCTCATCATAGAGACAGACGGCCCGCAGCAGCAACAGAAGCACATACTTGCCCCCATCTGCAAAACAAGAGACCATGCCAACCCCACCAATTTCTACCTGAACCACTTCAAAGCAGCAAAGCTGATCCCGGAAATGAGTTGTTTTCTTCTCTTCAACACAGGTTCTAGAATACTTTTTAATCTTCCTAAAGCTTTTCCTTTTCAATTACCTTTTGTAAACCATCTGTTTATAATGTGAAAGGGAAAACCAGGGGGAGATTCCTAACATGGGGGTGGGGCAGTTCCCAGAGTCGGGGAGGCAGGGCTGGGCCAGGAACCAGCCTGGGGACCGAACACTGAAGGCTCCCTCAGAGAACAATTCCGCCAGCAGGATGGGCACCTGGAGAGGACGCGGTACTTAACGTCCTGAACACACTGAAATTAAAAGTGACTCCTGGAAACTCCCTCTAACGCAGCATGTCTGGACAGACTTATTCCAGCTCTCTCTCCGGGACACACACAGACGTCTGCGGGTCTGAAGTGGCCGTGGCCCACCCCCTACCCCCCCAGTTCGGGGAGTGACTGACGGGGCAGGCACCCGACATTTCCACCACCCTCCTCCACAAAGTGAGCTCTCTGGAAGCTTATTCTTGGGCTGCTGGCTCCCAGCCCAAACAAACGGAAAGGCTCCCTCAGAAGCCCTCTTCTCTCCCGGCTCAATCAGAGCAAGTAAACACGATGAAAGCTCAAGATGGAGCCCCAAAGTGGACCCTGAGCTGAAGACGGCCCTCCAGGGCCATGGCAGGTACCACAGCTTCAAATCCAGTTTAGGTACGACTGCCAGGGTGTGAGACTGGAGGTCCTAAGACTCTGCCCACCTCCCCGCAGGAGAGCAGCATCAAAGACAACGATGGATGAGAAGTGAGGAGGCTCTGAGCTGGCATTCGTGCCAAGGCTGGGCAGTGACTCCACTCTGTAGCCCCAGCCCTTACCCTCCTGTTCAGGGAAGCTGGCGCTGACCACAGACGCCCCACTCCTGGGCCAGCCCCCAGAGCAGCCTTTCTCCTGCCCTGGCCTCTGCTGCCGCAGCCCCACACAGACCGTGAGCCCTCCAGCAGAGCCCCCGAGCCTTCTGACACCGACTTTCCTCCTCTGCCTTCCCGTCACCAGCTGGTGCCAGAAAGGTGATAAACAGACAAAGCTGCTCACTAACGGGAGGAACACCTACAACCAGACCTGCTCAGGAGCCACCTCCAAAAAGAGCCATATTCCGTAGGCAGATTTCATCCCTTACCTGATGATCAGCGTTATCAAACATTTCAGCAACTGGGATGCGGCTTCTTCCTACCCGCTGGGATAGCAGAGTCTGAGACAGAGAAAAGGGGACACGTTAGCAGGCAAATCGTGAGCCGGAACCCCTTACTCGCCAATCCTACACACAGACGAAATGCCACGGACATTCAACAGGCCCCCCAGGGCTCAGTCATGGGGCACAGCTCGCCTGGCCAGGTAAGACCAGGTAAGATCAACATCTGCATGAGCAAAGAGTGTTACCTGCACTCTGATTCCATCCATGCCACCCCCCTTGGCCTAGTGAGCACTGAGCATGAACTCCTAGAGGTACAAAAGGAGTGGGGGCAGGTCAGGCCCTGCCAGCAATGGTGTGAGTGCTAACAAAGTAGAATTAACAAAGCTTCCAAATTGGTCCCTAATGTAGTAAGAAACTGTAAGAAACTTCAAGGTCAGTGTTTCAACAGTGTTTAAATTTTCATTTTTAAAAAAGAATTTAACAATGTTTAAATTGTTTAATGTTTAATGTTAAACATTGTTTAACAATGTTTAAATCTGCAGGGAGGCCTGGCATGGTGCAGTCCATGGGGTCACAAAGAGTTGGACATGACTGAGCTGAACTGAACTGAAGTTTTAAAATGAGTTATGGGTGTAAAAGGGTTTCCCTGGTAGCTCAGCTGGTAAAGAATCTGCCTGCGATGAGGGAGAACCCAGTTCAATTCCTGGGCTGGGAAGATTCCCTGGAGGAGAGATAGGCTAGCCACTCCAGTATTCTTGGGCTTCCCTCAGGGCTTAGACATTAAAGAATCAGTCTGTAATGCAGGAGACCTGGGTTTGATCCCTGGGCTGGGAAGATTCCCTGGAAGAGGGCATGGCAACCCACTCCAGTATTCTTGCCTAGAAAATCCCCATGGACAGAGGAGCCTGGAGGGCTACAGTCCATGGGGTCACAAAGAGTCAACACAACTGAGTGATTAACCACACGTGTATGTAAAAACCAAAATCAGAAAAACAGAAAAGAGGCGAGGAAGAGGGAGGGAGTCAAAGTGAGAAAAAAGAAAGGAAGAAACCAAAACAGTTCTGGAATTTGTGAGAGTGAAGAAAGGAATAGGCTACCCACTCCACTATTCTTGTCTGGAGACTACAGCTTCACATTAGGGCTTCCCAGGTGGCTTACATGGTAAAAGAATCTGCCTCAGTGCAGGAGACCTAGGTTAGATCCCCGGGTTGGAAAGATCCCCTGGAGAAGGAAATGGCACCCTACTCCAGTATGCTTGCCTGGAGAATCCCATGGACAGAGGAGCGTGGTGGAGTACAGTCCGTGGGGTTGCAAAGTGCTAGACATGACTGAGTGACTAACACTTTCACTTTAATAACCTTAAAAACAGGGAGGGTGGGCCTACTTTAACTGTCCCCCAGTCAAAGCTGAGGGGGCGCGAGATGCTGCGGAGGCCCTTTGCGGGCACTCCTTCCTTTCACAACCTCAACCCGCCGACCAAGCCCGACGGTGCAGCTGGTGGACCCAACACTGCAGACGGTCAGCGACCCCTCACCTGGCCCTCTGTCCCCAGAGCCACTTCTGTGTGTGGCAGGTCCTCCCAGTCCATCACAGCCCAGTTCAGATTTGCCTCCCCGGAAGCAGGTCCCCGTGGGGAAGGCCTGGGCAGGGCAGGCTGCGGTCTCAGTGCCCAGGTGGTTGCAGCGCAGAGTCCGAGCAGCCACAGTCCGCCACCACGACAGACCATGCCCTGCAGAGCTTGCCTGGCAGACTTGATTGCATCTGGCCCTGCGGTCTGCAGGTAGACCGCCCCATCCCTCTGTGATGCAGGGAGGGCTCACCGCACAGGACTCAGACAAGATGGGAGCCACGTTCACCTGAGACAAGGCGAGACGCAGGTCCCCCAGTTTCATGCTGGGCCTCGTCCAGGATGAGCTGAAGGGTCATCCCCACAGATCAACCGGAATGAAACACTTGTCACCCGACTCTGGTTCAGCTTCTCTTCTTCCCCCAGGCCTCCCCCGACCCACAGCCAGGCTGAGCCCTCAGAGAGCCCCCCTGAGAACAGGCCGGCCTTGGGGGACACATCCTCCAATCTATCACCCCTCGCTCTTCATCCCACTGCCCCACACCTGGGTCTTACAGACTGTCTACACCTCCCTACAAAGGAAAAACCCAGCGTGCCTAATCCCTGATGTGCCTGCCGTGGTCACACATCTCCACGGCAACATCTATCTCCCACACGTCTCTCTCCCTCCCTGGCTGCCCCACAATAATCCTTTCAAATAAAGACTCTTACTAAGCCTGGCTTTCATTTTCATTCGACAACTGATCACAAATGACCTGAAGCCTGAAACACGTGGATCTGATGGACAGGTGAGACCTTTGATTTCCATCTTCCTGAAGACTCTCAGGGTTCCCTAAGGTCCCACTACTTCTGGCTCAAAGTACAAACAGGGACTGGTTCGAGAACTAGCTCACAAGCGTGTCTGAGACCTTAAGCCACAGACGCTTCTGGGGGCTGGCAAGCAAGAGAAACAGGGGGAAGCGACATCAAGGAAAATCAGACCACTCACGCAGTGTCCTGTTCACTACGGAAACTCTGCGCTTGCTTGGAAACATCGCACACAGCACACAGGGAACTTCCCTGGTGATCCAGTGGCTAAGACTGTGCTCCCAACGCAGGGGGCCCAGGTTCAATCCCTGCTCAGGGAACTAGATCCCACATGCCACAACTAAGAATTCACGTGCTGCAACTAAACATCCTGCATGCTGCAACTAAGACCAGACACAGACAAACACATGAATAAAATGTTAAAAAACAACAACAAAAAAAAAACACAGGATACAGAACCTTTTGCTTAAGCTGATACCCCTCCAGGAGGTGGGCAGGTCTCTATGGGGCCATCCAAAGCATAACACACAGTGAATCCAGGCCCCCTGATCCCCACACCCCTGCAGGTAGAGAAGTTCTGGGTGGGGAACACTTCCACCACCAACAAATGCTTTACTTTCATTCTTCCAGCGAGGGGTGAGGGGGTAGAGAGTGGGGCTCACTGCTGAAACTTCACTGCTCTACTGAACAGGAAAGATTCTCTCTTAATCAGTAAAGAATCTGCCTGCAATGCAGGAGACCTGGGTTCAGTTCCTGAGTCAAGAAGATCCCCTGAAGAATGGCAACCCTTTCAGTATTCTTTCCTGGAGAACCCCATGGACAGAGAACCCTTCCATGGGGTCGCAAGAGTTGGACACCACTTGGTGACTAAACCACCGCCACCCCCACTCTTTCTAAATATGCTGCTACCAAATGTGTGAAAGGAAATGTTCATCTCACAGCTGATCAGAAAAATACAAATCAACACGAGATGCCATTATCCCCCTACATAAGTAACAAAGAAAAAAAAAGATAAGGTTCAAAGGTGGCGAGGAGGTGTGGGCCCCTTCCCAGTGCCAACAGGAAGTCTTTTCTAGAAGCAACATCCGGAACCTTCCAAATCAATGCTAGCTGCAGGTAACAGTGTTCTCATCTTGTATTCACACACAGAAGTTCTCATCCAGTAGCCTCTTGATAGCATAAAAACAGAAACATCCCCAGAGAGAGGATTAAATGAGAGTATCTAAAGGACCAAGTGGGCGCCTAAGTGTGGGCATGGTCTTTCTGGACTGCTGTGGTTTTGAGTCACACCACCACAGCCAACCCAGGAGGCAAGAGGGACACCCACTGCCCTACCCAAGGCATGTCAACACACGAGAAAAGCCATCAAAATAAACCTCTGAAAGTTGCATCCATCTGAGTTTTGTTCCCACCCCAGAGAGCAGCATACGGATAGAAAACCACGGTGTACAAACCACGGAGAAAGTCCTGGGATCAGCATGTGTTTCTTCAGTAACAAAAGAATTAATAAATCAGATTTAACAGAAGGGTAGGATGATTAGACTAGGTTTGGGTTTTAGGAAGGGAAGCTCTCAGGCTTTGCGGAGATCCAAACTGCAGAGCTAGGTGCTGACATCAAACACACACTCCACCCGGGCAGGGATGTTTCTGCGTAGCCAAAGGGAAGTACTTAGGAACTGCTCCGCACCACTGCGCCGCAAATTCTGGAAGCCTGATTTCTCATGAACACAGATAATTACTGCCAAACAAGAATTCTTGCCAGGGTTTCTCAAACATCCCTAAGAAGCTATAAGGTCAGAGAGAGGGGGCTGTCTTGGGCCCTCTCCTCCTTTGAATAGAATCACTGCTCTAGGAAGACACCTGTATTGACCCCAGGTGTGCCCAACCCAAAGACCCCTTCCAGACTGCACAGCCCTATTGAGACACACTGATACCAAGCAGCCCATTCCTCAGAGGTCAGTGGGCACCTAGGGACTCAGAGGTTCCTCCTGCATAGAACACACAGTGTCTTGTCGAGATAGTACATGTTTCTGTCTTAATGCCCAAGTAGGTCACACACATGCACGAACTCAATGACAGCCGAACTATACTCTTCTCACTGTGATTCTTTCTCATTAATCACCACCCCCATATCTGGTCCCCGGACAGGACATAGGTCTGCAGCCCTGAAGGTGGATGTTTTATTGTGACTTCTCACGTGACACCAAGGGAGTCAAGGATGCAAGGACTCCTTGCTGGGTTCACATGCCGATGACACATATGAATACCACATCCATTACTGGAACCTTCTGCAAGGATGCTGCTCCACTTCCAGTGCCCTCTCGTTACTGTGTAACTATTACATTCTAAGCCACAAGCTCCAGAAGACATGGCCCAAAGAGAGGGGTTTGTTATTCTTTTACGAGCAATCAGAACAGAAACTAAAATGTCAGCAAACAGCTGGAAAGGAAGGGAATGATTAATCTCCAGAGCTAACCACCACAGTGAAGAATTGACAGGGGTGCCCCCTCTCAGCTGTCAAAGCTGAAGGCTCTCTGTGAAAAGAAGTGGGCACGCCTTCCCCGCCATACCCCACCTGCGCCCACCTCTATCCTGGCAGCCATGTGCAGACGAGGACAGGACATAGGGAGCTCAGTCCTGGGAGAGCATTCACTTTCACACCCTCACAGCCTGGCTGCCCATCTTCTGAAACCTCAGAACTAGATGCTCTTGGGATCTCACGAAAGATGCCACGCCAGCACGTGGTCCCTACAATTCAGAAACAAAGGAGCCTAGGGCTGCAGGGGCTAAAAGGAATGTACACCTCAACTCCCTTGGAGGAGGAGCTGACTTTAATTCCTCTCCCCTCTATACTTCCTGGGCTCTCCTTGTAGCTCAGTCGGTAAAGAATCTGCCTGCAATGCAGGAGACCTGGGTTTGATTACTGGGTCGGGAAGATCCCCTGGAGTAGGAAATGGCTACCCAGTCCAGTGTTCTTGCCTGGAGAATCCCATGGACAGAGGAGCCTGGTAGGTTCCCAGTCCATGGGGTTGCAAGAGTCGGACACGACTTAGCGACTGAACAACAACCTGACCTACTGTTCTGGCACCCTGATCTCAAATGTCTAGCATTTAGAATTATGAGAAATAAACACCAGCTGCCTAGAAACCACCCCAGTCTGCGTTATTTTCTACAGCAGCCCAAACCCCAGAGCCTTCATCATTCTAAAAATGTGTACTTTAGGATTCGTGATGAAGCAAGATTAAGCCTCATACAGAGGATGTGCTATCAACTATCTTGCATCCTCGACAAATAAACAACAACCAATCTCCGCTTAAACCTCTAAGACATACTACTCCAACGGCCTTAATTTACCACGGTTTTCAAGATAACCCAATTTGTGGCCTTGATTAGCAATAGACGAAACATAAACTAGTCAGTACTACAGACACACCACTCGGAACTGTCCCCTTAAACACCATGAACAAGACAGGGAATCTCTTCCACCCTTTAGGGAGATTCCTACCACTCATCTCCTGCCCCGCCATGTGAACCTGCTCCCTGGCAGCAAACTGACGCTTCTGGAAACACATGAAGACATGTAGGTCACTGGGGTGCCGTGTATTAACTTCCTACCCCGGGCACCAAATGCTGATCCAGAGGTTTCAAAGCTTTAATGTTCCTCTGAACAAATCTCAATTGCTACTCCTTCCGGATACCATGGGTATCCCAGGAATCCAGTCAGGGAGATGGGGCAATGCCTTCAGCTAGGAAGCTGGCCCCACTCCAAACAAAGGCTGCATTCCAGACACTGGGTCGAATACATTCCCAAATACCAGAACCAGGACAGAGGAGTGTGAACACTGCAGACCCATAGACAGTAATGGATAACAAGGAACACCATGAACAACGACGCTTATAAGAAAAGTCAACAATGTAGAGGGAATGATCCAATCTCTCAGTCACCACAAACTGTCACGATGCACTGTGATGAAATAAACAAACTGAACGACACTTGAAAAATAGAATTCATAGTTAAAAACCCTTTGGAACAGCCATCTCCAGGCCCAGATGATTTTATCAGCAAATTCTACCAACTATTTAATAACAGCAATTCTACATAGTGATAATTGCTCAGTCGTGTCCACCAACTCTTTGTGACCCTACAGACTGGAGCCCACCAGGCTCCTCTGTCCATGGAATTCTCCAGGCAAGAATACAGGAGTGGGTTGCCATTTCCTTCTCCACAATTCTACATAAGATCTTCCAAAACACAGAGGAGAAAAAACCATTTCCTAACTTAAATGAGGCCAGCATTACCCCAATAACAAAACCAGGCAAAAACAGCACAAGAAGACGGCAGACCAACATCCTTTGTGAACACAGATGCAAAAATCCTCGTATGCTGGATTGGTCAAAAAGTCTTTTCGGGTTTTTCTGTAACACCTTCCAGAAAAGCCCAAACAGACTTTTTGGCCAAACCAATATATAAATGTTATACCACAACCAAATGGAGTTTATCCCAGAATGCAAGGCTGAGTCAATATGTAAAATCAATCAGTGTAATCTACCATATTAACCATCTGCAGAAGAAAAAACACAAAAGCATAACAATTTATGGCAAAAAAGTATTTGAAAATATTCTGCATCCAGTTGTGATAACTCTCAGCTAACTAGCAACAGAAGCGAACCCCAACAGTCTGCTAATGAATATGAAGAAACCTATAGCTAACATGATACTCAGTGATGGAAGACTGAACGCTTTCCCCAAATGACAGGGACAAGGCAGATGTCTGCTGACACTGCCTCTATTCAGCACTGTATGGGAGCCCTGGCTAGTGGATGAGGTGAGAAAAAGATATAAAAGGTATACAGATTAGCAGGTAAGAAATCAAATGGCCTTTTCACAAACAGCATGATTGCCTCTGTTGAAAATTCCAAAGAACCTACTGCTTCTTCTGCTGCTGCTAAGTCGCTTCAGTCGTGTCCGACTCTGTGCGACCCCATAGACAGCAGCCCACCAGGCTCCCCCGTCCCTGGGATTCTCTAGGCAAGAACACTGGAGTGGGTTGCCATTTCCTTCTCCAATGCATGAAAGTGGAAAGCGAAAGTGAAGCCGCTCAGCCGTGTCAGACTCTTAGTGACCCCAGGGACTGCAGCCTACCAGGCTCCTCCATCCATGGGATTTTCCAGGCAAGAGTACTGGAGTGGGATGCCATTGCCTTCTCTAAAAGAACCTACAACAACAACAAAAAAGCTCTCAAGACTAACAAGACAGTTTAGCAAAATCACAGGATACAAGATCAGTAACAGAAAATGAGCCATCTTTCTATGTACTCCCTATGAATGATGGTAAATTGGTTAAGTCGGACTTCATCACTATTAAAATGTTGCCTTCTGTGAAAATCTTATTACAAGAATGGAGAGACAAGTTGTAGACTGGAAGGAAATATTTTAAAACCCCAACTATGACAAAGAACTTATGTTCAGGAAAAATTCCCAAAATTGAATAGGAAGAAAAAAATCAACCCAATAAAATACAAGATACTTCACCAAACTGGATACAGGGATTGCTAATAAGTTCATGAGAAAATGTTTAATGCCATCAGTCACTAGGAAATGCAAACTAAAACCAAAATGAGAGACACAGTATGCAAATTAGAATGGTTAAAAAAAATAGTGCAGCCACTGTGGAAAATAGTATGGAGGCTTTTCAAAAAACAAAAGCAGAATTACCATATGACCCAGAAATTTCACTCTTGGTTATATACCCAAAAAACCCCAAATCATTAGTTCTACAGGATGCATGCATCATTATTTATAACTGTCAAGCTACAGAAGTAACCTGAGTGTCCACCAATAGATGAACATGATGTTTTATATATATATACATGTATGTATATGTATGTATGTATAATGGAATATTAGTCATAAAAAGAATGGAACTTTGCCATTTGCAGCAACATAAATAGACTCGGAGGGTACTATGCCAAGTGAAATAAGTTAAAGAAAAAGAAATACTGTATGATATCACTTATGCATGGAATCTAAAAATACAGCAAGCTAGTGATTACAACAAAAAAGGAGCAGACTCATAGATATAGAGAATAAACTAGTGGTTGCCAGTGGTGAGAGGAAAGTAGGGAGGGGCAAGATAGGCACAGGGGATTAAGAGGTGCCTTATTATATCACTTATAAGATAATATAAATACCTTATTATATCAGGTATAAAATAAGTTACAAGGATATACTGTACAATGTGCAGCCAATATTTTATAAGAACTACAAACGGAGTGTAACCTTTAAACACAGTGAATCACTATACTGTACACCTGTAACTTGGGCTTCTCTTGTAGTGCAGTCAGTAAAGAGTCTGCACTGTATATCAACTATATTCCAATGAAAAACTAATTAACAAAGCCAAGTACAGGCGAGAATGGGGAGCAACTCGAACTCTCACAGGTTGTTGGTGCGAATGTAAAACAAGACAGACACTCTAGAAAATATTTTGCTGGTGTTTATAAAGTTAAACATACACTTACCAAGGGGCCCAAAAATCTCATTCGTGAGTATTTATCCTAAGTAAATGCAACCATACCTTCACAGAAGAGCTGACAAACAAACATTTATGGCAGCTTCATTTAAGCGTACAACAGACTACTACTCAGTGACCAGAAAAATATCAAATGTAGATATATGCAACAATCTGAGTGAGCCTCAGAGGTGTTATTCTTAGAAAAGAAGCCAACCTTAATACGCTATCCACTCTCTGGCTCCACTTATAGGACATTCATAAACAAGTAAACTACAAGGACAGATTAAGCCAGTTTTCAGTGGTGATGAGAGGGTGTGAACATAAAGGGTAATACAGGCATACCTCATTTACTGCCCTTGGCAGATACTGCTTTTTATAAATTGAAGGTTTGTAGCATCCCTTCTTCGAGCAAGTCTACTGGTGCAATTTTTTCCAACAGCACTTGCTCACTATGCGTTTTGGTGTGACATTTTAGTATTTCTCAGAATATTTTAAACTTCAATTTTCATTCTATTTGTTCTGGTGATCTATGATCAGTGATGTCTGATGTTACTACTACAACTTGCTAAAGGCTCAGATGGTGGTTAGCATTCTTTCGCAGTAATTTTTTCTCGCCTTTGTAAACAAATTTTTATTTTATTTTTAATTTTTGTTTTCTATTGGAGCATAGTTGATTAACACTGTTGTGTTTGTTTTAGGTATACAGCAAAGTGATTCAGTTATATGTATACATGTATCTATTCTTTCCCAAATTCTCTTTCCATTTAGGTTATTAGAGTATGAAGCACAATTCCCTGTGCTATACAATAGCTCCTTGTTGGCTATCTACTTTAAATATAGCAGTGCATACGTGTCAATCCCTAACTCTCTAACTACCCATCCACCCCACTCTTTCCTCCTGGTAACCATAAGTTTGTTCTCTAAGTCAATGAGTCTGTTTCTGTTTTGTAAATAAGTTCATTTGTTAGGCAGAAGAACTAAACAGACATTTCCATCAATACAAAGAAGACATACAGATGGTCAAGAGGCACATAAAAGAGATTCAATAATACTAATTATTGAGAGAAACACAAATCAAAACTATATTGAGACATCACTTCACACCACTCAGAAAGGCTATCATCAAAAAGTCAACAAACAATAAAGGCTGAAGAGTGTGGAGAAAAGGGAACCCTCCTACAATGTTGGTGGGAATGCAAATTGGTATAGCCACTATGGATAATAGCATGGAGGTGCCCTAAGAAACTGAAAACATAGTTACCATATAATTCAACAGTCTTGCTCCTGGGCATGTATCCAGAGGATAATATAGCTCAAAAGGATACATGCACCCCAGTGTTCACTACACTGCTGTTTACAATAGCCAAGACATGAAAGCAATCTAAATGTCCATCAACAGCTGAAGATAAAGATGTGGCTTGTGTGTGTGTTAGTCACTCAGTCGTGTTTGGCTCTACAACCCCGTGGACAGAGCCTGTGAAGCTCCTCTGTCCTTTCATCTGGAATTCTCTAGGCAAGAATACTGGAGTGGGTTGCTATTCCCTTTCCCAGGGGACCTTACCGACCTAGGGATCAAACACAGGTCTCCTGCATTGCAGGCAGATTCTTTACCATCTGAGCCACCAGGGATGCCCCAAAGATGTGGTACCTATACACAATGGAATATCATTCAGCCATTAAAAAGAATGAAGTAATGCCATCTGCAGCAACATGGATGGACCTGGAGGTTTTCATACCAAGTGAACTAAGTTAGATAGAGAAAGACAAATATCATATGACATCTCTTACATGTGGAATCTTAAAAAAAGATACAAATACTGCATTTTAATGCATAAAATTTTAATGCATAAATTAAGGTATTTATATACTATTTTTTAAGACACAGCGAGATCACACACTTAATATGCTATAGTGTAAATATAACTTTTACATGCACCTGGAAAGCAACAATTTCAAGTGATTTGGTTTGTCAGGAGATTCATTGTATTATAATAATCTGGAACTGAACTTGCGATATCTATGAGGTTTGCCTAAACCAAGAAGAACTTAGGGGGGATGGAATTATTCCATCCTGTGGAAGTAGTTACACAAATCTATACATGCATTTAAACTCACAGAACTGTATACTAAAATAATCATTTTCACTATAAAATAATGTAAAATATAAAGGAAAAAAGAAAAAGTAAAAAAACTACATTAATTTGACTCAAATGTTTTTAAAAACACCTTTCCTCTTAGCCAGATACAAAAGGGCAATACTCTATATAATTCCATTTGTTTGAGGTGCCTAGTATAGTGAAATTCAGAGACAGAAGTAAAATGATGGGTTCCAGGGGCTGGTTGGGGGACTGGAGAGTTTCCGTTTCGGAAAATGAAAATGTTCTGGGGGTGGAGGGTGGCGATGGCTGTACCACAGAGCGAATGTACTTAATGCCTGAACTGAACACTTTAAAATGGTTAAAATGGTAACTTTTATTTTAAAACACTTTTATCAGAAAAGTAGATTTACAAAGGTACCTGTATGGAAGTAACAAAAGAGTTCTAAAGGCAGGAAGTTTTAACGGCGGCTCACTCTCTGCAGATGCGTGCTGTTTGGTTTGGCTTGAGGCTTCCAGACTTACCCTACATGAACCGTGCACACAGGCTCCTTCACCCGTGGGACAGGGTCTGTTCATGCTGTGATCATGAACCAGACAGAGACCCTGAGTCAACCTGTCCAATTCTTTGGACTTTCAAAGAGTTATGCTTTTGCTTCCCACAAGAGGCAATCAGAAAATTGGTAAAATGCATCCACAGTCTGAAGAAGCATTTTGCCTGTTCAGCGATACCTGGGCAGGCCAGAACTTTAAATAGACAGGCATGTAACAGGGGCCTAGGAGACTCTGGCCCAATTAGTCAGTGACAGAAGTTTGGACCTAGCTCCTCATCTCCTCTTTGAAATCAAGCAGGCAGAGAGAGAAGGGGGTTATAGCCCCATGGAAGTGTTTCTGGGTTCCCTGCAGCTGTACTGTGTGGTCCATGCTACTCCGTTTCAGAAAAGTTCCAGCTACTCTGCAGCTTCTAGGTAGAGGCCTTCCGCCACTCCCACTGGTTGCCAACAGACTGAACCCCACCAAATGCAAATTGCAGCTTCTAAACACTTGGCATCAAAAAACACCAGAAATAAACACCATCTGACTCATTTACGAAGCTCTATGTATCCCAAGCTTTCAAATGGTAATTAACCTTCATTTAAACTCTATGTTGATGGTTAAGTCAAGAAATCATTGGCATTTTGATCCAAATAAGAACACCACAAAGATTATGCTGGACAAATTAAATAAAAACCAATTTGAATGTTTCCAAGTTCTTAATTTCTAACAATATTCCCCTGTGTACACAGATGAAAGAACCCAGTAAATAATCTCTGTAAACTGTGTTTAGTTTCTCTTTCTCTGTGGTTAGGCCTTTAACCGTTAAACTTCCCCACAGAACACAACCTTCAGCACACGTGGATCATAAACTACATACACTTCATCATCTCTTTCAAGTTTTATGATTCCAAGAACATCCTGACTGAGGGTAGGGCTGAAAAATTAAAAAAGGATCAAATGGCTGTTTCTCAAGCCTCTACCTATAGACATGCGTTCCTCAAAGAGAAAAAAGGCAGAAAGAATGCTTATTGACTGGCATGGGCTTTCCTGCTGGCTGAGTGGGTAAAAAACCTGCCTGCCAGTGCAGGAGATGAGGGTTCGACCCCTGGGTCAGGAAGATCCCGTGGAGGAGGAAATGACAACCCACCCAAGTATTCTTGCCTGGAAAATTCCATGGACAGAGGAGCCTGGCGGGCTCGTGGGCTAGTCCATGCAGTAGCAAAGAGTCAGACCGGACTGAGCACGCACACGTGCACGTGCACGCACACACACACACACACACACACACGTTCCTCCTGGCTATCCTTTCTGCAAGTGTGTTAAGACAGCAATCTGGTCTCAGGGCCGTCACTGGGGGGCCCCACAGGGGTCCCAGGTGTGGAGACTCCACACACCCCACTGGGCCACCCAAGGAAGTTCCAGAAGGGACTTTCAAGACAAGCAGCTGGTGCTTTGCAGCCTGGGAGTGGGGACGGGGGAGGGCTGGAGCTGCTGCACAGCTGTGGCACTCACTGTTGTCGCAGGGCATCTCCAGCGCCAGCTCTCCAGCACCCCAGCTGGCCTCCCACATGGGAGAGGGTCAGCCTTAGGGCACCACAAAGGCCCTGCCAGCCCCTGAGCACAGAGCAGCTGCACTCTCAGACATGCCCCTGGCTGCCAGGCAAGCCACGCTCTTCTAAGAAATAACGAGATCAGAGGAATTCTTTGGAAGCTTCGGAGGTCTGGGGGCAGTGCACTGCGCCCCACACACCCAGAAACGAGGAGAGGCTGCGGGTCCCCAAAATCCTAGTGACGTCCCTCTCTGAGTCTCAGCAGCTGGGAAGGCACCAGACACGCTGATGCCAGGCTCAGAACTGACATTCTCTCCTGCTGCATGTACAGATGTGAGAGGTGGACCTTAAAGAAGGCTGAGCGCCGAAGAATTAATGCTTTCAAAGTGTGGTGCTGGAGAAGAATCTTGAGAGTCCCTTGGACTGCAAGGAGATCAAATTAGTCAATCCTAGGGGAAATCAGTCCTGAATATTCATTGGAAGGACTGATGCTGAAGCTGAAGCTCCAACACTTTGGGCACCTGATGCAAGGAGTCGACTCATCAGAAAAGACCCTGATGCTGGTAAAGACTGAGGGCAGGAGGAGAAGGGGATGACAAAGGACAAGATGGTTGGATGGCATCAATGACTCAATGGACATGAGTCTGAGCAAGCTCTGGGAGATGGTGAAGGACAGGGAAGCCTGGTGTGCTGCAGTCCATGGGGTGGCAAAGAGTTGGACACAACTGAGCAACTGAACAACAAACTGCCTCTTGACCCTGGGTCGCAGGCCTGGCACCTGCGCCCCTTGGGCACCCACCTGCCACCCTAATCCCTTACAACCTCTGGGACCAGCCCACTCTCCCATTCATTCATTCATTCACTTACTAGCCTCAACGACCACAGCTAATGGAAACAAAAAAGAACCACCTTCCTTCATTACGGGAACCCTGCAGTGCTCCTGTCCACCTCCCTCCCCTAATCCACCAAGCAAGTCACTTCCAAGGCCGTGTAAACCTGAGGACTAGGCCCAGCCTGCCCCAGGACACCACTGTGCTTTTCTCTTCTGTCTCACTGTGATGATTTATCATCCAATTAACAGGACAGCTCAAGATCCTTGATAAGAGCATGCCAGGCGGACAGGTCAACTTCAGCGACATGGAGGGCAGGACAGGATGGCCAGACCATGAGCTGAACAAAGGTTTCTGCCAGCAAAAGAAAATATCAGGATGCGGAGCACCGAACCTTTCAGCTAATAAATACTTCCACCATGTCCATGCCAGGAAATGAAGCATTTCATAGAAAGAGGACAACAAGCATCAACCTCAGTGGCACTGAGAAGCTTGCTCAGCTCTAAGTGTGGGGACAGAGGTGCTGGAATGAAGGAGCAATCCCAACGAGGCCACAAGTTAGCAAGCATGGGGCTCAGCCCACAGGCCAGAGCCACGCTTCCCACACCATCAGAATACAAGAAATGTCACCTTCCTCCACACTGGTGCCAGGCCCCATGGCCTCTAGAGATGAGACACAAGCCCTGCCTGCACGTGGAGGTCACCCCTCATCCTTATACATCCTAAACAAGCTCACACACCTAGCATACCATGGGGCTGAGGCACTTGGGGTGTTGATCAGGATGATTAATTTTACACGTCGACTTGGCTGGGCCACAATGCCCAGATAAATGATCAAACTATGTTAGAGGCTTCTGTGAAGGAATGTTTTGAATAACATCACTCTTTAAGCTGGTAGACTTTGAGTAAAGCAGAAAAATGAAAGTGAAAGTGTTAGTTGCTCAGTCCTGTCCGATTCTTTGCAATCCCATAGACTGCAGCCGCTCCAGGCTCCTCTGCCCATGGAATTCACCAGGAAAGAACACTGGAGTGGGTTGCATTCCCTCCTCCAGGGGATCTCCCAGGGAGAGAACCTGGGTCTCCTGCATTGCAAGCAGATTCTTTATTGTCTGAGTCACCAGGGAAGCCCTGGGTAAAGCAGAGAGCCCTCCGTAATGTGGGTGGGCCTCATCCAATATACTGATGGCCTTGATAGAAAAAATACTGATCTCCCCCTAAGAAAGAGGAATTCTGCCTCCAGGCAGCTTGAGTCTCCTGCTCATCTTGCAGGTTTCAGACCTGCCAGCCTCCCCAGTCATGTGACCCCTCCCCTTCCCCACCCCACACCCCATTGGTTCTGGTTCCTTGGAAAACCCTGACTGATACAATCAGGAGCACAGCTTCTGAGATACCACCCAGCCTGGGCCACCCTACTCTGGAGCAGAATCTTACAGTGGAGAGAAGACCCCCCTATGAGCACACAGCACCCTATGAAGGGTCCAATGAAAGCCATGTGCACAAATAATCAAGGACACACAACACAGTCCAGCATCTGGCTGGGGCACATAACTGCCTTCTAGGGAAACATGCTACATTACTTATGACACTGTGATGCATTGTCACTTGTGCACTTTCATTCCAGAGAAGCAAGAGGTGTGGAGGGGGTGTGTGTGTGTGGGGGGGTTGAGGTTTATCATTTGACTAAAAATACAGTCAAGATGATGTATGGAAAACTAGTCCTACAAGCCGTCTGGTGGGCAGGAACTCCTAAATCCATGAAAAGCTTTTGGAATGCAGTCCTCCAGTTCTACTGTGCATCATTTTTCAAGACTAATGCACATGGCACACACACACACACACATCCAATTACAAATATCACCAATTTCTTTTGGGCCCCACCACTCATGGGTGCCGGGCTTCCCTGGTGGCTCAGCGGTAAAGAATCTGCCTGCAATGCAGGAGACATAAGAAACAGGGATTCAGTCCCTGAGTGGAGAAGATCCCCTGGAGGAGGGCATGGCAACCCACTCAGCATTCTTGCCTGGAGAATTTCACGGATAGAGGAGCCTGGCGGGTTACAGTCCATGGGGTCGCAAAGAATCAGACACAACTGCAGCAGTCGAGCAGCACAGCATTGATGGATGCCACTGTTTGTCCTGTGTTAGGTGGCCAGGCTGGCACAGTCAAAGCTGATTGATGCCTGTCCCACAGCAACGGACATGAAAGGCTTGGACTCGTATGCTGCTGCTGCTGCTGCTGCTAAGTCGCTTCAGTCGTGTCCAACTCTGTGCGACCCCACAGATGGCAGTTCACCAGGCTCCTCTGTCCCTGGGATTCTCCACACAAGAATACTGGAGTGGGTTGCCATTTCCTTCTCCGTGGACCCCGCAGGATACCCCAGATGAATTGAGAAAGCAGGTGATGATGGTCCCACGGGTCTCCAGCCAAAGTTCATCTGTAACTACTAAAAAGTTTACGGATAAAATGCTTGCAAACAGTCTTTTTTTCCCCAGAATACTCTGAAATGAAAGAAATTCCCCAAATCAATAAAATCAGTGAGAGAGAAACAACTCAATTTCTACTGAAGTAGGTGAAGACCAACGTCAGGTGTTTCAAGGAGAAAATGTAAACAACAAATAAACCACAAACAAGGGATGGGGGTCAAAGACCCAAGACTTTCCCTTTTCCTGATCATAGTGGTCAGGAATAAACACACCAGAAATGGGTGGGTGAGGGAGAAGAAAGGCTCTTGTGAGCTCGAGGGGCACAATGCTGTCCTGGCAGAGAGCCCAGCCAACTCCAGTCAAAAATACATACACCCTCTGACTCAAATATTTCAGTTTTAAGACTCCTACACAAATACTCAGTGGGGTGGGGGTGTTAGTCGCTTAGTCGTGCCTAACTCTTTGCGACCCCATAGTCCATAGCCCACCAGGCTCCTCTGTTCATGGAATTCTCTAAGCAAGACAGCTGGAGTGGGTAGCCATTCCCTTCTCCAGAGGATAGACTCCTACCTAAGTACTCACTGGGGTACACCAAGAAAAACTGTCAAGGGTGTGACAGACTAGAGAGACACCCAAATTGCCACCATGGGGTGAGAGACACAGGCACACGGCCCTCACAGACTCGTGCAAGGCTTCACAGTGCAGTGCGGAGCACACGTGTCTAGTGCTAAGTAAAAAAAGCAAGTCGTAAAACTTTCTAAGGTGTAAACACATCTTTGGGCAACCACCATCTATATATATGCCCTATGTATGTGTACATGTGTGTACATGCGTGTGTGTGTGTGTGCAAACGGCACAGAGAAGACGTATCTCGGGCACGAGGAGGTAGCTTATACTCTTTGTTTTCTTTCTTCATTTTCAAAACAATAGAAATGCCATTAAAATAAAGGAAAAGTTAGTCAGCATATCTGACTTCCTGTTCACACTAAAGATTCAACGGGTATTTTTGTAGAAAAGCTACTTAAAAGAAAGGTCCCACTAGCAGAGATAAAAATTCACTTAAAAAGATAGAAGGCCGTTTCCTGTTTCCCTTCTGAGTCAATGCAAAATTATTTAACAAAGCAGTGAGTTTCCACCACACTCTCATTTCGATAACTTCCCACGAAGTCAGAAAGTGGCCACGGTTTCCATTTTCCTGCTGATAAAGCCTCGATGAACTATATCCTGGAGAAGGTGAATGCCTGCCAGCCCCAGCCCACATCCCCCTCCCTGCAGCTGGCCACCAAGCCGGTCCCCACCCGACCAGGGCCACCCACCTCCTCCCAGCCCCACACGGTTCTTCTCTTGCCTTCTCATGCGCTACAGTAGGCGGCAAAGAACATTCACTCAGAGCTTGAAAAGTGATGTTATTTGGAAAAAGGGACTTTGCAGATGTCATTCAGATCACAGAGTTAAGATGCCACAATCCCAGGTCACCTGGATGGGCTCAGGGAGGGGAGACAGAAGAAAGAAGGCCACGTAAAGATGGAGGCAGGCCCTGGAGGGATGTGGCCACAAGCCAAGGGATACCTGGAGCCAAGTGAAGCTGGAAGAGGCTGGAAGGGTCCTCTCCTAGAGCCTTCAGAAGGAGCACGGCCCTGCCAAAACCTTGATTTTGGACTCCTGGTCTCCAGAACTGGGGGAGGATAAATTTCTGTTGTCTAAGCCACTCACTTTGTGACGTTTTCTTATGGCGACCCTAGGAAACGTGTGTACATCATGATTCTATGAGGTGTAAGCATGTTTCCTTCCTGGTCAGTTTAAGCAGAAGGCAGAAGGCCTCCTGGCTGCACAGACAATGAAAAGCACAGGGTGAAAACTCAAGTAACGACCACTGCCGCACCTGCTACGATTCATTCCCCACCCTCCCACCCAGCACCTGTGTCCTGGACTACTCCTACTCCACCCCCAGGCCCCACCCACTCTCTGGGGGCACCACCGCTGCGTGTAACAAACCACCCTGGACTTGGTGGCCCAAGATGCTTGCCTACGCTTACAGTCCTTGGGCCGGGAGTCCTGACGGGCCCCGGCAGGACACTTATCTCAAAGCCTGAGGCCCCTGCTGGGGTCCTGATGCCAAGGGCTGAGATCGTGTAAAGGCCACTCGCCTCCCAAGTCAGCGTCTGGCGAGGAGGGAGCAGAGACTGTCCACTGCAGACCCAGTGCTACATGGCCTTGGGGGCGGGGGGCGGGCTTCCTCACAACACGGCAGCCACAGGGCCATCAGCCCCTTACTTAGCATCTCAGGGCTCCACGATCCAAGCAGTCACAGGGGAGGGCAGACCCCGCATCTCAGTGACAGCAGTGTCGATGCATTCAATGCATTTACAGCCATGTGCTTTGTTGAAACCGCCACTGCTTTTCTCCCCACTCGGCTTTGGCTGTTTCCTGCTGTCCCTGAGTTTCAGCTCAGAGTTCCTGACTTACACCCCTCAAGCCCATCCTTGCTGGTCAACACCCACCCCCAACTTCCCCTTCCTGGTGGCACATATCCCTGGTCACTGCAGTTCAGCTGGAGGCACCACATGCTATGGGCTCTCCCTCAACATCCCCATGCCCTGCTGCACACATGGTGCCCGGGACATGCCAGGCATTTCCCCTGCTCACTGAAGGCGTGAACAGCAGCACGGCTGAGTGACGGAGTATGGTGCAGCGGGACAGAACTGCAGAGCAGAGAAGAGCCACCACAGGTTAATGACCAGGGAGTTTTCCACCAGGCCTTGCTGGGCCTGCCAGGTTGGGGGAAGCAGAGGGTAGCAAGGAGCAGGGTATAGCTAGAGAGACCCCAAGGGGCTAGATGGCAACAAGGGGTGGATAAGGAGGCCCAAAGCCCTTCCTGGGGTTGGGTGGGGGGTGCAGCTCCTGGTGGGGGAGGGGCTTGGAGCAAGCTGGAGCCAGGGGTGCCAGCAAACAAAGTCTGAGACCCCAATTCCAGGAGCCCCGTTACAGATGGATGCAAGCTGCCCTGGGAAGTGGAACTACAGATAATCGAGGACCCCCAGCATCCTCAATGGAGAATAAAGGGACAAGAATGTTTATAAGCCACATTCATCATGGCCCAAGCCAGAAACCCAGCCAACAGCACAGCGAGTGCGTGAGCTGTGGTGCGTGCTCCAGATGGAGGCTGGAGAGCTGAGATGAGCAAAGAGCCCCGGGCGTGCAGCGGGGCCCAAGGCCACTCACAGGAGCTGAGGGACATCCATACGTGTGCTGCAGGATCCAGTGTATGCAAGCTGAACCCAGCCAGAACGCACCTCCACTGTGCTCAGTGAGGAGAGCATCCTTGGGGTAGAGTGCCAGAAGGGCCTGCTAGTGCTCCGGGCTCCTCACAGTCGGGCTCCATTTGTGAGCAAAGCAAGGTCACATGTGCATTCCTGTAAAACTGCAAATGTCTCACCAAAGGAGGAGGAAGGAAAATGGGAAGATGAAAATAGAGAAGCAAGGGCAGGCTGGACCCTCTGCTGCTGCTGTTTTGTGGGTGATCCTCCCTTGCATTTCAAGAGGGGAAAAGAAGAGAGGCCACACTGAGCTGGGTGAGGGGATTCACTGCTGAGCAGCCAGTGGTGGGTGGCCATGGAAGACGGCAGCTGGAAGCCAGATGGCCTTTTCCAGGGGACCTGACCCCAAGAACCTGGCCTTGGCCCCAGCATTCAGAGGATGTGTGCCCTGGTCCATCAGCTGCTGCTGTGGGGGCCACTCTCCTAGAGAGAAGATGCCTCAGGACACCAGGGCTGGCCCAGGAACACACGAGGGCACTCACCTGGGCAGAAAATGACTGTGACCCCACAGCCCTAAGAGTTTCCTTCCAGCAGACCCATCCCCCTTCAGCTCTGAGCAAACAGGCATGGCACAAAGAGCAAAGAGCAGCACAGGCCAGGCTGGGACAAGCTCCGGCTGCTCTGGGAAGTGCCCAGCAGTTCTCAGTTGGTGCGGCTAACAGCCCCTGCCAAGCTCATGGAGATCACTCTGGGTAACAGAAGCCACACCTCTGCTCCCTGCGCCCCCGGCCAGCAGGCTGGGGAGACTGGCACCTGGTGTGGCTAATGAAAGGAGCTGTGCTTGGGCAAAGTTTTTCCATCTTTAGGGACCACAACATAAATGCTAGAAGAGGCCTGAAAATAGTCCTGAAACAAAACATCTTAGCAGAAGTCTGGGCCTTGGGAGAGAGCTGGTATGTGCACGCGCTGTGTCCTCTCCCGGGAAGAGAGGAGACGGTGTGTGTGCTCGGGTCTCACTTGTTTTCGAAGTGGATGTCTGCCCTCTCCACTCACTGTAAGCGGTGCTCTCTTCCCAGGATAGAAAGTCTGCGCCCACCAGTTCAGGAGGCCACAGAGCCATCACCGCAGACCCATGGGGATCTGCCTCTCCCAGGGCCTGCTCTCCAGGCCCTCAGCATCTATTTTAAAAATCGGGCTCCCATCCCCTCCTGGGTTGCCAGGGAAAAGCAAGCCCTGCTCCGTTGGTGGTCCTGTCCACTAAGCTGGAGAGAATATAAACATAAAGGTGGGGGGGCCGTGCTTCCAGGGAGGCCCAAGGGAGCCCACATTTGAAACCCAAGCCAGTCCCTCAGGTTTCAAAGACCCGCCAGTGATCCACTTCCGAGGCTCATGGGCTCTGTTTTGACCCAGTTTCCTGCTCCCCCACCCCCTGCCATGTGTGGCCTTTGAGCATGCATTCCCCAGGCAACTGGGGATGGGCAGCTGGGGGGGGGGGCGCCCCTCTGCTCCAGGCTCCAATCTGTGCTCAGTGCCAGACTTAGAGAAACCAAAGAAGAGGGCACCACAGCCAGTAGTTGATGTGGGAAATAAAACGACAATCCAGAGTCCTCACACATTTGCTTAACGCCACAAGTTTAAAATGTCCATGCAGTCACACAGAAGGCCAGATGACAAAATGGGGTGCAGTATTTTTCAATCTGGGGGGTGCAAACACAGTTCTTAACAAGATGCAACTGAATAAGATATCAGAGTATCATATGTGGTTCGGGGTGAGTGCTCTCCAAGAAAACTTTGATTTTAAGTGTGGGTGTGTATATGTATACATAAATGTGTGTGCATGCATATGTACCCACATATAAGCAGGTTCACTGCCTTACAGAATAAATGCACGCCTTACTGTGAGCTGCCCTCAGGGTCCGAAAGCAGCCATTAAATTTTAATATTCTAATAAAATGTTTTCAGCAACATTAGATAAGCATTGAAACCTCCCTGAAGCTTGGTTTTAAATATGACACTGAAATCTATCAGCATCCCAGTTCAAAGATAACCAAGAAGGGATATTTCACTTGTCACCTCGTTTTGTAATCCCACAGCCCCCAGATGCTGCTGATCCCACTCATGAACAGTCAGGCCTTGCTGAGGCCACACACACACACACACACACACACACACACACACACACACACACGACACAAGGCTGACTGCGGGTCAAACCCAGGCCGTCCATCAGAGCAGGCTCTTGCTGGAGCTGGGCACAGAGGAGGGCAGCGGGCCCACCCCCGGTGCAGGGCTCATGGCAGCCACACACTCTCACTCAAGCATCTGACTCTCACTCTGTCTGGACAGGCCAGTGTATACTTCCTATTTAAAAGTACAACAGAAAGAACTCCCACCTGCTATTTAAACAAGGCAGGTATAACAGGTCTATGAAAAGTGTGTCAGACTCTCAAGGCATATGACGTGTCTGTGTGTGTGTGTGATCTACAGTTGTGTTTTTTCCATTTTTCCTTTATTGCTGCAGAAAACTGGAGACATGCAGACAAGCACCAAGGAGAAAACAAAAACCACATCGTCAACGAACCACGTGACCCTCCCTTCTGGACACAGTCTGTCTAACACTTTCTAGACAAATTATGGGTCCTCACTGTATGCCCCGGTTTAGGAATAGTTCCTAGTCCTTGATGTTATACATCAGATTAGTCATATTTTATACTATTATTTTTAGAGGTTGGCTAGCCTAACTGTATCTCATCTCTGACCATCTGTCAGCGGCTTTCAGCTGGTATCTGGGTTTTCTGCTTATCAACACCTGACATCCTTTCTAATAAACGCTTCTTCACGACCATGATTCCTCAGCATAAATTTCTAGACAATGAACTGCAATGGCCGAGGGTACAGGCATTCTTAAAATTTTTTAAATACCTCGACCAATGGGCATCCCTCAGTGTGTGCATTGGAAGCTGTGTCTGGCAAGTACCCCTCCCTGCAGACTTCAAGCCACAGCCCCCACGTTCACATCCCTAGTCCACCACTCCATAGTTTCTCCATTTTCAACATCCACCTGTAAAAGACAGAAGGACTATCCCAATCTGAGAGGGCTGTGGTTAGAACTCCATGAAACAGGTATAGAAGGCTGGTGGCAGATCACTGACAAGGAGATCACCATGAATATCGCTGTGGCACTCCTTCCCATAACGGCCTCCCTGTCTTCATCCTCATCTTTTCGATTCATAAGTCAGGTGTCAAGGTCAGCACTCACCATGGTTCTGATCACATCAGGTTACTGCTCAAACCCCTGCACAAATAAGCAGAGTGAAAGAAGCTGGACCCAGAGGCTGCACACTGTGTGACTCCACGTTTACATCATCCTAGAGAAGTCTTTAAGGATGGAAAACAGATCTGTGGGGGCTGGAAGTGGGTGGGATGGAAAGGATCTGACTCCAGAAGGACACAAGGAAATCTGTGGAGTTACAGAGATTTTCTGTATCTCGATCTGGTGATTGTTACATGACTATGTTTCAAAACCCATGAAAATGGGTTTATTTTGCTGTACGCAAACTGTCGGTGTTGTTCAGTCGCTCAGTAGTGTCCAACTCTTTGCAACCACGAAGACTGCAGCATTCCAGGCTTCCCTGTCCTTCATCATCTCCTAGAGTTTGTTTAAACTCACGTCCATTGAGTCGGGGATGCCATCCAACCTTCTCATCCTCTGTCATCCCCTTCTACTCCTGCCCTCAATCTTTCCCAGCATCAGGGTCTTTTCCTGTTCTCATCAGGTGACCAAAGTATTGGAGCTTCAGCTTCACCAACAGTCCTTCCAATGAATATTCAGGGTTAATTTCCTTAAGGATTGAATGCAAATTATCCCTCCAGTAAATCTCACTTAGAAACAAACAACAACCCTGCAGAGAAGGAAGTCTATGCTATGTGGCCTGGCCTTCCTTGTCTCCTGGCCAGCTGCCTTCCTATTTTTCACTGGCTCCAAAATCTGGCATGTACAGAATGCCCTCCATACCTGCAGGTCCGCCTAGGGCCCACACCAAACTCAAAGCCCCATCAAGGCCACTGACCTGGTGTTCTCCATACAGACCCTGTGTTGAGACAAGGGCCCTGTATCCTTTCCGCTCTTTCAGATCCTCCTCCCCCTTCTGGGAGACATGCCCAGACCACCAGTAAGTAAAAATTATCCCTCCTTCCTCTGCGTCAAAGGTTCTCAATTCTGGCTGCACAAGAATTACCTGAACAGCTGTCAAAACCACACATCCACACCCCTCCCATCCCAGGAGATTCTGTTGTAACTGGGCGGGTGTGGGGACAGACATGGGGGTTTTGTTCTGCTTCATATTTTCAAGAATCCCAGGCTCAGAAATGAAAGAGGGAAAGCCATGCAAATCCAGAGGCATTAAAATGATAATAGGGGAATATTATAAACAATTTTATGCCAATGACTTTGACAACTTAAGTGAAATGGGCAGATTCCTTGAAACACCCAGATCACCAGGACTGACTCAAGAAGAAACAGAAAATCTTCATAGCTCTATGTCAATGAACCGAATTCATAAAGAAAATCCAGGATAGCTTAGCTAATAAATCCTGTTAAATGTTTAAGGAAGAAACAATGCCAATCCTACACAACTTTTAACAATAAATGAAGAGGAAACACTTCCCAAATTATTATGTGGGGCCAACATTACCCTGATACAGAAACGAGACAGAAGGATTAAAAGAAAAGATTACAATATACCTCATCAATATAGTTCTAAATATTCTTAACAAAATTGTAGCAAATTGAATCTAGCAATACAGAAAAAAGATAATAATATCATGACCAACTGGGGTTTGTGCCAGGAATGAAATATTGTCTAACATTCAAAAATTAACTACTGTAATTCACCATATTTATCAAAAAAGAGAGGAAAAACCATATGATCATCTCAATAGATACAGAAAAAGCATATAACAAAATTGAACATCCACTAACGATAAAAACTCTAAGCAAACTAGAAAATTCCCTCAACCTCAAAAAATGCATTTATATAAAATTTTCACCTAACATCATATTTAATGAAAAGATACTAAGTTCCTTCTTCCTAAGATCGGGAACAGGTGAGCATCCATCGTCACCATTTCTGTTAAACACTGCACTGACCATAGCAGACAATGGAATAAAGGAAGAAAAAGAAATAAAAAGCATTTAAACTGAAAAGACAGAAGTAAAATGGTTCCTGTTTATAACTGCCAGAATTATCTTTGTGTAAAAATCTTAAAGGACTACAAAAAAGCTACTGAAACAAATAAGTGAATTTAGAAAGATCACAAGATAAATAAACAATATAAAAATCAATAGCATTTCTATACAGTAGCAATTCAGTTCAGTTGAATCACTCAGTCATGTGTGACTCTGTAACTCCTTGGACTGTAGCATGCCAGGCTTCCCTGTCCACCACCAACTCCCAGAACTTGCTCAAACTCATGTCCATCGAGTTGCTGATGCCATCCAACCATACAATAGTCCAACAGTAGCAATAAACAATTGGAAAATTAAAAATTGTCAAACCCACTTGTAACATTTAAAATCATAAAATACTTATGAATAAATGTGATAAAACACATATAAGACCTACACTGACTACTACAAATTACTGCTAAGAGAAATGAAGGAAGGTGAACACAGCTGGAAAGACAGTCCATGATCACTAGCTGAGACTCAATATTGTTAAAATGCCAATATTCCTCAAGTTGATCTAAGGAGCTAATGCAATCCCAGTCAAAATTCAGGCATTTGTTTTTGTAGAAACTGGCAAGCTGATTTTAAATTTATATGGAAATGCAAAGGATCTAGACTAGATAACACAGTTTTGAAAATGAAGCACAACTGGAAGGCTCACTACATGACTTCAAGAATTACTATAAAACAATAGTCGTGAAGACAGCTTAGTTTTCAGGCCATTGGTAAATAAGCCAAAATGGACTAGAACTGAGTCCTGAAATAAAGCCACACAGATTCTCAATTACTCTTCAAACATGCAGGAACAACTGGGTATAAAAACTCAAACAATAAACCTCAATCCTAAACTCTTCCCAGTTAAAAGGTAACTCAAAATAGATAGTAGACAAAAGCTAAGACCATAATGCTTTCAGAAGAAAACACAGGAGAAAATCTTTATGATGATGGGTGAGACAAACTTTCTTAAACAAGACACAAAACGCACAAACCACTAGCTAAAGACAATTGATATAAATGGACTTAAAACTTAAAATGTCTGCCCTTTGAGTGATATCATTAATCAAATAGAAAGGTAAGCCACAGAGAAAAAAATATTTGCAATACAAATATCTAACAAAGAAACTGAATTCAGAATACGTAAATAACTCTAAAGAACTCAAATATAAGAGACAAATAGCCCAGTTAAAAAGTCAGCAGATTTTAACAAAAACCTAAAAGAAGTACAAACAGCTAATAAATACAGGAAAAGATACTCAACTAGAACATCTATGGTAGAGCACAACTCCCACTAGAGGAACTAAATTTAAAAAGACTGACGACCGCAAGTGTTGGCAAGGATGTGAAATAACTGCTCCCACATTAGCAGTAGGGATGTAAAATGATACAACCACTTTGGAAAACAGTTTGCCAGTTTCTTATAAAGTTAAAGATACACTCACCACACAGCCTCACAGTTCTGGTTAAGTAGTTACTCAAGAGAAATGAAAATGCATGTCCACGCTCAGATGTGCATACAAATGAACACAGCATTTTTTATATCCCTTTTTTTTTATAGCCGTAAAATACATGTAACACAAAATTTACCATTTAAACCATTTTAAAGGATACGCAACCATCATCACTCTCTAGTTCCAGTTCATTTTCATCACCTCCAAAGGAAACCCTGTACATATTAAGCAGTCCCTAAGCCCTGGCAAGCACCAACCTGCTTTGTTTTGCTTCACTAGATCTGCCTATTCTGGACATTTCGTATAAACGGAATCATACAATGCACTTCTGTGTCTATTTTTACTTAGTAAAATGTTTTTAAGGGTCATCCATGTTGCAGTACAGGTCACTACTTCATTTCTTTAAGGGCTGAGTAATATTCCATTTCCTGGATGGACCACGTTTATTTATTCATTCATCCACTGACCGGCATTTGAGTTGTTTCCCAAATTGAGAATTAGCGCTGCTGTGAACAGTTGTGTACAAGTTTTTGTTGGAACATCTATTTTCAATTCTTTTGTGTATTTACCCATGCGTAGGATTGCTGGGTCACATGACATTTCTGCATTTAACTTTTGGAAGAATCCCTAAATTATTTTCCAAGTTGCTGCACCATTTTACATTCTCCAAGTAATGTGTGAAACTTAAACCTTTTCCATATGCTCACCAACACTTACAATTTTCCATTTTTTTTTTAAAATAAAACTCATTCTGGTAAGAGGGAAGTAGTATCTCACTGCGGTTTGGACTTGCACTTCCCTAGTGACTAATGATGTTGAGCATCTTTTCATGTGCTTATTTGTCATCTGTCTGTCTTCTCTGGAGATATCTTCGCTCATGTTTTAACTGGTTGTTCTTCCTTTTGTGTTGCACTGTAGCTTGCGGCACTTTTATTCATAATAACCTCAAACAGAAAGCAATCCAAACATCACCCAGCAGGTGAATAAATCAATAAACGATGGCACACGCACGTGATGAAATAGGATTCAGCAATAAAAGACATCAAGTGCAACACACATGGCAAAACCCAAGGACCTCAAAGCTGTGCCAAGGGAAAGAAGACAGACAAGAAATCTACAATACATGCTTCCATTCTGAAACTCTTAAAGAAACAAATCTCCTAACAGTCTAATCTTGACAGATCAGTGATTGGCTGGGTGGAGGGTTGAGGGCAAAGACGAGTTTGGGGAGAGTTCACAGGTCAAACAATCTCTGTTGCAACTGCTCAGCTGCTCTGGCAGCCGGACAGCAGCCAGGGACGGTGGGTGCAGGAATGCGTGAGGTGCACCGCACCTGCAGTTCATCCACTGCTGGCCTCCGTCACCATCACGGCAGTAGCTGCATAACTGGATACCTTTGTCAATACTCACTCAACAGTGCCTTTTATTGCATGTAATTAGACCTCAATAAAACTGGTGAAAGAAACACTGTTTCTACAGGTGAACATCCCAAGTCTAATGGGCATCCACAGTGGGCCCACTGGCCCTGCCTCTCCCCTCCTGTCTGCTCTCCAGGGTGCACTAACCCCAAAGGCAAGCCCAGCTTGGAAGTGAAAGTGAGAGTTGCTCAGTTGAGTCTGACTCTCTGCAAACCCATTGTCTGCCCATGGGATTCTTCAGGCAAGAATACTGGAGTGGTTTGCCCCTTCCTTCTCCAGGGAATCTTCCCAACCCGGGGACTCAATCTGGGTCTCCTGCATTGCAGGCAGATTCTTTACTATCTTGGGAAGCCTGCATAACTGTATACCTTTGTCAAAATTCACTGAACAGTAACCTTTTATCGTATGTAAAGTATACCTCAATAAAACTGGTTAACGAAACACTGTTTCTACAGGCAAACACCCTAAGTCTAATGAGCATCCAGAGAGACGCTCTCCTGTCTGCCCCTCAGGGTACACCTCCCAACTACAAGCTGTGCTTAGCCCAACCCTGGAAGTGAAAGTGTTGGCCACTCAGTCATGTCCAACTCTGTGCGACCCCGCCAGGCTCCTCTGTCCATGGAATTCTTCAGGCAAGCATACTGGAGTGGGTTGCAATTCCCTTCTCCAGGGGATCTTTCTGAACCAGAGCCTGAACCTGGATCTCCCAGCTTGCAGGCAGATTCTTTACCACAGAGCTTCTGGTTCAGGGGTCCTGGGGGTGAGGTGAAAACGTGTACCTGCAGCCAGGTCTGGAAATACAATGCTGCTGGCACAGGGACCACGCCTGGAGACAGGCTCTCTTCCTCATTCGCGTGGCATTTGGTGGATGTGGAATCAAAGCGGTGTTAATGGATAACACGCAGGCCCTCGCTAGTGACCGGGCCTAGAGATGCCAGGCCAACATCAAGAGGGAAATGCTCACATCCTGGCTGCGAGGACACAGCCCCACTTTCAGCCTTGATTGCTGGCCAGGCCCATCAGGCCAGTGGACCAGGCCCCCTTTACCCTTCTCCTGCTCCACAGATGTCCTCTCAGCCAGAAGGTCACCCACTCCTGCCAGGGAGCCTGGCAAACTCAGCTCTCCAGAACTCCTGTGCTCACCACCCAAAAGTGCTTCACCACACCTGGGCACCCACTGCCATGCTCAGAGGTTCCGCTGTCACAAGCTTCAATAACCATTTTTGCCATCTTCTGCCATTTTCACCCTGACCCTGACCCTGACCCCTTCCCCTGTCTGAGGACCCCAGGGCCAATCAGAGGAGTGGCACACCTAAGAGGCCAATGACAGTCTGCCTGCGGGGAACAGCGGCCATTCGTCTGTCCCCTCCTTCTCCCCCACTGGAGGACATGGGCAAGGCTCCCACCCTACTTCCTTCACTCCTCCTCCTACTGCATCTTTCCATCAGGACCAAAACCCGAAACACAACCCCTTATGCCCATCAGCAACTCCCCCATCTCTCAGCCCCCTTTCCCAGAAAAATTCTCGAAAAAATTACCAACTCCTGATGTCCTGAGCTTCACTTCCCACCTTCTCTTGGCCCAACACTCCCACCCCTCTTGCCAGGACAATGACAACCTCCATGTTTCTGAGGTCAATTCTCCAAGGATAATCCTCATTCCTCACCTAGCTGGCTCCCTCGGCCAGGGAGCCCTTTCTCTCCATGCACACGCTTCCTGTGGCCCTGGATGCCCCAGACCCCTCTGGCTTTCTCCTGCCCTGATGACACCCCTTCTTGGTTCCTTGACCTTGGACTTCTCTCCTCCATCCATTCAACTCCTCTGCCGTCTTGTGCTGACTCAGCTTTAAAAATATCACCTTTGTGCTGGCAACAGCCAGACCCATATCGGGCCCAGGCCACTCCCTCCAACTCCAGCCTCATTTGCCCAACAAGCCCCTCACCACCTCCACAGAGACAGCACTGGAGGTCGTAGGTACCACCCTCCCAAATCCCCCAAAGCTGCTCTGCCCACAGAGACCCCATCTCAGGGTGATGCCCACTCCATCCCTCGGGTTGCCTGAGCCAAGAATCTCAGGGTCACCTTGGACTCCTCTATTGAGCCACCCATCCCACTGGCTCCATCTTCACAACACACCAGAATCCAGCCAGACCCACCATCTGCACGGGGCTGCTCCTCTGCTCCAGCCACACCTGTCCTCTGGCCTTGCTAAAGTGCGCCAGGACATCCCCCTGGTCCCTCCTCACCTCCTCCATCAGCCCACCAGCCACCTGGTTTTGAATCTCAAACATCCCCAAACTATGAGCACCTGGACCCCACACTGGCTTTCTCCATGGCACTACAGCCCCAAAGCGTGACATTCAGATTTACTTCCTCTCCTTAGCTTTCCAGCACCCGCTCCTTGACCATAAGTGCCAAGTTGGCAGGGCCTTCTACCTCTTGGTTTCTTGTCGTAATTGGAGCTCAGTAAACATTTGCTGGAGGAAGTGGTGAGACTTCATGAAGTAGAGGTGAAAGGGGCCTTGCTAAGTCGCTTCAGTAGCGACTGCGTGACCCTATGGACTACAGCCTGTCAGGCTCCTCTGTTCACGGGATTCTCCAGGCAAGAATACTGGAGAGGGCTGTTGTGCCCTCCTCCAGGGGATCTTCCCAA
Source organism: Antilocapra americana (assembly GCA_007570785.1). Classification (NCBI taxonomy): domain Eukaryota; kingdom Metazoa; phylum Chordata; class Mammalia; order Artiodactyla; family Antilocapridae; genus Antilocapra; species Antilocapra americana. The sequence continues at coordinate 12,291,515 of ML661897.1, forward strand.
CCCAGGGATCGAACCTGCATCTCTTAAGTCCCTGCACTGGCAGGTGGGTTCTTTACCACTAGCGCCACCTGAGTACCTAATTTCTTTGCCTCAAAAAAGATGAATGATGGGACCTCATCTACGAAGGACACAGACCTGCCGGGTGCCGCGAATGCCTGGATGGCACAGCTCTATTCAGACATGATCCCTAAGGCCTCTGGAAAGGACTGAGATGCGAAGAACACATCTAATCTCAATGGAAAACTGAGCCGTGCGTCTACAGTCTGTTCCGACAGCAGGCAGCTCAAGGCCACGCAGACGAGACAGCCATGCTCAGAGCACAGCCACCTCACTGCGGGCCGGCTGTGGCCTCCCCACAAACATGGAAAACACGAGTCAACAACAACAACAAACAAACAAAACTCCCAAACACATGCTGAGAACAAAGCGGGGTCCAGCTGAGGCCCTTATTCGGAGTAGGCCTCCGGGAACTTAGTGTCCTTGCAAACAAAATCAAAAACATGCTTCAGAGCCAAACAACACCCAGATGCTAGATCAAAGCCAATTACATTCTGGTACTTAAGCAACTCAAATTTCTTGTAATAGGACAGGAAAATGGAGGGGGCGGGAAGCCCTGAGGATTCCAGGCAACTTGTACTTTTTTACTCTGTGGACTTAGCATTTTTATGGGTTTTGTTGTTGTTGCTGCTGTAGAGGAAAGTTACTTAACACATCCTCTACTAAATGAAAAAACAGCAACTGCTGAAGATAAGTGGAACAGCCCCACAGTGGCAGGTCATCCAACTAGCAGTGGAAATCCACCCACGAAGGCTCTGAACTGTCACTGCTTTTGTTGCTGGGTCAAGTCTCATGGAAGGAAATGTGCTTTTCCACTTAAACCAGGACCATGGTGGGTCTGAGCTAAGGGTCTTCCCCATCCCATGGCTCAGGACCAGCATCGTACCTCAGCTTACTGCCCAAACTGAGGAATGGCCTTGCTGTTAAATTTTCAGGATCTGCATCTCGTCCCCACTACGGCTGAGGTCAGGGTATCAGTGTCTCTTTCTCATGTCCCACAGAGCACAGGCTCAGAGCAACAAGGGCTATGGATTCATTGACTGCCTCACTGAAGCCACATCATGTTATTATGCTGTGTAGGAACATGAATTCCTACAAGTCAAATCCACTTTGAATAAATTTAGATTTAGAAATTTAATATTTAAAACAGGCTATTCTAGGGACTTCCATGGTGGTCCAGTGGCTAAGACTCAGAGCTCCCAATGGGGGCGGGGCCTGGGTACGATCCCCAGTCGGGGAACTAGATTCCACATGCCAAAACTAAAGAACCTGCATGCCACAACAAAGACTGAAGATCCCAAGTACCACAGCTAAGAGCCCGTGCAGCCAAATGAATAAATAAATATTGCAAAAAACCCAGGTTATTCTGTTCCCTAAGGGCTTCCCTGGTGGCTCAGATGGTAAAGGATCCAGCTGCAATGCGGGATACCTGGGTTCAATCCCTGGGCTGGGAAGATCTCCTGGAAGAGGGCACGGCAACCCGCTCCAGTATTCTTGTCTGGAGAATCCTCATGGACAGAGGAGCCTGGTAGGCTACAGGCCATGGGGTCGCAAAGAATCAGACACGACTGAGCAACTAAGCACATTCCCTAATGGAGATCCCTTCTTACAAATACATTTCATCATTACAAAAACAATCCCACTGTAAAAGAAGCAAACCACATGGAAATATGTGAGGGGGTAAAAGGATAGATTCCCCTTCCTCCTCCCTTCCACCCTCTTCTCAACCTTCTGCCAATACACAAGCACACACAACTCACATGCACACATATACCCTTCCCTCCCATCCCGGACACCAGCTGGACAGCCACTCTTGCTGGGAACTGTGTCCCTAGAGTCTGGAGCAGTACCTGCCCTCCTCATCCTCCAAGGGTGCTCTGTCATCATCTGTTTGATACACAGTATGTATCATTCCAGATGCTTCTGCACTTTATTACCTATACATGCATAAATGGGATCACTCTATACAGTCTACACTAAGGAGCAATGTTTTCACTTAACTCCTCAGCACTTCTTTTACAGTAAACCTCAACTACTCCACGAAGTGAAGGATCCTAAGACATTTGAGAGAGGGAAATGGGATTCTTATATTATTAACTATTTTATGGTAAAGACTAAAGATAAAGATAAAGACAGAAAAGACTAATAAACCCTCAGGTACCATCATCCAGAGCTAATAACCATCCATCAATGGTCAATGCTGCTCCCTCCATCACCCAACCCATCCCCCACCCATGCTAATCTGAAACAGCTCTCAAACCCAGCTCTCATTTCCTCTGCAGATCACTCCAGCATCTACAGCTAAAGGGTAAAGACTGTGTGAACATAACCACAATACTGTAGTTAAGGAATATAATTATCTTTTAAAATCATTGTTCACTCAACGAACGCCCAGCTGTCTCTTTAAATACCATCATTTTTGAAAGGAGTGATTCTTGGCTCAAATGCTGGTTAACTGCATTTCGTTCAAAGCTGCAATCCCGAGTAATACATAGAAGTGATGTGGGGAAGGGGTGCAGTCTCCACTTTTGTAGAGAGCATCTGAGACCTTTAGACCAAATAAAGGACCCGGTCCTACTGGAGGATCACAGGGCATGCTGGAAGGCAGCTGTGGGGGAACGACTCCTGGGCTGCTGTGATGCCTGCTCCAGGTACAATACAGCCAGGTAAATGACCATGCGCTCAGGAAGGGGCAGGCAATGGAAAGTGAGCCACCCCAAGGAGTTGTGATGAGCCAGTTTGCTTATCCCAAAGATCACCTTAATTGGTGCACTGAGCAACGCCAGCCCAGCTCCAGGCAAGGCCCGCTCACGTGCTATCTCCACTCGACTGAATCAGCAGATATTTCCTCCTAATAAATCTCCACTTGTCTCCAGCACCTTTTGACAGCAGGCAGGCTGCGATGGCCTCGAGCTGTGCAGAGTCTCCAGTACAGAGGAGCCTGCCCGACCGGCCTGCTCTCGGGTGACGCCCCGAGACATCCCTGAACGGCCAAGGGCCCCAGAGGCACGGGTGGAGCAGGGGAGACTGCGCCAGCGGAGCCCCACAAGGAGCCCCACAAAGGACGGCAGTCTTTCTTCCCGCAGCCTCCCTCGACGGTCAGTTGATGGCAAATTCATTTGTGTATTTTTACATAGCCAGCTTTGCCACATGGCCACCCTGCGGCCCTGGATGGTTAACTTGGTCACTGTTGTCACTCCCAGGAGAGACTAGGGATGGGGAGCCGGGGGCACAGGGGCACTGGGATGCACTACCTGCCACATCACCTTCTCAGGAGTGAATTAAGGAACAATCGGGAAGCCAATACACGTATGCCGCAGCAGGGGCCTGGCCCAGGGACACTGGGGATGCCTGGTGGGAGGGGACACGGGGCCCAGCTGCCAATCCAGGAGCCCAGGCTCACCACACAAGGGATGGGGGAAGAGGCTCCTGGCCACACCTATCCGCCCCCCACCAGAAACAGAACCCAGAGGGAGGGGTGGGAGCTGAACCTATCTGCGCTCAGTGTGGGAGAGGCAGGCTCTCTTTGGAAGCACAGAGGGCCAATGAGAAAACCATTGATCTCAGCAACACATTATTGATTTCGCTATGTGCTGGCACCAGCGGATGGTCCTCCCCCCTCACTCAGAGCCAGCCATTAGCGTACGCTCCCAAGACTGGCCTAGACATCCCTGCCTGGTGACGGGGGAAAGCGCCTGAGATGAAACCTGCCTTGGCTAACCCACAGGGACTGGGTCATGAGTGAATGATGTCATTACGGCCATCTCCCTGCCCCAGACCCAATGGACAGCTGTGCGGCGTAGCCCTGCACCCCACTCCTGAGCTGGGGTGGAGGCACCATCTGTGAGGACCCCAAAGAAGGCTGTCAGAGCACCCCAGTTACCAGCAGAGGGGTAACACTGCATTTTCCAGCAATCATAGGGAGCCAATACCTCTCGCATGCCAGTTCACAGTCCTCTAACACAGCTCAAGAGTGGACCAGGGTTGGGTTGCCTCTCAGTGTCAGCAATTTGCTTTTCTTTCTTTATTTGGTTTACCTGCTGTTCATAACACAAACTTTTTTTTTTTCTTTGCAATCTGAAGGTCTAGCCTCTTGGTGGGGAGAGTCTTTGTCCCCAGAAACGCCCAAGTGAATCCCTTCACCATCCCCTCAGCCCTGCAGGCTTTCCCTCTGGTAGGACTGGTTGCCTGGAGTACTCCGAGCAGGTCTGCTTTATTCTTCTTTATTCTTGCAGACGATCTGCACAGACAGCAACGGTTCAAGTGACAATCGGGGGCATTATCTCTGCCAGAATCCTGGCCCCAACACTGGCTGCGGAAGCCTGTTTCTGGGACACAGTAAACATTCCCAAAATACAGCGCCCAGGGAGCCAGAAGGCAGGCCCCAGGCCTGGGGCAGGTATGAGGTGACAGGCTACCGATGTCACTTCACCCTTGGAAAGGAAACTTCCGCTCGGTGGCGCCTAGTGGATCTGAATAGACTCAGAATGGGGGGGGGGGGGCTGGCAGCCACTTGGCCACAGCCCCCAAGTCCTGGATGTGCTTAACATATTTCGAATCAAAAGCAGAACAACTTTGCATAGCAAACGCCCCAGAAAGCGGGGACCCTTGCCCTGGACCACAGGCCTCCTCTTTGGTGAACTGCCCACCTCCAGACGCCCACACACCCCCTTCCCCAATACTAAATGAAATAAACGAAGGGGACCACCACGACCCAACCCTCCTTTCCACCGTCTGCACGAGCAAAACCCCAGTGGATTCAGCCTCCTGCAGTTCACCAGGCGGCTGCAACAGGTGCAGCCCTGAGCTAAGGCGGCTGATTCTCCTTGGTTATTCTAGAATCACGCAGCCAAAACCCTAAAGGAAGCCGAGGCCTGCAACCCTCACTGCCAGGGCCCCGACCTGCCCCACCTGTCTGAGTGCACGGCTCGGGGTCTAGAGCCCGGGGCCGCGGCCTCGCCGACAGAAATAGAAGCCGCGGGGCCGGACCAGGCCCGAATGGCCGGAGTAGGGAGGGGGCCGCGGGTCAGGCAGAACACACCACCCCGCCCCGGGCCAGGGTCTGCCGCGCGCCCCGAGCCCCAAGCGTCGCCGAGCCACCTGCGCGCCGGGGCAAGGAGGCAGCCGAGGAGGGGAGGGGTCCTGGGGGGTCCTGGGAAGGGACTCAAAGAGGGGTCTGGGGAGAAGTCAGGGAGCTCCGGAAAGGGGGCCCCGGGGTCCCGGGAGGAGTCAGGGGTCTTCGGGGCGGAGTCTCCGGGCGGGATCCGGGGGCCGATCGGGGGAGGGTCTCGCCGCCCCCGCGCACCTGCACCGCCCGCGCCCGCCCTCTACCCTCCAACCCTTACCTGGCGCGGCGTGTCCTGGCCGCGCGGCCCCGCGGTGCCGGGCCAGGCGAGCGCGGGCGCAGGAATGGCGGCGGCGGAGGCGGAGGCGACCGGCTCGGAGGCCCGGCGCGGAGGGGCGGCGCGGCCAGGCGACTCGGGGATGCTGCGGCGAGGGAGGGCGCGGAGGCCGGCGCGGGAGGGAGGGCGCGGGGCTGCGCGCAGGCCCCTCCTTCGCTCCCCTCCTCCCCTTCCCGCCTCCTCTCGCTTCCCTTCCCCCCCTCTCCAGCCTCCTCCTCCTCGCCGCCCGGCTCCCCGCCCTACTTCTCATCCCCCACCCGCTCCGTCCCTCCCCTTTTCCCTCCCCTTTCTTCACCTTCCTGCACTCCTCCACTCCCTCTATCTCCACCTGCCTCTGCCACCTTCCATCTCCACTCTTTCCCTCTGACTTCTTCCCTCCCCACCTTCCACCTTTTCCCCTACCTCTCAAGCCCCCAAAGGCTAACCTCTGCCCTGGCCAGGCCTCTGCTGGGTCCAACACACGTTCTAATGACGTCTGCGGTTACCCCCTCCTCACCACCTGCTAATGGAGCATTGCCCCTTCTGAGAGCCTGACCTGACCTCACCCTCTCGAGCCTTCACCCTCCTCCAAATCTCCTAGGTTTTGCGAACTCCCAAGGCTCTGATGCTGTTCTGCTGGGGACCTGCCCTGTCCAATGAGTGGACAAAGCATGTGGGCTCTGAGGACGCTTGCTTCTTTGCTTCTAAGCAAATCTAATTTGGATAAGAACATTTCAAACCAAGCCTTCTGCCACTTCCCCAGGGTGAGGTGGGTAGGTACCAATCCAGATTTTGCTGCACCCCTTCTGTTTGCCCCCCATGCCAGCTGTTTGCTAAGTGTTCACCATTTGATTACCCCTGGTGACACACATTTACACTAACTCACAGGTTTGAGAATTTAGGTGCCCCTCCGAAGACTGCTCCAAATACTCTGCCCTGGAGGAAGAAGTGACAGGCCTGAGAAGGTGGTTGATCTGGCCAGTAGGCCTGCTGAGGGATGCTGCCCAGAGAAAGTGATGCAGTTCCCAGTGAACCAGCCAGGATTTCCCTGTGTGTAGGGTAGCAGTCAGGGCTTCCCTGGTGGCTCAGACAGTAAAGTGTCTGCCTGCAATGTGGGAGATCCAGGTTTGATCCCTGGGTGGGAAAGATCCCTGGAGAAGGGAATGGCTACCCCTTCCAGTATTCTTGCCCCAAGAATCCCATGGACAGAGGAGCCTGGTGGGCTATACTTCATGGGGTCTCAGAGAGTCAAACATGATTGAGCCGCTAACTAGCTAGTTAAGAGTCGAGGTGCTCTGCCCTGAGTCTTGGCCGTAGATCCCAGGCTGTAGGAACCCTCCCTAAGGAGACCTCACCTAAGGTCACTTTCGTGATGCCCTGGAGCCGCTGGTAACCAGAGTGAGAGTTTTAAAATGAAGCCATTCCTAAATGATCAATAAGGGGACTGAGAGCCTCTCTCTCTTCAGGAGCCTCTCCTCTCTTTCCATGCTGGGGCTGCCACAGGCAGACCTTAATGCCAGTGCACCAACACTGTGCCAGCAAAACTAAGATGGCAAAGCTAGTGCCAAGGGTGAAGGTAGGGATGGGCAGTTCACCCACTCTCCCTCTGTAGGTCCAGGAAACGTGACCTGGAATCTGATAGGCTCCAGTTTGAGCCTTGGCTCTGATGCTTCCAGGTGAGCTGTGAGCCCTGTCCCACCATCTCTAAGGGTTGCAGAGCATGGAGAAGAGAATCTCAGGTAAGGCCACCAGCTCCACGTGCCCCACATTCATAGCTGGAGACTTTTATGAGAAAGACACAGGGGAGATGTACCTTCCAAGCTCTCCCCCTGTGGAAGAAGTCTGTGAATCTGTGTTTCCCCCATTCTATTTGGATTAAAGCCTGATGGGAAGAGATGTTTTAACAGCATCCCAGACCCCAAGAAGGAACCTATTCTTAAGATGGATAAAAGCAAGTATTGCAAATACAGGGGTGGGGGCTATCTTGTGTTCTTTAATAGTCTGACACGTCTAGAATACAGTGCCCTTGCTTGTGATCTAAGGACAGCCGCCAGCAGGCCATGGGAGGGTAATTGACACATGGGGAACCTTCAGTCTGGAAGATCAGTGTGCAGAGCACAAGACGGCGGAATCCAAATATTTGCAAAACTGTCCGGGAAGAAGGATTACCCTGTGGGGTTATGAAGGGCAGAATGAGGACAGATGGGTGGAAATTAGACTAGAGAGTTGATTTCCTCCCACTTGTGAATGCTTTCTGGCAGACCTGCCTGCCAGAGGAGCCGGCCACCCCTGGAGGACCGTGTCCTACACGGCCAGCGTCTAGACAGGTTCTGGGGCCACTGCAGGAAATTGCTAGAGGGGGCCTGCAGTAGAGATGACCCCTGGAACCTTTTCCAGCCATTAGATCATTCCACATTGTCTTTAATAAGGTCGCTGCACTCCTGTTTGCTTTGTCTGCAGAGTTGAGGGTGGCTCAGCAAAGAAGAGACTGACCATGTGCCTGACCTGGAGTCAATGCTTCCAGCTTCAGCACCTTCAACAATCAATCATAAGCTTCTCTTACTGTCTTTCCTCATTTGTATAAAGGAGACAATGTAGGATTCAATGAGATAACAGCATTTTGCCACCACCCAGCACCCGGGAGGGACTCATCCGGGTCCACACAGAGTGACACAAAGTCCACACAAAGTGATCAGTTTGTCTTTTTATTCATGTCAGTGCTTTATCTTCTGTTATGAGACATTTCATCACTATGAGCAAAGCTAGTGGAGGTGATGAAATTCCAGCTGAGCTATTTCAAATCCTAAAATATAGTGCTGTGATAGTGCTACATTCAATATGACAGCAAATTTGGAAAACTCAGCAGTGGCCACAGGACTGGAAAAGGTCTGTTTTCGTTCCAATCACAAAGAAAGGCCATGCCAAAGAATGTTCAAACTACCGCACAATTGCACTCATCTCACACGCTAGCAAAGTAATGCTCAAAATTCTCCAATCTAGTCTTCAACAGTACGTGAACAGAGAACTTCCAGATGCTCAAGCTAGATTTAGAAAAGGCATAGGAACCAGAGATCAAATTGCCAACATCCATCGGATCACAGAAAAAGAAAGAATTCTGGAAGAACATCTACTTCTGCTGTATTGACTGTGCTGTAGCCTTTGTGTGAATCACAAGAAATTGTGGAAAATTCTTCAAGAAATGGGAATACCAGACCACCCTACCTGCCTCCTGAGAAACCTGTATGCAGGACAAGAAGCAACAGTTAGAACCGGACATGGAACAGCAGACTGGTTCCAAACTGGGAAAGGAGTACATCAAGGCTGTATATTGTCACCCTGCTTATTTAACTTATATGCAGAGTACATCATGAGAAATGCTGGGCTGAATGAAGCACAAGCTGGAATCAAGATTGCTGGGAGAAATATCAATGACCTCAGATATGCAGATGACACCACCCTTATGGCAGAAAGTGAAGAAGACCTAAAGAGCCTCTTGATGAAAGTGAAAGAGGAGAGTGAAAAAGTTGGCTTAAAATACAGCATTCAAAAAACTAAAATCATGGCATCCGATCCCATCACTTCATGGCAAATAGATGGGGAAACAATGGAAACAGTGACAGACTTTATTTTCTTGGGCTCCAATATCACTGCAGATGGTGACTGCAGCCATGAAATTAAGACACTTGCTGCTTGGAAGAAAAGCTATGACCAACCTAGACAGCATATTAAAAAACAGAAACATTACTTTGCCAACAAAGGTCCTTATAGTCAAAGGTATGGTCTTCCCAGTAGTCATGTATGGATGTGAGAATTGGACCATAAAGACAGCTAAGCACTGAAGAATTGATGCTTTTGAACTGTGGTGTTGGAGAAGATTCTTGAGAGTCTCTTGGACTGCAAGGAGATCAAATCAGTCCATCCTAAAGGAAATCAGTCCTGAATACTCATTGGAAGGACTGATGTTACAGTTGAAGCTCCAATACTTTGGCCACCTGATGCGAGGAGTCAACTCATCGGAAAAGACCCTGATGCTGGAAAAGATTGAAGACAGGAGGAGAAGGGGATGACAGAGGATGAGATGGTTGGATGGCATCACTGACTCAAAGGACATGAGTTTGAGTTTGAGTAAGCTCCGGGAGTTGGTGATGTACAGGGAAGCCTGGTATGCTGCAGTCCATGGGGTTGCAAAGAGTCAGATACTACTGAGCAACTGAACTGACTGGCCTCCCCAGTGGCTCGGCAGTGAAGAATCTGCCTGCAACTCAGGAGCCACGGGAGGTATGAGTATGAGTTTGATCCCTGGGTTGGGGAGATCCCCTGGAGGAGGGCATGGCAACTCACTCCAGTATTTTTGCCTGGAGAATCCCATTGGATAGAGGAGCCTAGCCGGCTACAGTCCATGGGGTCATAAAAAGTCTGACAGGACTGAAACAACTTAGCACACACACACGCACATGGGACGTTTTAAACTTATACAGAAGAATAACAAAAGGAACCCCGTGCACAGGGATGTTAATCTCATGTCACCTTGACCCACTGTCTACCTGAACCCCCAATACTAGGTTGATACACATCAAAGGCATCCTTTTCACCAATTTGTTTTCCAGCTTCCCCCACAATATCAAATGTTTGAATACTTGGGTCACATTTTGTGAAGTCTCTCCGCCTGTCTGGTCAGAACTTTGGTTTATCTCCATGTGGATGAGCACAGTGACTGCCTAGATGATATTTAAATTCCGTATGAAAAGAACCTCAAAGTGTCAGCTTATGTGGCACTACTACGTCGGGCTTCCACCATGGCCCCACGGATGTGAGGAGGGACACCCACTCTGCTCCTCCATGCTCAGAGGAACTTGCGTGTGTTGGCTAAGAGCAGTTTCATTTTAATTTTTTTAATTAATTAATTAATTTTTAAAAATTTTCTTTACATTATTGTGTTGGTTTTGCCATACATTGACATGAATCTGCCATGGGTATACATATGTTTCCCTTCCAGAACCCCCCTCCCGAGAGCAGTTTTAAAAACCATCTGAATACGGAGTATTTGAATAAGGGAGAAAAAGTTTTCCTAAAGAGCTGGCCCTGTGCATTTTTCCTGAAGCCGAGGGTGTAGCCCCAAAGCCCAAGCCTGAGAGCAAGGGGTTAGTACATGGGCTGGCAAAATAAAGGGCAATGGGGTTTGGAGAAATGAGTCCTAGAGGCTGAGATGATAATGTCTGGGGAGCCTCTGACCCAGGTCTGGGAAAATATCTTTTGTTTTACACCAGAATTTAATTATTTATTTGCTTACATTTTTGGTTTTACCACTAAGAAGTAACTTTTCTTAAATTTTAATGTCCTTTTATGCCCTCACATATCTGAACTATTTTTTTTAAATTGAAGTGCAGTTGATTTACAATGTTGTGCTAATTTCTGCTGTATAGCAAAGTGATTTGATTATACACACATGTGCGCACACACACTCATATACATTGTTTTTTAATAACCTTTCCCATTATGATTTATCATAGGATATTGAATGTAATTCCCTGTGCTGTACCTGTGCTGAGACCTTATTGTTTATCTGTTCTGTGTATAAATGCTTACATCTGATAGCCCCAACCTTCCACTCCATCTCTCCCGCATATGCCACCCCTTGGCAACTACAAGTCTGTTCTGTATGTCTGTGAGTCTATTTCTATTTATTGTCACATTTCAGATTCCATATATAGGTAATAACATATGGTATTTGTCTTTCTGACTTAACATGATAATCTTTAGTTGTATCCATGTGGCTGCAAATGGCATCATTGCATTCTTTTTATGGCTGAATAATATTCCACTGTATATATGTACAACATCTTCTTTATCTAGTCATCTGTCAGTGGACATTTAGGTTGTTTCCATGTCTTAGCTATTGTGAATAGTGCTGCAGTTAATACTGGAACATATGTATCCTTTTGGATTATGATTTTCTCTGGATATATGCTCAAGAGTGGGATTGCTGGATCATATGGTAAATGTATTTTTAGTTTCCTGAGGAACCTCTGTTACTGAATCCAAGCTCACTCTGCTCACTGCCCGAGAGGCCAATGGCTCTAAGGGAGGAAGTGTTGAAGCAAGGAATAGGACTTTATTCAGAAAGCCAGCTGACCAAGAAGATGGCAGACTAATGTCTCAAAATAACCATCTGGTTGGGGTCTGGATGTCAGATTCTTTTATGGATTAGAGATGGGGGGAAATGAGGGAACAAAGTAAAAAAAAAAAGGCCATTAATCTTGCAAATATCTCCTAGAATGGCAAGCCTCAGGCAGAATGATGTGTTATTTTTTTCCTTCCTTCCATCTACAGGTGGACAGGGTTCTGAACAAAGGCACTTTAGTTTAATAGGCAGAGGGGCAGGATTCTCTGAGGCAGGCCATTATGTGTAATTATAACAACAAAAGCAACAGAAAGCAAGTCAAAGGAACCATTTCAACATGGAGTCAGAATTGACTTCCCCCTGCAACACCTCCATGCTGTTTTTCACAGTGGCTGTACCAACTTACATTCCCACCTTTGGAATGTGATGGAAGAGTGCTTCTGGGATGCATGGGAGCAGGCCTCCACAGTTAGTTGCTGTGACTGCTGATGGCATAACTGTCACCCCACACCTCAGGGTTCCTTCCCCCACCTCAGAGAAGGCCCACTTCCTGGCAGCCTCCTGAAGATGAAAGGTCCTCATAGCGCCTCCACCAGGACCCTTGTTACCAGAACACCCTTTTCAGCTGTGGAGAGAATGGTCGGGTGCCCCCAGTACCCTCCTGCCCCACTGCTGTTCTGGGACCCCCCACAGGAAATGGAGGGCTCCTCTCTTGAAAGCTGCTTTCCAGCAGCAGCATATAAATGAAGCCTTGGAGCTGTCCTCATTGTTCTGTGTGCCCTGAGTACTATTTTAGCTGTCGAGCACTGAGTACTAACTTACTCTGGTTAAGGGGCGTAATCTAGCCTTCATGCACACCCTTCTCCAGCACTTTCCCTGTTGCTAAATGAAAAGGGTGGTTTATCAGAGATTTCTTTTTTTTGTCTTATTTTATTCCTGAGAGCAGAGCTGGTGAAAGCCACTGAGCACTACCCCAGTTGGAACCAGGGAGAGTGTAAATTGGGGATGCTGAACAGGATGCTGGCCTGCTGCCCTGGCTGACCATTAAGTTTAACCAGAGCTGGTGTCCTCAGTTGACCTGCAACAGCAATGCCTTCCTGACCCCCAAAGGCCACTTCCACCACCAGCTGCTTGAGCTGGCACTTTAAAGGTCTGTCAGAGTTGTCAGCTGGAGCATCGCTTCTTCAACCTTATCCCCCACCCACACCTACGGGCAGAGCAGGGTGTCTCCTCCCACTGGGATGCCACCTTGCAAGGCTCTCAGTCACTGCTGCACCAGGGTTTGCTACTATTGTTTCTTGGTGTGTTTCTTTTTAGTTTGATCTTCATTTTGAGCTTCCAGAGCTTAGTGAACTCTTGACCTCTTTTCAGAATATGCTTTTGAATGCATAAAGTAAAAATACAGGATTAGAATGGAAACCTATTGTATTGAAATCCAGTTATCAAAACATCTCAAAATGTGACCCATTTGCTTTGTTATTTACACATTAAGTAACACGCTCTAGCAGCAAGCATGATAACTAGCAATTTTGAAGTCATGACAAAGTTGCCCAGTAATTTGAGATGTGATGTGAAAATGTCTGTGACAGCTAGCATGACTACATTCTGTTGCCTGCATTGATATTTTGAATAAAGTTACTTTCAGCTAGAAGTTAGCCGGGGGTGGGGGGATGTAATTCTTTCTTTCCAATGGATTCCATCTGTATGGGCTCTCTATCCAGATTAAGAATTGCCATTTTAAAGGGAAAGGACTTTGGATCCCCTGCATCTAGCACATTGCTTGTATAAAATCACCCTCGAAACTTGTTCAGTGCATTCATAAAGGAGACAGGACTCTTGGTTACAAGTGACAGAAGTCTGGCTCAAACTCTTGGCTCATTTGCATTTAAAGGTGCTGAAGGTACAGCTAGATCCAGGGGCTGAGATACAATTGATGGCCTTCCTCCTCTTGCTGACCCCTTTCCTTCTTCTCTCTGATTGACTCTGGTTCTGCTTGTGTGTTAGCTTCACTATCCTGCCACAAGGCTAATGGCAGCCTCAATTCAAAACAATGATAAAGACTCTCACCAGACTATGAGTCCCATGGAAAGACTTTGGTTGGCTTGATTGGGTCCCATGCCCAGGGCTGGAGAACCACCAGCAGTCAGCTCTGAGCTACCTGCCTACATCCTCAATGGAGTCTGGTTAATAATCTCACTGAACCTCAGGGCTGGGCAAGAAGCAGCACCTTAGTGAACAGATGTGCTAGCAGACAAAAGCAACACCATCCAGCTGTAGAGGAGTCAAGGTAACTGAGTCATCATCACAGTGTGTTCTTTGGAGAGTGGTGCTTCTTGCTGCAATAAAGAGACATAAAACACAGTGGTTTCACCAAAATAGCAGTTATATACATCTTATGTAATGTTGCCAGAAGTAGACGAGCAGACTGGGACTATATGCAGCTAGGCCATCTCATCCAGCTGGAGGAAGGAAAGGCATCCTCATGCAATATAGTCCAGGAGGTAGCATGCATCACCTGTCTCCACACCACTGACCGGAACTCGGTCCCGGGACCACACACAGCTTCAAGGAAGGTTTGGACATGTAGTTGCTAACTGAGTGACTACATGCCCAGCTGAAAATCTATTACATTAAGGAAGGGGAACTAGATATGGGTGGACAATTAGAAACTGCCATTAACACAGTCTAGTGTAGGTAGTGCTATAATAAATGTAAGTGGAACACTACTCAACCACTAGAAGGCTGAGAGTCAAGAATGTCAAGTGTTGCTGAGGGTGTGGAGCAACTGGGGCTCTTGTACATTGCTGGTAGGAATGTAAAATGAAATAGCTGCTTTGGAAAAATATTTAGCAGGACTACTAAAGCTAAACACACACATGCTGTGTAACCTAGCGATCCCTCTGCTGGGTATAATCCCAACAAAATTAAATGGATTTGTTCGCTGAAAAGCATGTGCAAAACTGTTTATGGCATTGCTCATGCTTTGTTGTTATGATCTCAAATTAGAAGCAATCCAAGTGGGCATCAACAGTAGAAAGACCAAGGAATCCTGGTACATTCCCACAATGGAATAACACTCAGTGATGAAGAGGGAAGAACTCCACACATGATATGAAGAGTCTCTTAGGTATGTGTGCCAAGTTGCTTCAGTTGTGTTCAACTCTTTGCAACCCTGCGGACTATAGCCTGCCAGGCTCCTCTGTCCATGGGGGTTTTCCAGGCAAGAATACTCAAGTGGAATGCCATGCCCTCCTCCAGAGGATCTTCCCGACCCAGGGATTGAACCCACATTTCTTATGCCTCCTGAACCGGTAGGTGGGCTCTTTACCACTTGCCTCAACTGGGAAGCCCCTCTTAGGTATAGTTCTAAAGAAGTCAGTCCAAAAGAGCCCACCCTGTATGTTCTGTCTGTAAATCACAGCAGGTAGAAACATGCACTATCTGGACCTGGGTTGTGGTTAGTCAAATATATACATATGACAAAATTCATTGAGTTCCGCCTTGAGGATTTCTGTATTTTTGTTTGTGAGTTATACCTCAATCAGAAATACCACCAGGGACTTCCTTGGTAGCCCAGTGGTTAAAAGTCCATCTTCCAATGCAGGGGACGTGGGTTCCATCCCTGGCAGGGGAACTGGGATCCCAAGTGCCATGGGCTAAATAAGCCTGCTAGTCACAACTAGAGAAGCCCACCCACTGCAATAAAGAGCCCCCACACCAAAACAAAGAGCCAGTGCAGGCAAAAAAATTTTTTTTAATGTAAATACAAAATGCCAAAAAAAAAAAAAAAAGATAAAGTGTCATGTAGTTAAAAAATGGTGGGGCACTCAACTCTCGCTAGAGGCCAGCCTGGAGTTGGTTGAGCTTCCCACGTCCACTGGAACACTCCTGTTGGGCAAAGGCACCAGCAGGCAGAGTTGTGTCTCTGGCACTACAGGTCTTGGGTTTCCCAATATAAATACACAGGCAGGGCATGCTGGCATCATTTGTCAGACAGGAAACAGGGTCAGGTCGGTTTCATTCATTCTTCACCCACCTCTTCACTGAGACAGGATTTGGACTCTGGCTTTGGGACTTCCTGGAGGCACTTTCTACATACAGATGTGTCAGAAGTTTTTGTGCAAAACCAGACACTGACCAGACCACATGGTGGGTAAGCCATCTGCCCTGAGAACTGCAGACTGCCCCTCACTCTCATGCCCACCTTGACTACCCTGGGGACAGGGAACACTGTGGTCTAGGCCCACCTCTGATTAGTCCACGATTTGGAAGGTACAAAGAACTAGTCGTCAAAGAGAAAAGTTGAAGACCTCATCGCCATTATTCCCTCCCAATGGTTTTCTCTGTCTACGACTGTTCACTAAGGACTTCTGGAGACGGACAGCCTTCCTCTCACAGCATCGCCAAGCCTGACTTATTATCTGTTGGAGTGAGTCGCTGCAGCTGCCTTACCCTTTCATTCGAGATCCTTCATCATATCTGATGAAAGCACTCACTGAATGCTGAGCGCACTGTGTTGTTTATTTCCCAGCAGGAGAGAGGAAATAATTCGCTTGGAGTGAAAACACCGCCTGCCCACAAATGACAATAACCTACCTGTTATGTTCCGGTTTTGATAGATTTTAAGAAAAAGCTGAATTGGAAGATTCTGTTGTAAGAACTCTGGAATTGCTAGTGTACTCTGGAAGTACTTTCATTTTTATTGAGGAAATAAAAGCTGTTTTCAAATCAGGCCGTTGTCTAAGTATTGAGTCCATCAAACCTGCCATCAGCCTGAACTCCACCATCCGGCTGTCTGGTCCCTGAAAGGGGGCACGTGGACAGCTCTTCCCAGTACCAACGTTTCATGCCTGCTTGCAAAATGCTCGGCTGGTGTTTTACCAGAACCAAAATCATCTTGAAAGAGAGTATGTTTGAGAAGACGGAGATTTAACTAAAATCAAGGTGAAATTTTCTATTATTGAGGCCAAATGCAAGCGTGCATGAGATTCCAAAGAAGGAGATACTAGCGAAAACTAGTTTCAACAGAAAGCACTCTACAGTGTAGAGCTGCATCCATTTATGCTTTAAAATTTTTTTTTTTATCATTTTTTAAATTTTTGGCTGTGTTGGGTCTTCATTGCTGCATGCAGACTTTTCTCTAGTTGCAGCGAGAGGAGGCTATGCTCTGGTTGAGGTTTGTGGGCTTCTCACTGAGGTGGCTTCTCTTGTTTCGGAGCATGGGCTTTAGGACATGAGGGCTTCTGCAGTTGTGGCTCCAGAGAACAGGCTCAGTAGTTGTGACAAGTGGTCTTAGTTGCTCTGCATCATGTGGGATCTTCCTGGATCAGGGATGGAACCTGAGTCTCCTGAACTGGCAGGCGGATTTTTTAACTGCTGAGCAAACAGGGAAGCCTGTTTCAAAATTATTAGGCAAATTTCTCAAAAGGAGTCAAATTAAACAGAAGTAAACAACAACAACAAAAAGAAATGACAACCTTCCTTCCTTCCCAGTTTTCCAGCACAATCAATTTTAGCATGTTAGTGCTTCTTCCCAGACCTTGTTTCCCCTTAAACAAGCATGTAAACATGCACATATTCTTTTAAACGGTTTAGTATGAATTTGCATCTTTTGTTCTCTGTTATCTATTTGTAAGTGGGACTGTACAATTAATTTTCATTCTGCAGTTCACTCATGGACACATTTCAATGTGCATACATACAGCCCTACTTCATTCTGTTAGACCACTATCAAAGCAACACATGTCCAAGGGAAAAACAGTTTACTCCAACAACACAGAAGTCCATTGTAAATAAAATTCTCACCCTACCTCCTATTCCAAACTCCAGAGAAAGCATTTTTGGACTTTCATAGTTACCTGCTTAAACCGACAGAAGGTGCTGTGTCTCTGTTTCCTGATTTATCAATGTTAGATGGTAGCTTCTTGGGGTGAGAGATTGTCCCCACATCTCTCGTTGCCCTCTAAATTTAAAAAATACATGTGCTATGTTGAGGTTTTCTATTGGTTGTCTGCTTATTGTCAAACACAGGCTTTGAGTGTTTATTTCTTGAGGGTTTTGTTTCTCACTCATCTTAGGCTGGTCCATTTGAGTGAGATGAAAAACAAATACCCATTCCTCTTCTCCCACTGACCCACCTCTTTTTTCTCCATCCACTTGCCACGGAGTTATTTTTTACATTTTGAATTTTCTGTATTGGAATCCATATAGACTGATGGAAAAAACAGAATAACTAGAAGGGCCAAGTATGTGATCACAAGTCTGTAGCTGTCATTCTCTGAAGAATGAGTGATGGACAGAACCTTCCCAGGGAAGGAAATGTCATCCTGGGCCGCCGACTTCATCTTGAAGAGAAATATCCCCAAGGCCAGGACGAGCAGACCTTATTTTCTCCTCTATTCATTCCTCCAAGTCCTGGCACTTCTCAGTTTGCTGTTTTCCCCCAGAATTTCTAATGCTTTTTCCTTCTGAGCACATGCCTCCAGCACAGCAGAGATATTCTGTTCCATTAGTTTGATGCTGCTCATTTCTTGTGATCCTGTTTCTTCCTGAAGACGTGCTTCTCAGAGCCGTCTGCTGTCTGTCTCGTTTCTGGCATGAGGCAGGCCAGGGTCCCCTGTCCCGGGCCAGACTGCCTCTCCCCTGGACTGGCTCCCCTATTCAGTAGGCCCACATCTTGCTTTCTTAGCTGGCTCCCTCCTTTTGACGGAGTGCCCCCTTCCTCCCAGTGGCCTTGGTGAGATGCCTGGTCAGAGTAAAATTCTAGGTTGGACATTTGAAGGTCCTTGCTTCCTTCTGAAGCAGCTCCTGATGCTGTGTGTGGCTGAGGCCATCCTGATTCCTTAGAACTCTGTCATGGCCTGTTTCTGTCTGGAATGGGTTGGAATCTGCTCTTTGCCCCTGTTTCTCTGAATATTCACGACATACCTAGATTTGGGTGTTTTTCATGTTTTATCACACTAGGAAAACTGAATTAAATCTTCACTAATTTCTTTTCCTTTCTCTATAACGCCTGTTGATTCAAATAATGGGTCTTGGTGAATTGACTCTACATTTCCCAGCTTCTCCCTTCTACTATCCATCCCTTTGCCTTCTGTTTTACTTTTAGATTCCCTCTACTTTTTCTTTGAGCACTTCTAGTACCCTTTTCATTTTGGCTATCTGAATGTTATATTTCCAAGAGCTCTTGCTCATGAAGGTATCTTGTCTTCTTCTTTTTTTCTCTGAGGGTCTTAATTTTAGCTTTGGGGAGAATTTTTGAATGCTGTATGATTTTCTCTATTTCCTCTTTTTCTAGGTGAGTTGATTGGTTTGCGTGTTCCTTTCAGCTCTAACAATTCCTTTGTGGTGACCCTGGGCTCCACACTCAGCCCAGGGATTCCTGACTGCCCTTTGAGAACTTCACTGTGACGAGCTTGGGCGGGCTCCCCACACTTCTCTGGGACCCTGGCTTTCTGTGTCAATACATCTTTTCTCTTTGTCTATTTGTTTCCTCTGATTTCCTACCTGGACTGGGTGGGAATAAGACTGCTGCCCATTTTCAGGCTGGGCATGGAAGGCCTGGAGGGTTTTCTTTCCCCCTACAATAGATTTACACTTTTGTGCCCCTGCCTTCGTTTGTCCTTGGCATCACTGAGGACAGATGGTAACAGAATGGGAAGTGGACATGGGAGTCTCACTGCTTCCTAGATTTTTGCCCAGTTCTCCCGTTATTGGTTACCTGAACATCAGAGGTCTCTGATTCTCAAGACTTTCTTGGGTTCTGTGGCAAAATTGTCTTGATCTTTTCCCTTGTGGCCTGCTGAGTTGGTGCCACCCATTCATCCATCTTCTAGGTTCCAAAATGCTATTGACATCTTTCAGCTTCTGTTACCCCTTCTCCCAGGCTCCTGGTTGCTAGATGGTGAACTGGATGAATGTGTGCTTGTGTGCTAAGTCGCTTCAGTCCTGCCTGACTCTTTGCAACCCTACGGACCATAGCTCTCCAGGCTTTTCTGTCCATGGGATTCTCCAGGCAAGGATATTGGAGTGGGTTGCCATGCCCTCCTCCAGAGGAATCTGTCTTCTGCAGCTCCTGCATTGCAGGCAGATTCCTTACCCACTGAGCCACCTGGGAAGCCTGAACACAGGAATATCTACTGCAAATTCCACTACTAGCAAATGACCACTTTTTGTCCACACATCTATTCATCTGCATATCTAGTCATCAATCCGTCTCATTTGGAAACATGCATTTCTAATTGCAGATACTCCTACTCTTCGCCTAAATATTTAATTATTTCAGTAGCAGTTTGTTCCTTTTTCTGATTTCAGTACTATCTCCAACATGTGGAAAAGCTACTTAGAATTTCTATGACATTCTCTTCTGTTCTCAAGTTGTCAGGGTTTCTTCATGGTCAGTCAGTTCCTCTCTCTCATTGCTGTGGGTTTTCTCAGGTGCCCAGTAATTCTTGGTTGTCTGTTTATCTATTAAGAATGAGGACTGGGCTGACTGGGCTGGCTTAGCCATCCCCTGTCTTTGAGCGTGCAGGTCTGTTTTACCCACAGGGAAAGTTTCCTGGAGCCAAGTGTGTGTGGGAGCATCACATGGGTCAAGGGCTGTGGTTGTGGTGTGAGTCTGGGGCGTAGATCTTAGGCTGGATTCAACCAGACTGTGGGATGGGATGACATGATGGATGGCTATGGAGACTTCTTAGCTAAGCTTTCCTACTCTCTGAGGGGTTAGTATGGGTCACACTGCTTGGAAACAGGAAGTGAAGCATGGAGACATGGTAAGTTGGAAGGGAATGGAGGCAGGGCCCCCCAGATGCTGGTGTGGCTGCCGGGGTAGGGTGGAATGGGAGTGGTCAGGTTTGCAGGGGCTCCAACATCAGCCAGATCCTCCCTCAGCTTCCCCAACCCTGGGCTGTGTGCATGTTTTGCTCTGGGGTGACCCACATTGCAGAGGCTGACAGCTTGGAGACAGAAAGGTCAGGATGTGGATCAATACTGGGGTCTGGGGTCCAGCTTATCTGCACTCTTGCCCTTCACATGCGTCTGTCCTCTCCGGTGCCTGTCCCTCCCTGAGCTCCGGAGACTGTAGCCTTCCTCAGACTCTCAGCTTGCACAGCACAAGATAAAATTATGGTGCGCATCTCCCCTGTGGTCCTGCATTCCTGATGGGGCCCCTACACCACACCTGCCCCCGTGTGCCCACCTGAGCAATTTGATCACCTAGAAAATTTAAGGATGCTTCTATTTATGTTTTTGGTTTCCATATGTTCTTTAGCTATAATATGGATGGTCTCATGCCTGTTGTCTTTGTAATTAAATAAATTAAGTGTGCCTAATACTACTTAATGACTCAAGGCGTTTGCCTGCCAGGTGAAACTGGAGCTTTGTTTATTTCATTGCAATGCTCCATTATCCTTTCAGAATATGAGTCTTTGTTTATTTGTTGCAACCCTCCATCATATTTTCAGAATATGAGTCTTGGGCTCCGAGCTCCTGAATCCAGAGAAGTATCACTCCCCCACCCCCCTGTATCTCATTCACATGATCACACGCTGCACTGGGTGCATCTTTCTCCTTTCTTCCTCCTCTGGGCCCTGTCCAGATTCTGACCACCCAAACACAGGGTTTTCCTGAGAGTCTGCAAGAATTCAGGAGGCTCTGTGCATTCCTTCATTTACGTTACCAGGACAATCACCTAAATGTACAAACCTAGGGAATTTCCCAGCAATCCAGCAGTTAGGAATCTGTACTTCCACTGCCAAGGACCTAGGTTTGATCCCTGTTCAGGGAACTAAGATCCCACAAGCAGCATGGTGTAGCCAAAAGAAAAAAAAAAAAGTACAAACCTAATAACAACCAACAGCACTATTTCAACTGAGGACATGTGTGGACCATGCACTGGGATAAACTCCGTATTCGAGCATCTAAATTTTGCCATGATATATTTCAAGAGTACTAAAAGCACTGAAAAAGAACACAGCAAATACCTGAAAGAGAAAATTGGTGCCAATACAGTGAAGCCCCCTTTGGTACCCCCTTCAGCTATATACCCCAAGGCACACCATGCATGCTCTGGTGAGTTTTAAACTTTAAAACTTTAAACTGTGTTCATGCTCAGTTGTGTCTGACTCTGCAACCCTTTGGACTATAGCCCGCTAGGCTCTTCTGCCCCTGGGATTTTTCAGGCAAGAATACTGGACTGGGTTGCCATTTCCTCCTCCAGGAGATCTTCCTGACCCAGGGATCGAACCCACATCTCCTGTGTCTCCTGCATTGCAGACGGATTCTTTACTACTGAGCCATCAGGGAAGCCCTTTAAACTTTATAGAGACAGTTAATATATTTAGTTCAGGAGCCCTTTGAGACCCTTAGAATATACCAGGTGTGAAAGGTTGCACGTTAGCTCACAATCTCCTAGAAAGACAGGGAGGCTTTGAAATAGCTCTTTCTCTATTTCAGAATTCTTTTCCCTGCCTCTTCAGAGGTTTTGCCTCCCATTCTATGCTTAAGTCTTTTCTGACTTCTGAACTCACTGTTTAAATCTGGCCTTCTCTGGCTGTATGTGGCTTCTCTAATTATTGTTCATCAAATTCTATTTCCCCGCACCATGTCAAAATCAGATGGTGATTTTTTCCATCTGTTGCCACAATCTGTTCAAACTGTCACATTCCAAGAGCTCTCTGTAAGTTGTATAGCCCCGAAAGGGAAATGAATTAGCTTCTGCCAGACTTACTATGGACAGGATTTTGGTATACAATATTGTATTGGGATTCTTGGTATATAATATTGAGCTCAGAAAAACTGCCTTTTTCTCCCATGCCTGTAGTGAGTAACATGAAAGTCATGAGTGAGACCCAAGCAGGATTAAATTCTGACATCCTCAAAAGATTCTTTCCCTTTAATACAATAATATTTATTAAAGAACCTTCCCATCCACAGCCCATTCCTCTTCACCCGCAAACATTCTTAGTCCAGACAGAACACTGAAGCCCTTGTGTTACCTTTCACATAGATGCTAGGCACCTGGACTTGGGAAAATTCTTGTTCTTGAAAGCATGTCAAGAAAAAGCATCATTCTGATGTTGAGCTGCTCCTATTATGCAGAAAGCTGCCTTCCTTTCTCATTAAGTAAAGCGATTGCAAAGCCATCCTGTGGATGTGCTAATGGCCTTAGGGTCAGAGGGCCAGAGTCAACCTGGGAGAGTGGAGCTGGCCCCTTGGCAAAGCCTACCTGCGATTTTTATTATGGATGTGGCAGCATCTCTACTCACTGCAAAGACGCAGAACAAAGCAAGAGGTTGCTCTGGAACAAATCCAGTATGGAGAGGAGGAAGCCATCAGTCTGAGTGTATTTTCCAGAAGAGATGCAGGGCTCAGATATCTGCCCTCCCCACCACTCACCGCCCTGGGACTCCCATTCTGCTTTGGAGAGTGGTCCACGTTGGTCTTCACCCCCAAACAGACCTGGAAGCCAAAAGGATCTCCATAATGGGACCACAGGCATTGCTGTTCCCCTTTATAAATGTCAGCTTGTAATGATGAATTCTGCATTCAGAGCAGAAAATAGCTCATCCCATGGTCTGTAGAAGGCATGCATTTGGGGTTAACTCACTCAGATGTCTTACATATTTATTTGCATTGTGCATTTACTGACTCTTCTTTCATTTAATCGAGTGAAGGTGCAGCTAGCCAAAGCCAGAATCAGGTCCCCTCTTTTCTTCCTGCCCCACCTCATTTTTATGTCCAAAGGTATGTGCTGATGTGAAACGAGGGAATGAATGGTGATCCCACGAGGGACGTGGTTTGCTGCTCCTGCTGCTGTGACTTGCTCTTTCTGGTTCCTGAAGTAAGATTTCCTTGTCTGGAACATTCTTTCATGGCTCCCTTCCCTCAGTGCTGAGAAGGACTGGACCGCCAGGGGTCGTTCTTCCCAGACGGTCTGCACCCAGGAGCTCAGGGAATGGCTCTCTGTCTCACTGAGGGTTCCAGCCCCTCAGTAGCAGACTTAGAGAGGTGAGAGGATGTCCCGCCTGTGATGGTACCTTCAACCCACCATGGAGCTCATGTCCTCAGGGCTAAGAGCTTTCCTGCTGGACTCTTACCACCTTTCTCTTTGGCAGCAGGTTTCAGCCAGGTCTGAGAAGACCCTGGGATGGTGGGCACCTAGGAGCACAGGAGAAGGGAGAGGGCTGGCCAGAGATGTGGGACCCATCTCCTTATAGCCGTTTTGTGTTTTGGGTATCATTCATCTCCTGTGTTCAATGAGGGGAAGAGGGTGGGCTCTGCAGGGGACTTCATCTCCATCTTGAATTCATCCCAGCCCTCGGGCTGCCCATGCTGTGTTTTCATTTATCCTGGTTGAATATATCCTGGTTGAATTCCTTGGGGGGCGAGGGGTGGGGAGGGATTGCTGCTCGTAGGAGAAGTGAATGCTTTCTTCCATAAGAATCTACCAGATGCTTTCCAGGGTAGCCAGACCACTTTCACATCAATACATGGTTTCTGTTGCCCTGCCCTGCCCAGCACTCATGCTGTCAGCTGCTCTAATTTCATTCATTCTTGGGTGCGGGGGGAGTGGTGAAGCCTAACAGAACACTCCCAGCATTTCCCAAACATACTTGCCCATAGGAGATTTCATAACTCCAATGGAGAAACCATACCACTGCAGGAACGGGGACCCCTTCCAGGGCCCAAAAGGGGGCTTTTGTCCAACACTCGGAAGTGAATTGCCCAAGGAGACACACATGCTGACAAAGCAAGAGGCTATTGGGAAAGGGTGCCCAGGCGGAAAGCAGGAGGTAAGGGAACCCAGGAGGACAGCGTGCCATTTAGCTCACAATCTAGGGTTTCATGGTGATGAGATTTGTTTCCGGGTTGTCTTTGGCCAATCATTCTGACTCAGGATCCTTCCTGCTGGTGCATGCCTTGCTCAGTCAAGATGGAGGCCAGCAAGGATTCTGGGAGGTGGTAGGACATGTAGTGTTTCCTTTTGACCATTCCTGAACTCTTCCAGTTGTGGTGGCTTATTAGTTCTGTCTTTCTTACTAGGGCCTCCTGTAGTAAACTGACTCACACAGATAATTACTATGGTGCCTGGCCAGGGTGGGCAGTTTCAGTCAGTGTGTTTCCCCTAACAATACCAGGGTAGGAAACCTTGCCGAAGGGTGGCTCTGAATCTGAGATGCTCTGCTCCCAGGTTTAATCAGGACTTGCTGGAAGTCTTGTATGCAAGTGGCTCCCCTGTTTGAGGCACCTCCCAGAGAGGCTGTCCCTTCTCCTAGGCAGGAGCACTGCCTACTGAAACTGTCACCTCTAGGATTACTCTCTGCTGGCCTGGGGTGTGCGCTGTAGGCTGGTCACTGTGGTCACAGCCCATCCTCCCCTTGTTGGCGAATCATCCCCAAGGAAAGGGCTTGGCTGCATAGCAAACCACCTCCCAAAGCTTCCCCACCTGACTTGGATCTAAGATGCATCTGACCCAGAGAGCATTCTCCCCGAACCCCTCCTGTCCACCCTTGGCTTTGGCCATCAAACTCTTCTCCACCAGCACATCCAACAGATCATCCCAAAGTGGAGGGTCACCTTGAATGGAAGAATGACTTGTTGTGAGGCCCAGTCTAGTCTCACGGAGGGACAGACATTCTACCTTGAACCCTCCTGGAAGCCTTAGCTGTGTCACTGTAAGATGAAAGCATCTTTAAGAAGTAAAATTAGAACCGGCTGGCAGCTGAGATCTCTGCACAGCCGCTGGTGGCTTTTGGATATCACTGTGCATGACTGTGCAAATCCAAACTTCTCTTTGTCAGTCTAGTCTCAAAGACACCATCATGGACACTTCTGAAATCCTGGAGATTAGAGGCACGGGTGCACTTTCTCCATGGGGTTCAAGCCTTTGGGAGTCGGCATCAATGACCTACTTGTGGATGCATCTTCTTGCCCTTGATGGCACTAAAGCGCTGCCTGTTTCCGGCCAGATGGTCATGGATCTTTGATATCTATGGTGACAAAATGTTGGCCTTCAGAAACAGACTATAAGTCTTAGATGGAGAATATGTGCATGCATGCTCAGTCACTCAGTCATGTCACTCTTTGCAACCCCATGGACTGTAGCCTGCCAGGCTCCTCTGTCCATGGGATTCTCCAGGCAAGAATACTGGAGTGGCTTACCATGCCTTTCTCCAGGGGATCTTCCTGACCCAGATGGAACTGGAGTTAAGCTTCACTGAGACTAAGCAAAAAACCTGCCTGCCAATGCAGGAGACATAAGAGACCCAGGTTCTTTACCACTAGCTCTACCTGGGAAGCCCCAGATGCAGGATACCACAGGGGAAAACAGTGACCACAAGGAATAACACTTCAGCACCTCTGTCCCCAGGATGAGCATGGTTGTGCCTCCAAGTGGCTGTACACAATGGTGAATGTGAGGCATGGACGGCATGACCTGGGCCTGGAGTGGCAATTTCATGGAGAAATCACCTCCTTTTTGTGCTTTGCTTAGTCTCAGTGAAGCTTAACCCCAGTTCCATCTGGATAGGGGGAGGGAAGGGGTCCCCAAGATCATCAGATATTCAGAAACAATTGAAACACTTGAGGGTGAACACCGGCCTTGGGTTTCATTTTGGAAGCAATTGGTTTTTTCAGAGGCTTTGACCTCAGGGGAGAAGGCAAGCATGGAGCCAAGCAGGAAATTGGAAAGGGATGGATTTTATTCCCTTGGCCAGAAATAGGTCATCTCGACCATGCTGTCTGCAGCTGGTCTGGAAGCAAATTATTTTCTATGCCCTGCCTCTAGAAGACCTCATCCTCCTGGGTGTGAATCTCATTTCCTCACGAGTAGACAGTCACAGTTCTGGTCCTTATGAGCCCACATGCTTCCCGGGAGAGCTCCCTGGACTGTGTGAGAAGGAGGAAGGTTTCAGACCAGCTGTGAGGGGCTTTTGCCCTGAAAACAGGGGAGGTGTGATGGAAAGGATGGCCCTGGACCTTTCCCAAAGCAGGAACACCACCTACGAGGACTAAAACAGGACAGAGAGGAGAGGCCTGGCAAGAGGTAAAAACAGAATCCTCAGTTATTTTCTATGTTAGAATGTAAAACAAACCCTGTTATTGAGGCTTGTACTGAATGAAGGGCCAGCATAAAAAGGGTGAGGCATATCTGTTCTGAGGGCTTCCCAGGTGGCTCAGTGGTAAAGAATGCAGGAGACTCAATAGGCACAGGTTCGATCTCTGGGTCAGGAAGATCCCCTGGAGAAGGAAATGGCGACCCACTGTAGTATTCTTGCCTGGAGAATTCCATGGACAGAGGAGAATGATGAGCTACAGTCCATGGGAGTCTCAAGGAGTCAGACACGACTGAGTGCTCATATCTGTCCTGTCTCAACCCCTGTGCTAGGATTTGCACGATTACCTTCAATGATCCCACACGTGGACAGGGAAATCCTCAGAGAGGCTAAGAGTGGGCCAGACTTGAGTTCAAATGTGTCCTCAGTCGGCTCATCACACCACACTTCGTGGGGCCACAGCCCTCTGTGCCTTCTGAGCATGTTAATGGAGCACCTACTGTGTGCTCCTGGCTGGGAGGACAAGGCTGAATGAGAGGACGAGATACCCGTACTACTTCCTCCTCCCTGGAAAAATGATAGGGAAGAAAACTCTAAGTGAACAGATGCAAGCAAGGGAATGCTGTGATGCCGTGTTTCAGGATGGAAATAAATCAGGAAGGAGACAGGGAATAATAGACAGGGATCTATCCAGAGAGGGCCTTGCCAGGCTGGCAAAACCTACACAGAAACTCGAGGGTGGGAGGTACCTGTCGTGCAGGGCAGTTTGAAGACTTAGCGCCAAACTGTTGGCAGGCCTCTCACTGTATTATGGAGGGGGTGTGTGTCTGTCCTCCCCTTAGATCCGGGCAGGTTCCTGCCTGCTTTAATGGAGAGAGATCGACTGTAGCAGTGCCGTGTGACTTCCAAAGCCATAAAAAGCCAGGCTCTCATTCCACTTTTGTGGAAGCCCTCGTTCTTGGCTCTAAGCTCCCAAATCAGAAGTCAGGGCCCTCTTAGGAGGCCCAAGTCATAGGAAGAGGCTACATGAAGGAACTTGGCTCAGCAGTCCTGCTGAGCACCCAGCTGGCAGCCGGCATCAACAGCCAGCCTGGGGGGTGAGTCACCTGGACACCCGTCCCACCTGAACCTGTGGATGGCTCCAGCCCTAGCTGACATCTTCCTATAAGCTCAGGAAACACCCCACCAGGTACTCACCAGCTGAGTCCTCCGGATTCCTGACCCATGAAACTGTGAAGTATAGTATGACAAACTGGTATGGTTTTAAGCTACTAGGTTGGGTGATTTGTTGTGCATGTATCAGGCTGTGCACATGCCCGGACTGTGTGCCTGCTTGGAAATGACTTGAGAAGGCCCTTAGCTCTCACCTCTGGCTGACCTTGAAGCCCTGTGCCAACAGGAAGTGAAGGCTAACGCAGAGCTGTCAACCATCTAGCTGAGTGTCGAAGGCAGGCCCTCAAGTGTGTAGCCCATCAGTAAAGACTGGCAGGCTTATGGATTCCAGGTAATTCAAGAGACTGCTGTCCTGTCATCAGCTAACTCCTTGCAAAAAATAGAATAGGGACTCTGTGGCCCTCAGGGCTGTCCATGTTATCTGACCATGCCCTGAGCATAGCAGGAATCATGGGGAATTAACAGGGCAGGAGCGCGAGGGTCTGGGGACTTGGTCAGTTTGCTGGTGATGTAGCACTCTGTTTGTGGCTGCACCGTGGAGAATGAGAACCAGGCTGCAAGAGGTGTTTGACTTTGCCCCTGCGTAAACACTTCCTCCTGGTGAGGATGCCACCTAAAGCTGGGGTAAAGCCAGTGGCTTAGGAGCAAGGCCTGGACACTTTGGGCCAGCGCACTGGGCATCCTTGTTGAGGCAGCCAAATTCTCAAGTGCCCAGTGGGTGATCTCGCTGATGAGATGTAGGCCCTTCCTCAGGGGCTCAGCGCCAGCAGGGAGTCACCGACATCTCCATGTGAGGCTCAAGGGGAGACCACTCAGGCTTTGCTGGGTGGCTGAGCAAGGCTGGGTGCTGAAAAACCAGGAGAGATCCTGAAGGGACTCATGGCCTCAGAGAGTGACCACTTTGACCAGCTCCGGAGACCAGTAATTCCACATATTCTCAACTGTTGTCTATCTTTTTGCAGCTGATTGGTCACCCAGGCCATTTTTCCTCCTCTTCCTCCTGCCACCAGCCCTGCCTGCCTCTACCTGACACTCGCCTTACCTCCTGAAGAGGGGCTGGGAGGCCAGCAACGCATCAGCAAGGTTCTGTTATATGGTGACTGTGTAGAAACTCATTGCATCATCTTTCTTTACATTGTTAGATCTCAAAAAGAATGTATGGGATGAGGGATTCAAATATTGGGCTACTATTACTTACTCATGTTCTTCCTTTCTCTAATTCCCAAGACACTTGGGATTTGACTTTTTTTGGGAAATGCAAACAACTGTCTGAAATAGGAAGCATTTAAATATCTGGGGACCCCCATGGAAGACACTGCCCTTTTCCTACTCAGGGACTCTTCCTCATTTCCTTTCCCACCAGAAGAACTTAATTTTGTATTTGTGTAGCAGACAGGGAGCCCTTGATCTCAGAGAAGGTAGGTTTCCCACGCCTCCTTGGTCTCAATAAGTCACAACAGTCCTTGTTTCCTTTGCCACTGATTGTTCTAGGGGGTGCATGGGACCCTGTTCTTCATGATGAGAAGTAAAAAGAAATCAGTTGGAGTCTCATTAGGCTTTTTTCTCTGGCCCCTCCCTTCCACTTGGGGATCCTGGTGCAACGCCTGGAGCTCTGAGAGCTATTTTGTAAACTAAGTGACCAGCATGAGGATTAAAAGCTGTTGTGTTGAGAATGAAATGGAAGGACAGGACGTGCCTGGCTCAGATGACGTCACTGAGTTAAGGCTCCCGTTCTGACTTTCTCTACTGTGACCCCACTAAATGCCCACTATTGTTTCAGCCCCTGTGAGATGGTCTTTTTTCATATTTGTAGCAGAAACCACTTTGGGGAAAACATTTTGACAAAACTTCAGCCAGAGTAGGTGTTGCTTTACCCAGACATGTTTATTCCTTTTCAATGAACTTAAACTGATGTGGTTTTCATGCCTCTCCCCGCAAATCTTGTTTTTCAGTGGGGCGAGATGGGGAGGGAAGTTGGAGAATGTCATCTGATAAAAGAGGAGGTTGGAAACTGCCCACCTCCCCTCAAGCCCCACCCTTCCCCGTCCGGCTGCCAGGGGATGTTGGAGATGGCGTGCCAGGAGAAGGACGGTGAAGCTTGCTCTGCCCTTGTGGGTCTGGCTTCATTCTGGGGTGAGGAACTGCAGTGTCAGCCAAGAGCTGGGAAGGCAGGGGTGTGGGGTTTGGATGATCCACCTCTTGGGGATCACAGAGATACGTCTTCCCCCGGGCCCTTACAACTTCCTGGGATGGCTGGGAGGGTAGCAGTTTGGTGGGATTTTTTACTTAAAAAAAATTTTTTTTTGATGTGGACTACTTTTTTTAAGTTCTTATTGAATTTGTTACTATGTTGCTTCTGTTTTATATTTTGGTGTTTTGGTCATGATACGCATGGGATCTTAGTTCCCCAACCAGGGATCGACCCCCACCCTCTGCATTGGAAGGCAAAAGTCTTAACCACCGGACTGCCAGGGAAGTCCCCAGTCTGATTGTTTTAAAACAGGCCCACAAATTCTTTGACAATCCTCCAGATAGAAAGTGGGGTCTATACTCCCTCCCCTTGAACCTGTGGGGAGTCTCTGTGGCCTCGTGTGACTTCTGAGGCTCTGAGGAAAGAGGCCAGGCACCTGTGCTTGCTTCTCTCAGTTCTCTCGCTCTGGGAGCTGCCATATCAGAAGTCTGGTTTTGAGGGCGCCAAGCAGAAAAACCACACAGAATTAGAGAGACAGAGAGAGATTGACAGAGACACACACAGAGAGAAATAGAGAGACAGGCACATAGATAGAGACAGACAAAGACTGGAAACAGAGAGGTAGAAATAGAGAGAGAGCATGCCCCGAGGATGTCCAGGGTGTAAGTGAGAGGGACTGCTCTAGCCGAGGCCTTGGGCCAGGAGGCCAGCTGAGTAACAGCGATGAGGCTGCCAACTTGGGTGACTGGGAGATTTACTGTGTCCACCAGACAACAGGAAGGGATGAGCACTGGCCCCAGCCAGCATTCCGGGGCCATCTCAGATGGAAAGAACATAGCAGGGCTGAAGCAGGAAGGGGCCACTGTGGGGCAAGGTAGGTACCCCAGGCTGTCGGGCTGGGATTGGGGGACCTTGAGCCTCACTGAGGTGGGAGAACACCAGAGCACCCAGTGCCTCCTCCCACAGCCCCTATCTTCCAGCATCTAGAAGATACTTTGGAGAGGGCAGGGCTGGCAGAGAAAATCTTGGAAGGATCCATACATTCAAGTCAGGTGAGCTCCAACTGCCAAACTGGACCTTGTTTCATGCATTGCTGTGTCACAGACAAATCTAAATGCTTGGATGAACATAACAGTCCTTCCTTGTTTCTGTGTGTGGCTGGGTGGGTCCCCTACTGATGTTCCTCCGGGCTCATGCAGGCTCAGCTGTTCCCAGGCGGCTCAGTGGTAAAGAATTCACCTGCAATGTAGGAGATGTGGGTTTGATCCCTGGGTTGGGAAGATCCCTTGGAGAAGGAAATGGCAACCCACTCCGATATTCATGCCTGAAAAATCTCATGGAAAGAGGAGCCTCTCGGACTACAGTCCATGGAATTGCGAAAGAGTTGAAGATGACTTAGTGACTAAACAACAGCAAGAACCCTTTGACCTTATCTCCTCCTGCTTCTCCCCACTCCTAGGTCCTCCCTGGTAGCCATCATTCTCCTCTCTGTTGCTATGTACTCAACTTTCCTATATTCCACAAATAAGTGAGTTCATGGGGTATTTTTTCTGTGTCTGACTTATTTCACTTAGCATAGTGTCCTCCAGGTCCCTCCAAATGGCAGGATCTCCTTCTTTATTGTGACTGAATAACAGTCCATTGTGTATATATGTACATCACATATTTGATGGAGACTCAGGTTGTTTTCATGCCCTGATCATGATGAATAAGTCTGCAATGAGCCATGGGGGTGCAGATATCTCTTCTAGATAGTGATTTCATTTCCTTTGGATAAATACTCAGAAGTGGAATTGCTGAATCATATGGTATGCTATGTTTAGTTTTTTAGGGAAACTTCATACTATTTTCCATATTGGGTGCACCAATTTACATTCTCATCAGCAGTGCACGAGGGTTCCCTTTCCTACACATCCTCTCCAACATTTGCCATTTTTAAAGTAGTAGTTCTACCCTTTTTAAAACGTTTACTTGGCTGCACTGGGTCCCAGTTGTGGCATGCAGGATCTTTGATTTTTGTTGAGGTATGCAGGATATTTAGTTGTGGCATGTGGGATCTAGTTCCCTGACTGGAGATCAAACCCAGGGCCCCTGCATTTCAGGCCCAGAGTCTTAGTCACTGGATCCCCAGGGAAGTCCCAACGCTTGTCATTTTAAAATAATGAAGATTTAAACAAGTCCATTCAATGTCAGCCAAACGTCAGGATAAATCCAGGGAGCTAGGTGATCTTTTTCACCTGAGGAGGGGGGGAAAGCCTGAATCTTCTGAAATTCAGTGAGCATGCTATACCCCATCTACTTTATCTCAGCCTGAACTGCTGGTTTGAGCTTTACTGCCCTAGGAATACTCAAAAGAAGGTTCAGGACAGAGAGAAGGAAAGGAAGAAGAGAGAGAGGAATGGAAGGAAAGAAGGAAAGACAGGACAGAAGGAAAGGAAAGAGAGAGGAATGAGACACACTGAGAAATAGAAAAGACAGTGGGATGGTGGGTATTTCCACGAGAGTAGAAACGCTTCTGGAGTGCAAGCTGAGTCCCCTGTGGTTTTGGAACTTTTTCTCCTCTGCCGAGTCTCTGCTCAGCGGATTTTCTTTGTAGCCTGGTCTGCTCTGCAGGCTGCCTTCTGGAGCACGTGGGGTGGGAGAGGAGTCCTCACCATCTGTCCTGATGGAATGGCGCCTTCCCAGCTTGTGCATGAACATTTATGGAAAGTGAGGCCATTAAACGTGCTGGTTTCGGAGGACCCAGCTCCAGGTCCCGAAACTCCAGACACTGCGATTATTATTATTATTTTTATTGGCCTATAATTGCTTTACAATGTTGTGTTAGTTTCTGCTGAGTAGCGGGGTGAATTAGCTGTATGTGTATGTGTATGTATATATCCCCTCCCCTCTTGAGCCTCCCTCCCACCTTCCCATCCCCCATCTAGGTCATCACAGCTGAGCTCCCAGTGCTGTACAGCTGCTTCCCACTCGTTATCTAGTTTACACACGGCAGTGTATATATGTCAGTGCCGCTGTCTGAATTTGTCCCGCTCTCTCCTTCCCCTGGTGTCCACATGTCCATTCTTTGAATCTGCACAGACACTGATTATTATTAACGATTCGTATCAACAGCTGGTTTAGTCTTTTCTGAGGTGTTTTGTTTGACCCACACATTCTCATTCATAATTTATTATTTGTAATTTCTGATGAGGCTGAGGTTGTAAGTGGAAGTGATTGGTTCCAAAGGTTTAACCATTCCTTCATTACTCAGCTTTCACAAATAATAACAGGAGGGAGGAGAGGTGGAGAAGGGACTGGGAAAACAGTTTAGATGGGGAACAGTCAGTGATGGGGAGACATCCCACCAGCACAGGCCTGCAAACCTCTAGCTGCTCACCTGCCAGAAACAGGGACAAAGTGGTCCTGCTTCTGAGTCAATCTGTCTGTCTTAGGTTTCAAAATCCTTGACTCAGGATTAGCTGACTTCACTCAGGTAAAATCTGAAAGATTTAACTGAGCCAAGAAGATTGGAATTTTGCCATTTCAAAAGTCTTCCGTGCAATTTCTGAATACATCTGTATGGACGTCCTACTTAAATCTTACATGACTTTTCACCCAGTGATTTTCTTTTCATCCATCCAGATCATCCCTCCAGAGAGAACATTAAGGTAAAACAAGTCAAAAGTTCTATTCATAAACTTTTTCCCTCAGGGAGAAAAAAAACTCCTAGGAATGTGGATCTGAACCCAGGAAGAACTGGAGGAGAAATCATCAACTGCCCTGTGTGGGGTGGTTAGGGGGGCCCATCACATGGTGAGCTCCAAGGGTTCAGTGAAGACCAGGGATGGCTTTGCAGAAGCAAAAGCCTGGGTGCAGACGACCACGCAGACATCAGCTCTCAGCCCATTGAATGATTTGGGAACTGATGCTCCTTCACCTCGTGGGAGCTGGAGCTGAAATCAGAGCGTGTCTGCAGTGGGAGTCCCTAGAGGCTCACTGCCAAGAATTCCCACGACCTGATAAAGAGGCTGTGATGGATTTGCACTCTACATCTTCCTGCCTCTGCCTCCCAGGCCCAGGAGGTGTGGGGGTGGCTGCTACCTGCTGCGTCTGAGGTCTCTGAAGTGGAGGGTTCACACAGAAAAAAATTTCCATTTTCATTTTGTATCTACACAATAAAATCTTGCCTGGTGCAAGCACAGGGAACATGTGCCCACCCTTGGGTGGGTGCCCAGTTAAGTGGGATTGGGGGCTTGTCTTCTTGTCCAAGTACACCCACCCCCACTGAGGGACAGATGGCATCAAACTGCAAAGTGAAGATTATACTTGAAATTTTTCAGGGAAAGAGAAGACATCTGACAGTGTGAAAACATCCACTGTCTGTCAGATCTCACAGGAGGCCTCTTTCAAGATCACAGGAGCAAGAATTATGTGAAAGAGGAACTTACACTTAGAGTCATACCGCAAACCTTAACCTGTTGTTTAGTTGCTAACTCGTATCTGACTATCTTGAGATCCCCCTGGACTGTAGTCCACCAGGCTCCTCTGTCATGGGATTTCCCAGGCAAGAATACAGGAGTGAGTTGTCATATCCTCCTCCAGGGGATCTTTGGGACCCAGGGATTGAACCCACCTCTCCTGTTTTGCTGTTGTGGTTGTTCAGTTGCTAAGTTGTGTCTGACTGTTTGTGACCCCATGGACTCCAGAACGCCTGGCTTCTCTATTGTTGACCATCTCCTGGAGTTTGCACAAACTCATGTCCATTGATTTGATGATGCTATCCAATCATCTCATCCTCTGTCACCCCTTTCTCCTCCTGCCCTCAATCTTTCCCAGCATCAGGGTCTTTTCCAATGAGTTAGCTCTTCTAGTAAGGTGGTAGGTGGATTCTTTACCACTGAGCCGCCAGGGAAGCCCAAACCCTGCCCCACAGGTGTCTCATCCACTGAGTATAATCCAGTATGGTTAAGACCAGAAGTTTTAGAAGAACATTCAAAAGTATCTTTTTGGCTTTGTCTCATCCTTTAATGCATTTTGTATGTGTTTTGCAATGTATATAAAACACAAATACAGCAGTGATGTGATAATAATACACACACATTTGTATACTCTCATCATTTCACTGACAGTGGTGTATGATCAATGAATGTGAGGACGATTCTTCCTGTCTTCTCCCACAGGTACCCTCCACTTGCAATGGGCACGCCAGCCTTCTACCCAGGGGTGTCCCACTTGGCCACTGCCCTTGGGCTGATTCTCTGGTATTTCCCTCCACACACACATCCTGCCTCTGAGGCTGGGCAGTTGTTAGAGTCTAATCCGGTTAGCAGCATGAAGGCGCTAGGTTCAGGCCCAGCTCAGGAGGTGAGGAGGGAAGAAGTCCTCATCTGGGTCTGGCCCATGGCAGCACTAGAGCAAAGAGCATCACTGCTTGCAGAGTACTCCATGAGCCCCAGGCACACCCCAGCCTGCTGTTAATGCCACCCTATCTAAGCAACTCACTCTGCTCCAGGGGTACCCATGTCAGCCTCGGAGTCGCCCCTGGTGTCCTCTGCACCCCACCATCCAGATTCACTATCCACAAGGGCCATTCTCTCTTCTCATCCTATCTTGCTGTAGGTTGGCCAAATTATTTGGCAAATCTCCAGGAACCCATTCAAATTGCAACACTGAGGCCCACCTCCTGCTCAGGGCTGGCCCCAAACCTTGTGACACTGTCCTGACTTCCTCCAGGCCACCAGGATGGGACACAGAAAAGCTGCAGGAGGGGTCTTTTCAACTTCCTGGGTCAGCTGGCACTGCTCCTCCAGTCCATCCAATCATTAGTTCTTCCCAACCCCACCTGGGGCAGGTGGAAATTTTTGGAGCCTCGGATGAAAAGCTACAGGTGTTTTAGAGTCAGTTGCTGAGGATGGGCAGAGAATGTTCAGTGCCTCCATGTGAGCTCCAGTCCCAGCTTCTGTCCATCATTACTATAAACAGGGAGCTCTCTTACACCTCCCTGCACCCCAAATCCAAAGCCATACCCCACCTCTGGTCTGCAGGTCCTTGCCAGAGATACTCTGTCAGAGTGAACACTCCATTTCAAGTGTTAGGTTGAATGATCAGTCAGGTCACCATCAAGTTTCTCCCCAGCCCCCAAGACAGCAGCTCTTCATCACCACCAGAATGCAAGTGGAGGGTGACTGAACTCCTAGGGGGTTCAGGTTCAGCCAACGAGCCCACTTCCCAGCACTGGGACCTGTAAGCCAGACCTGGCTCTTGTCTTGACTGAGTAGGTTGCTATTAGAGAGTCTGATATTACTCTTCTCATGTCTGGGAATCTCTGGGAATGGGGGCATCTGCCACCATCCTAGACCATGTTCTCTGCCAACGAGGAACTTTCTTCCGAGAAGAATGGAACCAAGTCAGGAATCCACACACAAGGAAAGCTGCTTGCCAAGCCCCTGGCCTCTCTGTAGGTTCCTGGCCAGGAGCCATTCTTGCCCTCATGTGTCCTGGCTTCTATGGTCAGGGTTTGAGAGTTAAGAAGAGACTCACACAATGCCAGGCATTCAGTCAAGCGGTTGTTGAGGGCCATGTTTCTTGCCAAGTGAGAGCTCGCTATCTGCCAGGCCTGCCCCATCTCTAGTCTGAGCCCTAATCTGCAATTAGCTCTGGGGGCATGCTCCTCCTCTCTGTCAGGACTCAGCCTGCATCACTCCCAGGCCTGGGGTGCCCGTAGCCATTGTGCACAGGGACAACGGTACCTGGGGGCCGTTCTCCTGCTGGTTCACAGCCTCTGCCTTTGACCTGTCCTCTACAGGGGTGCGGACAACCTGGGGCAGCCAGCACACACAGCCTCCCAGTCTCCATGACTGGACCCAACCAGCAGCCAGCACTGACACCCTAGCCCATGAGTAGCCACCTGTTTTTCTTTTTGTCACTTTTTTTTGACATACAGTTGATTTACTGTGTTGTATTAATTTTTGCTGTACAACAAAGTGATTCAGTTATACATATATACATTTTTTAAAATATTCTTTTCTCAGGATAAGCCATACTGTTCTCCATACTGTTTTTCCTAGCGGTTGTACCAACTTACAGGGGCTTCCAGGATGGTTCAGTTGTAAAAGAATCTGCCTGCACTGAAGGAGACACAAGTTTGATCCCTGGGTCGGGAAGATCCGCTGCAGAAGGGCATAGCAGCCTGCTCCAGTATTCTTGTCTGAAATATCCCATGGACAGAGGAGCCTGGCAGCTACAGTCTGTGGGATCACGAAGAGTTGGAAATGGCTTAACAACAAAACAACAAGAACAAAAAGTACCAACTTACATTCCTAGCAACAAGAGGGTTTCCTTTTCTCCACACCTTCTCCAGCTTTGTCATTTGTGGACTTTTTAATGACAATCAGTCTGACCAGGGGTCTTCCCTGGTAGCTCAGCAGGCAAAGAATCTGCCTGCAATGCAGGAGACCCTGGTTTGATTCCTGGGTTGGGATGATCCCCTGGAGAAGGGATAGGCTACCCACTCCAGTATTCTTGGGCTTCCTTGGTGGCTCAGATAGTGAAGAATCTGCCTGCAATTTGAGAGATGTGGGTTCAAACCCTGGGTTGGGAAGATCCCCAGAGGAGGATATGTGAACACACTCCAGTATTCTTGTCTGGAGAATCTCCATGGACAGAAGAACGTCACAGGCTACAGTCCACGGGGTCACAAAGAGTTGGACATGGCTGAGTGACTAAGCACAATACACATTCTGACCAGTGTGAAATGGTACCTCATTGTAGGTCTGATTTGCATTTGTCTAATAATTAGTGATGTTGAGTATCTTTTCATGTACCTGTTAATAGTCACCTATTTTAAATGTGGTGGGAGCAACATCAGTTATGATGGGGTTTCCAACGTAGCAGATAAAAATATTGTCCCATGCAATATTTGGGATGTACTTGTGCTAAAGTTTATTTGCTGTTTATCGGAAATTCAAATTTAACAGTGTGGTCTGTATTTAGTCTGACAGGCCTAACTGCATGGGCTTTGAATCTGGGTTCTGCCATCAAATGCCCCGAAAGCTCAGCTTTGTAGTCTGTAAAGTGAAAATGAAAACACCAGCCCTCCTAGCTGTGATAAGGTATGTGAGAGCTTTCTAGCTGAATGTTGGACTCTCAGAGGGAGTTACCCATCCCAGTGGGCAGGGAGAGGAAATGAGATGGAGTTGGATGCCTTGGACTAACGCTGGTTACAAAGGTGACTACAATTGGAATTCCTGAGCAGGATTTTCTGCGTTACACGCAACAGGCCCCCTGTGAGCGCTGGGCATGTTCCCTCAATCAGGGATTGCCCCCTGATGCGAAAGGGCCTGAGAGTGTCCAGACTGCCCCACCACCCTGGGGGCCCCTCCCTCAGTGCACTGCCTGAGGGTGGAGCTGGGTCCTTTTCGTATCGACCTCATAAGGCTCCACACCCAGCAGTCCTGGATGGTGACACTGATGCCTACTAGAGTTGTCTCCAGCCAGACACTTTCCTTACTTATGATGTAAATGACACTGTCTCATCTTCATCACCAGGGGCCTGGCCAGTCTGGGAACTTGCCCACGGTTCCTCAGCAGGCTGGTGACATCCCTCGCCCTGCGAGCTTTGGCCAGCCTAGTTAGCCCTAGGCAGCTATGTTGCTTGGGAGACAGAGTTTATATCGGGAGACACCTTAAGGCTGCTCCCAGGGCTCTCCTGTT
Source organism: Antilocapra americana (assembly GCA_007570785.1). Lineage (NCBI taxonomy): Eukaryota > Metazoa > Chordata > Mammalia > Artiodactyla > Antilocapridae > Antilocapra > Antilocapra americana. The sequence goes on from ML661897.1 coordinate 12,330,185, forward strand.
GCCATGGTGACAGAGAAAATAGTGGTGAGACCTCAGATGGTTGACACGATGTGGCATCCGTTGCTGTCACGGATACAGCATGCTCAAGGGTGAGTCTTCGTGTGGTGAGTGTCTGTGGCCTGGTACCTGGAAGGGTGCAATGGCAGGTTGAGCTTATTATGGCCCCAGACAGGACATCCATTAACAGCAGCTATTGCTTGAATGAAAAATTCACACAGCGGACAATGGAGAGGAAATTGAGAAGCAGACTCAGAGGGCAGAGTGAAGCCTTTGAAATGATTTAACTAGTGATTCTTAACAGCTGTCTTCAGAGCACTTGTGTTTTATACCTTGGAAGATGATTACAAGGAATGTCTTCTACCAGTTAGCCAGGTCTCCTTTCCCTCTATTTTTGGTGCCTTAGCTATATTGGTTTTCATTTTTAACTCTCTTCTTTAATGGCTTTTAGAACTCAATTTCCTTTTTTTCTTGCCTTATTTTCATATGGGGATGTTTGATGATTAACAAAATAATTTTTATCTATGTATTTTTATGATTTAAAAAGTAATATTTACCCATTAGTGACTTATATAGAGGGACTTCCAAAGTAGCTCAGTGGTGAAGAACTTGCCTGCCAATGCAGGAGACGCAGGTTCGATCCCTGGGTCTTTAAGATCCCCTAGAGAAGGGAATGGCTACCCACTCCAGTATTCTTGCCTGGGAAATCCCATGGACAGAGGACCCTGGTGGGCTACAGTCCATAGGGTCACAAAAGAACATGATTGAGCAACCACACCAACCAACAGCTTGTAGGGAAATAGTCCCAGTCACCCACGATCTCCATGGAGGGGTTGGGTACTAGACCCCTGGATGTCCCCATAACCAGCTGTGGATGAGAAGAGTTGAGGTTTCCTGCTTGCAGGAGAATGAGGTCCATATCCCCAGAGCTTCGTGGGCATTGCCCGAGGCAGTGAGGGAGGAATCTGCTGAGAAGTGGGTGCCTGATTTACCATTGCTCCATTAGGACTGGAAAAGAGTCGGAGCAGCAAGGTGAAGGATTCCAAGAATCTCAGCTTGGAAACTGTGGATGTCCTCCACCAAACAGTTGATGGGCTTTCTGGGAAGTTCCTGTGATGAATAATTATATTTGCCTGGAATAGGGAAGGAATGCTAATGAAGACAGTGTGAGAGCAAAGCCCTGCTCATGGAGATACTGAGCACTGTGTATGTGTGTGTGCCTGTGTGTGTATGTTTCCAGTTCTCACAGGACATAAATGAACATATGTTAACTTAATTTTGTACCCTGTTGCTCAGATTGTGATTTATAACTATAGCTAAAGTGGACAATGCCCAAAACAGCATTGGAAATGGAAAACATTCTCTTCTGCCTGGTATACTCCTTGAACATCTCTAGGGCTTCGTTTCAACCAGATCTCGGCCTCCAGTTGGCCCTTTGGCTCCCGGGTCCCCAGCACCACTCCTCTGTCAGGCCTGTGTCTCATGCTGCCCCCTGCTGCCACTGCCTTCCTCTCTGGGCGGTGCATGGTGCCACCCCCTCAGGGCCAGCCCCTGCCCCCTCTCCCAGAAGCCTCCAGCTCCCTCTTCCAAGTTGTAGGGAGCATGGCGTGAATGTTGGGTCTGAGGAGCCCCGTTCCCTGAGAGTCATAGCTATTCCCCAAATCCTGCTGTCTATACGCTATTGCTCATGTGTGAAGTGCATTCTCTCGGGGCCTGGGATAAGCACAATGGGTGTGTAGGGCTGTGTGTGTGAGTCTATGTGTGTAGGTGTGCATATGGGTGATGTGTGTCTGTATGTGGGACTCTGTATGTCTGAGTTTCATTGAGTTTCAGGGTAGAAATAAACATAGAATAGTTAATTAAGATAGTGATAGTTTAAATTTTCATTTTGGATAAAAGTTTCAGTCTTCCCACTGTGCTCTTGACATGTTGTTGACAGTTGTTACATTTCTAATGGGCACATTTTTGTTCCTGGAGGATTGTGCTCAGGTGAGACTTGTGGGTATAAGATGTGTTCTTGGTGCCCCTGGCAACCAAGAGCTCCTGCCCCAGGGACACCACGTTCTGCATCTGCAGAGGGAAAGTGAATGCAGCCCCGTGGACATCCACACTCAATGTCCGTGTGTGCTAAGTCTCTTCAGTTGTGTCTGACTCTGTGTGACTCCGTGGACTGTAGCCCACCAGGCTCCTCTGTCTATGGGATTCTCCAGGAAAGAATACTGGAGTGGGTTGCCATTTCCTCCTCCAGGGGATCCTCCCAACTCAGGGATTGAGCCCGAGTCTCTTACATCTCCTACATTGGTAGGTGGGTTCTTTACCACTAGTGCCACCTGGGAAGCCCCACTCAATGCCCAGGAGGCCTTCAAATGACCATGGATCAGAAGAGACACCAGGTGTCCCTCACCATACCAGGAAGGAATTCCTGACAGGGGCCACCAGGATGTCATCAAGTGACTTCAAAGAGCTTGTAGGCAAATGCAGGGTTCTGAGGAGGTCTGACACCTGAGGGGGCATGGAGCATCTGCAGTGGAGAGGAGTCCAGGCAGGCGTGGGCCTGTGAGGGGAGGAGCGGGCTGGAGGGACTCTGAGAAGTGCATCAAGTGCCCACAAAGCAGGCCTGGATAATATGCAGTAATGAGAAGGATGCCGGCCCGTCTCTCCCTCTATGGAGGGATTTGTAGATGATTACTTAGCTGATTAGGTATTATAATAGAGTGAACGAAAATCCCAAGCAAACAAAGCCAGCAACTCTGGATAAAAGCATGAAGGCAGAGTTTGATTTCATCGGATAAAGAATGATTTACAAAAATGGTTTCAGAATGGACCAAAGGGAAAAGAAGAGGCAATTCCAGAATTGGGGATTAGCTGGATAACTTATGACACATCCAGTTAAGTGGGGTTACATAGGCATTTAAACTAACATTGAAGAATGTAATGTAATGGGATCAAAAGATATCCATGGCCTAATATTATGTGAAAATATAGAAAGTAAAACATGCACACTGAGACATACATGCATACACCCCTCACACTACAAGAGAGAAAGAGAGTAGACAAAACTGTTAGAAATAAGATGAGGAAAGTAAGAATATAAGCAGTATTATTTTTCTCTCTTCTTTCTCTTTAAATTATATTTCTTTTTTTCTTTTTTAAACATTTACTTGTTTTTAATTGAAGGATAATTGCTTTATGACATTGCACTGGTTTCTGCCATACATCAACATGAATCAGCCACAGTTATACATGTGTCCCCTCTCTCTTGAACCTCCCTCCCACCCTCCTTTTTTTTACTTTTTACGACAGCTTATCTGTATTTAATTAAAAATTTTCCTTTTAAAAAATGGACATATATATGCATGAACACATCTATGTATATGTCTTTGTATGTTTTAAGTAAGTGAACCAATTTAAGAGAAGCAGTCTGGAAGAACCTTCAGTACACTGAAGCCTTTGGACCAAGCCCAGTCCCAGGGCTGCCTCTGCTTTCTCATGTAACAACCCCTTGAAATAGCTGTACCTCTTCTCCTTGGTGGATGGGTTTGGGCTATTCCAGGGCAGCCAGCTGCTCAGTGCTGGGCCCCTTACCAGGTGTGCTGGCCACCGTAGTCGGCAGGGCAGGGTGAGTGCATCTCGGCCTTGTGGTCATTTCTGAGCTCTGACTTGGCTATTCTGGGAACCCAGAACCTTCAGGCTCTGCCTGCCCACGCAGGCTTCAGGAAGGCTCGTGAGCCTCTGCAGACTGTCAGGCAGCACCCGGCAGGCCATCCCTCAGAGGGAGCTGGGGTCACCAGGCTCAGAGCTCAGGCCTCACCCTGAGGATGGCCTTGGGCCCTCTGCCTCAGCCTGTTAGAGGGACACTCGGTGACTGTCAGCAGTGGGGTCCCAAACCAAGAAGAAGCCTTGGAAGAGACTCCACCTTGCAGATGGCAGACAAACCTCTGTGGGTGTTGAGCTCTAATCCAGATGTTCCTCTTGCTTCCTGTCTTCAGAGCCCAAGGAAAGCCCACGTCCCTTGGTTGTAAACAGATTTTGTGATTGGAACGTGAAAGACATGGTGTTGGGTCAGGTGCGATCACCAAGTCCTCCTGGCTAGTCTGGGTCGTCTCCTCTTTGTTACGGAGTTCATCATGTTGAGGGGAAAAAAAAACGCAATTCCTGCTTTTCTGGAAACACAAGTGCGCTTTACCGCCCTTGTGTCATTTACAGTCTACAAGAGCACAGGAAGTTCAGATACATAATTTTGCCTTGACTAGCAGTGGGTTGTGTCCAAGACAAAAACTTACTCATAGGCCACAGGCTGAGTGTTCTGCACGGACACCTCTTTTCTCCCATTGAACTATAAATGCTGTACTTGATAGTAATGTCTCAGAGCCCTCTAAAGAGTGGTCATTAAAGGGAATAAGACCTTTTGGAACAAAATAAGCCATTCTTTCTTTTTATTATAGCTAGAATTTATTAAGCTTTTTTTTTCTGTTTACAATGTTTTAACTGAATATTTTTAAAAATTTATCTTAATTGAAGGATAATTACTTTACAATATTGTGATGGTTTTTGCCATACATCAACATGAGTCGGCCACAGGTATACATGTTCATCCCCCCATCCTCTTATTACATGGAGACAACAGTGGACACTAAGACACGGGGCTCTTGTGAAAGTAATTGCAGGGGTCCTAACAGGCCTGGTCGTCTTCCCCAAAGAGTAAGGGCCCCAAGGAGGCAAGATGCCTCAAATAACTGTGACTGCACAATTTGGGCCATTAGTCACATGGCTTCCACTGTCGTCTTGCTCGTCAAGAAGCTGCCTTTTCTCTTCTTTTAGACTTTGAGCTCTATAGAGAAGGAATCATATTTTCCTGTCTCACCCACAGGATCCAACACTTTACCAAACATAGTAAGTGTGCAGAAGTAGTCTTTGCCACTGTTGATGGTGCTCACCCTTCTGCAGCTCCCTCTGTACACCTGCTCTTTTAAGACCATCCCCACCTCACAGCGAAGTGCATGTTTATTGTTGCATGCAGGCTGCAGGCACAGGGAGTCAGCGCTCTCTGGCTTAATACTCTTACAAATCATTTATGTTATATTAATGCAGGGAACAGAGATTCAGCTCTAAATTGAGGTAAGTGTGTTAGTTGCTGACTCTTTGTGACCCCACAGGCTGTAGCCTGCCAGGCTCCTCTGTCCATGCTGCCTAGGTTGGTCATAACTTTTCTTCCAGGGAGCAAGCATCTTTTAATTTCATGGCTGCACTCTCCATCTGCAGTAATTTTGGAGCCTTCCAAAATAAAGTCTGTCACTGTGTCCATTGTTTCCCCATCTATTTGCCGTGAGTGCATCTATTTGTCGTGAGTGATGGGACTGGTTGCCTTGATCTTTGCTTTTTGAATGTTGAGTTTTAAGCCAACTTTTTCACTCTCCTCTTTTACTTTCATCAAGAGGCTCTTTAGTTCTTCTTTGCTTTCTTTGCCATAAGGGTGGTGTCATCTGCATATCTGAGATTATTGATATTTCTCCCAGCAATCTTGATTCCAGCTTGTGCTTCATCAAGCTCTGCATTTAGCATGATGTATTCTGCATATAAATTAAATAAACAAGGTGACAATATACAGCCTTGATGTATTCCTTTCCAGATTTGGAACCAGTCTGTTATTCCATGTCCAGCTCTAACTGTTGCTTCTTGACCTGTATACAGATTTCTCAGGAGGCAGGTCAGGTGGTCTGGTATTCCCATTTCTTGAAGAATTTTCCACAATTTGTTGTGATCTACACAGTCAAAGGCTTTGGCATAATCAATGAAGCAGAAGTAGATGTTTTTCTGGTATTCTGCTTTTTTGATGATCCATCAGATGTTGGCAATTTGACTTCTGATTCCTCTGCCTTTTCTAAATCCAGCTTGAACATTTGGAAGTTCATGGTTCATGTACTATTGAAGCCTGGCTTGGAGAATCTTGAACATTACTTTGCTAGCGTGTGAGATGAGTGCAATTGTGTGGTAGTTTGAGCGCTCTTTGGCATTGCCTTTCTTTGGGGTTGGAATGAAAACTGACCTTTTCCAGTCCTGTGGCCACTGCTGAGTTTTCCAATTTGCTGGCATATTGGGTGCAGCACTTTCACAGCATCATCTTTTAGGATTTGAAATAGCGCAACTGGAATTCCATCACCTCCACTAGCTTTGTTCATAGTGATGCTTCTTCCTAAGGCCCACTTGACTTCGCATTCCAGGATATCTGGCTCTAGGTGAGTGATCACACCTTTGTGGTTATCTGGGTCATGAAGATAGCTTTTGTACAGTCCTTCTGTGTATTCTTGCCACCTCTTCTTAATATTTTCTGCTTCTGTTAGGTCCATACCATTTTTGTCCTTTATTGTGTCCATCTTTGCATGAAATGTTCCCTTAGTATCTCTAATTTTATTGAAGAGATCTCTAGCCTTTCCCATTCTATTGTTTTCCTCTATTTCTTTGCGTTGATCACTGAGGAAGGCTTTCTTACCTCTCCTTGCTATTCTTTGGAATTCTGTATTCAAATGGGTATATCTTTCCATTTCTCTTTTGCCTTTAGCTTCTCTTTTCTCAGCTATTTGTAAGGCCTCCTCAGACAACCATTTCGCCTTTCTTTTTCTTGGGGATGGTCTTGATCAGTGCTTCCTGTACAATGTCATGAACCTCTGTCCATAGTTCTTCAGGCACTCTGTCTATCAGATCTAATGCCTTGAATCTATTTGTCATTTCCACTGTATAATCATAAGGAATTTGATTTAGGTCATACCTGAATCATCTAGTGGTTTTCTTTACTTTCTTCAGTTTAAGTCTGAATTTTGCAATAAGGAAGGATTTCATGATCTGAGCCACAGTCAGCTCCCGGTCTTGTTTTTGCTGACTGTATAGAGCTTCTCCACCTTTGGCTGCAAAGAATATAATCAGTATTAAATTCTGATTGGGTGGATATGGGTCTATATCTTTCTGACCTTTGTGGTCATTCTAGTGTTGTTTAGGGAGATAGCTGATGACAATCCTACCCTGCTAAGCTGAGGTCTGTGCTAATCCTCTAAGACTGTGAAACCACGCTTCACATCTCTCAATCCTGAGACAATGGACTAGAGTTTACAGCTTTTTTGTTGTTGACGCATAGAGTTGTCTTTTTTCTCTTGGAGAAGCACAGTTTTTCCATTTTTTTCACTCTGCAGAGTATTTCTGCTAATTTTGCTCTTGGAATTCATTTCCCTGGACAGCCTGAAGACCTCCTGCTTGTGCAGTGGACGGTGCTGGAGGCAAACTTTGCCTACTTCCTACCAGGTATCAATGGATTAATGTGAGCAAATAGTTCTGAAATGTCTTAATGTGGGAATGAGAGAGGCTGGGATTATTTACCTTCTTAAATCAAGTAGCTTGTTTCAAAGGACCACTGGTTTGGTGCTTGCTCTGTTTCTATATAACCTGGTACTGATGCTGCCAGTGCCTCACTCTGAATCCCCAGGGTACACCTGAGTTCTACAGCCACAGCAGGTGGGCAGTGTCCTGTCTCCAGCACCTGCATCTTTGTTTCCCAGCATCTGGGGAATATCCCCTGCAGGCAGGAGGCATACAGAAGTGCAGGGACGTTGGCGACCCTGGAGCAACCCATCTCATCACCCACGCAGACCAATCCTGGGTGCTTTCCGTGCAGTTTCTCAGAGGTCCCCCGTGGGACTGAGCCCCACCACCCATGATGTGACCCACCCATGAGTGTGCCTTTAGTGGCTGTTCTCTCTTCCCAGGCTCACTCTCAAGAATCACCTGCCAAGAAGACTGCCTGCATCCAAGGCTGGATCTCAGGCTCTGCTTCTGGAGGAACCCAGACTCTTTCTTGCAGGAAAGATGTAGGTAGTTTACAAAATGTAATATATTAAATTAAATTAAAAGATGCTTGCTCCTTGGCAGATAAGTTATGACCAACCTATACACCATATTAAAAAACAGAGACATTACTTTGTCAACAAAGATCTGTCTAGTCAAAGCTATGATTTTTCCAGTAGTCATGTGGATGTGAGAGTTGGACTATAAAGGAAACTGAGCACTGAAGAATTGATGCTTTTGAACTGTGATGTTGGAGAAGACTCTTGAGCACCCCTTGGACTGCAAGGAGATCCAACAAGTCCATCCTAAAGGAAGTCAGTCCCGAGTATTCACTGGAAGGACTGATTCTGAAGCTGAAGCTCCAATACTTTGGCCAATTTGATGTGAAGAACTGACTCATTTGAAAAGACTCTGATGCTGAGAAAGATTGAAGGTGGAAGGAGAAGGGGACGACAGAGGATGAGATGGTTGGATGACATCACTGACTCAATGGACACAAGTTTGAGTAAACTCCGGAAGTTAGTGCTGGACAGGGAGGCCTGGCATGCTGCAGGCTGTGGGTCACAAAGAGTCAGACTCAACTGAGCGACTGAACTGAACTGAACTGAACACATGATATGTCATGAGGCAACAAGGAGAAAATTTTTGGACTGGTGTTTTGGTATCCTTCTACCAAATTATAACTGTATATGAGCTTTGCTTCCCCAGCCTCTATAAAAATGTGTGGATGCTTGTGTGTGAATGTCAATAACAACAGCAATAATGATGATGATGTTACTGAGCGGGACCCCATGTGGCCTTCCTGGGGACACAGCCCTCCCTCATACCCTCTGCTTTAGTTCCTCTCTGAAGTACCTAGATAATGGTATCTGACACATATTTCCTAAGTTTTCCAGATGCTAAAAACTACCACCAGATGGAAGAAATTAACTTATGATGATCATGAACGCATAGCCATCAGGACTATTGGCACCAAAGGACTGCTAACACTAACCCCTGTGACACCGCTCTGACGCCTACTATTAGTCAGAGAACTGTGCACAAGCCAACATGTGCCCTTGGGTTCTCCTCCCTCACCTGGTCTTAAAAAACGCTTTGCTGAAAATCTGAAAAAATATATATCTGTTTGTATAGCTGAATCACTTTGCCGGACACCTGAAACTAGCCCTAAAATTGTAAATCAACTATACTTCAATGTAAGATAAAAATTTTTTTAATGTTTTGCTGGAACCCTTCAGGGAGCTCAGGGTACTTTAAGCACAAGCACCCACCTCCTCATTCCCAGTTTTCCTTGCTTCACCCTGCAATAAACCTCTGTCTGTTCCAAACTTCAGTTTGTTTGGCCTCAGGGTGTGGCAAGCACATGAACTTGGTATTTGGTAATAATAATAATGATGATGATGACGATGATGATGGTGTTCAGATGTGACAAAGGATTTGAATGACCCAGTCTGATGGTTGTGCTCCCAGTTCATTTGATGATGGGGGAAAGAAATGGGCACAAACCCAGCCTAAATGAAAAGGCAATTCCATTGTCAGTGTGAGCCTTCAGGACCCCAAATAGAAAGACGGTGCTGGAACATGCTCCCCTCCCTGTGTACTTTCTCTGTGGCAAATGCTTGCCAGCCACATCTATTAAATGATTTGAGAAAAAGAGAAAGATGTCTTCTTATTGCAGCCATGTTTTGTCCCTGCACGTCTTAGGGGAAAGGAGCTGGGCCAAGAGGTGCTGGACACAACACAGGGCAAAGAACCACTAACTCTCCTGCCCCAGGCTGTGTGTCCCGAGGGGTTTCTGTTCTTTACTGTGCTCTAACCCAGACATCTGTACCCCTGTGCCCTCCCACAGGGGTCCCCCAACCCTGGTGCCCACAGGGGCCACTCACCTGTGTGAGCAATGCGAGTTTTCTGGGCAAACATCCAGGAGCAGATGGGGTTCCCAGCCCATGCTGCGTGGACTCAGCTCTTGACAAGCCACATCTTGTCCAGTTCAGTTCCTCCTTCCTCCACCCCAGCTCCTACATCTTCAGGCCCCCAAATCCTTCACGCTTCCTTCTACAATGTGACAACAATCTCCTCTTCCAGGAACTGACTCTGTTCCTGCCAGAAGCTGTGAACGGTGGTCTCAGAGGTTGCTGCAGTATTCGTGGTGATCAAGGGCTTTGCTCCTTCTAGCCCATCACCTTCCCCACGCACGAGTCTCCTTCTGGGTTGCACATGGAATCCCCACGTTGATGAAAAGGGAGCCGGTCAGGAGGGTCTCCTCTGAGGCCACTCATCTTTCATATTATGGGCCACAAATGGACCCTTGATCCCCTGCTCCTTCTTTGCACTTGTAGGGCAATGGTGTGACCAGTCTTGGCTCTATCTCCTGGGGCTGGCACACTATCCCACAAATAAAAATTGGGATCTCTGAGGACACAAAAGAATAGGAGGAAGTATCTATCAATTCAGCAGCTGATAGTTTTTGTCAACCCACCACTGAATCACCCTCCTTGAGAACCAGTCAGTGAGACCAGCTTTATATCACAGAGGCAAGCATCCATAAGACACACAAAGCATTTAAAATCAGTGAAGGCTGAAACACCAATCAAAAATGGGCAGAGGATATGAGTGCAATGAACTAAAAAAAAAAAAATCCAAATGGCCAATAAGCATATTATAAAAGGAGTCAAACTTCACTAAAGTCATGAAAAGCAAACCAATGTGAGGCCATCTAGTGTCTAATCCATCAAATTAACCAACTTTGAAAAATACTGTTTAGTAGCCAGAGATAGTGAAGATGTGGGGAAATGGAACTCTCATGTTCTGCTGAAGGCAACATAACAGGTGCTGCTTTTAGAATCCCCCAGAGGAGGACTGGGCTTCCCATGTGACCCAGTGGTAAAGAATCTCTCTGCAATGCAAGAGTTGCAGGAGATGCGGGTTCAATCACTGGGTCATGGAGATTCCCTGGAGGAGGGCATGGCAACCCGCTCCAGTATTCTTGCCTGGAGAATCCCATGGAAAGAGGAGCCTGCATAGGGTCGCAAAGAGTCAGACACGACTGAAGTGACTGAGCACGCACATACTCAGTGGAGGACTAGTTGAATGAATTATGAAACATGTACACCATGAGCAGCGTGCAGCTGAAAGAAGCCTTTACAGCTGATGCAGAAATGCCTCTGGGTCTTTTAATGTTATGAGACAAAAGTCAAGCTGCAGAGTACTGGGTGTAGTTGATGAATAAAAGCCTATGTGTGTACATGCACAGACATGTTCTGAGATCACATCTGTCAAATCGCCAACGGCCATTACCTGCAGAAACAGGCTTGGGGGCGGCGGCTGTGACTTTGAAGGGTCCATTTTAATTTTTACTGTGTACACTTCATCTGGTCTGAAAACTTTCCCATAAAGAAGATCGCTTCTGCCTCTGATGCTCATGGGTGGGGTAGTTTAGATCACTTGTCTTACCAGGACAACCAGAAGAGCTGACCCAGTGCACACAGCAGTGTTGGGGGCAGCAGGAAGCCAGCAAGTCCATGAGGCCCTGGAAGAGGCTTGGGACCCAGGAGGCAGCACGCAGCGCTGGGCTCTGCTTTTCCATGGGGATATGTGAGACTCCTGGAGTCAGTGTATCCAGGGTGGGCACAGGTGGGTGGGAGGAGGCATGGTCCACATTAAGTCAAGTAGCCTGTGCATACCTGCAGCCTGTCTCCCAGAGCATCCCTGACACTGAGTTGAGTCAGGGAAGCACTGGCATCCTTGTTTCAGGAAGGCGGGATCGTCTTTGGGCTCTGGAGGTGTCTATGAGTGAGTGGGTCTTCAAACAGAGTATTTGACAGCACGCAGGAAGAGTACGGGCTGCAGCCCTGGGCGAGATGAGGGCCGTAGGCCTGCTGGGTTCACGGGCGATCATCTCAGGCTATGGGATGTCAGGGATATCTAGGGCAGTCAGCTGGCCCCTGGAGTTCCCCATGGCCTGGGATTCCTCCTTCCCTACTCCTTGTCAGTCACATGCCCTTTGCTCTCACCTGCGTAGATGACCAGAGGAAACCACTGCAGTCTGTTAACACTGGAAGACACCTTCAGGAGGAGCAAAGTCAAGAGTCACTGTTAGGGACAATAGCTGTGTTCCTAGCAACCTGGGAATCGCACGTTGATGGGACCACCTGGCATCTGAGCGTCAGTCAGTTCCTGTGACATCATGGAGAGTTCCCCAATGTTCAGAAAATTAAGACTTGATTGGGGGAATCTTCGGGTCATTCAATCTAATCCTTCAGTTGAAGATAAGTTCTCCAACTGGCCAAATAATTCTGAAGGTTTGATTGAGGCATCAGAGAGTTAGCCCGGAATAAAGAACAAAAAGACTGAGATTCAAGAGAAGACGGCAAGCAATTCAGAGACCTGGGCCTGGATTCAGCCACTCTTGCCCTGAGGTGACTGAGCAACTTAGCAGTGCATCTGACATGCTGGGAGGAGGTCGGGGGTGGGGGGAAGGCTGGGGTGTGGGGACACCTGTGGTTTTCTCCTCTGCTTAGGTTAGAGCTCGAAAGGCTGTGCTCTGAGAAAACACTGAATCAGAGGGAAAGCAAAAAACCAAACCAAAACAACAAAAGATAGTCTAGACCAGGCTTTAGCCTCAGGCAGAGACATCCAGGGACTTAGAGAGTCTCAGTATCTGAAGACAGAACTAGGTGATGCCAGATGCTAGTTGGCCAGGAGCCTCAGAGGAGCCATGAAAATCCTGTGGGCTGCAAACTAGTTCTAGAAGTAATTTTCAAATGTAATGACTAGTAAACTATCAGATTTAGCCTGACATGGGAGGAGATATCATTAATAAGAATAAGCAGAAAGAACTGACAGTAGAAATAAACCCCAGAGGAGCCAGAGATTAGAATTAGATTAGAACATGCATGAGATGGTTAGATAGCATCATCAACTCAAAGGACATGAACTTGAGCAAACTCCGGGAGACAGTGGAGGACAGGGAAGCCTGGCATGCTGCAGTCTGTGGGGTCGCAAAAAGTTGGACATGACTAAGCAACTAAACAACAACATGCATCTTTAACTTCAGTCCCGGCCTTTTCCCACCTGGATGGGGCAGCATAGAGGCACAGTCTCCATACAATTAGTAGTGCGTCACTTCACACAAAATACAAGAAACTTACCTGAGAGTAATTCCATTCAACCCTTACTGTCTGCGGTGCTACTGCGACCACACGTTTTACTTTTATCCAAAGCTGAAGCCTTCTGCAGAATGTTTATTTAATTTTCCTTCTCCTATTTCCCTTCTTCCTTTATTTCTCTTTCTTTCTGTTGTATCATGAAGTTTATTTTACAGATGAGAGAACTGAAGTTTGTAAATATGAAGGGACGAACTCAGACCTCCTGGCTGCTACTAGGTCATGGAGCAGGATGGAGGGCCGAATCTTCAGATCCCACGGTTTTTTAAAAAAATATTTATTCAGTTTCAGCTGTACCAGGTATTTGCTGCTGCCTTGGGCTTTCTCTAGTCGCAGTGAGTGGGGGTTCCTCTCTCGTTGCCGTGGGCAGGCTTCTCCTTGCGGTGTCTTCTCTTGCTGCGGAGCACGGGTTCTAGACGCACAGGTTTCAGCAGCTGTGGCACACAGGCTGAGTGGCCCCAAGACATGTGGAATCTTCCCAGACCAGGGATCGAACCTGTGTCCCCTGCATTGCCAGGTGGATTCTTAACCACTGGACCACCCGGGAAGTCCACTCCATGGGTTTTTATGGTTGTTGAGGAAGAAATGTTTCAGTGACTCAGATTGATCCTCCAGAGCCAGCACTTGTAAAAAAAAAGTCTTGGTATTTGTCTAGACTTTGCAAAGAAGACTCTTGGAACGTGGGGTTTTAAAGTAGACTTATCATCACTATCTTTTGTGACCACAGGATCTGTGTTATACTGGTAAATGTTTAGTAATTGCTTGGGTGGTGGGGGTGCTGTCTGAATTACAGAGCACATAGATTTCTGTCATGTAAATACTTCCTCCTTAGTTGATTTCAGGGTTTCTCCAGTAGCTCAGCAGTAAAAAATCCACTTGCAATGCAGGAGATACAGGAGATGTGGGCTTGATCCCTGGGTTGGGAAGATCCCCTGGTGGAGGGCATGGCAACCCACTCCAGTATTCTTGCCTGGAGAATCCCCATGGACAGAGGAGCCTGGTAGGCTACAGTCCATGTGGTGGCAAAGAGTCAGACATGACTGAAGCGACTGAGGACACACAAGTTGATTTCAAGCTACCAACATGGTATCATGGAAGCAGAGCTGGGGAGAGTGGTTTACTATTATATATTTTTATCACACAGACACAATAGATGTAAGCATTCTCAGGAGCATAGATACCAGAAAAACATAATTAGGAAGTGGTGTGCTTTAGGATGATTTAATTGTAAATTTGGACTTCCCTGGTGGCTCAGACAGTAAAGAATCTGCCTGCCATGCGGGAGACCTGGGTTTGATCCCTGGGTTGGGAAGATCCCCTGGAGGAGGGCATGGCAACCCACTTCAGTATTCTTGCCTGGAGAATCCACATGGACAGAGGAGCCTGGCAGGCTACAGTCCATGGTGTCACAAAGAGTTGGACATGACTGAGTGACTAAGCACGATTCTAAGTTTATATAATGTAATTCTTCACGATGGCTGTGTTTAAACAACCGGCTCATGAGATTGCTGTAAATCCTATTGGCTCTAGGGATCAGTATGAGCTGGCTCCAGCACCCTGCTACATTAGACACTCAGAGTAAACCGATACAGGAACAAAGACCAAGGCACACAATTCAATACCAGTCCAGCTGGTCAGGGTTTGTAGCAAGCTATGGTTTCTGCTGTAGTGTTTCCAAAAGATGTATGGTCTGGCTGCTCACCACTCAACAGCCAACAAACAGGCCAGTTGGTAGAAAGGAAAGTTTGCTTTATTTCAGATGCTGGCAACTGGCAGGGAGGGCGGATTATCTGTCCAAAGGCTGATTCCTCCCACTGTAATCAGAGGGCAGTAGCCGTCATCAGCAGAATTGGTGGGGGATGGGGTGGGGGCTACATGTAGAAACAGCAGTCAGCTCTGACAGTCATCTTGATACTGGTCATTGGTGGTCTGACCAGCACCATCTTGGTTGTTTTAGGTACAATTCATTTTCAGCTCCAGGGCTGGTTTGTTTCCATTTCTTTGAGGCCAATTCTAGGAACTGTGGCAGCTTATCTTGTGGGTACAGTCTGGTTATCATGTAGTTAACTTTTTCTACCTGGGGTTTCAGAATCTATAAGATACCTCATAGGATATGGCTCAGAACATTATCCATGGCCCTTGACTATGCCTAATGACTAACATTATTATTTCATCTCCTTTGAGTGTTTTGCTTTGTTTCTGCATGTCCTCATTTCCCCGATCAAGCTTCTTCTTTGACTAAAGTTTTCCACAGACAGAAAGCAGGCAGAGGACATCAAGGTGGAGAGGATACTATGGCCCTGATCGATTTCGGTAGCACACTCACTATACAAAGGAGGCTGTCCACCAGGCAATGAACAGCTCAGGGAGGATCATCTGGGAGGATGCACCCAATGCTTACATCTTTTGTCCTGAGTCAGTGAATTTCAGGAGGCAACCACAGCTTCTGCCAGCCTCAGATTCTGAATCTACAACTCAACCCATCTCTCCAGTGAGCAGAGTTAAACTGCACCCCTGGGAGGAAGTGAGAATAGACATAATAGAAATGGAAATCAGAACTGGCATAGAGATCATGAAAAAAGCCAATTGAGATCCTCGGATTTGCTGCTTCTATAAATATTTACATGTACTGATTATATTTGTAATCATCATGAATGTGGAAATGTTTCACCTGCTGTTTGTTTAAAACATTAGAGAGCAACTGATCCTGTCATCTTGTGATTTTAATTAAATGTTTAGGAGAGTTTGAGTTTGCAATCAAATCTTAGGGACATCTGATTTGACTTAGAACATGCTGCTTGCCAGCTGTGAGAGCCCTGCGTGTATAGAGCAGTTGTTCTCAAAGTCTGGCCTCCAGATTCCAGGTTCTGCCCCAGAACTGCTGAGACAGAAACTGTTGGGGGAGTAAGGCAGCAAATGTGTTTTAATGAGCCCCCTCCACAAGGGGTTCCAATGCACAGTCATGTTTGAGAACCGTTGCTCTAAAGAGATCATTAACCTGTTAAGGAAAGTAAATTGGATATTAGATAAATTACCAAAGGTAGCAGACATTTCTCTCAACACAGTAAGCCTCTTGGATATCCAGAAGACATTCTCTTCTGGAGCTTTTTCCACCAAACTCTTGGTTCTCCTCTGGCCCTCACACATTTTTTTCCTTTTTTAAAGTGCAGGATGAAGTAACCAAATAACACAGCCGTTTCCTTTCTAGGTTTGGGGGTTGGAGCTCTGGGATTGAAATCTGCCATGGAGTTCAGGCAGTGCCAGTGCTAGGATCATCCATCAGATATTAATTTTTAATTGCTCCCTCTCCATTTCCCTCACCCCTGTTCTAAGCAAAACATCAAGTCTAGTGTTGCTTTATCATCTCCTGCAAGGAGGAAAATGGGCACGACTTAGAGTCAGTGGCTTACAGCGTGTGTGTGTGTGTGTGTGTGTGTGTGTGTGTGTGTGTGTGGTGTGGTTTACGGATGTGTTTGAAATCCTGCTTTCGTTAAACAGATGATGGTGGGTGGACTGATAGATGGAGGGGAAGTCCAGAGAGGAGGCAGGGCACAGAGAGTTTGGGGGTCATAACTTAGTGCAGACCCATGCTGCAGGTCTGGACAGCACTCTGCAGGGTGACGAGGCCTCTGAGAGGGATGGCTGGTGCCCCAGGCAGCCTTGACTTCTGTCCTTGCCAACGGGTGATGCTGGTCTGCATCTCAGGCCGGGTGCACCCTGGGAAGTGATACCTGACTTCAAGTCCCTGAGACCTAGACACACCCAGTGTAGATGGAGGGAGGGAATGTAGCTTGGGGGAGGGAGACTGATTTTTTTTTGTTGCCTGTGAAATGATAGTTCGCAATCAGGTTTAAGTGGATCTGGAGAAAATAAAGACACGTGGGCTTTCTTGCACACATCTGAGAGTGTGCTGTGGACTTTCACGTCAGCGTCAGTTCACTTCCCAGGGTTCTTGCCTTCCTGGGAAGTCACATGTTCTAATACTCGCTTCTCTCCTCAAATGTATTATCCCAAACACTTGGCATATTGAATCTGTCCCTCCCTTCTCTTTCCCTGTCTTTACACAGAATATTATTCAACTTAAACTAAAGCAAAAACACTGATGATGCTTGAAATCTCTTTTGGGTAAGTGCCTCCGTACTTTGAGGTGGTTCCTACATGTGGTTCCTACATGCCAGGGAGGTTTCAGGATGAGCATGGGGCATTGTGGCTGATTCAGAACTTGGTAACACAGGTGGCCCGGCCGTCCCTGCTCCCAGTCTTAGGTGTGGTCAGAGCCCTCAGTGACCCAGATCTTCATATTCATGTGAGGCTGGTTTTGAACAAATGCTTGTGCAGGAAGCACAGGACGTGCTGGGTGGAGGAAGCACAATGACGATGGGGTTCTTCTTGGAATGATCAAGGTTAGTATTTTTCTTATTGATTCCTGTGTTTAAATGTTAGAGGGATGAACCCTGTCATTTTGTAGCAAAAAATATATTTTGGGTTTGTCCTTTGTCTCCCTATTTCATTTGATATATTTTGGTCTGCACACAAGCATGAATCTTTCCCATAGTCAAATACAGTGTTTCTTGTCCTTCATGGATTTTTCCATTGCTTTTACATTTCATGAGCTTTCCCCTGCATTGAAATTTGTTACTTATTAACTATTTTTTTAACTAATAGTTTTTTATGCTTTGGCTAATATAAAACTAGGTGTCTTTCGGTGCATGCAATACAAGTCAAAATGTAAATTTTTTTTCCCCCTCAACTACTTAGTCAATATCCCCACACTATTTCTTGAATAATCCATTCCTCTTTCATGGGTTCACTCTGCTTCTTTTTGCAAAAAGACAGCTTTGTTGAGGTATAATTTATTGACCATAAAACTCATCCACTCTCAGTATATGATTCAATAAATTTCAGTAATCTGCAGAGTTATACAGTCATCCCCACAATGGAACAGCTCTATCATTCTCAAAACATCTCTTCTTGTGCCCATTTGCAGTCAGACCTCAGTGCTGCTGATGGCCTGGGCAGCCACGGATCTGCTTTCTGTCTCTAGGGGTCTGACGTTTCATGGCAGTGCGGTCACCCACTGTGCAGGCTTGTGCACCCGGCTTCTTTCACATGGCGTGACGGTTTTCAGGTTCATCTGTTCAGCATTTATCACTCGTTTGCTCCTTTTAGTTGTGGCATAATACTCCATTGTGTGAACATACCAGATACTATTTGTCCATTTATCAGGTCATGGACCTTTGGGTTGTGTCTACCTTTTGGTTATTGTGAATCAAGCTGCTCTGATCTTTGACAGATGAATCTTTGTGTTGATGAATGTTTTAATATCTCGGGGGTAGGTTCCTAGGAGTGAAATTCCTGGGTCATATGATAAGTTGATGTTTAACTTTTTAAAGGATCTATTTTCCAAAGTGTCAGCGCCATTTTACCTTCCTGTCCAGTGGCGCATGAGGGTCCCAGATTCTCTATATTTTCGCCAACACTTGTTCCTACATGCCTTTTAAAAAAAATTCTTTTTTTTTTGATTGGAGGATAATTACTTCATAATACTGTGATTGTTTCTGCCATATATCAGCACGAATCATCCACAGGCATAGGTATGTCCCCTTCCTCTTGAACCTCCCTCCCACCTCCTACCCCATCCCAACCTTCCAGGGTGTCACAGAGCACCAGCTTTGAGGTCCTTGCATCTTCCTGCTTTAAAAGAGGAAGGAAATGTCTTCCTGCATTAAAACTTCCTGTTTTAAAACATTTACATCTGTTTTGCTTTTATATTTTAAACTGACACAGTTGCCAACTTTTTTCAAGTTATGCTTTAAGAAAAACTATGTTTCCAATTCCTTCCACAGGGAGAGGAATACAATCTGGCTCGTTTCTACATAATACATTTTTTATCTCAGGTCATAGTAACTCCCATGAAAGTGTATTTCCACTAAAATATTAAAATAATATTTATTTCTCATCTCATATTTATTTCTTAACTCCTAAACAAATTTTGAATACAGAGCCAAGTAAATTTTGATTTTGATCTTTGAGCTTACTTCTTTGGGCTTTGGAGATAGTGAAAACACCATGAAAGTTTCCAAGTCCTTGAGATTCCCTTCGTCTTAAGTTCTTTTTGACACTGGGGCCTGAGCGAGGCTTTTTTCCTTGTTACTCATTTGGGGTGGGGAGGGGTGGGGTCCTTCACTGGATACTTCACTCTGTGACCTTTACCTCAGCTTTGGCTCTGTCTCCAAGAACGTCTGGGCTGTTCAAACAGGACCCAGAAGGCCTGTGTCCATGCAGCGATCTGGGGCACCCTGCCTGCCCGCTGACGTGGGTGCACCCAACTGCAGCCAGTTCTTTGCATCCGCAGAATGTGCCTTGCCTGTACTTGGTCGTGGTGTCCTTGAAAACACTGAGTTCCTCCAGTGTGGAATGGAACTTTGGGTTCTTTGTTGTCCCTCCTCCCCAGACTGTGTCATCTGACTGAAAGAATTGGGTACCAGCGTGGAGAATCCCCTGCACAGATGACGGTCCCTCAGTCACCATTTCTCACTGAGAGGCGTCTGCAGGACCCTTAGATATCTTGCTGCAGTCTTGCAGAGTGCTGGGTGGAGCAGCTGTGAACGGTGCGATTACCTGCATCAGCTGATCTTCGTTTCTGCAAAGTCATTGTGGAGACCAGGCAGACGGACGTAAGTGGGGCGAGAGGCGTTTCACCACTGGAGCTGCATCCGAATCCCCCTTTGCTCAGCGTTTCTTTGAGGATTCTGCCTGTGGCAGCACCTTCTTTCCAGAGCTTCCTGCAGAGGATCCTGGAATGCTTTGGGCGAAGAATCTCACAGACTATGAAGAACTTTTCCTCCTTTGTAAACTCGCATGTATTTATTGGCTGTGCCGGGTCTTCATTGCTGCGAGGACGTTTCTCTAGCTGCGGTGTGCGGGCTTCTCACTGCCGTGGCTTCTCTTCTTCTGGTGCCTGGGCTCCAGGACACACAGGCTTCAGCAGCTGCAGTGTGTGGGCTCAAGAACTCTGGCTCAGTAGTTGTGGCACACAGGCTTAGCTGCTCCACGGCAGCTGGGATCCTCCTGGACCAGGGATCGACCTTATGTCTCCTGCATTGGGAAGCAGATTCTTTACCTCTGAACCATCAGGGAAGTCCTTCTCCCCTCCTTTTTAAAGTATGGCTCACATACCATATTTTAAAAGGAGCATCCCCAGTGGCTCAGATGGCGGAATCTGCCTGCAATGCAGGAGACACAGGTTTGATCCCTGGGTTGGGAAGATCGCTGGAGAAAGGAATGGAAACCCACTCTAGTATTCTTGGTTGGAGAATTCCATGGACAGAAGAGCCTGGCAGGCTATAGTCCATTGGGTGGCAAAGAGTCAGACATGACTGAGCAACTAACACACACATACATGCCATTATCATCTATTTCAAAAAATAAACCATCCATCCTAGTGGAATTTTAAAAATAGCAAGGTATTATATATGTATTTTTGTCTCTTTCTATTGTGAAATTATACCCATTCAGAAAAGTTCAGAAGACTTATGAGCCATGTGGTCATTATTATTTTTTTAATTAATTAATTTTGGCTATGCTGTGCAGCATGTAGGATCTGAGTTCTCTGACCGGGGATCGAACCTGGGCACATGGCAGTGAAAGCCCAGAGTCCAAACCACTGGCCCGCCAGATAATTCCTGCAGTCATTAATTATTAAAAACCAAACCCCATGTAACATCACTCAATTCAAGACACTGCACATGGCTCACCTCTGAGGGCCCCCTCCCGATCACCATCTCCTTATTCACCCTTCAGGCTATTCGGGTGTTCATGATAATTACTTCCTTCCTTACCTTACCCTCTCAGCACCGGCCCCTAACACTGTCATTTAGTTTTGCCTGTTTTTGCTTTCTTAATGGTCTCTTTTGATGAGCAAAAGTTCTAAGTTTCAATGCAGTCAAAGTTGTTCAGCATTTTCTTTGACGGCCAGTGCTTTTTTATGTCCAGTTTAAGAAACCCCTTTGCTGACCAGTGGTGTTGAAGGCAATCTGTATTACTTCTTAACCATTGTTTGGCTTTTTACACAGAGCTTCTCAGCACCCCCGAAACAGTGTGAGGCAGAGACCACAGCTCACAGTTGGTTCCAGTGCCTTGATGTGACTCATCGGAAAGATTCCACCGAGCTGCAGCCCCACTGTCCTTGGAAATCAAGGGTCATATTTGCATGATGTTGCTTTCAGCTTCCTAGTCTGTTCTGTTGGCCTGTTTTCTTTTAGTCCTTGTGCTAATGTCACACTGGCTTAATTCCCAAGCCTTCATAATAAATCTCGGTAGAACAAGGTCCAGTAGAACAAGTCCTTCCACCTCTAAGTTTCATGGTCCATCACCATGAATTTTAGAATCAGCTTAAGTTTCACACATGCACAAATGTTGGAAATTTGATTGAAATCACATAGAATTAACAAATCAATTTTTAAAGAATTGACATTTTTACAATATTGAAAATACAAGTCCTTAAACATGGTATTATATATCCCTCCATTCATTTAAGCCTCAATTAAATTTCTTAATTCTGTGTTTTCTTTGGCTGTATAGATTCTTGCACCTCGTGTGCTGAGCACTGGCCCAGAGCCCCCTCCCCAATTACAGGGCAGCCCCCTTCTTGAGATTCCTTCTCCTCCTTCTTTCTTGATTTGAGTTTGAATCTTGAGTAAACAGGGAGAGGATATGGGCATCTCTTTCTCCTCTCCAGGTCTCAGTTTCCCCATCTGTAACATAAGGATCCTAGTGCCTGTGTCATGGATATGAGAAGATTAAATGAGAAAATGCACCTTATGTATTAGAGTCTGGGACATAAGAAGCACTCAGTTAATGTTAGCTTTTAAAAATAAAAGAACCAAGATAAAAAGCAACCTGCAGGATGGGCATTACTCAGAGGGAGCTTGTATGACTGTGTGGACCAGCCACACAAGAGATGAACTGGTTCTACTTTCTGGAGGAGGTGGTTCAGGAAGGATAGATGGATGGATTTGCATATAGGACCATGGGGAGGGCAGTCAAGGGCTGAGAGCCTGCACCCCAGCCCCAAGGAAGGTCAGTGACTTTAAGCCCACCTGTTGGTGAGCAGAGAAGCAGGTAGAGGTGGAGGTGTCATCTGGACCCAGGAAGGGGCAGCTAGACTGATGCTAATGTTCAACCCTAAAGAGACCTGTGTTTCAGCCCAACTCAGCCACTAGTTGAGGTCACTGTGCATCACCCCAGCTCTCACCCAGCCCTGTTCCTCCAGTGAGGACAAAATTCTGGCTACACTCAGGGTTGCAGTAGCAGCAGGAGAATGGAGTCACAGCTTGCTCCTGACATTTACAAACAGGACCTAGGCGACATTACACATCTAACTTCAGAGGAGGACCCAGTGTTTCTGGCTGGCCTCATGACATGTTCCCACATGCCAGGGAATTTTACAAGCAACGCCTTAAAATCATAGTCATAAATGATGTTTCTGAAATGATAGAGGGCATTTTAAAGCAGGACAGAATTGAAGAGGGATGTTTGTGGTTTTGAACTTTAACACTCTGGAAAGTGAAAGTATCAATCCATCAGTCGTGTCCAATTCCTTGCAACCCCATGATCTGTCCATGGAATTCTCCAGGCAAGAATACTGGAGTGGGTAGCCATGCCCTTCTCCAGGGGATCTTCCCCACCCAGGGATCGAACCTGCATGGCAAGTTCCTGCATTGCAAACAGATTCTTTACCATCTGAGTCACCAGGAAGCCCCAGATGTATTTATTTGGCCACATTGGTCTTAGTAAGAGCATGCGGGATCTAGTTCCCCTACCAGGGATCGAACCTGGGCCCCCTGCATTGGGAGTAGAGCCTTGGCCACTATGCCATAAGTGAAATCCCTGTGAGCCAGTTCAGCACATTTGAACGCTCTGGTGTTGGCGTTTATTAGTTCAATTAGTTTCCCGGATAGTGTAACCAATGGCCAACCCCTATCAGTCCTCTGTCTTGCAGAGGAGATACCAGACCTGGAGGGCCAGGTGGGCCCTTGCTAGTGCCAGGTAACCTGGATAGAGAATCAGGCACTCCTCACTGTCCCCACTGTTTCTGAGGAGCCAGGTCCTCGGCAGTTACTGTCTTAACTGGCTTCCTTGCTGTGCCCCACACCAGCCAACCTGTTCCCCTGGTTTCCTGCACAGAACATTCTAGAACTTTTCACAGCTTGAAAGATCCAGATGTGTCCCACGGCATTTGCTCTATGGAATCTTTTCTCCAGGATCAAAGCCTCCCAGTGGGGGTCCAGGTGTCGAGGGTTTTCTGGTGTTGCTGCTTTGGTCTCCAGATGGGGAAATCTAGACTCAGGGAACGTGTGACACCCTGAACTGTAGCCATTTTGTGCGGACCTTGGCAGCAGAACCTTCTGTTCTGAAGGAGCTCGAGTCACAGGCAAAGTGACCTGTATACAAGCAGAGGGGACGGAAGCTGTGTCTAAACACATTTCTATGTAAGTTAGGCTGACTCAGGGCAGAAACGGAACACAGGAAGGCCAAATAGTTTAGAGAAAACCTTGCAGGTGTGACAGCCGGCCTTGGGCAGTCACCCATGTGACACATATTTACTGGGCACGTCCTGTGCCAGACGGTCTTCTGAACCCTGGGACGCAGCCCCGCGTCTGCCAGGCAGATGGCTGCCCAGCGGGGCCCTCATTCTCACAGGCACCGGGACAGTACACATGATAAAGGAGTGAGTTATGGAAAGTGATGGAAGGAGACGAGGGTCAAGGAGAAAAATACGACAGAGAGGTGCAGGCACAGGGAGTTGCTATTTTAAATGTCCTGAGAAGGTATAATAGAGACCAGTGTTTTTCTTCTTGAGGAACCAAGACTTGGGGTGTTTCTTGTGGGAGGGGTGCTGTGTCTACGGGAGGAACTTGGAGAAAGGGGAGCAGGTAGGTCCACCCAAGTGTCCCTGAATTCTGCGTGAAGGGGTCCACATGTCTTGGAACACCAATTCTCTATGACACAATGAATGAAACTCAGTTTGCCAAACAGACACCCATATCCTGCAGTTGATGCTGAAGGAGGCTCGAGAGGCAACTTCTTGCTGAAATGTCCTGAATTTGGGTCTGACTTTCAGAGCCAGGGCAGAACATCAGATTGCTTCTACGGTCAGTGAACTCTGGGGACCATGGGATCTAGACAGGATGACAAAAGGCACGCTGGTCCTCCTGGCTGGGGTGCTGGGAACCTGCTGCCTCCCGCAGCCCTGATCTTCTCACTCGGGGACTCTCAGAACCGCCAGGGGACCTCTAACTGATCTTTGGCAGACTGTCTCCTTGAGCAAACTTTAGACTGGCTCCTCTGGGTCCTCTCTCAGCCTCAGCCTTGCCCTGCCTGTCCTTGACCTTTCCAGCTCAGTTTTAGCAAGAATCCTGCTAAGTAAGTTTAGGTAGAGTCCCCCTAGGCCTGGTATCTGATCACCCTGGATAGCTAATCAAAGTCCTAATTCCCCACTCCTGAGGTCTGATCACCCAGCTTGTCTTCAGCAAGAATCCTAAGTCAGTTCAGCTAGAATCACCCACCTTGGATGTCTTTTCTTAATTATTCTCCACACGCTGACTTCTTTCTCTGCTCATTGGCTATAACCCTCAGGTATCTCTGCTGCATTTGGAGTGGGCCTGATCTCTCATCCCTGCTGAAATAGTCTTCTGTAAAGACTTGCCTACCCTTTTACTCCTGCAGATGGGTTTAGGTTGAGTGAGGGGCTGAAAGTTCACCATGGATGAAGACGAGTCTCAGGAGCTGCCCCCCAGATTCCCTCCTTGCTGGAATAGGTGGCCAGCCTCCACTAAGTTTGATGTTATAGGTATAAGATGAGAGCCCTTTCTAGATGTGTGTGTGTTAGTTGCTTAGTTGTGTTTCTGACTCTTTGTGACTCCATGGACTGTAGCCCACTGGGCTCCTTCCTCTGTCCTTGGGATTCTCCACCAAGAATACTGGAGTGGGTTGCCATGTCCTCCTCCAGGGGATCTTCCCAACCCAGGGATGAAACCCCCATCTCTTATGTCTCCTGTATTGGCAGGCAGTTTCTTTACCACTAACAGCACCTGGGAAGCCCAATGTATGTCTGAGAACACAGACACACACACATATATCATGAGTATTTATATCTATAGATAGATGGGTAGATTTAGATGGAAAAGTTAAATTTATACCCAGAAATATAAACTCAAGTGTACCCTGGTGGATCTGACAAATGCATTCTCCAGTGTAACCCAACCCCCTTTCATGATACAGAGCATCACCCCCTCCAGGGTTCCCTCATGCCTCTTCCCAGTTAATCCCCCTTCCCCCATCTCTCAGAAGGAACTGCTGTTACAATTTTTTTCATTGCAAATTAATTTTGCCTGTTCTAGAGTTTCATAAAATAGAATCATGTACTATATGCTGGTCTGTGAAGAATTCTTTCACCTAATATAATGGTTTTGCAGTTCATTCAGGTTTGTTCCTTTGTGTTACTGAGTAGGATTCTATTTTGGGGATTTGCCACAATTACTTTGTCATTTACCTGCTGAGGGACACCTGGACCATTTGCAGTTTTAGGCTATGGTGAATAAAGCTGCTGTGAACTGTGTATCTCTGTGTGTGTGTGTATGTATGCTTTCATTTTTCCTGGGCAAGTAACTAGGAGTGGAACTGCTCAAGCAGAGGATGGGTAACATTAAGTGTTTAAGATACTCCCAGAACCTTTGCAGAGAGAAGTGTGTTGTTTCATATTCCCATTGAATACAACACCTACAAAAGCCCACCTGTGACCATGGCTGGGCTTCCCAGGTGGCGCTAGTGGTGAAGAAACCACCTGCCAATTCAGGAGACAGATTTAGGTTTGACCTCTGGGTCAGGAAGGTCCCCCAGAAGAGGGCATGGCAGCCCACTCCAGTATTCTTGCCTGGAGAATCCCATGGACAGAGGAGCCTGGAGGGCTACAGTCCAAGGGTCACACAGAGTCAGACACAACTGAAGTGAGTAAGCAAGCATGCAGGCTCACGACCATGGCCTGCCCTCAGCTCTGGCCTCTGGCATTCACAGTCAGATTTCATTCACTGTGCAAGCTCTGGGTAAGGAGTTGGACCATACCGTTCAGTTCCTGGGCAGTGTTCAAGATGCTTTCTCTATTTGAACTTGTTTTCCTGGGCTCCTCCCCTATCCTTGGATGAGTACTGGGAAATATTAGAGGGAGGTGAGACTGAAGAGGCTGGTGGGGATCAGGTAAAGGTTTTGCTTTATCTTTAAAAGCAGCACTGTCCAGCAGGACTTTCTATAATGAGAGAGAAATTCTAAATCTCTGATGTCCAACATATCAGTCACATGTAACTACTGAGCCCTTGAAATGTGGCTAGTAGCACTGAAGAATTGAGTTTTTAATGTCAATTAAATACAATTTAAGTAGCACAGATGACTTTGCCTGCCAAATTGGACAGTGTGGCTTTAGTGCAATAGCATGCCATGTAGAATTTAGAGGGGGCAGATGACACCATCAGATCTGTGTCTGTTGTTACTTGTCACTTTGGCTTCAGTGTGACCATGTGAAAACCAATAGAGATGTCGCCACAGACATCCAGGGGATAGCTAGTGGTTTCCTGACCTGGGGTGTGCAGTGCAATCAGAGAGAAAGGGATAGATTAAGGAATTTGGGGGAATTAGCATAGAGATATGACCCACTGGTTACATGGGTCCTTGTAGGCTGCTGGCCACAAGGAGGACAAATAGGGGAGATTTCTTGTCCCTTTGTAGGCATGTAGCTGTGGGGCTCCAAGAAAAGAGGACGGCTGCTGAAATTCCTAGGACAGTTAAAATAAGGCTCAAATGCATCCATGTAGATGAACTTTAAGAAAAAGCCCTGTAAAATCCACACTCTCTTTCCATCCCATAGATTCCTATTCAGTGTTGGCCATGGGCCTACACATCATCATCCTAGCTCACTCGGTTGTAATCAGATGTAGGAGTCCCACTTTATGCTCTTAAAAAAAAAAAGCAGGGACTTCCCTGGTGGTTCAGTGTTTAAGAATCCACCTTCTGAAGCAGAGGATGTGGGTTTGATCCCTGGTGGGGGAAATAAGATCCCACATACCACAGGGCAGCTAAGCCCACCAGCCGCGACTAGAGAAAGCTTCAGTTCAGTTCAGTTCAGTCACTCAGTCAGGCATTGCAGTGAGGTTTCCTGGTGGCTCAGATGGTAAAGAATCTGTAGTGCAGTAGACCTGGGTTCCATCCCTGGGTTGGGGAGATCCTATGGAGGAGGGCATGGTGACCCACTCCAGTATTCTTGCCTGGAAAATTCCATGGACAGAAGAGCCTGACGGGAACAGTCCATGGGGTCACAAAGAATCGGACACGAATGAGCGACTAAGCACAGCACAGCCTGGTGTAACGCAATGAAGACCCAGGGTAGCGGAAAAACACCAGGAACCTTTGACTGGCTAGTGGGCACATTTGCATGTGTTGAGAGCATCTGCTCCAGTGTCCTTTCAGGAGTTTTGTCGGGGTCTGGGGTGGCTCTGCCAGATTTCGTCTGGCTGCTTCTCTATTATGGGCATTTGACTCTCCTCCAACTTCTCATTCTCACGCTTGGCCAGGTCATGGTTGGCAGGGCAGCTCAAAAGCCTGTTATCTAGAACCATGGAAATCGTTCACAGTAATGTGGTGCCTGGGAAGTTATCCCAAGGAAATAACTGAAAGCAGAAAATAAGTTCAGGAAGACGCTCTTTGTGACGTTCTCTATGACAGGGGAACAATTTAAATTAGTTGGCAAAGTCAACAACAGGGGCAGTCACCCAAGTGTACTGGAGAACGGTAAAGAGAGTGGTTTCAAAGGCTGTGCAAACATGGCAAAATGCCCTCATAGTTTCAGTGAAATGATAAGCCCACTAATTATAAGCATGGAAAATGGATGCACAAAACCTAAGGAAAACAGCGTAGATGTCAAGATGGGAATGTAAGCAGTTTACGTTTTCCTTTGAAAAGCTAAATTTTAAGGGTATATAGCTATCTCTTACAATATGAAGAGCTCAGGAAAGTGAAAGTAAACAAACACTGTGCCAACTGTGTCATTTGGGGACAGTTATTCCTCTTGGATACATTCACATTGACCACAGTCTTCAGCTCAAAATGAGTTTGAAACATTTGTTGTTGAGTTTTGTATGTGTGGTTGTGTTTATAATAACCTTTCACAAGTACTATACCAAAAGTGGCACAGATAACACATTGTCCCTTTGGAAAGGAATATAATTAAATGAGAAACAACATTGAGCAAACAAAACCAAAACAATCAGTGTACAGAGAGTTCCATTACTTAACACCAGGCTCCATCATTCAGGGAACATCTGTGGCATCCTGATCAGGGGCGGGGCTGCCTGGAAAGGGACACACAGTTTCTTGGACTCAAGGTTTGGGCCCCTCTCCAGCTGGCCTGCAATGGCCAGGTACGGAGTTGTATTTTCTGCCTTGGTTCCTGTGCTGTCCACCACGCCACGGTCGGAGGAAGTCGACCTGGTTAACTCTTCTCGGCTGGCTTGCTGAGCAGTCTTGTTCCTGGGTTCTCCTTCCTTTGTGGTGGAGTTCTGAAGAACCCGGCATCTCCAAGGTCCTTTGGCCCATCAGTCTCAAATGTAGACAGAACATCACTCTCATCTCTCTCTCAACACTGAGGGACTCTCTGGAGACTTTATGAATGATTTGCAAAGGGCTTGGAGGGCCAGACGCAGGCTTTAAAAAGACTGAGTGTGGTCTATGAGCCACAGTTGCATAACTCCTTAAGGTCACAGTGGCCGATTCAATCAACCGACTTTTCCACTTCACTAAATGCTATTTTGTTTCCCTGAAGGGTGACCAGGCTAAGGATTCATCACACTGTGGGAAGTACTCAATATTTAAATGTCAGATGAACTCTCATGTTTTTCACAGCCTCCTCTAGGACAATTTCTTTCCTATCTAGTTGCTTATTTAGGTTATGTACTCTCATTTAAATTTAAGAAAAGGACTCCCCTGGTGGTCCCGTGGTTAAGAATCCACTTACCCATGCAGGGGACATGGGTTTAACCCCTCGCCAGGATGATTCCACATGCCTCTGGGCAACCAAGCCCATGCACCACCACTACGGAAGCCCGCGTGCTGGAAAGCCCAGGCTCCTTGACAAGAGAAGCCGCCACTATGAGAAGTCCATGCACTGCAGTTAGAGAGCAGCCCCCACTCAACGACAGCTAGAGAAAGCCCCTGCACAGCATCGAAGACCCGGTGAAGCCAAAAATAAATACATAAATAATTTAGAAAATCAATTTAAGAAAAGAATTAAAATATTAATTATAAATGTGAACAATCAGAAATCTTGCTACCTCTCCAATCAAGTCATATCATTTATTGCCTTCTGTTTTGTTATTCATGGGTCTGTTTATATTTCTTTTAATGTGTGTAACTGGGTTCTTATTTCTCCAAAGTGAATATTTTTATTCATAATTTAATACAGGATATGTATTTGTGGTCTGACTTGTTTTCTTCTGATATTGTTCAGCCTTGATTTAATGTATGTCAGTCATATTATGTCTCGATGCGGACAGCAAAGTTAGGAGCCAGCTTTGAAAACAAGAGATGGGATGGCAGGAACATGTCCCCCACCTACACATCCTCAACATACCCGTGCTCATTCACTCTCCTTCTTTCATACACCCACCTGCTTAAGTGTGTGTGCTAGCGTGTGCATGTACACACACACACACACACACACGCACACACACACTTGTGTACAGTGTGAGCCCTGAATGGGCCACTCGCTGTGTGAGGACTGGGAAGGGGACAGCTTTTCCATCATGACAGATAGACCCCAGATCAGCTCGCTACCTGTCCCATCCAGGCTGTTGGTCATGCGCTGGGAGACCTGCCCAAGTCAGGACCTGGGCTGTCACCCTTGCCACCCTGCAGCATGCCTGAAGCACGCAGCCTTGGTCAATGCAGGCCCATCCCTGAAAGTGTATCTCCTCTGGTGTTTTTCTGAGGGCTAGTCCCAGGATTCAGTGTTTCCTGGCTTCTCTAATTCAGAAAGCCTTTATTCACCCCAATAATGCCCTTGAGCTGCTGAACCTCAGTACCTACCGCCACTTCCTCTCTGAGCTGCAGGTTCCAATCCACCCCATCTTGTGTTACCTCTGCTGTCCCAGAGCTCCTGGTACACTTAGCAGAAGCCTCCCTGCCCTGGGGTTTTGTGTTATAGAGAAGACGTGTGTCCTTGCTCTTCATTTAGTTCCATTTAGGCTCTGCGTTTCTCTTACTGTTGTTGTTTAGTCACTCAGTCATATCTGACTCTTTTGCAACCCTGTGGGCTGTAGCCTGCCAGGCTCTTCTGCCCATGGGATTTCCTAGGCAAGAGTACTGGAGTGGGTTGTTACTTCCTTCTCTAGGGGGTCTTCCCTGCATGGAACCCGTGTCTCCTGCACTGCAAGCAGGTTCTTACCCCTGAGCCACCAGGGTTTCCATTATACATGGCTGAAAACATCTCAGATGGAACAGAAGGTGCTGCATAGCAGCGGTGAGACTAGATTACTAAATAATTCTGAGACAAGCAACAAACCTCTGGTTCACAGCATACAACATTTCTTAGCAAATAATAATTCATTCGTGGTTGACATAAAAACCGCTATTTTCATATCTATCAGTTTTCTCATGTTTTCCCACCTCTTCTCTTGCATGTGGAAATGAGCCTCAGGTCATCTTCTCCTTGGTGTGTGTTCACAGTTGCTCAGTTGTGTTCAACTCTCTGTGGCCCCATGGACTGTAGCCCTGCAGGTTCCTCTGTCCGCGGAATTGCCCAGGCAAGGATACTGAAATGGGTTGCCGTCTCCCACCGCAGGGGATCTTTCTGAACCAGGGGTCTAACCTGTGTCTCTTGCATCTCCTGCAGTGGCAGGCGGGTTTTTTATCACTAGCACCGTCACCTTCTCTTTTTACTGACTGAGTTTTCTGCAGGGCCGTCTCGGTTGGTTGTCTCTCTGCTGATGGGAAGACGAGCTTGTGCTGCGGCCTGTGGAGCGCCACTCTGACCATCACAAGAAGCAGGACAACACTGCCCTCTGCTTTCTCGACGACTCTGCATGGCAGGCATTGCACGTGCAGAAGTGGAAATGGAAGCTCAGAGATGTGAAAGGACTCACCTAAGCTCTCTTGAGGGAGGGAGACAAGGCAGAACTAAAATATCAATTCAGGAAGTTCTTCCCAAGCCATCCCTGTTTGTGGACATTTGCTGATCCTGTCACCCTTCCTTGGGCAGGAAGGACATCCTGTCTCTTCCTGGGACAGAGGCAGACACACTGACCCCCCTAATTACTGGGTGAACACAAGACCCAGGGTAGCCACTCAGACTCCTCAGAAGTTTGCATTTTGAGCTGACACACGACGGGAGGGTGAGAGCTGAGCGGTCCTGTAGAATGTTCCAAAGAGCTGGTTTCTGTGGCTTCTACTGACCACCCCCATGCTTCTCAAGGCCTGCTGTCCACCTTTTCCATGACTATCAAGATGGGTTTTGGAGGTGAGCAGGAGCTAGCCATGTATATGGGAGGTGCGGCTAAGAGTTCCAGGTAGCAAGAAAAGCATCCTGATAAGCACAAGCTCTTCAGGGAACCTCAGATATTCTGGTCTGGCTGTCATGTGGTTAGGAGAATGACCTGTATTAGTCAAGAGTGAGTCAGGAACGCAATCTTGCTATGTGAGTTATGGGACAGGAAATAAGACCTTACACAGTGGGCTTCCCTGGTGACTTAGTGGTAAAGAGTCTGCCTGCCAGTGCAGGAGACACAGGAGATGTGGGTTCGATCCCTGGGCTGGGAAGATCCCCTGGAGAAGGGAATGGCTACCCATTCCAGTATTCTTGCCTGGAGAATCCCACAGACAGAGGAGGCTGGTGGGCCTCAGTCCATGGGGTTGCAAAGAGTCAGACATGACTTAGCCCCTGAGCATGCACGCAGTCAAGAGTGAGTCAGGAATACAAAGCCACTATGTGAATGATGGGAGAGGAAATAAGACCTTACACAGCACACAGCGTTTGCACAGGCAGACAAGCAGGGGCTTGTCGGCACGTCCACAGTGAGACCGTGAAAAGGAGCTCACAGAGGAAGATGCAATGTTGCTGTCTCTGTGTGGCTCCCACGTGAGTTTGCCGGGAAATGTCTGGTGGTCGGCAGCAGCAGAGGAGAGGGAGGGCAAGCTGGACCTCTCCGGTCTTTCAAGTTTCCCTGTTACCTTATCTGATCACACAGATTTTTGGGGAGTCAGTGGAGAACGCTAGCTGGCAATCACAAGGAAGGAGATGCTGGGGACACAACTCCCAGCCTGACCCAGTGAGCAGAGAACAGTCCATCCTGAGACCTGACCAGACCTGCAGTGTCTGAGGTAACGAGGCAGCAGAGTGGATGCTACAGTGGCCCAGGACAGGCAGGGTGCCCACGGGAATTACATGCATCTCTGTGAGCTTCCCTCATAGCTCAGTCGGTAAAGAATCTGTCTGCAATGCAGGAGACCCCGGTTCAATTCCTGGGTTGGGAAGATCCTCTGGAGAAGGGAAAGGCTACCCACTCCAGTATTCTGGCCAGAGAATTCCATGGCCTGTATAGTTCATAGAGTCACAAAGAGTCGGACACGACTGAGCGACTTTCACTCACTGTGAAGTGAGGAAGGACAGCAGAGAGGGAGAGTGCTCTGGTCTCAACGTTCATGTCCCCACAAATTCGTACACTGACTCCAAACTTTCAGCGTGGCGGTGTTAGGCAGTGGGGCCCTTGGGAGGTGACTGGGTCTTGAGGGTAGAGTCCTCATGAACGGGATTAGTGCCCTAAGAGAAGAGACCTCAGAGAGCACCCTCACCCCTTCTGTCACATGAGGGCACAGAGGTAAGTCAGAGTCTGCAACCTGGAGAAAGGTCTCACCAGAGTCTAACTATGCTGGCACCCTGATCCCAAACTGACAGCCTCCAGACTGTGAGAAATATATTCCTGCTGTTTAAGCCACACAGTCTGTGATATTCCAGTCTATGATAATACTCTGAGCAGACTAAGATAGAGGGACAGGAGAGATGTGGGCAGTGGTGCACACTGGACGTGGGTGGTCAATCATAGCTGGTCAGTGAGAAAGATGGAAGTTTCTAGAACCACCCCTAAGTCAGCCTTGGGTATCTAGAGGAAACAAAGGGATATGAGAGGTCAGTCTCCCTGGATTGGAAGGATGAAGGAAGCAGTCCTTGGAGGTACGGTTGGTGCCACCTCTGGGATCCTGAATGGGACAGAGCTTGCTCAGAGAGACCTCCAGATCCTGGTGGAGGGCCTTTTCTATGCATATTATTCAATCTTCTCTGAGGTCTGTTTGGAATGTGGTGGTTAACATGAAGTTTATTGAGAAAAGTTAAAGCCAATTAGTTGACTTATAGCTTTTCAAAAATTTTTATTTTTCAGAGACAAATCAGTGTAGTGTCATGACTGACGTCAGAGCAAACCATTTTGGTATTTTCTAATTTAGCTGGAACTCCATGTTTTCCCCGTGATGGCGGTTTTTTAAAGGTTAATATGATTTATGAATATTATTTGATGAGCTTCTCCCCATATTTTCTTATGTGTAGCTTGTTCATAATGTTATTTCATGTTTTCTCATTGATGGTTAAAAATTATCTCTCTGAACCAGGAGCTTTCTCATGGCCTATTCTGATAAGTGTTTGACCTTTCCACCTATAACCACACAAGTCTTGAGTGACATTTGCATCCAAGAGCTGTATCATTAACAACAAAGGAAAGCCACCTGAAATTTTTCCTGAAATTAACAAGTTGTATGTTTTCATTTCAGGAAAAGCAAGGTATTTCATGACCAAGGTATTGTAAGTTATCCATAATATGAAAACAAGAGGATGGACTCCCTTTGTTTTCTCCCCAAAGTTAGAGACTGTAAAGGATTAGACAGAAGGCATAACCCAGAGAGACACAGAGACCAGCAGGGAGATGGCAGTTACTGTACTTTGGACGCTGGTGATAAGACGGACAAAGGGTAACTGAGGTGCAGAGAAAGGTGAATTCTCGCTCAGTGACGTGGAACCAGCTGAGAAGCGAGACTGACTCCCATAGTGGAATGCAGAAAGGATTAGAATGCAGGAAGGACTAGGACTCGGATGCCCCTGATTGCGGGGGAGGTGAGTGCAGCAGGAGGCAGGGTGGTTCGGAAGTTTGCATGGGGAGCCATTTAAACCCTTTAACCTGGCACCTTCCCCCAGCACCCTGCCACGTTACTCTGTGCCACCCTCCCTGGCCCGGGAAATGTCTGAAGGTTTGCTCCCTGCAGAGGATAAGGTGAAGGAGGTTGGACTCAGACACAGGACTCGCTGAGGGGGGTTGATTCTGAAATGCCGCCTAGCTTGCCTGCTTCCTTCACATGAGTCCAAGAACGTGGTCAGCCAGAGGTACGACCTCCAGGCAGGACACCCCATGATGTTCTCCTGATAAACCCACCAGCCCAAGAAAACAGGTCACGAAGGAGCCCAGGTGGCTGAAAGTCACACACAAGAAGCCCACCAGCCTAGTCACTGTCCCTGCCCCACCTCGACTTTACAGCGAACATTTCTGTGCCTTGTTGTAAGGTGAGATGGCTGTGAATCAGACATTTGAAGATGGAAAACTTCCAGTAAAAGAAACAGAAACCAAAGTAAATAGAAAAAGCATAAGGTGGTGGCAGGGGGTAAAGGGGAGGAAGTGGGAGAAAAGAATGTAAAAATAAAATTTTCTAAGAACTATGGTTTGTATTCTTAAGGAAATAAAGGAAGATATTGCTCCTAAGAAACTGAAGTAGGTAAAAACCAAAAAGGAATGTTCATAGAATAAAAACAGGTCTTGGAAACTAAAAAAATAGGGACATAGAAATGAGGAGTTTAGTGGAGGTGATGGAAGGAGAGGGGGTATCTCCAAGAAAACACACTAGAGGGAAAATTAGGAGGAAGATGGGAGAGAAGAATGAAGAATATCAGAAAAGTTCTTCAAGAGATCAAAGGAATCCCACCAGTGGAGGTAGATAGAAGGCAGACAGGAATGTATCAAAGAAATCACTTAAAAATTCCTAGAACAGAAGGATTTGGGTTTCCAGTTTGAAAAGACTCACTGAGTGTCCCTCAAAATGGAAGAAAAAAGAGCCTCCCCAAAGCACAGAGCCTGGAACGTCAAAATACAAACAATTGAGATTAAGAACGACCCTGACATCTGACAGCGTGGGAGAGAAAAGCGACCGAGCCCTACCACGTGGCAGGGGCAGTGAAAGAGTGCCACCCTGAGATTTCAGGGAAATGATGTCCAACAGAGACCCTAGAGCCAGAAGGGTGAGCAGTCAGGAGAAAGTTAGAAAAACAGCATTTCAGTTCTGCCAATTCTTGAGGAACTTATCCGCAGATACCCTTTCTCAGGAAGCTACTAGTGGATATTCTCCAGCAAAATGAAGGAGCAGATCAAGAAAGAGAGGAAGGACTTCCCTGGCAGTCCAGCTGTTCAGACTCCGAGCTCCCAATGCAGAAGGGCCAGGGTTCAATCCCTGGTCAGGGAATTAGAGTCCATCATGCCACAACTAACCCTTGTGCCTCAACTAAGACCTGGTGAAGCCAAATTTAGAAAATTAAAGAAGAGAGAGAGAGAAATAGGAGGTCAAGGAAGTAAGAGAGAGATAAAAGAATCTCATGATGACCTGTTACCTGAAGTGCCCTGAGGGTCCTGTGAACTGAGGCTACAGAATGGGCACCTTGAGGGAGCAGCAGCAGAAGGGAGGTCCTAGGAGGACTCTTTCCAAGAATAAAAAAATGCAACGGACAGAACACCTGATGCATTGAAAAGAGATTTGTATTTCTGGTGAAAGGTCTCGGAATTAATTTGTAATAGGTACAAAAGTTTGATAACCTGCCGTACCTTACGGTGAAACAAATAATATCTTTATCTGGCATGAAATACTTGCTAATTTCAAGAAAAATGAGTGGCTTATTTTGTTGTTAATGTCATGAATGTTGGATGCAAATGTTAATTGAAAGTTGTTAAAAGTTGAAATTATCAAACACATTTTATCAGAGCTGGCAGTAATATATTGGTAAGTTCACGGTTTAAGAAAGAAATGTAATCATCAAAGCAAAAATATAAAGAAACATGAATTGACTACATACAATAAAAAATTGACAGATACTCTTGGGAACAAAAATTATGGAGGATATTGATAATGCATGTGAAAAACATTTAGAAAATGCTATCAAAATCTGTAATATTTTTAATTGCATAGTTAAAAATAATTGAACATTTTAGACATGATATATTTAATGGTCTTCAAAAATAGTAATATTGATATGAGCATGTCATTTCAATCTAAAATTTATGGAATCAGCAGTTTCCAAACTGTATCTGACTGAAATAAGAAAACAATTTTGGGGAACATTTATAAATGAAAGCAACAATATTTTAGCCCTTACCAATAAAATGCAAACTTTCATAGCTGAGATATGTTGTATTAGTCTTCTCAGGCTGCTGTAAACAAACACCACAGACTGAGTGACTTAACCAACAGAAATGCATTGTCTTACAGTCCTGGATGCTGCAAGTCTAAGATCAAGGTGTCAGCAGATTCCATTCTTCATGAAAGCCCTCTCCCAAGCTGCAGATGGCTACCTTCTCACAATGTCCTCATAGGGAGAGGAGAAGGGAAGCAAGCTCTCTGGGCTTCTTATAAGGGCACTAATCCCATCATGGGACCCCATCCTCATGAAGTTATCTGTACCTAATCACCTCCCAAAGTCCCCACCTACTTCCTCATCTGCATTAGGCTGACTGGGCACTTGCCTGAGACATGGCAAATCTGCTTCCAGATGTGGTCACATGTGCACCAGGAGATGCGAAAAGAGTTGCACCATCTGTAATCATAAACATGTGGACAGACTACCATGTGCAATGACATGAATGCAGCTCAGAGAGGTAATTTTGTGCTCAGGAAGGCATGTTGCAAAAAGCTGCATTCTGTATGAAGCCAAATGTGCATACACACATACAAACCCACACATGCAACACAGTGTGGTCCAGTTTTTGTCCCTATATACAAATGCAGAATTTGAATTAACTTCAATGATATGAACAAGTTCCAGAACAATACTTCGAGGATTTTGACTTAAGTTCCATAAAATAGATAAATGGAAGAGAAAGAGAAATATATTAAGTTTTTCCATCAAGAAATAATATGCCTCAGTATATAAACTTTTTTGTACTCCGTTCTGTAAATTTTGATACTTTTCTTCTTTGGGCATTATACATTGCTCTTAGAATTGTCAGTAGGTGTTTTCTGCACTTTTGTTACTGCTATTTCTGGTACTATTAATGGAACATTTCTCCATTATAAATTATATTCTGTGGTTGTTGTGTTATAGAAAAGATATTTTTACCCTTTATTCATATATTTGATGACTCCATGCATTATAAAAAATTTAAGATTACTATCAGTTTTTCATACATTACTCCATATCCTCTAATTGTAACATTTTTGTTTTCTCTTTTAAAATAATTGTATATCTTGTTTCTATTTTACTTGTTTATGAATCTTCTGCATTTCAGAAAACTGTTAACAGTGATAGCAAGAGACTTTGTTTTATTCCTAACCAAAATGAGAATGTCTCTGAAGTGTGATATTGGTTGCCATTCAAAATTGGATTTTTAGATTTCTCAACATTTTGCTACTAGTAGATGTTAAATAGTATAAAATTGCTTTGGAGCATTAAGTGAAACTTTTTGCTAGACCTTTTCATGTCAGTTCTCTTCCAACAGACTTTAGTACTTTAAATATACAATTTGACCACTAGATGGTGCTGTGCCCCTAATGTTTTTTGATGACCTAGCCTCCTGAGCAGAGCGGTGGCGCAGCCTTTAATGACTGAGCTGTTGTTAAACTTTAAACCTTTCAACTTAATATAATCCTCAAATGAGTATACTCCTTTCAACTTTCTTCAACGTGACCCTAAATTAAGAATATGGTTTGTTTATTGCTTTTGTGTGGGCTTTCTCTCCCTGTGGTGTGAGCGCTTCTCATTGCAGTGGCTTCTCTTTGCAGGGCACAGGCTCTAGGTGGCGTGGCCTTCAGCAGCTGCAGCTCATGAGCTCAGGAGCTGCGACTCTAGAACGCGGCTCAGCAGTTGTGGCACACGGGCTTAGCTGCTCTGCAGCCTGTGGAATCTTCCCGGAAACCAGGGATCAAACCCACGTTCCCTGCATTGGCAGGCAGGTTCTTAGCCACTGTGCCCCCAGGAAAGTCCAATAATATGCTCTTTTAAAACACTTTTACCCCCTCTTTTTATGGGGGGTGGTATAACTGACACAGAATAAAGTTGACCATTGTAGGTCCATACCCCAGAGTTTCAATACCTACATACAGTCTTGAAATCACCTCACAGCTGTTATCTGGCACGTCTGTCACCCTGATGAGCTCCTTCGTGCAGTTTCTGTAGTCAGCCCTTTCCCGGACCAGCCACTGGAAACCCCTGCTCTGCTTTCCTCACTGGCTGCCTTTTCTGTGGTTTCATGCCCCCGGCGTCATGCATTCAGTGTGGGACCTGTTGTGTCTGGCCTCTTTCCCGTAGCGCCACGCTTTCTGGATTTACCCATGCTGTCAACTGATTCTGTAATTTGTTCCTTTTAACTTCGGAGTGGCATTTCACTGTAGGGATAGAAGACAATTTTTTACTCATTCACCAGTTGATGGGCATTTGGGTTGTTCCTAGCTTTTGGATATTATGAATAAGACTGCTATACAGTACAAGTCTTTGTGCTGCCATGTATTTTCTCCTGTGTCAGATGAATCCATAACAAAGGAACTGCTCAGTCTGATGATTAGCGTTAATATACGTTTAATTTGATAAGATGCTGCTTCCAAACCATTTTTCCAAAGTGGCTGTACCATTTTATATTCCCACCAACAGTGCAGGAAAGTTCCAGTCTCTCTCTCCATCTTCACCAACACTTGGCATCTTCAGTCTCTAAAATTCTGGTGGGTGTTTGGTTACATTTCATTGTGGTTTTACTTCGTGGTTCCCTAACGTGTGACAATGTTGAGCATCTTTGCATGTGCTCATTGGCCATCTGATAACTCTGGTGAACCATCCAGATGGTTTGCTCCTTTAAAAAATGTTGGGCTCTCTCCTTATTACTGAGTTGTCACAGCTTTTCATATACTCTGGGTAGAAGGTTTTTTTTTTTTTTTTTTTTTACATATTTTGCAAATATTTTCTTACAGTCTGTAGTTTGCCTTTTCATTTGGCTGAATGGTGTCCTTTGAAGAGCAAATATCCTCAATTTTGATGAAGTCTATTTTGCTAGGTTTTAAAATACATGGTTCATGCTTCAGGGGCCCAATTTAAGAAATCTTTGCCTAACCCCAGGAGACCAAGATTTTCTTTTGTTTACTTGTAAAATTTCATAGTGTTAGCTTTTTCATGTAGATCTATAAGCCACTTCAAATTAGTCTTTTTATATAGTGTGAGATTTTTGTTGTTCAGTTTCCAGGTCTCTTAGAGACCCGGCGGACTGCAGCATGCCAGGTTTTCTTGCCTTCACTGTCTCCTGAAGTTTGCTCAGATTCATGTCCATTGAGTCTGCGATTCTACCCAACGAACTCACCTGTTGCCTCCTTCTCCTCCTGCCCTCAGTCTTTCCCAGCATCAGGGTCTTTCCCAATGAGTCAGTTCTTCGCCTCAGGTGGCCAAAGTATTGGAGCTTCAGCTTCAGCATCAGTCCTTCCAATGAATATCAGGGTTGATTTCCTTTAGGACTGACAGGCTGGATCTCCTTGCAGTCCAAGGGACTCTCAAGAGTCTTCTCCTGCACCACAATTCTAAGGCATCAGTTCCTCGATGCTCAGCATTCTTTCTGGTCCAACTCTTGCATTCATACAGGACTACTGGAAAAATCATAGCTTTGACTAAATGGACCTTTGTCAGCAAAGTGATGTCTTTGCTTCTGTGATGAACCTGTCTAGACAGGTTTGCCCTAAGTTTTCTTCCAAGGAGCAAATGTCTTTTAATTTCATGGCTGTCTGCAGTGATTTTGGAGCCCAAGAAACTAAAATCTGTCACTGTTTCCACTCCCCCTCCCCTCTATTTGCCATGAAGTGATGGAACTGGATGCCGTGATCTTAGTTTTTTTAATGCTGAGTTTTAAGCCAGCTTTTTCACTTTCCTTTTTCACCCTCATCAAGAGGCTCTTTAGTTCCTCTTTGCTTTCTGCCATAAGGGTGGTATCATCTATGTATCTGAGGTTGTTGATATTTCTCCCGGCAACCTTGGTTCCAGCCTGTGAGTCATCCACCCTGGCATTTCGCATGATGTACCCTGCATATAAGTTAAATAAGCAAGGTGACAATATACAGCTTTGATGTACTCCTCCCCCTCTTCTGAACCAGTCCGTTGTCCCATGTAAGGCTGTTGTCTATTATGAAGATTAAGTGGGAGTCTGAATGTAAAACGGTCAGCACAGCATCTGTGCACAGAAGCGCACAGTTGATGCTAATATTGCTATTACTGCTACTGTGACTGACATTAAGAAAGGAAATGTTGTCATAGAAGGACCTTGACTCAGAGAGCATATTCCGGTCGGACTCAGGTGAACAACTGCACACCTTTTAGGAGGATGTGATGCGCACACTCTCAACGTTGTGACTTTCCAGGACTTAGTCCAGTCGCGCACATTCTGTGATGCCATTCACAGTGGACAAAATCCGAGGTCCAGGTGCTCCCCCACAGAGGAAGGGAGGCCCGGGAACCCTGCCACCAGCCCACCCGCTCTGCCCGCAGTTTACAGGCGGAGCAGAGGCTGTGCCCCGACTGGCCCCTCAGGGAGACCTTGCTGCTCGGGCAGGGGCTGGAGTTAAGCAGTAATGGAGGCTGGAGCCTTGAGTGTGAGGTTCACTCATGGTAGAACTGCTCAGCTCTTCCTGGAGTGTTGCCTCGTTTTCACAAAAATGACTTGGGAAGTACAATTTTAAATTTATCTCCTATCTTTTCTGCCTTCCCCAGACATCTAGGCCGTTGGGTCACTACATCCGAGGTCTGCTTGGATGGCAGTATCACCACCTGGGAGGCTCCATGTGCTGGCTAGACCTGGGGCTTGGAACCACCGGTCTAAGCTGAAGGTGATGGCCGTGGAGGTCTCCAGGCAGGTTGTGGCTAGGCCCATGGTGTTCCTCCACCTTTATCTCTCTCAGCCTTGGTGAGTTCAGATATGTCTGTGGGTATCAGAGGAGAAATTGGTGCTCATCAACACGCTTCTGAAATTTTGAGTGAATGCTGCTGTCTGACATTGTGGATGCATGCATGCCAAGCGGCTTCAGTTGTGTCTGACTCTTTGTGAGCCTATGGACAGTAGCCCTCCAGGCTCCTCGTGCCTGGAATTCTCCAGGCAAAAATACTGGAGTGGGTTGTCATGCCTTCCTCCAGGGGATCTTCCTGACCAAGGGATCAAACTTGCATCTCTTATGTCTCCTGCATTGGCAGGTGGGTTCTTTACCTCCAGTGCCACCCGGGAAACCTGTATATGTGTATATTCAGATCCAAATTATGGGAAATACTCTCCAAATATCACACCCCTTGTGTTAAGGGGAGAATTTCTAAATAAGTCAGATGATCCAGGGCAGAAGGAACCTTTGTTGAAAGCTTCTGGGATTTAAGAAATAATCAAGACGATGCTAGCCTGGTGCTTTGTTTTTAACATCCATAAAGTCTGCAAAATGTCCAGCCTGACCCCGACCTTGTTGGTTGAGTTGTGGGGTGGTCAGGCCGTCAGCCCCTGCCCTGTGGGGGAGGGGTGGGGATGGGGAGTGGACAGCTGGCCTCAGCCTCAGATTGTCCCCTGGGCATGACCTGAGCAGCTGCCACAGAAGCAGGCTGCCAGGGGTCACCACGTTACTTCTGCTTAGTTTGGTCTAATTTTCAGCAATAAAATTTCCATCAGAGCCTGTGCTGCATGGGGGGGTGGGGGGAATGGGCGGTGGTGACATCTGTGTCCCTGGGTCCGGGGACCCAGGCCGGACCGGCTCTGCCTCCTCTCTCTCCAGACACATTCTCTGTACGAGCCTCACACCGCAGACAGGCACTGGTGTTCAGGCTGGCCTCCAGGCTAGCTGAGTCCTTGTGAATTGAGGTTTGCGATCCTGATCCCACGGGAGAGAGAGCCTCCGTCCGTGCAC
Organism: Antilocapra americana; assembly: GCA_007570785.1. Taxonomy (NCBI): domain Eukaryota; kingdom Metazoa; phylum Chordata; class Mammalia; order Artiodactyla; family Antilocapridae; genus Antilocapra; species Antilocapra americana. Next base: position 12,372,427 of record ML661897.1, read on the forward strand.
GGCGTTCAGTGTGCAGAGTCCCTCCCAGGCTTTCCTGGGCCTGCTGGCTACTGGCTGCATGAGGGGGGGCAGTGGCCACAGGGATGGAGCCAGCACCAGGGCGAGGGTGGTCCGTCACCCTGCACAGCGGTCTTGTGCTTGCCTGCATGGCCCCTCAGCCACCTACTGTCAGCTTGAGGGAAGCTCAAAGAGCCCAGTCACTCAGTCGTGTCCAATGCTTTGCAACCCCATCGACTGTAGCCTGCCAGGCTCCTCTGTCCGTGGGATTTTCCAGGCAAGAATACTGGAGTGGGTTGGCATTTCCTTTCCCAAGAGAAACACCCCTGAAATTCATTTCATTCTTCGTTACTGCTTTTGGAGAACTCCTCTCCACCCCCCAGATCCCAGCTTCCATGAGGAGTGTGTCACAGCTGTGGTCATCTCCCTTATCTCAGTGCCTCCCGAATTGTAATTGCATCAGATTCCCTTGGAGGGATTGTTGGGGTTAGGGTTAGAGTAACAGATTACTAGCAAAGTGATGCTCAAAATTCTCCAAGCCAGGCTTCAACAGTATGTGAACTGTGAACTTCCAGATGTTCAAGCTGGATTTAGAAAAGGCAAAGAAACCAGAGATCACATTACCAACATCCACTGGATCACTGAAAAAGTAAGAGAGTTCCAGAAAAATATCTACTTCTGCTTTATTGACTATGCCAAAGCCTTTGACTGTGTGGATCCAAAAAACTAGAAAATTCTTAAAAAGATGGGAATACCAGACCACCTGACCTGCCTCCTGAGAAATCTGTATGCAGGTCAGGAAGCAACAGTTAAAACTGGACATGGAACAACAGACTGGTTCCAAATCTGGAAAGAAGTACTTCAAGGCTGTATATTGTCACTCTGCTTATGTAACTTATATGCAGAGTACATCATGCAAAATGCTGGGCTGAATGAAGCACAAGCTGGAATCAAGATTGATGGGAGACATATAAATAACCTCAGATATGCAGATGACACCACCCTTATGGCAGAAAGTGAAGAAAAACTAAAGAGCTCTTTGATCAAAGTGAAAGAGGAGAATGAAAAATTTGGCTTAAAACTCAACATTCAGAAAACTAAGATCATGGCATCTGGTCCCATAACTTCATGGCAAACAGATGGGGAGATAGTGGAAACAATGACAGACTTTGTTTTTGGGGCGTTCCAAAATCGCAGATGGTGACTGCAGCCATGAAATTAAAAGACGCTTACTCCTTGGAAGGAAAGTTATGACCAACCTAGACAGCATACTAAAAAGCAGAGACATTATTTGCTAGCAAAGCTCCAACTAGTCAAAACTATAGTTTTTCCAGTAGTCATGTATGGAAGTGAGAGTTGGACTATAAAGAAAGTTGAGCGCTGAAGAATTGATATTTTTGAACTGTGGTGTTGGAGAAGACTCTTGAGAGTCCCTTGGACTGCTAGGAGATCCAACCAGTCAATCCTAAAAGAAATCAGTCCTGAATATTCATTGGAAGGACGGATGCTGAAGCTCAAGCTCCAATACTTTGGCCATCTGATGTGAAGAACTGACTCACTGGAAAAGACCCTGATGCTGGGAAAGATTGAAGGCAGGAGGGAAAGAGGTCAACAGAGGATGAAATGGTTGGATGGCATCACCAATTTGATGAACATGAGTTTGAATAAGCTCTGGGAGTTGGTGATGGATAGGGAAGCCTTGCGTCTGCAATCCATGGGGTCACAAAGAGTCGGACTCGACTGTGTGACTGAACTGAACTGAACTGAACAGTCTACCTTGCCCACGCCCAGGGTTTCTGATTCAGGAGGTCCAGGTGGGGCTGAGAATTTGCATTTGAAGCAAGTTCCCTGGTGATGGGAGTGGGGGAGACACCTGGGGACAAACCCCTCGTGGTGTCAGGGCTGTGAGACAGATTAGGGTTGCAACCCCCCCCAGTGTCCCATGGAACCCTGGCTTTAAGGTCCATGACAGAGAGTTTGAGGTTAAATAAATGTGGCATTGTGGCAGGTCCACGCCTCTCAGAGATTCCAGATACTCTGAAGTGAAGTGAAGTGAAAGTCGCTCAGTTGTGTCCAACTCTTTGCGACCCTATGAACTATACAGTCCATGGAATTCTCCAGGCCAGAATCCTGGAGTGGGTAGCCTTTCCCTTCTCCAGGGGATCTTCCCAACCCAGGGATCAAACTAAGGTCTCCTGCACTGCACGTAGATTCTTTACCAGCTGAGCCACAAGAGAAGCCCAGATACACTGTGATGGGATAAAAACTTTTTTTTTGATTTATTTGTTTTATTGATGCCTGGATGCTCAGTCCTTGACTGGGTACTTCCAGAGAGGGTACAGCGGCTCCTTCTGCTTCTTGGTCTTCAGGTTCTCTTCATGCTTGTTCAGTCAGTGGTGTGTTTTCTTGGGCCGTGGATCCAGGGGCTTGTACATCTTGCCTTTATAGAATTTCCTGAGGTCCTCTTTCTGGACGGTCAGTACATGGGTGATGGCTTTATGAACAACTCTGTTCTTGGAGAGTTTGGAAGCCATGCTGCCTGTCACTTAAGCCACGTGCTGCTGGGACAGCTCTACTTTCAGTTCCTCCTCCTGTTTCAGCTGCTCCTCCTCCTCCTTGCCATGAAGATGTCCAGCCTTAATCTTGGCCATGGATGTATAGTCTGTCTCTGCTGCCTTCTCAGAGGGAAAGAAGGGGTAAAAGCTTGGATGAATCCTGCAGGGTGGTACTAGGCTTCCTTTCACTCCACATTCCCCAAACCTACTTAAATATGGGGCTCATTTCTTGCACCATCCCTTCTACCTGGAGTAGGGTTTCATCAGGCATTAGTTTGAGAAATGGACCCAGAGCTTTGTCTCCTGAGATTCTGTGTAGTCTGAAGGTGGGACAGAGCTCCTCACCCTCCATTCACGGTACCCATTCAGGGTAAAGTGTTCCCCTGCTTTACCTGCCAGGATGAATCTGACTTTGTGAGGCTGTGCTTGGGGGAGACGTGTGGGCTGTTTCTGGGCAACTTCCAGGCTCTTCCTCATCCCCTTCCACATCTGGTTCCTTGACTTTGTGGGGCTCCTGATGGGGGTTGTAGGAAGAGGGAGGTGAGGATGATCAGCAGGGTTGGGGGTGCCCAGTAAAATTTCAGGGCCTCCTGGACTATGGACTTGCGGTGGTCAGAGCCTGTGATCTGTCCAGCTCCAGCCCCAGTCCACTGCCTTGAGTACAGAACACGCTCACTAATGATTATGACCAATGATCCTGCCTGCCCATCCTCCTCTGGGTTAAAGCAGATCTGGCCTTTGGGGAGACCAGTGAGGACTGCTCCGGGGCATATGGATCTTGCTTAGGAAATGCTTCCTGACCCTGCGGACTGCCCATGGAAACCCTGTCAGCAGTGGGGCTCAGGGGCCTGGTGCTCTCCCACCGTGAAAGCAGGGCGGGCCTCTGGGCTCGGAGCTGACCAGCACCCTGGACCACACCGGGGTCCGAGCGCTGGCGGGGGCAGTGCCCTGCAGCGGACAGTCGAACTTTCTCAGAGTCCTGCTCTCAGCGGGCTCCTGGACAGGCCACTCTCTGTACCCCCTAGGCTTTCTGGGTTATCAGGGTCCCCAAAAGGGGCTGTGCTTCTCAAGTCGACAGTGTCCTCCAGACTGCCTGGCGGAGCACTGGACGGGGGGTGGTCTATAGTTGGGCTGGCGTGCTTTGTGCAGCAACAATCATCTCTCTGTCTTTCTCACACACAGAATTGTACACGTGGTCACTCCGGCTGGTCTCGTGCCCTGGAGGGCATGTGTGTGGGGGCCTTGGGTGATCAGGCCACTAGATTTTCCCTTCCAGCAATGATTGGGGCAGGAAGGCTTTGCAGGAGGAGAGGCCTCCGTGTGGCCCGGGGCCTGCTGGCTGTCCGGGGCCTCCTGTCAGTGTAGCCACTTCTCCTGCCCCCGCTGACATCTTTGCTGGTGAAATGACAAGGTCTGAGACCCCCAGGGAACAAACACATCTGGTTCTGTTATTAAACGCACTACGCTGGGTGGAAAATCCCTTTTGTTTTTCATGGAATCCTAGGATAATGTGACCCTTACCTGGAATCTGTTGAGGAGAGGTTTTATTTGGGATGGTCTGACTATAGTTCAGAAAGTGGTACCTTTTGGAAGCACATGTGTGACAAGCTGAGTAGGATCTGAAAACCGTAGGGCCCATTTGTGCAGATTCTAGTCCCCCTCTTTGGTTTCAGGTGTTAAAGTCTGATTCATTCAAGAGTGGGACATCCCCCATCATCAGCTCGTTTTACTGATACAGGGAAATGCTGTGTATATTTTCTGAGATAAGCTGGGCGTATTTTGTCACCTTTATGATCATATATCATGTGTTCTTTCTCTCCTCCCCTTTTAGAATTCCTTCCTTCTTCCATTCACAGACTTAGAAACTGTCCTGCAGCCCTGGAGAGGCTGGCCCTGGGCTTGTGTGGCCGGCCCTTGCCTTCCTGCGGCCCAGAGGGGCCACCTCCTCACCTATCTCTCCTTGTAACTTCCTTCTTCCTCTTTCCTGGGTCTGGTCTATGTCACCACCTATGATCTCCAAGTGTGAGAAGCAGGGATCCCTGTCTTTTTGGTACAGAGGGAATTCTTTTCCCGTCTGAAATGAAGCAGACCCTTTCTCTCACTCCTCTTGGGCCTTTTCTCATGGGGACAGTGCGTGGGGATGTGATCCGGGGTCCTGTGAAGATCAAAGGCCAACCATATCATCCTTGTGATGGAGGCATCACCAACAGGGAAGGAAAAAGGCCAGGAAACCCTCTCCCCTGGGGCGGAGCATCCTGATTCTGCCAAGTCTCACCAAGCAGTGTGGGAGGGGAGGGGTCGGTTCAGGAGGAGTAGGTGTGCGTACTCAGTCGTGTCTGATTCTTGGCAATCCCATGGACTGTAGCCCGCCAGGCTGGTAGCTTCATGTCTACCAAGGTTATTAATAGTTTTCTGATTTTGATTATTTTGCTGTGGTTTATGAAATCAGGGCAATATCTTTGTAGGAAATATTGACATATGTAGTGGTAACGAGACAGTGAACCTGAGGCTTACTCTCAAGTGGTTCAGAAAAATACGTATAATTGAGGAAGAGATAAAAGAATAAAACAAATGTAGTGAAATGGGGGAGCCGGCTGGTGGATACACAGGAGTACTTTGTTGTACTATGTTTGCAACTTTCCTGTGTCTGAAGTTTGGTGAAAATATAAAAAATTTATGACCCAGAGGGATGGAATCGGGAGGGAGGTGGGAGGGGGGTTCTGGGAGGAGAACACATGTATACCCATGGCAGATTCATGTCAATGTATGGCAAAACCAACACGATAATGTAAAGAAGAAAAAAAAAGATGTCTAAAACACAGTGACTGAGACAGCTTATGTCTCTCTCTAGGACACCAGTCTGGGTCTACATGGTCAGGTGGGGCCCAGGACTGCCCCTATGCTGCCCTGTTACAACTTGTACCACAACCACAGGAAGGGGAAAAGAACTTGAAGCAGAAAGAAAGCAATTCCTGTTTGAGCACGTGGCATGCAAGTTCACACACCATTGGCCGGAGCTGGATCAGGTGACCAAGCTGTGTATTGCGCTGTGCTGTCCTCAGTCGCTTCAGTCACGTCTGACTCTTTGTGACCCCATGGATCGTGGCCTGCCAGGCTCCTCTGCCCGTGGGATTTTCCTGGCCAGAATACTGAAGCAGGTCTCCATGCCCTCCTCCAGGAGATCTTCCTGACCCTAGGATCAAACCTGCCTTTCTTGCATCTCCTGCATTGCAGGAGAATTCTTTACTGCTGAGTCACCGGGGAAGCTCTAGGGAGATCAGAAATTTGGGGTCCACAAGGGAGATATTGTGCAAAGGTGAAACGGTATTCCATGGAATAAGGGGGAGCAGACTTGGGACCAGCTGTCTTCCCTTTTCTTTAATTCAGAGGTCATTTGGCAAATGGCCATGGCCCTGGTTGAGTCTTAAGGTTGTGCATCCAGTTCAGAGGTCCCACACCTCACTGCTCAACAGTGGCCTCTGCTGGGTGCCTCAAACACATTGTAGTCCAGAACAGCTCCTCCTCGCTCGCTGTGGTCTTCCTGTCTTCCCCCTGGGCTGCCCACCTCTCAGAGCCCTCCTGGTGTTACTGCTGTCTAGAAGGCGGGTAAGTCTCGCCTCCTGCCCCCGCTCCACGCATACCTCTTGACCTGATTCATGTCCATCACTCTTGGCCAGTGTCTCCAGCTTCACATTGCATAGCTGTATGCCATGGGCATCACCATGATCTTACTAAAATGTGGGTGCTCAGTTTGGAGGGCTGGGAAGGGCCTGAGACTCTGCACTCTGACAAACTCCTGAGGGAAGCTGATGCTGCAGGTCTCGGGTGGAACTGAGCCCCTTGGAGATGAAGGAGCTGGCACTGCTATTACTGCAAGAGTACAATCGCGGATGGAGATGGGTGAATTGGGGTGCCCTACCCAGGGGAGCTTGTGGAGGTACTGTCCTGTTCAAAAATGGCAGTATTTTGGAGCACATTGCCTCATAGGTCCCTTCAAGTTTGTTTGCCTATGGATTGATGAGAAAAAAAAGAAAACCCATATATTCCATGTCACGTGGCTGATGAGGGACGTTTAGAACACTGAAGGACCTGGGGAGATTCAGAGCATTTCTTTTTTTATACACAATTTTTATTTATTTAGTTTTGATTGCATTAGGTCTTTGTTGCTTTGCGAGCGCTTCCTCTAGTCTGCGGTGAGCAGGGGCTACTCTTCGTTGCAGTACCTGGGTTTCCCACTGCACCAGCTTCTTTTGTCCTAGGATTCTAGGACTCATGGGCTTATTTGCTCTGCTGCACGTGGGATCTTTTCAGACCAGGGATCGAACCTCTGTCCTCTGAACTGGCAGGTGGATTCCTATCCACTGCGTCACCAGGCAAGTCCAGAGCATTTCTAGTTTCAAAGGAAAACAATGTGTGAGCCACTGAGATCCCTGCCCGCTCAGCTAAGTGCTGTCTGGGCTGTGTCTCAGAGTAGCTGTCTGGCAGGAAATCCAGGTCCTACTCACCATGCAGTGGTGTAAACTGGAGGTTTGCGTGAGGTCTAGTCGAGGGCAGCCAGAATCCCAGCTCTGCGATTTGCTTTGTCATCTTGGACATGCCATTAGCCTCCCCGAATCTCGGTTTTACTGCCGTAAAGTGGGCAGGAGTATTACAGCTGACACACTGTTCCCAGGGGTTGGTTCTGATCTTCCCGTTGTTGGTGTGTCTCTGTATTCACAACAAGCATCTTTACTGGTAGCAAACGCTACGAGAGCATCCTCTAGACCTGACTGACTTCTCAGAGGCTGCCCACTGATGGGGCTGCGAAGTCTTCAGATTGACAGAAGTGTGTGACCAGCGCCTTCAGGCTTCCTAGAAACAGGAAAGGTTTAGCGAAAGTGCAAGTCGCTCAGTCGGGTCCACCTCTGCGACTCCATGGACTGTACAGTCCAGGGAATTCTCTAGGGCAGAATACTGGAGTGGGTAGCCTTTGCCTTCTCCAGGGGATTTTCCCCAACCCAGGGATCGAACCCAGGTCCCCGTCATTGCAGGCGGATTCTTTACCAGCTGAGTCACGAGGGAAGCCCCACAAGGGAAGGGACCCGTTTAGATCAAGGTGTAAAGAGGCTCCTTTTCAGAGCCAGAAGCCATATTCTCTTTGACCACCAGATGGCGCACGCAAGAGTGAAATCCACCGTGGGCGAGGTCGGATAGGGGCTCCTATGGCTAACCAAATATTTTTTGGAAATCCTCTTTTCATTAAATGATCTCCTTATCCTTGGTGGACTAAGTGGTTTTCCCCAGAGGCTCTAGAAAAGGTTTTACAGGCCCCTCTCGATGTGGACTAGGAACTCCAGAACTGGCCGATCTGGGTTCATAGCCTATTTTTGCCTCTTCCTGGCTATGTGATCTCAGGCAAGTTGCTTAACCTCTCTGTGTTCTTCACAGCGACAATGGTGCCTCCCTAAGAAGGTCACAGCGAGTTTTAAATGACGTTTTCAAAGTGGTTGGAATAGTGCCTGGCACATAGTAAGTCCTATAAAAGTCTGGCAAATAAAATCTTAATACCAACACTAATACTAATTATAATACAATACTAATACTAATAGCATACTACCACACTCCTTTTCAAATAGATGAAATTCAACACTGAAAATTTGAATTGAACCTACAGGAGTTAAAAAAAATAGATTGAGTACATACACTTAAATATTTTGAATTTTTAGAATTGCTGATGTATGTAAACAATGGAAACAATTTTCATAATTTTTTTGCTGTCATTCCATTCTGGAAAGGAGACATTTTTTCCAGAAAAGAAGTAAAGAATTTTATTCATTGCTACTTGCTAAAATGCACATCTCGGCGAGTTGCCTGTCTGTGGAGAGGTACGTGCCTAGGTATTTGGCTGCTGGCCCCTCCTGCGTGCCTCCAATGTATGGCCTGAAATTCCATACCAGTCATTCCAGAGTTAATCTCCAAGTGCAAGATCACCAGTTTCACTCAGCTGGGAACAGACCTGGGTCAACTGGCAGGACGAGCAGCCTGGGAGTCAAAGGTCTCACTCCTGCCCATCTCTTCCTATAAGCATGACCTGCAGACAGCTAACTTCTTGATCTGCTACCATATGGTCAGAAATTGCTCGGAATAACGCCCGAAGCAGGAGTCAGGTTGATGGTATCTGGCACTGAGATAATTATCCATGAGAAGTTTGAATCTGTATTATATAAAATCAAATTGCAGAAAAGCATAATGAAGAAAATAAAAATCATCCATAATCTCATTACCCTGAGATATAACCACTGTTTCTATTTAGACTTTTTGTACAAGGATGGTCATGTGTACTAAATGTTTTTGCACAATGAGAAGCACACGAGTCTGTATCTTGCTTTTCTGCATTACATTTGAGGTTTATCATACAATGAAACACTCTTCAAAGCATTTATTTATGGTCTCGTATTGTCTTCTCTATGGCTACACCATGTGAGAGTTGGACCATAAAGAAAGCTGAGTGCCCAAGAATTGATGCTTTTGAACTATGGTGTTGGAGGAGACTCTTGAGAGTCCCTTGGACTGCAAGGAGATCCAACCAGTCCATCCTAAAGGAGATCAGTCCTGGGTGTTCATTGGAAGGACTGATGCTGAAGCTGAAACTCCAATACTTTGAACACCTGATGAAAAGAACTGACTCATTTGAAAAGACCCTGATGCTGGGAAAGATTGAAGGAAGGAGGAGAAGGGGACGACAGAGGATGAAATGGTTGGATGGCATCACTGACTTGATTGTCATGAGTTTGAGTAAGCTCCAGGAATCGGTGATAGACAGGGAAGCCTGGTGTGCTGCAGTCCATGGGGTCACAAAAGAGTCGCACACGATGGAGTGACTGAGCTGAACACCATGACTTAGCACTTTCCCCCCATTTGGCTTCTGATGTGCACTATTTGAAGGAATACTGCAACAAACATTTCCTTGTAATATACACTTCTGATTCAGACAGTAAAGAACCTGCCTGCAATGGGAGATACCTAGCTTTGATTTCTAGGCCTGGAAGATCCCCTGGAAAAGGGACTGGCTACCCATTTTAGTATTTTTGCCTGAAGAATCCCATGGACATAGGAGTCTGGCGAGGTACAGCCCATGAGGTTGCAAAGAATCAGACATGACTGAGCGCCTAACACTACACTTGACCTTCATACACTTCTGAATGCACTTCTTTAGGAGAATGTAAGAAAAACAGATGTAATGGGTTAACAAGCATCAGCACCTCAAACCACGTACCAACTTCTTGCTTAAGATCAAAGTAGAGTAAGCAGCAAAAATGCTCTGAGCTCTGGTCTGCTAACTGCAGCCTCCAACATCTTACTGTCGTTTCTGGGAATTTACTTTAGACTGTCTCTCAGCTTGGTGCTCTTAGGGCAGTGGGAGGGAGGTCCAAGGAGGAGGGGATGTATGTATAGCTGATTCACCTCCTTGTACAGCAGAAACTAACATAACATTGTAAAGCAACTATACCCCGATTTTTTAAAAATTGTCTTTCAGAACATAAAGGAAGGCTTTCACATAGGAAGTTTGGTGGCTCTAGTAATCTATAACATGCTATATATTATGCTCAGTCATGTTTGACCCTTTGAAACCCCATGGACTGTAGTCCACCAGGCTTTTCTGTCCATGGGATTCTCCAGACAAGAATACTGGAGTGGGTTGTCATTCTCTTCTCCACGGGGTCTTTCTGACCCAGGATTTGAACTTGGGTCTCCTGCATTGCAGGGAGATTCTTTACCATCTGAGCCACCAGGGAAGCCCATATGTTAATGTTTTCAGAAAGGCGACCACAGCATCCCGACTTACTGTATACTGGTGAAATTTTACCCCAAACTCAAATGCCTACAGGGATCAGGCAGGGGCTAAAAGTACCAGCAGGCCTACTGTGGTATCTGGACAATGTCTGGAGTGACATGGAAAGTTCATGCCATCCACTCCCACCTACAGAAACAAACAGACAAGTCAAACCTGAATTTGTGAGTTGTTCTAGAATACTGCCCCCCAAACAAAACCCAAATGTGAGCCAAACAGTGACCAGGCGTGACATTTAGAAACTCCATTTGAGGTTCATGAAGTCTGACAAAGGGCAGATCTTCATTTCATAGAGGAGGAAACGAGTTCAGAGGATTTGGGCCAAGCCTGGAAGGACCTCACATAAAGTGGTTTGTCAGGTTCTCAGCTAGTGTGGCTGACCTTGCTTGGGACACCTTCTTCAGATCATTGCTTACTCATGATAGACAAAGGATCCAGTGCATGAATGAGTCCTCCCTCATCATTTCAGGGATTCCACTGAGCTAATGTGACTTTCTCACACACTATGCAATTGCTCTCCCAAGAAATAATTGCTCCTTCCAGAAAGCCCTCTCCACACAGGGTCTGACCACAGATGTCCGCTTGTGTTATATGGGGTTTTCCCTTTCTCTGTTTCCTGTTTCCTGTCCCAGCTGTTGTCGGAAGCCTTTGCATCTACAGACCTCACATTTCATCCGGGGTAGGGGGCCTGCACCGCTACTGGGGCGGCACTGTGCTGTTCCCGTTACATGATGAGGTGCGTTTGAGATGACGCTGCTGGGCTTCAAGTAACAGGTTTGTGTCTTGCATCAAGATTTGGCTTCTTCTTTGAGTTAATGTATTTAGTATTGCCACTGACTCATTGCTGTTCACCCTACTATTCTTGAGTTTTGGGGAAAAAAATATCCCCAACATCCTTCTTAAAACTCAAGAAGCCCAGAGAAGAGGTTGGACAGACGGGGTGGGGGTCAGGGGAGTGAGAGCTAAACCTGAACCATTTGGAAAGGGGCCAATGCGGACTGCTCCAAGAGCCCCGTGCTGACATAGGAGACACATCCTTCAGAATCTGGGACACAAATGGTGCTCACTCGATTTGCTCACTCATCCATCACGTGATTTTCTCACCCATCCTTTAAGAAAGTGGCACCTTTATTTTGCTTTTCAAACTTCAGTTTCTTCTCTAAGATTGCAAATGCAAAAGGGACAAACAGGTAACATACACGAACGAAGTATTCGGGTATCCTCAAAGGGGCATGGTCATCAATAGCGACAGTGTTAGCTGTTCAGACCTGTCTGACTCTTTGCATGGATCTCCTCTGTCCACGGGATTCTCCAGGCAAGAGTACCAGAGTGGGTTGCCATTCCCTTCTCCAGCGGATCCTCCCGACCCAGGGATCAAACCCAGGTCTTCTGCACTGCAAGCAGATTCGTTACCATCTGATCCACCAGCCTATGGTAAACAGAACAGCAGTGCTCAGTTTAGGGGTTCTAGTGCCCTCCTCCAGCTGACAGTTACCATGGTGATGCTGGTGGTAGGAAGGTGCTGTAGGCATGTGGTGGCCAAATTTTTCTCTTTTCCAAGAAATGCTGGGCATCCAGATTTTACGTGAGAACTGCTGGGTTTTGAGAGGTGCCAATGACTTTGACTTTTCCTAAGACATCCTATAGGCCACAGACAGCATGAAGCTCTGAGAAACGTTTCTGTGTCCTGAGACTTCTGTGAACTTATCTTTGTGAGGGGAATGAACTAGCTACTTAACAGAGCTTATATATATGCTTCAAAAGTAAATAATTTCAGAAACTGCAGCAGGGACTGACCCCTAACTTTATTGCTTACTTAAAGCCCACTACTTTCCATATCCAAATGAATGGTGATCTCCACCAACATTTCTTGGGAGTGAATGAGAAGTGTTAACCAGTCAGTTCAGTTCAGTTCAGTGACTCAGTCTTGTCCAACTCTTTGTGACCTCATGGACTGCAGCACGCCAGGCCTCCCTGTCCATCACCAACTCCTGGAGTTTACTCAAACTCATGTCCATCGAGTTGGTGATGCCATCCAACCATCTCCTCCTCTGTCGACCCCTTCTTCTCCTGCCTTCAGTCTTTCTCAGCATCAGAGTCTTTTCAAATGAGTCAGTTCTTTGCATCAGGTGGCCAAAGTATTGGAGTTTCAGCTTCAGCATCAGTCCTTCCAGTCAATATTCAGGACTAATTTTCTTTAGGATGGACTGGTTGGATCTCCTAGCAGCCCAAGGGACTCTCAAGAGTCTCCTCCAACACCACAGTCCAAAAACATTGATTCTTCAGCACTCAGCTTTCTTTATGGTCCAACTCTCACATCCAACATGACTACTGGAAAAACCATAGCTTTGACTAGATGGACTTTGTTGGCAAAGTAATGCCCCTGCTTTTTAATATGCTGTCTAGGATGGTCATAACTTTTCCTCCAAGGAGCAAATGTTTTTTAATTTCATAGCTGTAGTCACAATCTGCAGTGATTTTGGAGCCCCCAAAATAAAGTGTGTCACTGTTTCTCCACTGTTTCCCCATCTATTTGCCATGAAGTGATGGGACTGGATGCCATGATCCTAGTTTTCTGAATGTTGAGCTTTAAGCCAACTTTTTCACTCTCTTCTTTCACTTTCATTAAGAGGCTCTTTAGTTCCTCTTCACTTTCTGCCATAAGGGTGGTGTCATCTGCATATCTGAGGTGATAGATATTTCTCCTGGCAATCTTGATTCCAGCTTGTGCTTCCTCCAGCCCAGCATTTCTCATGATGTATTCTGTATATAAGTTAAATAAGCAGGGAGACAATATACAGCCTTGATGTACTCCTTTCCTGATTTGGAACCAGTCTGTTGTTTCATGTCCAGTTCTAACTGTTGCTTCCTGACCTTCATGCAGATTTCTCAAGAGGCAGGTCAGGTGATATGGTATTCCCATCTCTTTAAGAGTTTTCCACAGTTTGTTGTGATCCACACAAAGGCTTTGGCATAGTCAATAAAGCAGAAGTAGATATTTTTCTGGAACTCTCTTGCTTTTTTGATGATCCAGTGGATGTTGGTAATTTGATCTCTGGTTCCTATTCCTCTTCTAAATGCAGCTTGGACATCTGGAAGTTCTTGGTTCACTGGTGAAGCCTGACTTGGAGAATTTTGAACATTACCTTACTATGAGTGAGATGAGTGCATTGTGTGGTAGTTTGAACATTCTTTGGCATTGCCTTTTCTTGGGGTTGGAATGAAAACTGACCTTTTCCAGTCCTGTGGCCACTGCTGAGTTTTCCAAATTTGCTGGCATATTGAGTGCAGCACTTTCACAGCATCATCTTTTAGGACTTGAAATAGCTCTACTGGAATTCCATCACCTCCACTAGCTTTGTTCATAGTGATGCTTCCTTAGGCCCCCTTTACTTCACATTCCAGAATGTCTGGCTCCAGGTGAATAATCACACTGTTGTGATTATTTGGGTCGTGAAGATCTTTTTTGCATAGTTCTTCTGTGTATTCTTGCCACCTCTTCTTAATATCTTTTGCTTCTGTTAGGTCCATACCATGTCTATCCTTTATTGTGCCCATCTTTGCATTGAAATATTCCCTTGGTATCTCTAATTTTCTTGAAGAGATCTCTAGTTTTTCCCTTTCTATTGTTTTCCTCTATTTCTTTGCACTGATCACTGAGGAAGGCTTTTTTTAAATCTCTCCTTGCTATTCTTTGAAACTCTGTATTCAAATGGGTATATCTTTCCTTTTCTCTTTTGCCTTTAGCTTCTCTTCTTTTCTCAGCTATTTGTAAGGCCTCCTCAGACAACCATTTTGCCTTTTTGCATTTCTTTTTCTTGGGGATGGTCTTGATCCCTGCCTTCTGTACAATGTAACGAACCTCCATCCATAGTTCTTCAGGCACTCTATCAGATCTAATCCCTTGAATCTATTTGTCACTTCCACTGTATAATCGTAAGGGATTTTATTTAGGTCATAGCTGAATGGTCTAGTGGTTTTCCCTACTTTCTTCAATTTAAGTCTGAATTTGGCAATAAGGACTTCATGAAGTGTTAATAAAAACATCAAATCTAAGCGCTTCCAAAAGGTTTGCAAAACAGATCATCTCTGAGGATGTCCCTTTAATAATGTCACCACCTTCATGGCTAAGGTTCAGAGGAACATTAAGGGGTAAAATCACAGGGAGCTTCGTTGACGTCACAGTCGCCTAGGACTGGGGGCTGACACATGGGCTGAATACAGTTTGGGGGCACAGTGGCAACAGAATGGAACAGGTGGGCTTTAGTCCACCGTCTTCTATCTCTGGGTGGGCCAGAAGCACATCTGAAGCTTCCTGGATTGGGGTGTCGGCTTTGCCCACCCCTCTCCTGTAGTATGACCAGCAAAGTGGATATGGGCTGTCCCGGAGCCCTCAGCTTCTGCATTTGTCTAACTTGTAGGAATGGGGAGGGGGTGTCTGGTGAAGGGCCAACTTAGACTCCAGACAAAATGTTTCTTTCCTAATTGAGATGAAGCCTTTTGGGCCTTTGGACTGACCTAATAAACTCATGTGAAGCCATATCCAATGTCAGAAAGGCGATTTTTCTGAAATTCAATACTTTAAAAATGTGAGTGAAGTAGAATAGCCCCAGGGGGTTGTCAATCAGTCCTCTTCTTAGGGCTGGCTCAGTGCCAACTGGAAATGCTGTCTCCTGTCCCCACTCCCCTCCTCTGGGATCCGGGTGTGAGGCCTGGTGTGTAGGGAGGTTTCCAATGTTTAAAATGGGCAGGGGGTACGTAAAGTCTAAAATGTTGACATTTTTGCAATGAGACTTATCTCCTGGGGACCTGGAACTAATACATTAAAAAAATGTTTAATACTTTAAAAAGAGTAATATCTAAGTCTCAATCACTTAAAAATAAATATATTTTATCCAATCAAGGCACACTATCATTTTGTATACCACCTACAAAGAAAGGAGGGGCTTCCCAGATGGCTTAGTGATTAAACAATCCACTTGATAATGCAGGAGACACAGAAGATGTGGGTTCGATCCCTAAGTTGGGCAGATACCCTGGAGGAGGAAATGGCAACCCACTTCAGTATTCTTGCCTGAGAAAATTCTATGGACAGAGGAGCCTGGTTGGCTATAGTTCATAGGGTCGCAAAGAGTCGGATACGTCTGAGCAACTGAGCATGCAGTGGGCAGCAAAGAAAGAAAGGAAATGGCAGCAAATTAACGCCACAGGATGCCTCCTGGTTCCAGCAATTAGAAAACAATTTTATGGCTACCCGAGGTGGTGGTGGGGGGTAAGGGGGGACGGGTAGATTGAGAGGCTAAGATTGACGTGTACATACTACTACATAAAATGGATAACTAATGAGAACTTCTTGTGTAGCACAGGGAACTCTACTCAAGACTCTGTTATGACCTATATGGGAAGAGTCTAAAAAAGAGTGGATGTGTAGTGTATATATGTAATTGATTCACTGTGCTGTACACCTGTAACGGTGAAAATCAACTGCACTCCGGTTAAAAAAAGAAAGAAAGAAAGACACCTCGGATTTCAGGGGTGTTAGGTGAGCAAACACCCGATTGGCATCTGGGAAGTGTTCCGCTTCCTCAGCTGTCCTCTGCCAGCTGGCCACCGGGGGGCGCACGACGGTGGTTCACTCCGTTGTTTTCCTTATTTCCTCTGTCTTGAAGCAAAGTCGGGACTCCCAGCACATCCAACAGCCCCTGCACCCGCTAGCCGTCCTGCCCAGTCTCAAAAGCCTCACCTAGTAAGGGTTAAGGCGGGGTGGAGGAGAGAGAATGCACCTCAGTGCACATAGAGAGATGCAGGAACCAAAAAGGATAAGCTCAGTGAGCAAACCTTCTGCAAGTGTCAACTTCCCTGGTGGCTCAGATAGTAAAGAATCTGCCCGCAATGCGGGAGACCCAGGCTCCATTCCTGGAAGATCCTCTGGAGGAGGGCATTGACAACCCACCCCGGTATCCTTGCCTGGAGCATCCCATGGAGAGAGGAGTCTGGCTGTAGAGTCCATGGGGTTGCAAAAAGTCAGACACCACTGGATGACATACACACAGGTCCAAAATGGTCCCGGCCAAGCAATGTCTATTAAATGCTCTCAAGGATGAGATGGCTGAATGGCGTCATCGACTCGATGGCCATGGGTTTGGGTGGACTCTGGGAGTTGGTGATGGACAGGGAGGCCTGGCGTGCTGCGGTTCATGGGGTAGCAAGGAGTCGGACACGACTGAGTGACTGAACTGAACTGAACCGAGCTCTATTACTGGAAAACAAGTTTTTAATATGTGCATTCTTAGGTCAAAATTTTTCAAAATAGCTTGAGAAATAAAGGCTTTTCTTCCGTCAGTACTCGGTTGGAGTCTCCTCTAGTCTTCATCTGGGTTTTGCAGTTTTTGACTCCCATTAACGTGCAGCTGAGATGGGGCTCAGGTGACTCTACCAGGGCCCCTCCTTGATCAGAGGGCCAGAGGCCAAGTCCCTATAGTACGTCAATAGAAGTGAGGCGCTCAGGAACTTTCCCGTCGGCCTGTAGATGGCGCCCCGGGAAAGGGATTCCAAGCGTCGTTCCCCAAGCTCTCGGGGGCCCGGAGCCTAGGGGTCCGGGTAGAGTGCACCCGGC
This sequence comes from Antilocapra americana, assembly GCA_007570785.1. NCBI lineage: Eukaryota > Metazoa > Chordata > Mammalia > Artiodactyla > Antilocapridae > Antilocapra > Antilocapra americana. Next base: position 12,389,426 of record ML661897.1, read on the forward strand.
TGCGAAGAAGGTGCAGCAGACAGGTGTTCCTTCCACCTTCCACGGCTGCTCCGCACGTGTGCTAGAACCTTTTGGGACGGAATTACATGCAAACGTGTGTTGGGTGCAGCGGCGCCTGTGCAGGGGCGCGCATTGAGGGGCGCAGGAGCCCCACGCGGCCGCGACGCCCCACGCGCCGAGCAGCCCGGCTACCCCCACGCGCGGCGGGGCTCTCCCACCCCACCCAGCGGCAGGTGGACAGTGTCGCTATGAAGAGAAAGCTTCAATTGTCCCTCCTACAAACCGCCACACGCCAGACCTCCGCTATTGTGCGCTCAGCATAGAAATGCAAACGAGCCGCGTGCTCCGGCCGCAATCTGCTCGCGCGCCCAGGCGCCCCGCAGCGCTCAGTAGCGGGCCGGGAGATTGGCTAGACTTTCCAGCGCGACCGCGTCCGGGTCTCTATTGCGCTCGGGGCCCTAGTGTCAGCTGGAGAGGGCTGCTTCCAGGCCTTTAGCTAGCTTAGCCAGCGCAGCCTGTTTTTTAAGTTCCGGTTTAGAAGCAATGGTCTCAAAACCTCCAAATTAAAAGTGAAGAAAAAAATAGAAAGGTAGCAACAAAAGTAAGTGCCAAAAAAAAATTCATTAGATTTCCCCAAAGGTGCATTTCACAAATTGCAGCATACTATATAACAAGTAAGGGTTTTTTTCCCCCCCGTAACTTTTTCCTTTTAAGGACTTAAAAAAAACCAAAAAGGAGAGATGAAATCTGCAGGCTCCAGTCTGCCTGGTAACACTCCGACAAAAGCGGCAGATTTGAGGCATTGTCATCCCCCGCACCCCTCCCCACGTGGCCTTCTGGCACGAGCCGCGGGCAGCCGCCTCATTTGCATCAGAAAGCGGGCGCGGGCCAATGGGCTCGCAGGCTCGCGCCAGCTGGCGGCGCCACCCGGCTCAGCCTATATAAGGGCGCAGCGCGGCGCTAGGGCTCACTCGCTGGCAGTGGGCTCACCGGGCTGGGTCGCAGGCTTTCCTTCTTCGCTCGCGTCTGCTCCGCCCTCTGTTCTTGTGGATAACTTGCTGCTCGGAGATCGCAACATGACTCTGGAAGAAGTTCGTGGCCAGGACACGGTTCCAGAAAGTACAGCCAGGTAGGTAGGCGCCGAACGCCGGACGTCTCGGGGCGCGCGGGGATCCTTGTCCTGCCCTGGCCTCGCTGGTTGGGCGATAGTCTTCGGGGCCCGCCTGGGTGGAAACCGGCTGGGTGGGAACCCGCGGGGTGGAAGCCCGGCGCGAGTGTGCCGGCTGGGCCGAAGTTTGGCCCTGGGCTAGTGCTCCGGGCTGGGGCGCTGGGGGTGCGTCTCCGGGTCCAGGGATCTCAGCGCACCCTCCAGCCCGTCCGGCTCACCGCGCTGGCTTGTCCGCAGGATGCAGGGCGCCGGGAAAGCGTTGCATGAGCTGCTGTTGTCGGCACAGCGCCAGGGCTGCCTCACCGCCGGCGTCTACGAGTCAGCCAAAGTCCTGAATGTGTGAGTATCAGACACGGCCGGTGGGAGGAGCGGCAGGGAGACCGGGAAGACGGTGGCTGGGGGCATCCCTGGCTCCCCGACCTGATCTCACCACCTCTTGCTTGCCCGCGTAGGGACCCCGACAATGTGACCTTCTGCGTGCTGGCCGCCGACGAGGAGGACGAGGGCGATATCGCGCTGCAGATCCACTTCACTTTGATCCAAGCGTTCTGCTGTGAGAACGACATAGACATCGTGCGCGTGGGCGACGTGCAGCGGCTGGCGGCGATCGTGGGTACCGGTGACGAGTCGGGGGCGCCTGGAGACCTGCACTGTATCCTCATTTCGGTGAGTGTCGCCTCCGTGCCGATGTGATCCCTGCCCCCCCACCCCACCCCCCCGTCAGCAGCCAGTGCCCAGCCAGGCTGACCTCTGCGTTCTCTTCGCAGAACCCCAATGAGGACACTTGGAAGGACCCCGCCTTGGAGAAGCTTAGCCTGTTCTGCGAGGAGAGCCGCAGCGTCAACGACTGGGTGCCCAGTATCACCCTTCCCGAGTGACAGCCCGGTGGGGATCCTTGGTTTGATCGACGTGGTGACGCCCCGGGGCGCCTAGCGCGGGGCTGGCTCTGTGGATGCGCCCTCGGAGGGCGCCGGAGTGCGGCGTGGAGACTGGCAGGCGGGGGCGCGTGGAGAGCGGCGAGGAAGTGCGGCTCCCTCCCGAGGAGGAGCCCGGCGGCGACAGGGGCAGGCTGGCCCCAGCCCAGGACTCTACAAGTGTGGGGAGCGGCTGCCCGCCCAGGAAGGCCGGAGGCGGGACCTTGGCCGCGCGGCCGGGAAGGACAGACTGGCCGGGCAGGCGTGACTCAGCAGCCTGTACTCCCGGCAGAAAGGAGGGGAAAGGCAAGGCCAGGAGGCTTGGACTTGTACGGTTACAGGAGCTCTGACGGACTTGAGCAGTACGCACTGCTGTTTCAAAACGGATACGGGCGATGCTTCATTTTCTAAAGGATTATACTGCTGCAGCTTTGAGTTTTACAATAAACTTAACTGAAACAAACTTACTCTCTTTATTGAGGGCAGGGGATCTTTGTCTGTGGGGGAGGTAGTCAGCAGGACTGCTGCTGATTTCTGAAATTTACGGAACTCCATGGCACCTGCTCCATCTTCCTGTTGGCGCTGAACGGCAGGCTCCTGGGGTGCTGAACGTGGGGGAGGGGACGCTGGGTGGGTGTTAGGGCAGAACTTGAGCCCTGTTCCTATTTCTTTCCCTTCAGGAAGATTTTTAAACTTGCAAGACAGGAGCATACTTGGGATAAGACATCAGTGCAGCAGCTGGCCATCCAACCTGATAGCAGAGACCTTTCCCTCCCCTCCCCTTTCTTTCCTCTCCGCCCCCTCCCTTCCAACAGCTGCTTATGGGAACAGCTTGCAGGATGCAGGCAGCTCCTTCCTGCACAATGAGCATTGCTTTCTGCAGCACTGCCCTTTGTGGTCCCTGAGGATGGTGGCAGACTGCTGTCAGGAACCTTTTCCTCTTAAAGGAATGGCACTTACCGCAATGTCACCGAGGTATTAATATCGCATATGACATGACTGCATTTAAGTGTGAGTCATCATTTTGTCATGACTGTGATAGATCTTAAAGGATCTGAGCAAAAATGGCAGGGGAGTATCTACACAAATAGGTGTGAGCAATTCTGAGTGGGGCCAGCATCTGTTCTCTACTACTGTGAGTGTTCTCTGCCCACACCAGAGTTTTGAGGACTGCTACTATTCACAGCAGCATTGAAAGACTTATAGAAGAAAAATAATTCAAATCTTTTTGGCAAAGACTTGTCTTACGGATGTAGGGGGAGATGTACTGAGTGAATCGATCTTTTTATATTATTATTATTAAACAGATATGTTGCTTTCATGTTGCTACCTGATTGTATTGCTTTGGGTGGGGGAATATACATGGGACTAGATTGCTGTCAGCAAGCTGCCCAGTGGTCCACAGTGCTGTTTTTCTAAGATGGCAATTCGGGTTTCTCAGCAGTCCCAGGTAGCTGATTCGCCTCGTTGTGTGCCACTTTTTAAGTTCACTGCATATCCTGAAAGAATTGAAAGAACTGTACAAGCCTAATGATTTCTACCGCAAGAAAAGCATCTTTGTTTCACGTTTATTAGCTCTTAAAAATATTTCTCCCTTGACTAGACAGAAGCTCAGTGAAATAATTCAGCTGTGTCTGTGCCAAAGTTTCATTACTGCTTCACCCACTGCTGCTCAAACCCTTGAGTTTCCCTAGTTGAGGTAGAGCCTGGCAGGGTGGGTGTCTACAGAAAAGTCTGCCTTTCTGGGCTCACAACTGTTTGCCACAGCATGCTATAGTAAACACAAATGGAGCACGATTCATTTAAAATGTACCCTTCAATGAGTAAATCCAGCAGCATATTGCATAGAACAGGCAGCGGATCCTCCCGCTGGCCCACTGACCCTTGTAGAACATTCACTTGGCAGACCTGTAAGAGACTTGGCTTTTGTGGATTAGAATTGACAGCAAGGGCACCTGTTGGAGCCCTAGGGTCTAGAAAAATTTATAGGGAGAAAAAAAAAATGCATGCTTGGACATCATGCCAGCCCCAAAGCTTGTGCTTAAATTTTTGGGAGTGGTGTGAATAAGCATTTAATGCTATTAAAATGAAACACTCCAGAGGATGTGTAGTAGAATGCAGTGCGCTTATAAACACATGCTTCCAGCAACTCTAAGTGGTAATGCATAGATAACCTAATTATCACAAGCACAATGAGGTGATCCATGCAGGCTGGTTTGGTTAGCACAATATCCTGCATCTAGAAAGTGCTGGATGAGTGTTGATGACAATAATATTTAGGAAAAAGGTATTTGCTAAAGATCTTAAAAATCAAGGGGGCTGGTGGATTTGGACCTGGCTGTCTGGTTCCAAGGCCTAACACTACCTCCTGTGCCACACATCTGGGAAGGAGGACTACTTTCTTAATTTTATACATTTGTAAAAGTTTACATATTCATTGTAGAAAAATCAGAAAACACACACAAAAGGAAAGAAAAAAGTAGAAACGCTGTAATGGGCCATCTCCAAATTTTGGTGTTTCCTTGTTGCTTTTTCTACACTTCTGAGGGGTATGTACTGTGCAGTATACAGAACCACGTGCAACTGTTTTTAAGAAGCTCATCTTGGGACTTCCCTGGTGGTCCACCAGCTAAGACTCTGGGCTCTCAGTGCAGGGGGCCCAGGTTCGATCCCTGAGTGGGGAGCTAGATCCCACCTGCTGCAACTAAGAGCTGGCCTGCAGCAGCTAAAGATCCCTCAATGCCTCAGTGAAGATCCATCATCTTGTGTGCAGCAGCTAAGACCTGGTGCAGCCTAATAAGTAAATAAATAAATAATGAAGAAAAAGAAGCTCATCTTCAGCTGCACTTGATTGTCTTCTCTTTCTTCTCCTTGACGTTGTGTTGCACGCCCCCATGTCATTTGGCAAACCTGGAGGCTGGGGTCTTTAGTGCTGCAGCGGGATCCAGCATAGGAGTTACAGAACACACTGGGAAAATAATCTGGTAACGAGGGGGAGGAGTCCTTTTAAACCCACAGTCCTCACCGAGCAAGACAGATGCCAGCTATAGGCAGGCCCCAAACAAGGCTGTCCCCGCCTTGGGGCAATAAGTGTCAATCACGTTCATCTTTCAGTCCAAACAAACTGTTTGCATCTGATCATGGCTAGAACTGTAGCTCAAGTGGTAAGGAATCTGCCGGCGATGCAGGAGACCAGGGTTCAATCCCTGGGTTGGGAAGATCCTCTGGAGAAGGGAATGGCAATCCACTCAAGTATTCTTGCCTGGAGAATTCCATGGACAGAGAAGCCTGGCAGGCTATAGTTCATGGGGTCACAAAGAGTCAGACATGACTGAGTGACTAACACATACACACACAGAAAACATTGCACTGTCAAAGCAGTAGTTGTGAAGATGAAAGGAATACAGAAGTGAAAGAGGGAGCAGCGCTGGGGATCAGGCAGCCCTTGTCCACATGAGCTGGGGCCTGCAGTTTTCCCTTTGGTAGGACAAGAGGACAAAATGATTGCTGCGATTTGTTTTATTTTTTAAAGGCTGTAATTCTATGTGTTATATATTTTATGAAAACATTAGTCTCCATGGCACAATGAGTGTTGCTCTCCAGGCTCACAAAGAGCCACTTGAGAAGCAGCGATAGAGTTTTACAAAAGTGAAGCAAGGATGTTGGCAAACAAAGCGAGACTGGGAGGTGAGTTCAGTGAGCAGATATTCATTCACCCCCCCCCCCCTTTTAAAATATCAGAGTTCTTGAGATTTCCCTTGGGTTTTCAAGTTGTCAGTCCCTGCACTCCTCAGGGTGTGTGAGTCCCCCAGAAATCAAAAGGGAGCTGTCTTTCCCCAGCCACGAGAAGAGGCTTTGCTGCCTTAGTTGGGTGGGGAGGTGTGATCCTTTGTGGATTGCAGGACATCTGGAACCATGGGGAGCCTTTGATTTCTGTCTTTGTGCAAAGTTACAAGTGGTCTTTGGAAACAGCCTTGTTTTTTAGGTCTAGCTGAAACTTAATCTTCCAGAAGAGATTTCTCTTCTCTTGTCAAATAAGGTGTGCATGTGAGGAACTCCTGATGTTCTCTTCCAGGTGACGAGGAGGAGGTGTGGCCAGCATCCTCTGTGAGGGACCAGGGCTGCTGGCCAGAGTCTGGATTTCAGGAAGTAGCTGCTGGAAGCTGCTGGAAACAACCCTCAGCGCTGCATGTTTCCTGTTCAGCAGGGGACAAAGACCTTTAGGGCCTCTTTGAGGTGGGACTGGAAGGGGGCTGCTGCTTCCCAGCCTCATAGTGAGGAGGTGGGCATGGTCCTTGGCTGCTGGGCTGAGAGACAGAGTTGGGCTGTTCATGTATTCATTCATTCATCGGTTTCTTCATTCATTCAGTTGGCATTTACTCGCTGGGTCAGTTCCAGGTGTGGACTCCTGGCAGGCTCTTGCTGGTCAGAGTGGCTTGTTGCAGGTGGGTGTTTTGGGTGGGGAAAGGGGGCCTCCAGCTTTCCACACTCATTGGAATCTTGTTTTCAAGGCTGGCCAAGGACTGCCTGGTCCCTTGGGGCTGCTTCCAGGGCTGCTGGGGCATCTGAGGGCCAGTCAATGTGTGGAATGCAGGCAGTTGGCCACAGAGACTAGGCTTCTCCAGAGCGAAGAAGGTAGCAGAAGAATGTGATTAAAAAGTGGAGTCTACCCATCCATGACGTTTGGAACCTGGCCTAATTGTCTGGTAATGTAATATTTTGCTCAAGGCCAAGTTCTCTTTCTTGTTGTTGCTGTGGCTTCCTGTTAACCCAGAATAGATACTTTGTCTCCCTCCAGCTTCTAGATGTGGGGACCATAGATCAATGAAATACAGAAAAGCATGTTTCTTGTGGTCTGAAAACCTTGGTGGAGACAGCACAGTCAGTTATGGGAACATTGTTAGAAAGACGTAGAATCTTTTTTTGCCCGCAAAGTGGGCTCTGGTCCTATAACCCCTGACCATGGCAGTATCTCATACCAATCAATTGATGTGGTTTTACTTTATTGCCTCAAGGGAAGGTGGAATTCATTACCGGTTTTCATGATTCATTTCTTTTTTTCCCAGTGTTCAGGGTTTTCTCTGGGTTGAAGTTCGCAAGCTCTTCGGTTATGCAGCTTGGTGGCTGAAGTGATTCAGGTCTTCTGCTCGCTGTAGTCATCTCCCACCTTTGTGATGATGACCTAGATATCATTCACTTATATCACTTCTCTAAGTGGGAATATTTCTAGAGGATGATCTCAAGTTTGTCAGATTTTTATTATGGTAAAATACAGGCAAGTAGAATTGTAAGCGATGGTGTCAATACAACAGTAAAGAGCAAAATGGGAAGAAAAGAAACAGACTAGAGAAAGAACCCTCTTTCTCAGCAAGATCAGAGCTCCCTAAAGTGATTCACAGCAGCCAAGTGATTCCTGGATCTCTCCACATGGGGAGGAATTCGATTTTGAGATTCCAGGAAGGAGGATGCTGATGATGGGTTAGGCACAATTGTCAGGAGACCCATTGACAACTATTGTGCATTCATTTTCTGTCCTTGGATTTCTGCAAACTGCTCAAGTTCTGGTTCTGTGGGGCCAAAGCAATGATGAGATAAAGCCCAGGGATGGGGTGGTTGGCTCAGATACTCAGCTTGGCTGGCCGGGGGTGTGGGGTCCCTTGGAGGCAGCCTCAGAGCCCACGCTCCCAGTCCCTATGTGGTCAGGGCCAGAGCTATCAGCACCTCTCCCTACCTGTGGCCTCCAAGGACCATGCCCCAGCCTCTCCCACGACATAGAAGACATGGAGGAGAAGCTACTGTCCACCTGGGTGCAGCTGGGGAAGCTGGAAGGAAATGCAAGCAGGGCCACCCAGCCTTGGTCATCAGAGACTCCTCTGCCCATGCTAACATCCCTGCCGCACACCAATCCTAATTATGCTCTAGGACAAGAAGCCATCCACTGGTTCCGGCAGCCCATTCCAGGACAAGGGGGCTGTGGCACAACTGAGCCCGCATGACTGCCTGCCAGATGGGCTTAGGCTGTGGCTAGACCCTGCTCCCTCCATCTCTTGTCACCAGCTTCCAGCAGTGCCCTTAGAGTTGGACCTGCCTTTCCTGCTGCAGAAATGTCTCTTTATCTCCTTACTTATTCCTCCCTCCCCCCGTGTCCGTTTCCTCTGTACCGGTCCCTCTCCACACTTGAGCCCTCCTGTCCCACCTGCCTCTCTCCTCCATAACTTTGGTTCAGGTTCTCCTTTTCTCAGATCTAGGCTCGCCAACCCCTCTGAGCTGGTCTTGAGCTGTCGCATCCCCCCACCTTCCATGCTGCTGGCAGTCAGTTACCTTCTTATGGCACTGGTGACATGTTACCCCTGTCTCTGGAGACTATCGGGGCCAGCTGATCCCTGTGGCTCCACTGTCCTGCCCTGCTCCAAACATCAGGTGGGTCTCCACCCTCCTCCCAGGCTTCCTCCTCTCCCTTCTCAAGGCTCCACTTACATATTATGGAGATCTGCTTATAAGCCTGAGTGGTCCTCACAGAGAGGCAGAGGGTCTCACTTGAATACCTAAAATCCAGCATGGTACCTAGGACAGGCTCACTCTATTGGCTGACTGAGCAGAAGGATGCTGTGTTCTTTGGAGGATGTACACATGTCATCCTTACATCCTGCCATATAGTCTATAACACCTATACTTTGAATGCTTAATGAAAGAGGGAGAAGCAGAACCATTTTAGCAGGAACATTGGTTTGGTGTCTGTAGTAGGAGACGGGGTAGAATTTGACTTTTCATTGTCACCGTCATCATCTTGATCACCACCACCGTTATCACCAAGCACATTTGCTGAGTGCCCATCTGGTAATGGAATATAGATCCTAGACAATGTGAAGATCTTTAATTTTACAAGAAACAACACCAATTTATTATTATTTTTTAATCACTCGGGAGACAAACAGTGAGAAGCACTTACTTTAAAAGGGGTGAAGGAAAGAAGAGCAGGGAGCAGGCAGTGAGACTCTGAGCACAGACCACACAGTGGGAGGATCTTGGCTCTTTTCTGCAGGAAGCTGGAAACCGCGGTGCATCCTGTGTGTGTGCTTAGTTGCTCAGCCAGGACTGACTCTTTGAGACCCCAGGGACTGTAGCCCACCAGGCTTCTCTGTCCCTGGGGATTCTCCAGACAAGAATACTGGAGTGGATTGCCATGCTCTCCTCCAGGGGATCTTCCTGACCCCAGGATTGAAACCATGTCTCCCATGGCTCCTGCATTGCAGGCCGATTCTTTACCCACTGAGCCACTGGGAAAGCCGGTGGTGCATCCTACATAGTAGCAGAATGGGGCCTCATGGGGAGGAGAGCAACTGCCAGCCACAGAGGACTGACGAGAAGGGTCAGCCTGGGTGTGGGGTGTTCCTGGAGGAGCAGGATGGCTTCTGATGGTTCCCGTGTGTCTGAGCCTCCTAGGGCCTGGGGAGACCTGGCAGTAGGCCTTGGAGTGAAGGTGGGGCCAGGGGTCCCTCAGCTGCTTGAGGTCTTGGCTGGTCTCTCAGTTTCCCTGCAGAATAAACCATCTCAAGCCTGTTTTTTGTGGTTGACTGGCTTGGGCTCTGCAGGCCTTCTGCCCGCACCTGGTACTGCTTGAGGCTGCCCAACATCTGGATCTGGTGCCCTGCAGGGTCTGGTGAAAGACTGGACTTGACCAGGGTGCCAGATATCTGAAGGACTCTTCCTCTCCAGATGGCCTCCCCTGAAGCATCCTACACAGGCATGGTTCTATCCCCACTGTATTCTCTCTCTCTGTTCATGGAGCCACAAGCCTGCATTAAATATGGGAGCCTGATTCCTGGGCAGTGGTCCAGGAGGCAGGGGTGAGTCCTCTTGGAGAGTGGCTTGGACTCCTGTTTCTGAGTCGGGTTTGAGCTAGTGCATCCCTTGGAGGTGTATTTAGCTTACATAACCCACTTTGATGGAAAGAGAACATCAAAAAACAAAATACAACTGTCTGTAAAATTTCAGTTTGTATGTGCTGCTGTTCTTTGCTGGGAAAAGTCTGCTTTAAAGGATGTTTGCAAACACTAGAGGTGAATTCCACAGCAGACACATCCCCTCCTCAGCTCAGTGCACGGCTATTCAGCAACTTGGAATGAGGGCATGTTGTGGTCTGTGTGGACCCTTTACTGGTACCCAGGGGTGCAAGGCTGTGTACTGCCAGGCAGTCTCAGCATTGTTGCCCCCCCACCCCAATGCCTGGCCCTCCCTAGCCAGGCCCTGACCACCCTCCAAGCGAAGCCCCTGGACTTGACTTCTCTGTGCCCCTACCCTGACCCAGCTCCCCTCAGATGTTCCCCCATGGAGCATATGGTTTTGCATTTCTGAAAGACAAATCCTTAATCTGAAACATCTTGGCGGGTTGAGCCTCTTGTTAGATGATAAGTGAGTTCATTGATGGGAAGGCTGTCAGATAGTGCAGAGAGGTGCCTCTTTGAGGGTCGAGAGCCCCTCAGGCACCCAGAGTCAACCAGGGCAGGGTGGGCCACTGGGTGCAGTGAGGAAGGGGTTTCGGGATTTTGGTTCTTTATTTTCTTCTGACTGTGCCATGCGCATATGGGATCTTAACTTCCTGACCCTGACCGGGGTTAGAACTCATGTCCCTGCAGTGGAAACGGGGAGTCCTAACCACTGGACTGCCAGGGAAGTCCCGAGTTTCAGTTCTAACCCAGGTCTTCTCTGTTAACTCATTGTTCTTCCCTTTTTGGTGGGGAAAAAAAGTAATTTCAAAATATAATGATTTAGGTTTGAGTACTAAAACTATCAACTATCATCATCAACAACAGTATGTGTGTGTGTGTGTGTGTGTGTGTGTTAGTTACTTGGTCATGTTTAACTCTTCGCGAGTACATGGACTGTGGCCCGCCACACTTCACTAGCCATACAATTCTTCAGGCAGAATACTGGAGTGGGTTGCCATTTCCTTCTCCAGGGAGTCTTCCCAATCCAGGGATTGAGCCCAGGTCTCCTGCATTGCAGGCAGATTTTTTACCTTCTGAGCCACCAGGGAAGTCCAACAACAGTACGATAAGTTAAAGTCTGCACTCCAGTCTTGAGTGGATTTTGCTCAACACTCTGTAGCATGGGCTCCCGGGCCCCTTTCAGGTCGGTGCCCAGAGGACTGTGCTGAGATCCAGGAGGGCATTGCCCAGGCCCTACCCCAGGGTTTCTCCATGGACCTGGCCAACCGGAGGGTCACTTGGAGAGAGGTCAGTGTTTCTTCCCTCTCTCTCCTGCTTTGGGGCCCTGTTCCCGACAGTGCCCTCATCCCTGCATCACCTCTGTGCTAGGAGCCCCTCCCTATGTGCTCTGGGGTGACCACCTCTTCCCCTGGCTCTTGGCAGATGTGGCTTCAAGCCAGGTGTACCTCACCCTCCTCTCCACCGTCATTGGCCAAAGCACCACACATGGCTGTGCCTAAATCAGAGAGCTGTGCCCCGGGCTCGGTCCTGCAAGGAGGGGCCTCACTCAAGGCCCAGCTGTCAGGGGCTCCCACGCAGACCCCTTTACCTGCAGGTGTGCCCACTGTCCAGCCAGGGCAGGCTGCCTCTCTACATGCTCAGCCAAAGACCTCAAAGGCAGGTGCCAAAGACCACACAGTGCCTCCAGGTGGGACTCACTCGGGGTGCTCAGGGGAGGGGGTGCTCTCAGCAGAGCTCCCCCTACCCCATGCCCCTGCTCTCCTGCCTCCTCATGACCCCTCTTAAAATATAACCCCTGTTGGTCACTTGAACTGAGACCCCGTGTCAGCCTCTAGGGTCTGGGGAGGATCCCCTTGCTTACTGGCCATGTAACTTAAGTCAGGTTATTCCAACTGAAAGGCAGGCCCGCCTTCTTAGGTGGTGTGAGGATGCAGAGAGACAAGTACATGCAAAGCTCCTGGAAACAAGCCTACAAGCTGAGGCCGGCAGAGGAGCAGGCCAGAGCTGCCTGAGTTTGCTTGGCACTTTCTTGGTGGCTCAGACGGTGAAGAATCTGCCTACAATGCAGGAGACCTGGGTTTGATCCCTGGGTTGGGAAGATCCCCTGGAGAAGGGAATGGCAACCCACTTCAGTACTTGTCTGGAGAATCCCATGGACAGAGGAGCCTGGTGGACTACAGTCCATGTGGTTGCAAAGAGTCCAATAGGACTGAGTGACTAACACTTTCACCTTCCGGCTGGGAGTGCCCCTGTTTTTCCAAAGGAACAGGAGACACTGTAGAGCCCTCCTATGCACGTCTCTCTGCTGAGATGAAGAGAGATGGGCATTTTTGGCTGAGCTCCAAATTTCAGGCTGCATGCAGACTTGGCTCCGGGCCTGGGTGTCCCTTGTGGCACAGGGCACTCAACTTAGGTGAGGCAGGGACAGGCTGTGGCCAGGGAGGCCGACGGGGCAGGGGAGAAAGGTGCCCGAGAAGAAGGCCAGGAACCACAAACTGAGTCCCTCGACCACTCTCGCCGACTTCCTCCAGCCTCTGGCACGTCTTCTTGGCCCCAGAGAGAGCAGACTGTAAGCGCCTGCAGGTCTCCTGGGTTTTTGTGCAGAGTCTGCGGCCCTGTGGTCTCCTGGGTTTTTGTGCAGAGTCTGCGGCCCTGGACCACTCTTCTTCCCCATCAAGCCAGGGCATAGAGGACCCCACTGCACCCTTCAAGGTGGAGGTGGGAGCTGATTCTAAATTTACCCTGAATACAAGTTTCTACTTTGCTTTAGCACACAACGGCCCACAGTGCTCCCGTCTGGCTGACCCCTGACAGGACAGGCATCTGTCCATGCCCTGTGGATTGGGCCTTGTAGAGGTGGCATGGAGAAATGGGAGGTGTGTCCACTGTCTGATGAGTCAGGGGCTGGTGCCAGGCCCCTGACCCTATGTGGTATGAGGCCAGACTCTGGGTTAGGAGCCTGGGGGTGGGGGAATTGGGGTCTGCATTAGAAATCCTCACTCTTGACCACTTTCTAACTGTGAGCTCAGGACTCCAGGTACCTCTCTGCGTGTTGATGTCCATATTTCAAGAACGCTGAGCTCACATGGTACCTGTGGGCTCAGAGGTGCCCATACTCTCATTGACTCTTGGGATGAATTGTCAGACATCTCTTCCTCAGTCACTCAGCACCTCTAGGAGCAAGTGAGAGGCCTCTTTTGCTCTTAAACAAAACACTGAAGCCCATGAACTCTTAAGCCCTCCTAGTTAAAGGATTGCAATTTTCTATAGTCCCACAATAACCTCTTCTATTAGCAGCTTCCTCCAATTCACATGCACGCGCACACACACACACATTTCCATAATCCTTTATTATGAAGCCCTATCTTTCAACCTTCCTGGATCTATAGCTATGAAATGAAGTCAGCAGGGTTTGCTGTACCAACCTCAGACACCCAAGGACGCATAAATAAAAAGGAAGCCCCCTTTTAGATGTTGATGATGGGCGAAGATGCCCTGAGAAAGACAAGCATGCAAGGCTCCCTGGCTTGGCCATGTCCCGTGAGAGCCTTTCAAATCTGTTTGTTTTTCAAATCATTAACGCTGGAAAACAACTGACAGTGCTTCTCATTTCACTTTCCCAGGCTACACTCTGTCACCCTCTTCTCCCTCTGTTACTACCGAGCCATGAACAGCACAAAATCCCAGGGCTTGCAGCTCGCTTTCCTTGCTTTTGCTCCTGTCCACCATGGAGGCTGCATCTCTCCCATAAAAACACAGGGAGACCACCCTATTAAACCTAGAGACGTGGGCTGGGGAGGGAGGTGAGAGGGATGTTCAAGTGGGAGGGGTCATGGGTAAACCTATGGCTGATTCATGTTGATGTTTGGTAGAAACCAACACAATACTATAAAGCAATTATCCTTCAATTAAAAATAAATAAATTTAGAAAAAAAGCTGAAGGATCCAGAAGGTCTCTGTCTTTCCCACAGAAGAACTCTTCATCCCCACTCTTTCTTACACGCATTCTCTGTCCGTAGCACTTGCTTTATTATTGTTTTTCTCAGGGCTGCAAATTACTTCAAATAAACAAGCCGGTACAGAAAAAGTATTGGCCGGAACGCTTGGTTCCCACCACATGATTATTCTATGGGAACATTGCGCCTTCTGGAATACTGGGGCAAGGTGATGGATGGTACCTGCTGCACAGGATGTTCTGTTCTGAGCCGCAAGTTGGAGGCTTCCATTCCCGCGCCCGTTCTTGCACAGGTCTGCAGTCCCTGAGAAGAACCGGAGCTCACAGGGTTCTCCAGGACCCTGTTTCCTTTGCCCCGGGGCTAGCATCTGGCACAGGACGCAGACTCTGGAGCCAGCACTACTTGTGCTGTCTGTATGCTTGGCTGACAAGCACCTCCGCAGGACAGAAGCGTATCTTCAGGGATTTTTGAACCTTTGTCAGAGGTTCCCCCGACAAAGCTGGCTGGTGGGCAGGGCAGAAAGAAACTGCTCTGGCTGGGGTCTACTCCATATGGAACCTGCTGGAAGGTAGATCCCCATCAAGCCCACCTGCCCCTGCCCAGGACTTGTCTCCAGTCTCTCCCTGGCTCCTCTTCTGCCCATTGAGCACACTCAGCCGTCTCTCATGGGGTCGACCGAGTAAAGAGGTGAAGGGTGCCCAGTGCAATCCCGTCTATAGTGGACGCCTAGTCAAGTTTGACTTCCTCTCCCCTGCCTGAAATGTGAGTGATGCTGATTTCCTATGACATGTTGAACTTGCAGCTTGCAACCTAATGACTCCCTGCTCCCCACCTGACCCCCGTGGAGGCAGCCTCACCCTAGTTCACCTTTCCCGTGAGCACATTCTAACTACCCCAGGGCTCACTTTTCAGGAGATAGGTGGGGGCTCTGGGAACATATTCTTTAGGACTGTCTGTCTCATTATGGGCTTTCCTGGTGGTTCCACCTGCCAATGCAGGAGACGCAGGTTCAATTCCTTGGTCAGGAAGATCCCCTGGAGAAGGGGAAACCTGTAAGTGTCAACGCCGCCATGGTTGGAGGTTTTCATGGAAGGTTCCCCAGAAAGTCTGCTGGGGACGACAGCAAATGAACTCAGAAGACAAGGAAGCCACGAGGAGAGACATGTCCCCTGGAGGGTGAAGAAGCCTGGTCACCGGCCACCCAGCTAAACACGAAGGGGATGAAAGTATTTGCAGCACAGGGTAAGGTGGCATTTCTGTTTTATTGGAAACAAGAGGAGTGAGGGCTTCACGGCAGCCAGAGGGTGTCGAACCATTTTTCTGGCAGAGTGAAGGCTACCAGATGCGGGGAGGGAATAGCTCTGCACTTCCCAGTGGCCTTGCAGAGCTACTGAGTCATAGCCAGAGAGCAACTGAAATGACACATATTTCCACGTTTGCTGTTGTTGAAAGACTGTCAAAGCAAGCTTCCCGGGCACAGCTCTGCGGCCCTTCTCAAGCTGGTCTAGGAATTGTTTACAAGCCCGGGTTTAATGCCCTGCCAGGAATCAAGCATCACAACTGGACTTCTCGGATATCCGCAGGAACCAAGGAGCCGGACGAGAGGGAGGGATCTAATCTGAGCAAGAAGGAGGCGGAGCAGGAGCCAGCTCTCTCGGTGATTCGGATGACCCGCCCTCGTCCTCGCACTGCCCTGCAGACTTCTGCTGGCAGGACTTCACGTACCACTGATATTTTTATCTGTGTTAAGTGGCACTTTACCTTTATTGTTCTGGTTCCCCATCAACGTGGTTGCCATCTTCCTTTCCTGCCTTCATTCTTGCCACTGAGAAAACCCACCTGCTGCCTTTCCAATTTTGCTGGCAGGCTCGGGGTACAAAGAGAAGGGCAGGAGGTTGCTCAGTCCTGGGTTACGTGCCTGCGTTCCATGCACAGACCATCCAGGAGGGGAAAAGACCAGAAACACCCCCCGGGGCCCCCACCCCCTGGACCAGGGAAGCTGCTGCCCACGTGAGAGCCCCTTGGCGTCCTCCAGCCAGCTGGTCGGTGGCCAGGCGGCGCTGAGTGTCCTTTGTTTCTTGCGGTGATGACTTCCCTCTTGGGGTCAATTATGCAGCCTAATAGCTGTTATTACTTCTGAACAAAGTGTGCCTCACAGCCTGTGGCAGCTTAAAGGGCAGCCCTGCCCACCAGCACCCTGCCACCCTCCAAAGATGGCAGGGAGGGGTGTGGGGAGGGGGCCCCCAGCAGGTAGAAGTTGGTGGGTTGGTGACTTAGCTGGTCCTCTTGCAGTCACCACCCTGCCAGGAGCGTGAGTTAGCAGAGGGCACTTGTTTGTTCGAGAGACTGGAACGGGAGGAGCTGACATGCTGGGGAGACACTCAAAGGGACTGATGTCTTTTGGACCTGTCTGGGAGGCTAGTTCGGAGAGTGAAGAGCAGGTGCAGAGCTTGGTTTGCCCTGGTGCCTCATTCAAGAGAACTGAAGTTCAAGGGGTGGCTCCTGGAAGCCGGATTTGGAGGGAAGCTCGGAGCTCATCTAGTCCTAATCTCTACTTTTCCTCGGACTCCCTAGCATTCATCTCTGATTTTCCATGACTTCTGATGGACCCTTAAAGAGAGGTAAGCCCCACTCCCTGGAGGGTGGGTGTTACAACGTGGTTCTCATTGGTCACCCTCAGCATGTCTTCAGCCAGGATGGTGAACCCCGTGGGCAGGGGCTGTGTATACTCCCTGGGGCTTGTGCAGCATGCATGAGCTGACCCCAGGTAGTTTTGGAGACAAATGACAAAACCCAAGCCAACAGTGCAGAAATCTCATTCTGTCTTTTTGTTTCATAGACAGTTCTGGAATGTTTCACAGGCTGAAAAGGGATGCATCCGAGCACCACCTCCCCTAGTATATTTATTTATTCCATTTATTTTTTTGGCTGTGCTGGGTCTTCATTGCTGTGCACAGGCTTCCCTGGCTGCAGTGAGCGGGGGCTACTCTGTAGTTGTGGTGCACGGGCTTAGTTGCCCTGCTGTATGTGGAATCTTCCCAGACCAAGGATCAAACTTGTGTCCCTTGCATTGGCAAGTGCATTCTTTTTTTTTTTAAATAGGTAGTTTTGTATTTTTATTTTTTCATATTTCATTTACTTTTATTTATTTATTTAATTTAAAAAATTTGTTTATTTTAATTGGAGGCTAATTACTTTACAATATTCTAGTGTTTTTTGCCATACATTGATGTGAATCAGGCATGGGTTTACATGTGTTCCCCATCCTGAGGCAAGTGGGTTCTTAACCACCAGATAAGCAGGGAAGTCCTCTCCTTGTATATTTGATGGAGGAATTTAAGAGGACACCAAAGGAGGGCTATGAAAGGGAGAGATAGTGTGGATGGGTCTTGATTGCCATTGGTTCTGCTGGGCCAGTGTGCGTGTTCACAGTCATCAGGTCAAATCCTTTGCCGGGGGAACTTGCTTCCCCTGATGGAATGTTCTGGAGTGAATGGCTTTGCTGCAGCTCTCCTTGGGGCTTATTTTCTTTCAAGGATGATGCAGACTTCTGGAGATCCCTGACAGGGCTGAGGTGGGTACAGTTTTGCCGTTGTTCAGTTGCTCAGTTGTGTCTGACTCTTTGCAACCCCATGGATGGCAGCACATTAGGCTTCCCTGTCCTTCACCATCTCTTGGAGTCTGCTCAAACTCATGTCCATTGAGGGCTTCCCCGATGGAATTAGAATCTGCCTGAGAACACTTAAAGCTCAACATTCAGAAAACTAAGATCATGGCATCTGGTCCCATCACTTCATGGGAAATAGATGGGGAAACAGTGGAAACAGTGTCAAACTCTATTTTTTTGGGCTCCAAAATCACTGCAGATGGTGATTGCAGCCATGAAATTAAAAGATGCTTGCTCCTTGGAAGGAAGGTTATATTCAACCTAGATAGCATACTGAAAAGCAGAGACATTACTTTGCCAACAAAGATCCATCTAGTCAAGGCTATGGTTTTTCCAGTAGTCATGTATGGATGTCAGAGTTGGATGGTGAAGAAAGCTGAGCACTGAAGAATTGATGCTTTTGAACTGTGGTGTTGGAGAAGACTCTTGAGAGTCCCTTGGACTGCAAGGAGATCCAACCAGTCTATCCTAACGGAGATCAGTCCCGGGTGTTCATTGGAAGGACTGATGTTGAAGCTGAAACTCCAATACTTTGGCCACCTCATGTGAAGAGTTGACTCATTGGAAAAGACCCTAATGCTGGGAAGGATTGGGGCAGGAGAAGGGGACAACGGAGGATGAGATGGCTGGATGGCATCACTGACTCGATGGCCATGGGTTTGGGTGGACTCTGGGAGTTGGTGATGGACAGGGAGGCCTGGCGTGCTGTGATTCATGGGATCACAAAGAGATGGACACGACTGAGCAACTGAACTGAACTGAACTGAGAATGCAGGAGACATAAGAGATGTGGGTTCAATCCCTGGGTCAGGAAAATCCCCTGGAGGAGGGCGTGGTAACCCACTCCAGTATTCTTGCCTAGAAAGTCTCATGGGCAGAGGAGCCTGGTGGGCTACAGTCTATGGGGTTGCAAAGAGTCAGACACGACTGAGCGGCTGAGCACTCACGCATGTCCATTGCGTCAGTGAGGCCATCAAACCAGTTCATTCTCTGTTGCCCCCTTCTTCTCCTGCCCACAATCTTTCCTAGCATCAGGGTTTTCTTTCCCATGAATCTTTTTCAGGGTTTTCAATAATGAGTTGTTTTAGTCTAAAAGCAAAATATTAGCTTTTCTGTCTAATCCTTTAGCTCAGTCACGGGGTTTTTATGCAGTTAGGCAGTACAAGTCTTTTTGCTAGCACGCACCTCTTAACTGTTTGGCTACAGCTCAGTTCAGGGTGAGGGGCCCAGCTGCTGACACACTGTGTTTGATCCCACACTTTCAAGCGACCACTGGGCTGCCCTTCCCCACCATCATGAGTTGTAAACATTGCCCACCACCAGGGTCTCTGGCAATGCCCCTGTTGAGCCATGGTTCTGTCAATGAGGGCTTCCCTGGTGGCTCAGAGGGTAAAGCATCTGCCTGCAGTGTGGGAGACCTGGGTTTCATCCCTGTAGCTTGCCAGGATCCTCCGTCCATGGGATTCTCCAGGCAAGAATACTGGAGTGGGTTGCCATGCCCTCCTCCTGATGATCTTCCCAACCGAGGGATCAAACCTGTGTCTTTTGCATCTGCTACATTGGCAGGTGGGTTCTTTACCACTAGTGCCACCTGAGCTCCATCTTAGCCTCTCTCCTTCTCAGACTCCTGGGAGCCTTTCAAGGCATGGGAAGAGGACCTCCTGGGGAGACATCCTGAGGGCTCAGAGTCCCCAAGCCATTGGCTGCCCCTTCCTGGAGAAGGAAACGGCAACCCATTCCAGTACTCTTGCCTGGAGAATTCCATGGACGGTACAGCCCATGGGTTTGCAAAGAGTCAGACACAACTGAGAGACTTTCACTTTCACTTTGTTATAATGTTTGGTCCCTTGTCCTCAGTTACCTGAAATTCCTTCAGAGTCATAGAGGTGAAAAATGGACATCCCTTTATACCATACCTGAGTTTATGTTAATGAGGTGGCTTTTGGACCACACCTAAGGGACTTCTGGTGGCTCAGAAGGTAAAGAACTTGCCTACAATGTGGGAGACCCAGGCTTGATCCCTGGATTGGGAAGATCCCCTGGATAAAGGAATGGCTACCCATTCTGGTATTCTTGCCTGGAGAATTTCATAGACAGAGGAGCCTGGTGGCTACAGTCCAAGGGGTCACAAAGAGTCAGACACGACTTAGTGACTAACAGTTTCACTGAATATGAGGAGCTGGTTGCCAGGGGAATCAATAAGAATGGGGGGGGGGTAGAACTTTCAGCCCCATGTCCTGGTTTCCAGAAAGTGGAGAGGGGGCTGAATCAATCACCAATGGCCACTGATTTCACCAATCATGCCTGTGTAATGAAGCTGCCACAAAAGTCCAAAGGAATGGATTCAGAGAGCTTCTGGGTTGGTGAATCAGAACTTGTCCTTGTGCTGCTGGGCTGGACCTCAAACACCACAGGGACAGAAGCTCCTTTGTTCGGGACTTCTCTTCATCTGGCTTTAACATCCTCTGCAATTAGCAGGTGATCTAATGAGTCAACGGATTTTGTCAGTTCTCTGAGCTTCTCTAGCAAATTAATGGAATACAAGGTGGAGGTCGTGGCAACCTCTGATCTGTGGCTGGTCAGAAGCAAGGTGACCAACTGAACTTGCAGTTGGCATCTGGGTGGAGGGTGGTCTCCTGGGAGTGAGCCCCTAACCTGTGGGATGTGACACTATCTGTAAATAGATAGAGTGGAATGAAATTGTGGGGCACCCAGTCAGGGTCTGCTGAGAATTGCATGGTATAGGAAAAACACAAACAGTATCACATGGTCACAAGCTGTAAGCAGGTAAGTTTAACATAGTGGAAAAGACTCAGAGTAAATGCTTTCCTGAGGTGGGACAAATACCAGGGTCAGGCTAGGAAGTGGTTGAAACAGTTGGTGTTTAGTAAGGGAAGTGTGGAATGATTGCTTGTTAACTCTGAGGCATTTACGTGTGTATTGCCATTTTGTTTATTCTTGGCATGCACGGAGCATCCTCGGGCAGCCAAGCTGAAGCTCTAGTCTGCTGGCTTCTGTGCCCAGGCTGCAGGAATGGCTATTTCTTTGGTGGCACTGCCTCCAATTATAGGCACAGTGTCCTGCTGGAAAGAAGAAGGTCTTTGAAGTACTAGCAAGCTTCACACTGGACAAAAATGTTGCTCTGATGCTATGGAGGGAGCTCAGCCCACTTGCTGGATCTTGGGGACAACATTGCTCTGGTCCAGTAGGGCCCCACTGCCCTCTTGAGCTAACCTGAGGGGACCAGCCACCCAGCCTCATACGGTCAGTAAGGAGGGGGTGTCCTGCCAGGAGAGGTGCTCTCCACCTTGAACCCAGGCTTCCACGTGACTGTCTGCTCAGTGGCAGGTCCACGTGTCTCCTGGTTCTGGGATGTGAGCTGCGGTGCTGGGCCTCTGGGTGATGTCATTGTAGGTGTGGGTGTCCAGGGTCATGATGGTGTCCAAGGTCATGATGAACAATTCCTTGTAGTTGCCCTTCCCCTCTAAATGTCTGTAAATGTTAACATCTTTGTAAGTTTGGGGAACACTCAGCCTAAACTGGATGAATAAAAATTGCAAAATTACAGCTCTGGGGAGTGGGCTGTCCCTAGAATGACTGGAGCCCTTCCCCAACTCCTTCTCTTTTCCTTTCAAAATAGTCAGGATATGAAGCCTGGGACTCACAGGGAAGGTTTGTTTCAGACCCCACAGAGGTGCTTCCAGTAAGGCAATGAGATTTGCTTTCTCTGTACTGCTGTCAGCTACGCTTCATTGGACACTGAAGGGCTTTTACTTGTATAGCCGATGGCCCTGCATCCTGGACCGGGTGGCCTCTTCGGTCATTGCCCTCCTGAGGGGACTGGGGCACAGTTAACATGCCAGAATCTTGCAGTACACATCAGAGGCTGCCAGGCCAGGCAGCCAATGGCTTGGGGACTTTCTGAGCCCTCAGGATGTCTCCCCAGGAGGTCCTCTTCCCATGCCTTGAAAGGCTCCCAGGAGTCTGAGAAGGAGAGAGGCTAAGATGGAGCTCAGGTGGCACTAGTGGTAAAGAACCCACCTGCCAATGTAGCAGATGCAAAAGACACAGGTTTGATCCCTCGGTTGGGAAGATCATCAGGAGGAGGGCATGGCAACCCACTCCAGTATTCTTGCCTGGAGAATCCCATGGACGGAGGATCCTGGCAAGCTACAGTCCAAGGGGTCTCAAAGAGTCAGACACAACTGAAGTGACTTAGCACAAAAGGTGGATCTCAGACAGTCTGAACTCCTTGGTTGCTCAGAGTGTGAACTCTGGTCATAATCGACAGTGCTGGCATTTGCTTATAAGGTCTTTATGAGGCTGAGATTGGAAACCACACAGAGTGAGCACAGTTTTACAGGCTTCAGCTTGATGGACGCCTGACTTCACACTCGGTTGTTTTCCAGAGCTAAACTGGTTGACCTCCGCTGCTGCATGTACTTATCAACAACTTGGAGAAAGAGAAATTTTTCTAATTTATGAGAAAATGGAATGTTTTCTGCAGGAGCCTTTCAGGTCTGGCAGAGAGAACACCAGAAAAGGTTGAGAAAATTTAGTCCATGCTGATCCGGGCCAGTGTTTGATTAAAGGTTTTTGTAAACTTCTGCCTGAGGGAGGATTAGAGTGAAGGTGGGTGGGTTCAAGGGCCAGGTCTTATCTGAGATCAGGAGAAGTAAAATGCTTGCAAAATACTCTGGCATGGAGGACAGAATGCAGGTCACGTCCCAGGGAGACCTGCTCCCAGGAGGAGAATCCTGGGGAGCACCTGTGATTAATACCATAGAAGGGAGCAGAAGACAGTAGAGTTGGCCAGAGGGAGGTGTGCAGAATCAATGCAAGCCCACTAAGGCTGCAGCGAAGCCCCCTAAGCACTGGGGAGCAGCAGTGAGGAGCAGTGCTAAGCCTATCACCAAGCGCAAGACAGCCTGTTGATGGTTCATGTGGGGGCATCCGGTCCTACTACTTAATGGCAAACAGAAGGGGAAAAAGTGGAAACAGTAACAGATTTTATTTTCCTGGGCTCCAAAATCACTGCTGATGGTGACTGCAATCATGAAATTAAAAGATGCTTGCTCCTTGGAAAGAAAGTGATGATAAACTTAGTGTATTAAAAAGCAGAGCCATTGCTTTGCTTACAAAGGTCTATATAGTCAAAGCTATGGCTTTTCCAGTAGTCATGTGAGAGCTGGACCATAATGAAGGCCAAGAACCGAAGAATTGATGCTTTTGAACTGTGGTGTTGGAGAAGACTTTTGAGAATCCTTTGAACTGCAAGGAGATGAGCCAGTCAATCCTAAAGGAAATCAACCTTGAATATGCATTGGAAGGACAGATGCTGAAGTTGATGCTACCATACTCTGGCCACCTGATGCGAAGAACTGACTCATTAGAAAAGACCCTGATGCTGGAAAGATTGAGGGCAGGAGGAGAAGGGGACAACAGAGGGTGAGATGGTTGGATGGTATCACTGACTGAATGGACATGAGTTTGAGCAAGCTCTGGGAGATGGTAAGGTCAGGGAAGCCTGGAGTGCTGCAGGCCATAGGGTTGCAGAGAGTTGGACATGACTTAGCAACAACAACAACAATGCCCTCCTTCAGCCACCGTTCCTGCCTGTGCCTTCCAGGCTGCACCTGGAACCCATAGTTTCCCTCTTTCCAGCAGAAGCATCAAGTTGTGTGGCTGAGCTGGGGACCCCTGGCCTTTCAAGCAGCCATTGTCCTTGGAAGCTGGGTGTTGGCAGATAAATCCTAACCCCTCTTCGATGACTCCCAGGCAGCATCAGTGTGTCCCTTAGAGCTCCCAACAGGATGAGCTCCAGATGCCAACAGTGTGACTTGATGGACAGCATGCCCCTCATGAGCCTCCTTACTTCCTGCCTCACTTGCCCCTCCCCTCCTTTCCCCCTGGGCAGACAGCTGTACTAGGTGCTTGCCTCCAAGTCGGCTACTGGAGGCTCCTCACAAAGGGAGGTGCCCTCTCCACTCAGTGTGATGAAGTGGGACCCAGAGGAACATGTACTGTGCCTATGCTCCTGAATGAAGCCCCTGGTGGGGAAAATGTACCATGGAGGGTCTCCCTGACCCAAGTCTCTGTCTACCATCCCAACAAGCAGCAACTACTGAGTAGTGGTCCCTGGGGACTTCATCTGACCTGGGATGAGTGGAACCATAAAGAACACTGAGCGCTGAAGAACTGATGCTTTGAACTGCAGTGCTGGAGAAGACTCTTGAGAGTTCCTTGGACTGCAAGGAGATCAAGCCAGTCAATCCTAAAGGAAGTCAGTCCTGAATACTCATTGGAAGGACTGATGCTGATGTTGAAGCTCTGATTCTTTGGACACCTAGTGCAAAGAGCTGACTCATTGGAAAAGACCCTGATGGTGGGAAAGATTGAGGGCAGGAGGAGAAGGAGGCCACAGAGGATGAGATGGTTGGATGGCATCACTGACTCAATGGACATGGGTTTGAACAAGCCCTGGGAGATGGTGAAGGTCAGGGAAGCCTGGTGTGCTGCAGTCCATGGGATTGCAGAGAGTCGAACGTGACTCTGACAGAACAACAACATTGAGATTTATAGGAAATATATATTTGGCTGTGTTCCACAGTTCCTCGCTCACAGCTCATAAACCCTTGGAATTTCTTAAATGTAGAGAGTGATAAAACTGTCTTTTGTCATATGGATGAGGTGAATTTTAGCAGCACCTAAATATGGGGGCTGATTGCCAGGAGAACCAATCGTGATTAGAGGGCTGGAATTTCTGTCCCATCCTTTGATTTCCAGGGAGGGGAGAGGAGGTTGACTCAATTGCCACTGGCCAGTGCTTTAGATAATCATGACAATGTAATGAAGCCTCCACAAACTCTCAAAGGACAGAGTTTTGACTGTTTCAGAGAGCTTCTGTGTGCCACTGAGTTGGGCCCCAAGCTCTGTGTGGACAGAGACCTCTCTGTTCAAAATCTCAGCCTCTGAATCTCTTCATGTGACTGTTGATTCATATCTTTTAACATCCTTTTATAATAAATAGTAATCTGTTGAGGAAATGGATTTTCTTGAGTTCTGTGAGCCATTCTAGCACATTAATTGAATTGAGGAAGTGGGTGGAGGTTTGTGGGAAGCTCTGATTTATAGCAGATGGGAAGCACACACACAGAGGGGAAGCATAGGTAAAAACCTGGGTTAGTGGCTGGCATCTGAAGAGGACAGTGGTCTTGTGGGTTGGAGCATTTTACATGTGGAATCTGATGTTATTGCTGGGTAGTGTCAGAATTGAGTTGAAGTACTGAACCCCCTGCTGGCATCTAAGTGTTGCTCACCAGTGTGGGGAAGCCACACATACATGTTGGATTCATTCCAGGGATCCCAAAGAAGGGTCTTAGAGGATGCAGTCAGGTTAAGATGAGGGCATTAGAGTGGGTCCTAATCCATTATGACTGGAGTCCTTGTATAAAGAGGGAGAGACAGACACACAGGGAAGATGGCCATGTGAGAGCAGAGGCAGAGATGGGAGTAGTGCGTCTATGAGCCACCATCAGAAGCTGTAAGAGGCAAGAAAGGATTTCACCCAGAATCTTGCAGGGAGCTTGCCGACACCTCGGTTTCTGATTTCTGGACTCCAAAACTGTGAGATGATACATTTCCATTACTTAAGCACACCAGTTAGTAGTGCTTTGTTAGAGCAGCTGCAGGAAACCAGGCCTCCATACCACAGTCATCTCAGCAGTGCTTCTCTTGCTGAGCTCAGGGAGTTACTGGAAAACAGGTAAATACACCTGCCAAATGCATCCATCAGTGCAGCATGTCTGTGCATATCATGCAGTGAATCCTCGAACCCAGCTCGCTGGCATCAGCATACCCATCTGGCAGAAGAAGAAACTGAGGCTCAGAGACCACTCAGAGATTCATAGCACCACCCAGGAGTTGGAGGAGCAGTGATGGGGCTCTAAGCTTTCTGCTAGCATACTGAGCTCAACTCCATGCCCATGGGTCTCCAAACTGGAAACATAGAGTGGGTAAGATGTTTGCATAAAAGGGGAACATCTCAGGGTGGAGAGATTATGACTTTTAGAGTCATATCTCTCTAATGCGAAGAGCTGACTCATTGGAAAAGAACCTAATGCTGGGAAAGATTGAGGCATAAGGAGAAGGGTTGACAGAGGGTGAGATGGTTGGATGACATAATCGACTCAATGAACATGAGTTGAACAAACTCCAGGAGATAGTGAAGGACAGGGAAGCCTGGCGTACTGCAGTCCATGGGGTCACAAAGAGTCAGATATGACTGAGCAACTGAAAAACAATTCTCTGGCTTCAGTTTCTAGAGTCAGCTGTATGACTTTGCCTGAATTGCTTGTGCCTTGAGGTTCCATTTGCCCACCTGTATAATGGGTATAATAATGAGTAGCTTCAGTAAACAATGAAATGAATGACTTAGGTGACTATGTGAGCCTGGTCTTTTGCTTTCTGTTTCCTGCATTATAAGGAGCAGGGGTGTTTGTACATGTTGCCTGTTCTCCCAACACACTGAACCCACTGAGAATGACGGCCAACAGTGGGACCCATGATGGGTTGAGGGGACACCACGGTGAGTGATAGATTTTGTAGCACTGGAGGGGTTCCTGCAACATGTGCCCACCACATGCCCCCTTCAAGAGCCCCCTTTTTAAAAAAAAATTTAAAATAAATTAAAAAAATATTGGATGCTAGTGTTGGCCAAACCACCATTCTCTTTTGGAAGGTTCTGAAGAAGGTGTCAGCTCTTCTGAGGATGAACCACTGTGATTCTTCAAACTTGCCAGTCGCTATCAAGTTATAGACTCGGATCTGCGCTCGGCACAGACTATTCTCCTAGTAGCTATGCTGATATTGAAATGGACACAAGCTGCCCAAAGATGTGCTGTGCTCACCTGGATGCACAGCCAGAGTTTAGGCCGATTTCCTTTGATCTGATTCATCAGATCATCTGATTCATCAAGTTGGAGAAATTCACCATGCCTCCCCATCCTCCTATGGGCTTCCTTTGAAATCAACAACAAATTAATCTCCAAGGACCACAGACAATAGTTGACATAGACATGGACTGAAGCCCTCCAGGCTTCTCTGTCCATGGGATTTCCCAGGCAAGGATACTGGAATGGGTTG
Organism: Antilocapra americana; assembly: GCA_007570785.1. Lineage (NCBI taxonomy): Eukaryota > Metazoa > Chordata > Mammalia > Artiodactyla > Antilocapridae > Antilocapra > Antilocapra americana. Next base: position 12,416,224 of record ML661897.1, read on the forward strand.
CCGTTTCTTTCTCCAGGGGATCTTCCTGACCCAGAGATTGAACTTGTGTCTCCTGCAGCTCCTGCACTGGTGGCAGATTCTTTACCACACTGATCCACCTGGGAAGCCATTTATTCATTATTGGAATATAATTGTTCTACAATGTTGTGTTAATTTCTGCTGTACAACAAAGTGAATCAGCTCTGTGTATACTTATATTCCCTCCCTCTTTAACCTTCCTCACACTCCTCCCACAACCCTCTAGGTGATCACAGAGTGCCAGCTGAGCTCCACAGTGCTGTACAGCAGGTTCCCACTAGCTGTCTGTTTTACACATGGCAGCGTATATATGTCACTGATACTCTCCCATTCATCTCACCCTCCCCTCCACCCTCACCTGCCCTGAGTCCACGTGTCTGTTCTCTACATCTGCACCTCTATTCTCCTCTGGAAATAAGTTCATCTGTACCATTTTTCTAAATTCCATATATATGCACTAATACGTGATATTTGAGTATTCATTGGAAAGACTGATGCTGAAGCTGAAGCTCCTGTTACCCTGGCCACCTGATGCAAAGAGCTGACTCACTGGAAAAGACCGTGATGCTGGGAAAGATCGAGGGTGGCAAGAGAAGGGGAAGACAGAGGATGAGATGGTTGGATGGCATCACCAATTCAATGGACATGAGTTTGAGCAAACTCTGGGAGATAGTGAAGGACAGGGAAGCCTAGCGTCCTGCAGTCCATGGGGTCACAAAGCATTGGACATGACTGAGAGACTGATAACAAATTTGACGTTTGTTTTTCTCTTTCTGACTTACTTTGTATGACAAACTCTAAGTCCATTCACATCATGGCAATATCCAGGCCTTTTAGTGGCTCTGAGCAGATGGTGGGGGATGGGGTGGTCTCCAAGAGCTGGCCAAGGGCTTCCTCCTCTTCCTGTGAGTGAGAAGCCTGGCTTCAGGGACAGGGCATATGGGTGGCTGTTAGTGCCCTTGCTGGCCATGAGACAAGTGTCTGTGACCTCAGTTCTTCAGGACAAGGAGAGGCCGGGGAAGCTGAGCCATTTGTCCTGCAGGACACTCGGTGGTGATTCTCAAGCTGTCAGCAGAGTGGCTATTCAAACATGAGCCCGGATGTACCATCTGTACACTGATCTGACAGTGCCAAGGCACTCCTCTCTGGATTCCCAAGGCGCCATGGTCAGCCGTGACTGTCCCCTGACCCAGAGCCCTGAGTCAGCCCTGTCATCGCCCAGCTTGGCCCTGCTGTGGAGCCTCCCTCCACTTGCATCTGAAGAAGTGGCCCCGGCCAGTTACTACCTCTGTCTTCTTCCAGGTAACTCAGGAGGGTTGGACTAGATCGAGATTGCTCCTCCACTAAGATGGAAGCCTCACGGGGTGGCAGACACGATTCAGTTCCCAGACAGTTTAAACATCTGCTCTTCGATTTCGAGTGTTTAAGGCGGTGCCTTCAGAGGGAAGCCCAGGCCTCCAGTTTTCCAGGCTCCCTGCTCTCCCTACTGTAGCCCTGGTCATCCTGCGTTTGCTTTGTCAGCCACCAAAGGCCTTGGGAATCGTCATCTTGTATCATAACTCAGAACCAGCATGAATGACATGATTTCAAGCCAGTTAGGTCACAGCCTGCAGGCGGGTAGGCACCAGGGCTGCTTCAGGGGCTGGGGACAGGGACAATGGCCCAGCTGAAGTAGGTCCCTGCCCTCAGGCATGGCTTCCTTTTGTGTCTCTTCATTCTGTAGCCTCTGCTTCAAGTTCTGAGCTCCATTTCCAATAAGCCTTCTTCCGGTGACTCTGTGGCTGGGGGTTGCCATGATATCAGAGCACCTGAGCTGAGGGCAGGTCTCCAGGTGCTGCCTGGGGGAGGTCTGGCCCCCTGCTCTGCCCCTCTCCCTGTCCTCCCCTCAGCCCACTTGCCCAGATCCCCTGGGGTCCCCCCCATCTTGGCTTCCATCTCACTTTTGTAACACCAGCTCCTACAAGACCAGTGGCCGCTCCTGGACACCCTGCTTTCACTTTCCTGGCAGCCTGTCACTGTCTGCATTCTTCAGGACTTACTTCTGCAGTGTTTTCTCTTTATTGCTGCTTCCCCCTCAGCTAGAATGCAGACCCTGAGGGTAGGATCTTGTCTTGTTGAGAGCATCCATTGTGCTCTGAGCAGTGTGGTTCTGGGGTAAATATCCGGTGATTGAGTCAAATGCAGGAGCCGGGCTCATCTCACCCAGGGCTCCATCCTCAAGGAGTGAAACCCAGGCCCCGAGAGCCCACTGACTTGCTGGACACGGTGGCCCTAGCATGAAGTGAAGTGGGTGGCTTGGGATCCACTCAGGGACCTTCTGATGACTCACCATCCCAACTATGAACTCCCCAGCCCCTCTTCCTCCTTGAATCCCCGCTGCAGACGATGTGACCTGTGGACTGAGCTCCAGGCGCTGAATGAATGAGCTGGTGAGGAGGCACAGAAGGCTCTGATCAGCCCTCCTGTGTAGCATGGACAGGGCACTGGGCGCAGGTTCTCAAGCCAGGCCAGTGACTATACCACTTCTCTCTGCCTCATTTTCCCCATCTACACAGTGGGGGTAATAAAAATAGTGTTTACCTCTTAGGAGTACTGTGTAGTTTAAAGAGCAAAATGTATGGAGACTGTTTCGGATAATGCTGGCCCTTAGGAGGGACACAGTAGATGTTCATCGTTGCATTAATAGGAGCAATAATACACTGCCTTTGATACAATATTCAACACACAGTGTAGGAAGTAAGAGTGATAGAGTGGACATATCCTCCGATGGATCTGAAAGTATTTCATAGACATTTGCTCAGGGCATAGAGGGCACCATAGCAGCAAATCTCCAGTTACCAGGCTTCCTTTTTAAAGTATCTATAGCCCTCTCTCTGTTACTGACTAGCCCTGCATCCATGCCTGCCTGGATGAACCATCCAGGCATGAACTCATAGGTTCATCCTGAGCAGCACATCCCCTCAAGGAAATATCAGCGACGCTGAGGAATCTGTTCTGCTCCTTCCCTTCCCCTCACTCAGAATTCCTTCCTTCTCAGCCCAGTAAACCTATCTGCTGCGTCCCTGGTGGCTCAGATGGTAAAGAATCTGCTTGCAATGCAGGAGTCCCCAGTTTGAACCCTGGGTTGGGAAGATCCCCTGAAGAAGGAAATGGCAATCCATTCCAGTATGCTTGCTTGGAGAATTCCATGGACAGAGGAGCCTGGCAGGCTACAGTCCATGGGGTCTCTAAGAGTCGATCATGACTGAGTAACTATCACTTTCAGATTCACAGCCCAATAAACCTGTCTGATGTTAATGGACCAGTCTTTGTACTGAGGCTCCAGGGTGCTGCTTCTTCCCTCCAGGTACTGGGATTGCATCTCCACGCTAACATGCTGTGAGGCTCTGGGAACCACTCTGGGACCAAGTGGGGTCAACACTGCAGTGAGAGGAGAATGTGGGCTTCAGAAGAAACTGCCGTGGAAATGGCTGTGGTGAGCCTCACTCAACCTGGAATCCTCCTGTAGCTCTCTGGGGACCCACTCCAGTAGCTTTCTGGCTGCCGTCACACTAGCCATTGCCTCCCACCTTCCACGTGGTAAGTCCTCCCCTGGTCACATGGAAGCAGGTCTAGATTCTGGTCGGCTTTGTTATCCCAAGTGTAGGTAGGACTCCTTTCCTTTCCTGGGGAGCTTGCTTTCTAAGCAACCCTGGTGCCAGGAGCTAGAGGCTTTTTTAAGGGATGAGCAGGCAGTCCAGGATTTGTACTGAATGTTCTGAGTTGACCTGACTTGTGCGGGGTCACTGGTGGAAACTGTGTAACAGGAAAGTGAGTTACTTCTGAGCCCTGAGGTTCACTGACATTCTATCCGGCTGCTTGGCAAGCTTTCTCTCAGGGCTCCATGGGAAGACCAGCTGTGGTCTGGGTCTCATTGTTCAGTTGCTCAGTTGTGTACGACCCTTTGCGATGCTATGGACTCTAACAAGCTAGGCTTCCCTGTCCTTCACAATCTCCCAGATTGTTTGCTCAAATTCATGTCCATTGAGTAAGTGATGCCGTCCAACCATCTCAACTTCCATTTCTCCCTTCTCCTCTTGACCTCAATCTTTCCCAGCATCATGGTCTTTGCTAATGAGTTGGCTCTTTGCATCAGGTGGCCAAAGTATTGGAGCTTCAGCTTCAGCATCAGTCCTTCCAATGAATATTTAGGGTTGATTTCCTTTAGGATTGACTGATTTGATCTCCAAGTGACTCTCAAGAGTTTTCTCCACCACCATAGTTTGAAAACATCAATTCTTAGGTGCTCAACCTTCTTTATAGTCCAGCTCTCATAACTGTACATGATTACTGGAATATTCATAGCTTGACTATATGAATCTTTGTCAGCAAAGTGACTTCTCGGCTTTTTAACACACTGTCTAGGTTTGTCATAGCTTTCCTGCCAAGAAGCAATCGTTTTCTAATTTCATGGCTGCAGTCACCATCCACAGTGATTTTAGAGCCCAGGAAGAGGAAATCTGTCACTGCTTCCACCTTTCTCCCTTCCATTTGCCATCAAGTGATGGGACCAGATGTCATGATCTTTGTTTTTGAATGTTGAGTTTTAAGCCAGTTTTTTCACTCTCCTCTTTCACCTTCATCAAGAGGCTCTTTAGTTCCTCTTTGCTTTCTGCCATTAGGGTGGTGTCATCTGTATATCTGAGGTTGCTGATATTTCTACTGGCAATCCTGATTCCAGCTTGCACTTCATCCAGCCTGGCATTTCACATGATATATTCTGGATATAAGTTAAAAGAGCAAGGTTTCAATATATAGCCTTGACATACTCCTTTCCCAATTTTGAACCAGTCTATTGTTCCATGTCTAGTTCTAACTATTACTTCTTGACCTGTATACAGGCTTCTCAGGAGGCAGGTAGACATGAACCTATTTGCAGGGCAGTATTAGAGTTAGAGAACAGACCTGTGGACACAATGGGGGGAAAGGGATGGTGGGATGAGTTGAGAGAGTAGCATTGACATAAACACATTATATGTAAAATAGATAGCTAGTGGGAAACTGCTACACTGTGCAAGCAGCTCAGTTCTGTAATCTGTGATGAATTAGAGGGATGAGATGGGTGGGGAGGAGGGAGGGAGGCTTAAGGAGGCGGTATATGCATGCATATAGCTGAGTCACTTTGTTGCAAAGCAGAAATGAACACAAGGTTGTAAAGCAATTATACTCCAGTTTAAAAAAAATAAAACTTTAGAGCAGGACTTTCTAGCAGAATGCTGGGGGTGGGACTTCAGAGCCAGACCACCTGTGTCACAGGGAAACTATCCCCTCCCCCCTCCCCAGCGTGAGCTTAGCCAGGTGATATGCTAGTGCGCATGCGTGCTGTCAGAGGCTTCAGTCGTGTCTGACTCTTTGTGATCCTGTGGACTGTAGCCCTCAGGCTCCTCTGTCCATGGGATTCTCCAGGCAAGAATACTGGAGTGGGTTGTCAAGCCCTCCTCCAGGGCATCTTCCCAACCCAGGGATTGAACCCAGGTCTCCTGCATTGCAGGTGGAATCTTTACCATCCGAGCCGCCAGGGAAGGCCCCTTGGATGCCAAACCCTAGGGCAAACTGAATCTTCTGAAGGCGTCACACCAGCATCCATCCTGCCCACTAGCTCTCTGATAGTGTGATAATCCTACACCTTTATAGCACTTGTCCCGCAGTGAACTGTGCTGGAGGTCTAGCTGTGAGGCTCCGAGGCCATGGGTCACAGACATTGCCCAGCTGCCCTCTCTGGTTTGGCTTGCTCTGGGGGATGCCAGCTGAAGTGCTGTGAGGACATTCCAGCAGCCTGAGGGTCATCGAACCTGCCACCAGTAGTGACTGCAGACTCTGCTGTCCCCTGATGGGTCCTCCTGGGACTCTGGGCTGGAAAAGCCCAGATGAGCAGGGTCTAAATTCCTGCCTCAGGAAAACTGGGAGAGATAATAGAGAGTGCTGTCATATTCAGATTCTACGTTATGAGGAGCTTTGTTACTTATTCATTACGCCCCGATCAGGTCCCCAGCAAAGAAAGGAAACCGTTCTTACACTATTGAACCTCAGACTGCAGTTAGGCTGAGACTTTCTAGCTTAAAGAAGCTGCTTCTAAAGATCTGGACCACAGGCTTCACTTTATGAATAAAATATCTATTGCACCCATTGACCATCCAGGTATCTATTTACACGGTTTTGGATGTGGCTGTCTTGTCTTTGATAAAACTGAAAGCAAAACTGAGACACACATCATGACTCACCCTTTTCCGGAGTAGCCAAGGCACCTCACTCATTTGCGCAGCACACACGGGTATCTGGGCTCCTCCCCAACCAGAAAGCACTGGAAATAAGAAAAAAAGCAGCTGCTGACCTACGTGTTTGCTTGGACATCTGGAAAATAATTTCAAATATTTATATGTGATCTATCTATAGGAGATTACCCATTTTTCCATGGAGAACTTTAATTACTAGATGATTTACTAGAATAAAAAAAAAACCTATTTCTTTTTGAGAAAGTGTTTTATAGCTCTGCTTGAAACTCTGTTCTGTTCTGCTTAAATGTGTTTGAAAAACAAAGTGTACTTGCAAAAGGAAATTGCTGAGTGATTAAATGGAAGAATGCCCTTGGAATTGGAGTTCTGGACATCAGCTCTGAATGTCCAGCTGTGGGCATGTTTCCCATCAGCCCCTGCTAAGAGCAAGGGCATCACTTAAAGGAACTTGTAGTGGAAAGCTACTGCTGTTTCCTGGCTGGGGCCAGCTTGACTACTGTGGCTGAGAAACTGCGTGTGCCCCCTCTCCCTTGTGGGCATCAGCAACTACTGCAGGGAGGAAGTGTGTGGTCTTGGGATTGGGTGCTACAGATGGCACTGGGTGGAACACAGCTGTCCTTCCCTTGTTGTGGCAGGATGTGGAGGGGCTGAATGGTGACAGGGCTGCTGGAGAGATGACTGTGGAATAGACATCATCCCTTACCTGCATTGCACTGGAGCAAGGGGAGGAGGGGAAACAAACTCTTATCCTGTTCTACTCACCCTGGCTAGCTTACTTGGGGACATCTGGAGGACAGGTGTGTTCCTGAATTGTCCTTGTCTTTGCAGAATCTGCTAGTGATGTTTACAGAAGTGAGTGGAAGAGAAGCGTGCCTTCACTTGGGAGAGCAAGGAGCTCAGTGATTTCTTTCATTTGTTTCTACAAGAAGAAGAAAAGAGCTGAGATCAAACACTGAATGGGAAAGTGGAACCCGCCAAGCTCTTTGCGTCTTGTTCCTGATAAGAGTTACAGAAGCGGGCAGCCTTTTGTGTGTGAGGACAGGCGACGGGGATGTGTTTCTAAGTGTTTACCTTTCATTTGCTCTCTGTCTCCTTAAGCTGTTAGGCTTACTGGTTTTCCTCAGTAACCATGACTGGGAAGAGCAGAATGAGTGATTGAGGATGTTTAATAGAATCCGAGTCCTCTCCTTGACCATAAAGATTTCTTTAGGCAATCTGGTTGCCTAGAAGCGTAGACAAAAATCAAGACATCCCTGGGAAGGATCAGTCAGATGGGTTTCTATATAAGCATGATACTTGTAAACTTGAAGTGAGGACAAGTGTACTATAGAATATTTTCTGGATGTGCTTACCTACTTATCCATGAAGGTACTAAATTGTTCCTTTTTTTCCTGTGCATAAAAATGTCATTCTAGGAACCTCACTTACAGGCCTCAAAAGCCTGTTTAGAATCAGTTCACCCACAAGCATCCACCATAGTCAGCTCCAGTACAGTAGAGCTAACATTCATAAATAGTCGTCCATCACCCTGTTTTGATTAGGAACGTTCAAAATGCCAAGTGGTAAACTATGATGGAAATTTGTATTTTGAAGCTGGTGTTTTTGGAGTTGAAAGACGACAATTAGATTTAACACCTTAAATGATTTTATAGTGAATGTCCATATCAGAGGTGAAATTTTTAAATTAAAAAATCTTATTGAAGTATTGCTGATTTACTATGTTTTCCAATTTCTGCTGTACAGCAAAGTTACACAGTTACACACATATGTACATTCTTGCTTTATATTCTTTTTCATTATGGTTTATCCCAAGAGATTGAATATAGTTCCCTGTGCTATACATGAGGACCTTGTTGTTCATCCATTCTAAATGTAATAGTTTCCATCTACTGACCCCAAACAGCCAGTCCATTCCTCTCCTCCCCCTCCTCCCCTTGGCAGCCACAAGTCTGTCCTCTATGTCTGTGAGTCTGTTTCTGTTTTGTAGATAGGTTCATTTGTACCATATTTTAGATTTCACATGCAAGTGAATCATATGATATTTGTTTTTCTCTCTCTTTGACTTACTTCACTTAGATGATAATCTCTAGTTGCATCCAGGTTGCTACAAATGAAATGATTTCATTCTTTTTTATTGCTGAGTAGTATTCATTTCATTGTTCTTTCCACTGTTTCCCCATCTATTTGCCATGAAGTGATGGAACTGGATGCCATGATCTTAGTTTTCTGAATGTTGAGCTTTAAGCCAACTTTTTCACTCTCCTCTTTCACTTTCATCAAGAGGCTCTTTAGCTCCTCTTCACTTTCTGCCATAGGGGTGGTGTCATCTGCATATCTGAGGTTATTGATATTTCTCCTGATAGTCTTGATTCCAGCTTGTGCTTCATGCAGCCGGGCATTTCTCATGATGTCCTCTGCATTTAAGTTAAGTAAACAGGGTGACAGTATACAGCCTCAACGTACTCCTTTCTGGATTTGGAACCAGTCTGTTGTTCCATGTCCAGTTCTAACTGTTGCTTCTTGACCTGCATACAGATTTCTCAGGAGGCAGGTCTGGGGGTCTGGTATTCTCATCTCTTGAAGAGTTTTCCACAGTTTGTTGCGATCCACACAGGCAAATGCTTTCTTTCTTTTTTGATGATCCAGCAGATGTTGGCAATTTGATCTCTGGTTCCTGTGTCTTTTCTAAATCTGGCTTGAACATCTGGAAGTTCATGGTTCACATACTGTTGAAGCCTGGTTTGGAGAATTTTGAGCATTACTTTGCTAGTGTGCGAGATGAGTGCAATTGTGTGGTAGTTTGAGCATTCTTTGGCATTGCCTTTCTTTGGGATTGGAATGATAACTGACCTCTTCCAGTCCTGTGGCCACTGCTGAGTTTTCCAAATTTGCTGGCATACTGAGTGCAGCACTTTCACAGCATCATCTTTTAGGATTTGAAATAGCTCAACTGGAATTCCAACACCTCTACTAGCTTTGTTCATAGTGATGCTTCCTAAGGCCCAGTTGACTGCATTCCAGGATGTCTGGCTCTAGGTGAGTGATAATATCATGATGGTTATCTGGGTCATGAAGATCTCTTTTGTATAGTTCTTCTGTGTATTCTTGCCATCTCTTCTTAATATGTTCTGCTTCTGTTAGGCCCATATCATTTCAATGAGAACAGTGAGAGGCTTTATCTTCTAGGGCTTTATCTTTAGTCATGATGGTGACTTCAACCATGAAATTAAAAGATGCTTGCTCCTTGGAAGAAAAGCTATGACCAACCTAGATAGCATATTAAAAAGGAGAGACATTACTTTGCCAGCAAAGCTCTTGAGAGTCTCTTGGGCTGCAAGGAGATCCAACTAGTCAATCCTAAAGGAAATCAGTCCTGAATATTCATTGGAAAGACTGATGCTGAAGCTGAAACTCCAATACTTTGGCCAGCTGATGCAAAGAAGCGACTCATTGGAAAAGACCCTGATGCTGGGAAAGATTGAAGGCAGGAGGAGAAGGGGACGACAGAGGATGAGATGGTTAGATGGCATCACCAACAGGACGGACATGAGTTTGAGTAGGCTCTGGGAGTTGGTGACAGACAGGGAAGCCTGGTGTGCTGCAGTCCATGGGGTTGCAAAGAGTCAGACACGACCGAGTGACTGAACTGAAATGATTCCATTTCATAGGAACCACATCTTCTTTATCCATTCACCTGTTCATGAACATTTAGGTTGTTTCCATGACTTGACTATTGTGAATGGTGCTGCTATAAACATAACGCTCCATGCATCTTTTTAAATTTAGTTTTGTCTGGGTATATGCCCAGGAGTGGTATTGCTGGATTGTATGGTAATTCCATTTTTAATTTTCTGAAGAACCTCAATACTGTTTTCCATAGGGTCTGCATCAATTTACATTCCCACCAACAGTGTAGGAGGGTTCAAATGGAAGCTTTTCAATGGAGACGTTTTGAGGTACAACTATTCCACATGCAATTTGCTTAATTGCAGGCCTGGCTATGTGCTGTGGTCAGTGTGTTTGTTCTGATCCACCCTCACACAAATTTTACTGGATTTAGTGACTGCTGCTGCTGCTGCTGCTAAGTCGCTTCAGTCGTGTCCAACTCTGTGTGACCCCGTAGACGGCAGCCCACCAGGCTCTGCCGTCCCTGGGATTCTCCAGGCAAGAACACTGGAGTGGGTTGCCATTTCCTTTTCCAATGCATGAAACTGCAAAGTGAAAGTAAAGTCGCTCAGTCATGTCTGACTCTTCGTGACTCCGTGGACTGCAGCCTACCAGGCTCCTCCGTCCATGGGATTTTCCAGGCAAGAGTACTGGAGTGGGGTGCCATTGCCTTCTCCAGAAATTAGTGACTAGAAGAACCCAATTTTTCATCTGTAGATTGGATTTTTTGATACATGGGGCTGAAATCTCCTACAGAGAGAATTTAGATGCTTTTGTGTAACTTTATTTTGAGCTGCAGGAAAGACCTTGGGCGTATCCTTCTATCTCTTCTGTGCACAGTGTTTGATTTAAAGTCTCTATGACACAAGCCCTGTGCCAAGAATGCTTGCGTCTGCACAGAGCAGAGCAGGATCCCAGCCGTGGCAAGTCGCATTTCAAGGCTGACTGTTTCAGAGATTAGATTTTAATGTGGCTCTCAGGAGTTAAGGGTTTCTTCAAAATCCTCTGACCTGTGGGGGGCCGGTAGATTCCAAGTTTATGACCCTGTTTGCTAACTCCTCCTGTGGGAGACGAATTCCTTTCAGAGCCGTGACTGTGTTAATGAGGATGAGCAGGCTGTGGAGAAATGCTTTGCTCTTTCCAGCAGACAGACTTGTTTTTCTCAGGCTTTGAGAGACAGGGGTAGTGGTGGTGATGTCAAAAAGGTTGCATTGCCCCAAGTCTCCCCCTCCCAAGACTGGGGAGTCATAAAACCTCTGTTAATCTGAGTATAGGTGCAAACCTTGCAGCTGAGGCCGTGGTGACAAGGAACAGAGGGCCTGAAGTGAAGGGGTGGGCAACCATGTGCATTGTGGCTTCAGAGATCCCTGGCTCTTTGATACTCCTCCAGGTGAGAGATGGGGGGGTCTCTGTCCCCTCCCTCCATTAGGGATGGGGTTGTGAGTGCTCCACCTAACAGCTGAGTAAGGCGGGAGGGAAAGTAGGGGAACTTGGAAGCCTGACAACTGTGCCTCATCCTTTTGGGATACTTGCTCTCCATGTTTCTTCCCAAGCAGGAAGCCCGCCCCACATGGAGAGGGTTCTCAGGGTTACCAGCCCCCAGTGGATCCCAGCTCGGAGTCACCACATCCTAGACTCCAGCCTCAGTGGGCTCCAGACCCCAGCTGTTTAGGTGAGCCCAGATGGGGATGCAGATGCTAGGGGACAGTTAGCATCCTTGCTGTGCCTTGCCTGAATTCTGACTGTCAGCGTCCAGAGCATGACTGCTATTTTAAGGTGGGGTGGCCTTAAGAAGTAGTAAGGAATATCCAGGATCCAGGTAGTGTCCCTTCTTGCTGGGCATAAGACCTGAGGCCAGGACAACAAGGATGATAGCAAACATGAGTGTGACCCTTCTCACGGGCAACCCTCCTCCAGATCTCTTACAACTGCTCACCGTCTGCTCCCCATGGAAGCCGAAGCTCAGAGCCAGGGATCCCAGCTGCTCATGGTGAAGCCCTGTCCTGGGACGGCTGAGGTTCATTGTCAGGGGCTTGAGGGTTGGGGCAGTTGTTAGGTGAGGGAAAGAGGAGAATGCTGAAGGGAGGAATGAGGCTGCCCCTGCAAGGCTCAGGAGGTGTCCTTGTGCCGGGAATTGTGAACATCCGTTCCTTGGTTTATGTGTTTATAGGAAGCATAGCTGGGCCATCTGCACACCCTTAGCCCCACTGTGGGGTGGTGGCTGGGGTGGCTGGGGCGCATGCATCTTGCTGAGGACTTGCCTGTGGCTCCTTGTTAGTAATACGAGTTCAGAGTTGATTCTGTTGTTTCAGGCTGTGAGCTGACAGGAGGCAGCTGGGGTGGGGCTGCTCTGTCCTCTGAAAAAAAGGAAGATGCTCACTTCCACTGTGTGTGCCAGCCTCCAGCTCTGTACCTACTTTTTGTTTTTCAATTAAGATTATATTTCTTTTTTTAACATTTTTTTTTATGTTGGAGGATAGCTGATTAACAATATTGTGATAGTTCAGGTGGACAGTAAAGGGGCTCAGCCACATATATACATATATCCATTCTCCCCCAAACTCCGCTCCTATCCAGTCTGCCACATAACATGGAGCAGAGTTCTCTGTGCTGTACAGTCCTTGTTGATTATCCACTTTAAATCCAGAAGTGCGTACATGTCCATCCCAAACTCCTTAACTATCCCTTCTTGCCGGTAACCATATTTGTTCTCTAAGTCTGTGAGTCTGTATCTGTTTTTTTTTTTTAAATAAGTTCATTTTTTTTTAGAGTCTGCATATAATGAATGTCATATGACTATATATTTTTTCAGATAAGTTTTAAGTTCACAGCAAAATCAAGAGGAAGATACATCTCCAGGCTGATAAATGTATGTGTGTCTAGGGTGAGGCCTTCTGGAAGAGGAATGGAGGGAAGAAACTGATGCAAAGCTTTATTTGGGAGGTGACTGAAGACAGTCCTGTTCAGAGAAAGGAGCAGGGAGACAGGAGGGGTAGTGAGACCATTAAAGTGTGTCGTATTGCAAACTGAGCTCCCAGCGCTGTTTTGGGCACCAGGGCTGGATGCTGGAAGATGCCTCAGGCCATCCCAGCATGGGTCAGCTGCTGTATCCCTCCCCCTACTCTACGCCTATTGGCTGAGGCTGCTCTGGGAGGCTTTGGCTGAGGGTTACAGGTCTGTGGTAAGGCCAGGAACCCCCACTGGCCGTTTCAGGGTGACTCAGCACAGGCTGGCTTTGTGCATGGCTGCAGGAGAGCAGTCTGAGCTGAAATCTACTGGGAACCCCTGGGGCCAGGACTCAGACATCTGGCTCTTGGCGAGGTCACAGGATTTGTAGCAAGGAGTTGGGAACATTCCTTTGAAAAGCGATCTGCCCCACCACTCACCACAGCAGCTCTCAGGTCCTTCTCTGTTTCCACAGGGGGAATCCCAGACTCCCTGGTGATAGCCCAGAGCTGTAATGGAGTTACAGGATGTCAGCCATCAGCAGGGCCAGTCCACTCGGCGAGAGTCCTTTCAGGAGGCAGCTCTTGCTCTGGAGAAGAAACTTCTGCCTTCAAACACCCCTTCTCCCAGCCCATGCCAATCAGACTGCCAGTCAGATCACGACTGCTGGCAGCCTTGGAAACTGGCTTGGGGTTGGCATTGGGCCCCATCCAGGCCATCTGAGAGTCATTCTTTGGCCAGTTAACTAGCCAGTTTCCTGTCTCAGTATTTGCCATTTTTATGACACTGCATAGGCTAAAACTCTATTTCATGTGCTGGCTCCTAGGGTCTTGGCTGCCCACAGCTGCACCACCAGAGCCGGCAGACGTCATCACCTCTGTCTTAAACATGAAGAGACAGGCCTGGGAGGTGCTGGAGTTCTCCTGATTCATGTGACCTTGGGCAGAATCAAGCCAGGCACCCTAAGCTGAGTGCTTGGCATCCTTCCTACCTCAGACCACATGGATGTTGAATGCTCCTCAGCATTATCTCTGAGGGTTCCATGGTTATGGCAGAGAACAGGAGCTCACCTGCTTACTGTGCCAGAAAGGGATGAGCAGACTCCCTGTTGGTACCCAAGTCATCTTCCTGATGCTCTGTGCACTTTTCACCAAACCCCCCAAATCATACGAAACACTGAGCTGAGTAAACAATACATGTGCCAGTATGCATGGGGTGAAATACATGGATATCTGTCACTTACCTTGAAGTGAGCGAAAAATATGCTGGAGTAATGGATGGAATTGACAGGAAACAAGAACAGTGAATGTTCACAGTGACATCTAGGAGGTGGGGTTCACTAAGTGATTATTTCAACTTTTCTCTCTATTAGAAATGTTCATAATAATGTGTTTGGGGTTCTTAGAGGTCCCCAACAAGTTCCCTTAGAATCAATCACCCATTCATTCCCTCATTCGATTCTGATCACATAACAGAACAGAGTTCTGAGGTGGAGAAGGGCTACCTACCCAGGCTTGAAGGGCCCATGGTGTGTGTTCCTGGAAGCACAGAATTGTCTTGGAGGTCCAGGCAATTTTTTGCAGGAGAGCTAGCAGCCCTGACTCAGCAATGGCTCCGAGTAGCCCTCAGTTGCTGAGATAATCCCACGGCTCAACATATGCCTAGGCAGCTGGGAGTGGGGCAGCTCCTCCCCATGTTGACAAGCTCTGGCTTACCCTTCATTTGATATGAGAGAGTCCCAGAGAGGGCAATTCACTTCAGAGATGGCACACAGCATGCAGGTGGCCATAGTAATCTAGAACTCGGGGGCCTTGAGTTCTTGGCTGGGGCTGTTTCTTTATTCTCTTGCTTCTCCTAAGACTTTCAAAGGCTGAGGCAGTCAGTAGTTCAGGGTGTGGTAGCAATTCTTTGCACTGGGTACCATTTAAGATACTGAAACCCACTGTTAATGTGCTGTCTCTCTTACACAGGTCCAAGAAGTTATTCAATCTGAGGCCAAACAGCTCTTAGCTTGGGTTCATACTGAACTCCCCTGAGTCAGTGTCATCAGTCCTGGGAAGCTCACAGTGCACCTAATGGCTGCAGCTGACCTGCTTTCACCTCTGCATTCCCGAGCTCTCTGTTCTGATAACGTATGTACACAAGGCAACACGGGTGAGGTGCTGCTGGACTCAGAATGTCTATCACAGACACAGCAGTGTTTCCAGAAGCTGACAAAATTCTGGGACGCACCTATTTCACAAAGTTTGATATCAGTTTACCCGAGATGATTTAAATTTGGAGCATTTCAATTTGGCTCGGGGTTCAGGCTTCCCTGGCTCAGGTAGTAAAGAATCTGCCTGTAATACAAGAGATTTGGGTTCGAACCCTGGGTCAGGAAAATCCCTTGCAGGAGGAAATGGTAACCCACTCCAGTATTTCTGCCTGGAGAATTCCATGGATAGAGGAGCCTGGCAGGCTATAATCCATGGGGTTGCAAAGAGTCGGAGAAGACTGAGTGACTAACACTTTCACTTTTTCACCTTAGTTATCCAGAAGCATTGAAAGTTTTGCCACAATCTCTGTTGAAACTGGTGGTTTAATCATGTGTTTTTCTTTGTTCCCTCTGAACCATCATAAAATTATAGTAGGTAAATATAGAAAGGTATAAATTGAGAGGGTTGTGGACAATAGCAGATTAGGCATGTCAACAAAATTTTGGAAAATGGGAAGTATGTGGCTTAGTGGAGTAGATCAGCTATACACTACATACCAGCAAATTTGGTGTGTATGTGTGTGTGTTGTGTGTGGGAGATGGGTGATGGGATAATAAAAAGGAAATTTAAGATTGTCCTGGTTATGTCTGGTACGCAACAAACCAACTCATAGTGATAGGCACTATAGCATCCTTCTGCATTCAGTGCTCAGAAGTTCAGGCAGGGCAGAGTCCGACTGGCTTATCTCTGCTCCTCCATACCTGGAGTCTTAGCTGGGGAGACTCAAAGGCTGGTGGACCAGAGCACCTCATGTGGCCCTTCATGTGGCTTGGGCTTCCTCACAACATGGTGGCCGAGTTTTGAGAGAAGGATCCCAGGACAGCCAGGTAGAAGCTGCTTGGCCTCTGTGACCTAGCTTTAGGAGTCACACAGCCTCGCTTCCACCATAACCTGTTGTTGACGCACTCATGAGCCTGTCTAGTTGAAAAGAAGTGTCCACAGAGACTTTCCTCTTAATGTGAGGGTGTCACAGAACTTTGGAGCCATGCAGAACCCCAGGGAACTTAGGATCAGAAGCACTGGATACTTTGAAGGTCAGAGTGAGGGTACAGTCAGTCACCTGCAGAATGCAGGAGGGCTACTCCTTGGAAAAATGGACTCAGGAAGGCTCTGATCTTGGAAACCTCAGTGAGAGCTGAGAACAGAGAACTCAGACTGAAAACAGATGAATCAAGTACAAATTTAAAAACTTGTTTTCCACATCGTGTGGGAGAAGGGCATTGAAGCATGTTAATTGTCATGTGTCTAATCAATCGCCAGCCTAGGATTGATGCTCGGGACTGGTGCAGCGAGATTTCCCAGGGGGGAGGGAGGAGGGAGGGGGGTTCCGGAGGGGAAGCATATGTAAACCCATGGTGATATCATGACATTGTATGGCAAAAACAAGTAAAAAAAACAAACAAACAAACAAAAAAAAAACAAACAAAACTTGTTTTCCACATCGTCAAGCCCCCTCCCACTCAGACCTCTTTCCCCACTCAACTTTGGTATGCTGTCAGCCTGCAGGCAGAATGTTGAAGGATTCTTCTCTGGTAAGACTGAGAAGCCAAAGAGAAAAGGCCTGCAGGATTGACACCAGTGGGTGGTTCAGTGAAATAGTCCAGCTCCAGCCTGATCAACCTACAGTGAGACGACCAGGTGGCAAGCTCCACTCAGCTACACTGAGCTTCCAACCAGCCAGCTAGGATCTTAAACATGGGACTGATGACTCCAGAAACCTGAGCATTTGAGGAAGGCTTTTATCAGGCATGATGGAGATAAACAGTAACAATAAAGGACAGAAAGAAGAAACTTAAAGAGAGAAAATGCAGAAAATAAAGACATATCCATGAAATAATAATGTGGCGTTAGACATTTGGAATATGTGAAAGGGTTCTAAGAAATTAAAATTATGTAGCAGAAGTAAATAAAAAGTCAATAGAATTTTGGAAAATAATGTTAAGGAAATCTTTCATAAAATAGAAGAGAAAGACAAAGATAGTCACAAGAGAAAAACTATAGACTTAATGAAAGAGGTACAACATTTGACAAATAGGAGCTCCATACAAAGAAAACAGCAGAGGGAATTATCAAACAGTAACCAAAATGGAAGGATAGGAGTTTTCCTGCTGAAAGAGCCACCAAGTGCTTAGTAAAACAAAAACCCATATCAATGCACATTATCACATAATTCAGGATGCCAGGGAGAAGGAGAAGATACTAAAAGCTTCCAGACAAGGAGAAATAGGTCATATACAAAGAATTTGCCATGAGCATACCATCAGCCTCTTCAGAGCAGCACTGGGGGTCGGTGGAGTGAGGCCTTCCACATTGGGAAGAGAGGGGATCTGCATCCTGAAATCTTATACCCAGCCAAACTATCAGGTAGGTGCATAGCTCAAATAGTCAATTCACTGCTAGGAAACTTGATTGCCTTGTATGTAAAAACACCCCCATTTCCTTGATAGATTTATGTGGAATCTTTCAGGAAGGAACAAAAGAGCTATGTTTGATGTAGTATTTATCCAGGGTTAACTCTTTTCTCCTTGACATGCCTTGCCCTTCAGGGTATCTCTCCTCTCTGCTTTCCTTTGGTCAAGCTTGAGAACACAGTGTGGGTTTCTCCCAATTTCTGAAAGTAGAGTGTTCCTATGAAACCATAAGCTGAAGCGGTGTAGACTGAGGAAACAGTTACCTTAGCACACATTTTGCTAACAGTTGCACAAAATCAGTTGAGATAAAGCACAGATACTCATGGACATGGTTCAAAGCTCTGGAGGCTTGATGTTGAGATGCTGAGTGTTCTTTCTGGGAAGAAGCTTGGAGGTACCACCATCACTTCTTGGAGTGAGCTAAGCTTCTGTAACGGCCACTGCGAAACAAACGTTGACTGCTGTATTCTTTTTTTGCCTTTTTTCATAAAAGTGAAAATCCTCTTCAGGATTCTTTTGGTTAGCACAAAACAGGTACTAACATAGGTCTTTCATATAAGCAAAGTGGTGCAAGGTGAACTTTCGCAAAGTGGGGGATACCTGAATACACAGGTGGTTTTGATATCCTGGATCCACGGACTCATTCTGTCTCCTCTTTTTTCCCCAAATACTCCCTATGCATTCCATTTTCTCAACTACCTTTTGATCCTGTTTCTTCTTTTAAAATAATAAATAGCATGTAGAAAACATTAAAGAGAAAGTCCTAATTCACCCACTTTCCAATTGCATCATCCTCCCTCAGTGTTACTATTTACAATCTGTTTCATGTTTTGTTTAGGAAGGTCTTCCTTGTGACAAGCTTATAAATATCTCCTCCTGCATGTTCTATTAAACTCATATTTTAAAAGCATGCTTAATCCAACTGGCATTTGTTTTTATGTGTGTTGTGAAAAACTTGGGTTTTAGCTGAGGATGTTTCCATCCTGCCCAGCTTAGTGATGGTGAGAACACCTGGCTCCCCATCCAAGGGACATTTTCAGTCTCACCTCGTTTACCCTGCCGAGTATCTGGCTGCATTCCCACTGCTTCCTTACAGTGTTTTAGGCTCCAGCAAAGTTCCCTCCTTCTTCCCTGGCTGCCCCACCCTGGAGTCCTCTCCTGGCTCCTTAGCCTGGCCCCCACCCTCTCTCCACATGGCTTGTGACCTCCTTTCCCTAGGGCACTGGGGGCCCCATCCACCCTTTCTCCTCCTACCTGCTGCCCACACACACCTGCCCCAACACCTGTCTCTTCTGTGTCCTTGAGAGACCCCAGGGTCATTTATGCTTCTCCTTTATATACTGTCACTACAAGTCCTATGGACCCTGCCCTTACTGGGTGCAAATTTCCAGCTTTTGTCTCTCCCTCTCCCTCCTGAACCCAGAGAGTTCCCCGCATCCTCTGTCTGAACTTTCACACCTCTGGGCTTTTTTGCAGGGCCATTCCTTCTGCCTCGAACCCCCTCCTATAGTCTGTCTGACAAAACTCATGTTTCCTTGAGAACCCGGTCTGACTCCATTCCCTTGCTTCACTCCCTGAGCCTTCCTCTCTGTCTGCGTCACCAGGCCTGGTCCTTTTCCTCTGTGACATCCGTTCCCTGTCTCTCATTAATGGGGCTGGAGCCCCAGTCCTTCGGTCCCCAGGCTCTGGTGCTGGAGCCTCACATGGTCAGGGCCTTGGTGTGAGCACGGCTGTAACACACACCGTCCCTGGGAGGTAAGGAGGACAGGTAATCTGCTGGCAGTGGGACAGGTAAGAGCCTAGCATAAGCGAAGTGGGTTGCCTCAGGCGGTGCCGTCAGCTGGGGCCTTCAGCCAGTGGCCAGTCTGCCTACTGGGAGTCGGGCTGCAGCTGGAGGTCAGGCCGCCCCGGCACAGCCCTTATCAGTTCAGCTGAAGGATTCAACCAGGAAGCTCCATGGCTGGGTGCCCTGCCCGAACTGCGTGCAGATTCTTAGTAAAAGAATGCATTTTATTCTTTCAAATCCCGAAGCTTGGTGCAACCCTGAAAAAGGAAGTGCCATGTCATGTCTGGGCTGCCCAGCACCCTTCACAGGGACGGATCAATGGCCCCAGGTCTCAGGGCTGCCGCCTCAGGGCTGGGTCGGACACATATGCTCTGTTAGGGTACTCTCCCTGAGTCTTGGAATGAATACCTCTCCTCCAGCATGAGGTTTTAATTTCCTGGTCCTCTGAGTGTGGGGAGTGGCGGGATGTCTGGCCGCTTGGCCGAAGCAGATGCCCTGGCCTGGTTAGAGGCACAGGCAGGGTCACTGTGGTCCTCTGTCCTCTTAGCACAGAGGAGCTAAGAGGACCAGCTGTGCTTCAGGCTCAGAGACTGGCCAGCGCCACAGTGGAGACACTGCTTCTCTTGGTGGGGCCTTTTTCTACAACATCTCTGTCTGTCAGTCTGTCTGCAAGCCTAGCTCCACCCCTGACTTTCTATACACCTGGGACAGCAAGGTGCCAACACACAGCTGCCACCACTTCCTCCTTCCTCCTTGGAAGACGCCCCTGAGTAATCACGGTTGTGCCTGAATACAACCTCAGAATCCTTCTCAACACCTCCAGAGAGCTGCCATCTGGATGAACGTTCTGGACCACCTGGGGGGCTAGATGTCTTGGGAGTCAGTCATTCGTGGCTCTAGTATAAACACTGGTCCAGGTCCACATTGACAGCCCAAGTCAGGACCGTGGGGAGCACTGCAGGGGCTCCTGGTTCACCTCTCCTGTTTCACAGGTGAGGAGGCAGAACTCAGAGATGGTGAGTACTGGATGGGCGAGTGTGTTCAGGCATGCCCTGTAGGAGAGGGGGGAACACATGCAGCATCTGGACCAGCTGCATTCAGGGGTTCCCTCTTGGGGATCGAGTATGAGATTGACATCACAGGCTCTGATGAGTGTGGCTATGAGGAGCTCATGCTCCCCCATGCAGCCCTGCATGTCCCTGACGGCAGAGCCATGCTTGGAGCATAGCACATGCGCTGGTGCCATTTCCACACTGGTACCTGGGCCTGTTTTCCAGATGAAGACACCGAGGCTCAGGGTGGCCGAGGTTTGTCCAGATCTCTGGTTGGTAAATCTGAGCCAGGTGAGGGCCAGCTCGTCTGTTCTTCTCCACGAGAACCTCTCTGAGACTGCTCAGTGTCACTCTCTAGATCCTTTGAATCTGCTTTGTTACCTTTGGGGCATTTCTGCTTGTCAGAAAGAATGTCACACCATCAGGGCCAAGGCTGAGGGTGGCAAGGTTTTGGTCATCCCCACACCCCTACACTGTACAAACTGAGAGGAGACAGGGGCCAGAAATGCACCTTCCCCACCCTCTCCCTGCTCCTTTGGGGTTTAGCAGTGGCCTGTTTCTCTCCCCATGCCCTCCGTACCCGCAGTTCCTTATCCCCCTGCCCACCCCGGCCGTTCCTGCAGTGAGGGGTCTGCACACCGCTGCTCCCTGTTGGCTTCTCGCCAGCTCTGCTCCACGCGGGTCACCTCCTCAGCCCCTCCCTCCTCAGCCCTTTGAGCTGTCCTGTGTTTCCAACGGGTGCCTGACCCATAAAGACATTTAAAAATAATGAACTTAATCATAGTTTCATGATAAAAGAACATGTCAAAATTTTATGAACTCCAGGAGATAGTGAGGGACAGGGAGGCCTGGCATGCTGCGGTCCACGGGGTTGCAAAGAGTCAGACACGACTTAGCGACTGAACAACCACACGGTGTACAATAATGAAGACAGAGTCTTCTGCTGGAGTGCAAATCAGCTCTCCACAGGCAAACTGGAAGCAGCACCTGGGGCCTGTTAAGGCCTCTGTCGATGTCTGCAGTTAGTTGCATTTCTGTCTTTACTGATAATGCCTTTTTGCGCAAGCAGATTGGCCTGACTCGAGTCTGGGGTGCAGGTGGGTATGCAAAACGTGCATCTGTACACCTGACTTGTCACTGCAGCAGGGAGCTTTGCTTTCACAAGGACACGTGTCCCTGGATGCTGCTCTGTGAGCACTGGCCTTACGCATGGACAGTGTTGTGGCCCCCTACGTGACTATGCTTGGTGCTGCAGGTAGACCGGCACATGTTTGTGGAGTTGATGGAAAGTGAGACAGAGGTTTCTGTCCTGGCAATCTATTGCCACATACCCACTACCCCGCATTTGGAGAGTCAAAACAGCAATAATTTTATTGTATGTCCTGATTGCATGGGTCAGGAGCCAGCTCAGAGTAGGGCTTGTCGGGTCCTATGCTCTCCCCAGAGCTGATAGAGGTAGGTGATACCCTTCTGGTGGGTGAGTTGGTCCAGGGCATCGAAGACCACATTGCTCACATGTCCAGGGTCTTGATGGCGGTGTTGACCAGAGCACCCACATGGGGTTCCTGCAGGGTCATTGGACTTCCTCTGTGGACTCATCCAGAATAAGAAGTTTCCAAGAGAGGAGGTAGAAGCTGTAAAGCCCAGCCCACCACACTCCTCACCACCACCTTCCCCCTGCTAGTGATGCTGAGATGTTGGTGGATGCAGGCTGGGAAAAAACTTGGAAGACAGGGACACCTGGGACATTCTGCCAAGGACATTCTTGAGAAAGAGAGGATGGGCTTTGTGCCCTGCACCTCCTACGGCAGCAGCATGAGCCTGTGTGTCCGGGGGGCCACCATCAGCAGACGCCCTCCCTGTGTGTTTTCCAGCCCAGCGGCAGCTGCCCCACGCTGCACAGGCCACAGTGACCTCGGACTGGACTTCCCCAGGGTCAGCACCAAGCTTCTCCCTGAACTACGTATGTTGACATCTGGCGACCTGGTCCGCCCTTGTCTGGAGGCACAGGGAAGGAGTCAGGCCCCACAGCCAGTGGTTCTAATTAAGAACCTGAGGAGTAGGAAGGCTTCTGGGCAGAGGAGCCGATGCGGAACCACTTCCTTCTAGAATAGTTGAATGGATTGACATTGTGCCTTGGAGAAATCCCAGGGGCTCGTCCACCTGGAGGGTCACCTTCTCCTGTGAATGCTTTGTGCCAAGGCCACTTGATCTCAGAAGCCACATTGGCTGGCCTCGCTGCATCCATGTGAGTCTCCTCCCTTTGGGCTGTGACACCTGAGTCTTTTGTTCCCTGTCTTAGAACGTCTGTCTCTGCTTTTCCAAATATCTGACACTTCTCAAAGTGCCCCTGCTCACCCTGGAGGTTCCCCGGACCCCTGGCCCTGTGCCCATGTGGAAATCAGTCCAGCTCCATGAAAATGTCATGGCGAAGGTTTGGCCTTTGTAACATGGTTACCCTGACCTTGGCCCAGACCTTGGGTGGGGTTGATTGTGAGCTGTGGCTGCCCACAGGCTGGGTGCAGGAGAGGGGAGCTGTGTACCTACACAGGGCTCCCCAGTGCTGGCCTTTCACTGAATGTGCATGGCCACCTCCTGGGGACAGGAGCCTCTCTCTGGGCTGCCATTCTCTCCCTCCTGAGGGGTCCCAGCAGGCAACCAGCTGAGGTCCTCATCCTGTCGGCGTGATGCCCTCACTGACTCCTGTCAGCTGCCCTCTTTCAAATTGCCTGAGCTCCTCACAGGGGGAATGGGGTGTGGGATAAAGCCTCTTTCCCTTCCCTGCCCTCCCAGGCCCTCCACACTGAGACAGGATTGCAGGCTTGGGAGATGAGAGAAGATACCCCTCTGTGTCACTGTAGCTGGGATAATGGGGAGAAACACTCAAGGAGGAGAAGCTGAGGGTGCCAGTCACAGACTTTTAATGCGGTGACATTTTCCTCCACAAAGACACCTGTGAGGCTTCCTTAACTCCTTATACACCTCTTGGACTTTAGGCAAACCATGTTGGGGTTCTTCTTTTTTTTCCAATATTTATTTTTATTTATTCATTTGGCTGCATGGGGTCTTAGTCGCGGCATTCAAACTCTTAGTTGAAGAACATGGGATCTAGCTCCCTGACCAGGGCTCAAACCCTGGTCCCTGCACTGGGAGTATGGAGTCTTAGCCACTGGACCACCAGGGAAGTCCCACACTGGGGTTACTCTTTAATGGAATTATCCCCCCTACAAAGGAAAATTGATGAGGTTGCATTGTGTATCTGCACAGTCTTATCTTCTTTATAAAGACAATTTCTTTTTTGATGGTTATTAAGCCCCACCCCCACCTGGGAGAGGGGTACTATTGTAGTTTCTGCAGACAGGAACCTTCAAGTATTAGAAATTCAGCTCTGGAGGAAGTGGCAGAGCAGGAGACAGCCTCTCATTGCCTTTTACAGCTTCCTGCTGCATTTAGGGTAGAGCATTTATTTATTTATAATTTATTCATTTTAATTGGAGGCTAATTACTTTACAGTACTGTGGTGGTTTTTACCATACATTCACATGAGTCAGTCATGGGTGTACATGTGTTCCCCATCCTGAACCCCGCTCCAACCTCCCTCCCCATCCCATCCCTCAAAGTCATCCCAGTGTACCAGCCCTGAGCATCCTGCCTCATGCATTGAACCTGGATTGGTGATCTGTTTCACATATAATAATATACATGTTTCAATGCTATTCTCTCAAATCATCCCACCCTCACCTTCTCCCACAGAGTCCAAAAGCATTTAGTATACTTGGGCTTGCAGTACATATTTAAGTAAAATGTGTTCTAAGGGAAATGTCTAAAAGGTTATGCATGCATGCATGCTTAGTTGCTTCAGTCATGTCCAACTCTTTGTGAGCCTATGGTGGCCAGGCTCCTCTTGAGGAAGAGGAAGAATATTGGAGTAGGATGCCATGCCCTTCTCCAGGGGATTTTCCCCTCCCAGGGATTGAAACTGAGACTTCCGCGTCTCCTGCATTACAGGCAGATTCTTTACTGCCGAGCCATCGAGGAAGCCCCTCAAAGGTTATACTTTTCTCCTTTAGTGAGATCCTATGCCTGGCTCATGCACAGAGGTGGTTGGAGGTGGAAGGCTGGTTCCCAGGGCCCAAATAGTCTCCAGGGCAGTGTGTCCTGGTCTCCTGGCTTCTGAGGAAAGATCCTACTTGCATTTTGTAGTTTGCAAGCAGCTGCTGCTGTGGTGAGGCCACTGAAACCTCTCATCTTTGGTGCCTAGGAGGCTTTGCATGTGGCATTCTGTAGATTAAAAAATCGGAACCAGGACCAAGAACATGCCCCAGGTGGACGGGTGAGGGACACAGCCCTGCAGCGAGCAGAGCAGTCATGTGGAAACTTGTAAGCGCAGAGCACCGGCCACCTCCTGGACGTGTTCACAGCATGGAGTCAGCATTGCTATTTTCTGGAGTAGTTCTCTTGCTTGATCAAAGGGAGGGTGCAGCTGCTCCTGGTCTCTCTGTCCCTCCCAGCTCAGCTGCATGGCACACAGGCTCTGTCCACTCTTGCTGGCTGCACACCGTGTAACGACCCACAGTCCTGGAGGGATCTCTCCCTGCTGTGATCCTGTTTACCATTTCCTTGGGCTGAGTCTGAGGCTGCTCACCTGGCACAGGCTCTCAGATCCAGTGGCACATCTGAGAGGCCGGCTCAGCAGTGGGGCATCTCTTCTGGGCTTAGGGACAACACTTGAGTGTCTCTGGACTCCTGTCCAGGGCAGGCTGGGCAGATGGGGACCTGGAGGACTGACATTTGAGGTTGGGGAGGGCAGCCGGGATGAAACGAGATCTCGAAGAAGGGACAGTTCCTGCCCGAGAAGTGACTTCTTCCTAGGACCAAGTGCTCATAAACAACACAGGGTATAGTGGGAAAAACAGCATCTCTTTGGCTCCACCCCTCCCTGTGGGCGGCCACCTCCTCAGTTAATTGGAAATGCAGAGGAAGCTGTTGTGAAATCCAGCCTGTCTGCCATCTGCGCCTCTGCGCCTCTCTTCACCGTGTTTATGGACTGAGGGTCATGAGGTGTTGTTAGCTTCCGATGGGGTCCTGGGCCACAGATAGCCCTCTGGAGAGGGAGGCCGGAGGACATGTATTACATAACCCAGCCAGGTCATCTGACCACTGCACCGAAGGCCCCAGGAAGTTTGTCAGCTGACCCTGAGCGGGCAGGCCACCAGCGAGCCGCCCCCAGGCCGAGAGCTCACTGCACCGTAAACCAGCCTTGAAGGTGCGGTCTGGGTACCCGCAACATCACTCACAAACAGCTTCCCCACCTGCTGCGGCGCACAGGGCACAGCCCGGCCTGGTGTGGGTGTGTCCCATTTCACAGGTGGGAGAACTGCTGGGTGGCTCCCCCTCTTTGTGGCCTGCCTGACGCATGGCTAGGCTTTGACAAGGCAGAGAGGGAGCAGTGTTCCTGCTCTGCGGGCAGTGGGGAAAATGGGTTCCCGGGGCCATGAGGATAATGCGTGTGTGTGGGGAGGCTATTAGGACTAGAAGATGAGATGGTCGGATGGCATCACCGACTCGATGGACATGAGTTTGAGCAAGCTCCGGGAGATGATGAAGGGCAGGGAAGCCTGGTGTGCTGCAGTCCATGGGGTCTGAAAGACTTGGACACAACTGAGCAACTGAACAACAACAATTAGGACCAGGGTTGTGCCAGGTGGGCCAGGCCAGGCCCCGTCCTTTATCCAGTCCTGAGGCCCACACAGCTCTTTGGAGGAAAGAAGCCAGTAGAGGTGTTCCCCTCAGATCTCTCCTGCTGGGTTGCATGTGAAGCTGCCCAAGGTCATGACATCAATTCCCTCCACCCTACTCCTGCCCCTGGAACCGCTGTCCCCCCACAGCAAACCAGCAATACCTTCAGCTCTGGGGGTGGCACTCACAGCACTGATGGGAGGTAGTGGCTTGACCTCGAGACGTTGCATCTGTTAAAGTACAGATGTCACCCACAGTACGGATGTCACCCACAGCACCATCACAGATTTGGACCCTTAGGGTTCAGGAAGAGGAATAGGATGTGGACAGGACTCTTGAGGGAAAAGAACACTTATGAGAGGGACTGAAATCAGCTGGGATGTTATGACAAAGGGTCCAGGCACTTCCCTCCTCCCACACTCCTAGAGTATCCAGAAAACAGGCCCAGGTGTCCCCAGAACATAGGGGTTTTGATGCCACACTCTTCACTCACCGTCCTGGGGCTTTCATGGGCCATCTAGTCACCCCAGTATGTCCTACCACCCATGCTCTCAGAATGTTCTGACCCACTGCTTGCCAGGGCAAGGCTGGAGGGAGAGCAGGTGAGCAGGCTTCCTTGGAGCCTCAGAGCTGATGAGGAATGGACTCTGTGTGAACTGCATCCTCTTGAGAGAGTTTCTTGGGAAGGTGGTCTTGCCCCACCCCGAGCTTTATAAGTGAGGGAGGTGGGCCCAGCACGGCTCCTGCCCTGTGACACGTGACCCTGTGGAGATTTCAGTTTCCAAAACAAGAGCATCCCCCTGCCATGCCAAGTCCAAGGCCCTCTGGTTTAGGCACCAGGCAGGCTGGAGCCTGGATCTGCACTCTGCTGCTACTAGTGGGGTGACCTTGGGCAGCCAGCATATCACTGGGCTGATAATATCACCTCCTTCATGGGATGTTCTGAGACACACCAATGGGCGGACACATGTGCAAGCCTGAGCACAGGGAATCTCAACCTCTGTTCATTCCTTTCTTCCTTATTCAAGAAGGGAGAGAGGTGAAAGTGGCTTTTAGGACCAGTCCCTTGGAGAAGAGTCTCAGGCTCCATCGGAGGGTGGGTCTGCTTCAATATCTGAAGGCAGGCTGAGACGGGGCAAAGAGCAAGAGCTAGATGCAGCAGGGCCCTGGGCACTGTGTCATGCCCTGTCCCCAGAAGTCTGCTCTCCAGATGAGGGGTGGCATGCAGTTAAACTCAGAAAGGCCCCCTGTTGAGCCTGGTGTCCAAGTGTGAGTGGCTTGCTGGGTGCTGGCTCCACAGGGCCTGGGATCCTGCACTTGTGAGTGTGACAGGCAGTGGCACGCAGGGCCAGCCAGGGTAACAACGCCATAAAGGTCATAAACACACAATAAACGGTGATAGAGCAGGCGCCGGGAAGCAGTGGCAAACCGGCTGTCACCGAGTTCTGCTCCAGGGCTCTGTTAGATGTTAAAGGTAAACTCTTGGGCTGGTTCTCAGTTGCTCAGACATGTCTGACTACTTGCGACCCCGTGGACTGTAGCCCACCAGGCTCCTCTCTCCACTGACTTCTTCAGGCAAGAATACTGGAGTGGGTTGCCATTTCCTTCTCCAGGTGATCTTCCCGACCCAAGGATCAAACCCCTGTCTCCTGTGTCCCTTGCATTGGCAAGAGGATTCTTTTATCCTTGAGCCTCCTGGGAAGCCCTAATGGTAAATGGCTAGGGATAAAATTCACCTGTTAATGCGGATTTCTAAAGACTCCTCAGGCTTTGTTAGCCCAGTGCCGTGGAGTATGTGGGCAGGGACTCTGGGTCTCCTGGCTTCAGCATCAACCACGAAACAGCGGATAAACACAGATTCCTGGGGTCTCCCTGCAGAGATTCTGGTTGAGCCAGGGCCTGGGCATCTACTTTCCTAGAGTTGGAACCACTGACATAGATAAGTATGGAGAGGAGCTCAGCAAGGTGGTCTTCTCTCCAAAATCTGTTGATAATTGTTGGGGGCCCTGCCGGCAGGTGCCATGTCTAACCTGTCTAGACCCCTTCTCAGGTGGGGCCAAGTCATGAGGTTTCAGATGTTACCTTTCCAAAGTGTCAGTTGCTCAGCCATGTCCGACTCTTTGTGACCCCGTGGACTGTAGCCTGCCAGGCTCCTCTGTCCCAAGAACCACACAAAGCCTCTGACCTTTGTCTCCAGTCCTTTTTTCCTTTCTCTTTGAAAACTCAGCCGGGTTTCGCCTCCATTGAGACTGACTTTCCTCCTCCCTCAGATTACTCCAGGTCATGCTTGGGGATGCATGAAGGATACGACAGCACCCTCAACACACTTGCCACCTTCTGATCACACACCAAGCTGGATGATGAAGGCAGCTGCCCAGGACACTGGAGGGTTGGTGTGTTCCAGCCTGCACGCATTGGGCAGCCACCTGGAGAACCTGTTTGTTCACCCTCAGGAGGGAGCCAGAAAGAGCTGGGTGCAGGACTGCCCACTCCTCTGCCATACTGGTTCCCTGCTGCAGAGACCAGGAAGGCCCTGCCCTCCACAGGTCAGCTCAGGTGAGCTTTTAAGCGGTTTCTGTGATATGGTGGAAACTTTCCAGCTTGATGAGGCCCATAGAGCCCTGAGCTTCCCATCAGCTGGGTCATCTGGCCCCTCTCCTTCAAAGCCTGCCCCCTACCCCTCCCCACAACCATGAGTGTGTGTGACTTTCTTAGTCTTCTTTAAAGGCACAGCGAGATGGATTTGCTTGCTCAAGTTCAGGGTTGCTCTCAGCAGGGGTTGGACCAGCTGTCGGAGCCAGTAAGCCCTGGCCAAGTACTTCAAGCAGACCAGAAAACACTCCCAGAGATGTTTTATAGCCAGTTCTGATTCACTTTGTTTGAGTTAAACGTGTGTCTGTAGTCTCCACAAAGCCTGAGTTTCTACCACAAATACTAAAGTCTCAAGCAGGTCGAAGGTGGAAGATCTCTGGTTTATCAGCTTATCTTGTGTTTGGTAGGAGACCTGTGTTATGCCGGGAATGTGGTGTGTCTGTCCACATACTGATCTCATTAGAGAAGTGATTTAGATAAGGTTAGAGATGTCAATAAGTCCAGTTTTGAATCCTGGCTGACAAAGACAGACTTCATTTTCTCACAGCCACAGGATACAGGCCCTAGAGGTATGCTTTCATCCTTACAGCCATCCTCACCTGCTGGACTGAGGACCAGACAGCACCTCTTGTTTCTCTTTGGTTGGTTTGGTGACCCTGCAGAAACTGTGGGCACATGTGGATTGCTTTCTTCTGAGTGGGATGGGGAGAACTTGTGTCTGCATGATTAAATTTGGAAATTGGGGGCACTCCTAAAAGGAAGATGCTCACAGCTGAGTCAGGTGAACGGGCAACTGGAAAAGATGGTCAGGGGCATCTGGTTAGCCATCACTGAGTAAGGTGACTCTGTGTCTTTGGGGTTTGACTGTTGTGGATGAGATGGATAGATAAGGTACATGGGGAACAGCCAGAGAAAGGTCAGTCAGAAGGTGTGGTCCTTGGCCTTGGTGCTGCTTTAAGACTTCCCTGAGTTCAAGGAAGGCTGATAGAGAAAGCTCAGGAAGGGTGTCATCCACCTCTGGCAGGTCTGCCCACATCCCCGGGTCCAGTGCAGCCTGTGGAATGAATGGACTTTGGAGGTCACAGCTCAAGGGGACATGGAAAGCAGAAGACAGAGACTCCCATCTGATTCCAACTAGACAGACTTGGCTTGGTCACCCAGCTCTGCTCAACCTGCCCACAACCTGTGAACAGAGGTGACGTCAGTTCCCATTTGTTCCCAAGCTGTGAGTGCTCCCCAGACCTTGCCATGTTCCATCCTCACAACAGCCCTGCAAGCTGGGATCATCTCTCCTGCACTTCCCACCAGGCAGGTGCATCTCACAGGGGCTGGGAAAGCTTTCCGCATCTGGCAACTTGGCAAGGGCAGAAGTGGTCCATCACCTGCAGGCTGGCTTGGGTGCCTGCTGTTTGTGGCCCCTCCCCACACCAGGCTCTGGTATAAGATACAAAGAGATGCCCCGAAAGAGATGTGAAGCCTGCAGCTGGGAACTCGGGCTCTCAAGGGAAGGAGGAAGCTTCTAGGTTCTGAGCCTGGTCAGCTTTAGTGTAAACCTTGGAGCTTTCCTAGTGGCTCAGATGGTAAAGAATCTGCCTGCAGGGTAGGAGACCAGGGTTTGATCCCTGGGTTGGGATGATCCCCTGGAGAAGGGAATGTCAACCCACTCCAGTATTCTTGCCTGGAGAATTCCATGGACAGAGGAACCCAGCGGGCTATGGTCCATGTGGTCACAAAGAGTTGGACATGATCGAGCAACTAACATTTTCACTTTAGAATATGTGGATCTGGGAGTTGGGACTTTTGGGGGTAACTTACAAATTCTCTGCCAGTGTATGAGGGACATCCCCCTGCCCCGATCCCAGCCAGAACCAGCTGTGGCAGAGACTAACTGGTGGCCCTGATGGAACCCACATACTCAGCAGGGCTGACATTTTTGTGGATGAGTCTTCCTGCCACACTGACCCAGGTGCAGGCAAAGGCAACCAGGAGGGTCACAGAAGGCCCTCCCGCAGCCTCTCAGGCTTTGATGCCTTGCAAATCACAATGGGATGCATACTGTGCCAGGGCTTCCCTCTGTACTGCCCCCTCTCCTTGCCTCTGCTGCTGAGGCTCCTGGCGGAGAAGGATCTGTAGTGGGTCTCCAAGGGGCATGTTTGGTTGAAGCAACAATCCTTGGGACGACTGGTGTCTTGCGGGCAGGGCCCAGAATTACCAGAAATGCTGCTATCACAACATTTAGGGAAAATCTAGATTTCATGTCGCTCAGAGTTTTGCTGATCTTTGCTTATAATTTCAGAAAACCACAGCACCAGTGGCGATGCCATGTATGAAGCCAAATCACTGAGTTACACCTGTTGTCAGGCTGCATTGCATCTGCTGCAGCTCAGAAATTTTACATTCAGTGCAAGTACTGGAGGAGTTGATCATGATACCTCAAGCAGTTGTGCCTAAACATTTACTATTGAAATAGATGTTGCTATAAATAACTCTCCTTTTGTTTTCTTTTATATTGACATTAAGGCATTTTATGGGCTTCTCTGATGGTTCAGAAGGTAAAGAATGCCTGCAATGCAGGAGACCCAGTTTTGATTCCTGGGTCAGGAAGATTCCCCTGGAGGAGAAAACAGCAACCCACTCCAATATTCTTGCCTGAGAAATCCCATGGGCAGAGGAGACTGGCGGGCTAAAGTCCATGGGGTTGTAAAGAGTTGGACATGACTGAGCGACTGATGCACACACAAAGCATTTGATTTTCTATCTCTTTCTGTCATCTATTGATTATTTTGTTCTAGATACATTATAGGATTCAATTATTTAACTTCAGAAGAGTAAAGAGATTCTCCCTAATATTTGTCATGAAAGGAGCAGACTGACCTGACCATCCACAGTCAAACCACTGCTGGAAGTGGCCGTGGAGCCCACCTTCCCCTGGCGGCCTCCCTGCTGGGAAGGCAGCTGCACCTGCATCAGGCCTGCTCTGCCCTGCTTCCCCGACTCCAGGGGACCTGACCTAACCCCCCGGCCAGCCCTGGCTGCGGCCCTCCCAGTCACATCAGGGGCCTGCGTGAAGGCTTGTCACTGAGCCTGGGGGAGGCTTGTGGGCCCCTGTGCTCTAACGGGGGCAGGCCCCAAGCCAGGGCAGATGCATGTGCTCGCCTGGGACTTTTCAGTGCTGTTTGGAATGTGTGTTGACACAGGGCATTAAGATGGTAGGACAGGAAAGGGGGAAAGGTGAGCTGGCACTGTCC
Source organism: Antilocapra americana (assembly GCA_007570785.1). Classification (NCBI taxonomy): domain Eukaryota; kingdom Metazoa; phylum Chordata; class Mammalia; order Artiodactyla; family Antilocapridae; genus Antilocapra; species Antilocapra americana. The sequence continues at coordinate 12,448,209 of ML661897.1, forward strand.
AGAGGGCACTGAGAGGCCTGCTGAATCTTTAGGTTCTTTCCAACACTTGAGAGTCCCTTGGACTGCAAGGAGATCCAACCAGTCCATCCTAGAGGAGATCAGTCCTGGGTGTTCACTGGAAGGACTGATGTTGAAGCTGAAACTCCAATACTTTGGTCACCTGATGTGAAGAGCTGACTCATTTGAAAAGACCCTGATGCTGGGAAAGATTGAGGGCAGGAGGAGAAGGGGATGACAGGGGATGAGATGGTTGGATGGCATCACCGACTTGATGGACATGGGTTTGGGGGGACTCTGGAAGTTGATGATGGACAGGGAGGCCTGGCGTGCTGCGGTAGGACATGACTGAGTGACTGAACTGAACTGAATGCTTCAGAAGGAAGACCTAAGGACAACTGGGGCACTTCCTGTTTGATCTGGGGTCCCTCTCTTAGAAGTGAGAGCTGTTGTGTGCCATAGGGAGCAGGCTGGTCTTAAACAACCACCCAACCTGGGTGACTGCTTCAGTATCCTCATGACAAGGGGTGGGAGGAGCTGGGGTTCTTTGCAGACTCACAGACATATTTAGAAACAGTTCCAGGATAGAGTTCCAACACTGGTTGGAATAAGATCCTGAGAGTAAGCACAGGGCCCACCAGGAGACCCCTTTGCTGGATGTCTTCCCTTTGGTTGTATAAATTCTGGCAGGTTTGGTGAAGCAGTTTTGAGGAAGAAATAGGCTTATTTACTGATAGTCCAACATGTCCATTTTCTGGAGGATTCTGAGTTGAGTGGAATGAGTGCCAGCTACCACTGTGGAGTCCAGCAGGCAGCTGTCCTGGGGAAATCTGATATGAAGGATATGTGTGTGTCCCTGTGCATGTGTGTGTATGTGTGTATGCATGAGTATGTGAAGGTGTGGACCCATGTGTGGGAGTGTGCATGTGTGTTGGTAGGTATGATAGTGTTAGTCACTCAGTTGTATCTGACTCTGTGACCACATGGATTATAGCCCAGCAGGCTCCTCTGTCCATGGAATTCTCCAGGCAAGAATACTGGTGTGGGTAGCTATTTCCTTCTCCTAGGGTCTTCCCGACCCAGGGATCCAACTCAGGTCTCCCACATTGCAGAGAGATTCTTCACTGTCTGAGTCACCAGGGAATCCCCATGTATGGCTGTATGCATGTGTATATATTTGCATGTGTGTGTGCATCTGGAGGGTAATCCAAGGGCTGGGATGAGGAATTCAGCCCCCAAGGGTCCTTAGCAGCAATGCAGTGAGTCAGCAGGACTCATGAGACCTAGAGGCCTACGGAGGTCTCCATCTGTGTCTTCTAGGTTCTTCTGTCCAGCCTGTGTGCACATCCCCTGCTCCTGTAGGAAAGACAGTTTGGAGCGAATATGACTTGACATGCTCCTGGCTCCCAGTTCCTGGGTGGGTTTTCATCTCCCTTCACTCTACCAGTGATGAGCACACCCAGCAAGTGTGGCCAAGCAGTTAGGTTGTTCTGAGACCCTGGCAGCCCTAGGTGCTGGGTCCCTTCACTGGTCATGCAGGCTGGGATTTTGAACCAGTTTTGCGGCTGTGTAGATACCATGAACTACACACCACCCCCGTGAAATGTGGGCAGCACCCCAAGAGCAAATGCCTTAATACTTTGTAGTGAAACTGGGGTAAATCAAGCCTCACATCCACCCCCTCAGGTTGACCTTTGCCTGCAAACGAGTTACGAAACAATTTTCAGTTCTCAGAGCTTTTTGGATTTTGAATGACTGATAAGGAACTACAGATCTGCAAAAATAAACAGACCCAGTTGACACAACTAGACTTAAAAGGCAGACCTGGGTTTTGTGGGCACACAGTCTTTGTGTGTGTGTGTGTGTGTGTGCGTGTGTGCACATGTGTGCACTCTCTCCAGGCCTTAGGATGGTAGTGAGGTCAAAAGCCACCCCTAGATTAGCCCCCTGCTCGGGGCCCCAGCTGAAAGTGGCCCAGCTGCCGCCCCTCGGCTGCAGCAGCAGATGGCCCCTTGCCCCAGGCGGGCAGGGTTGGGGGCAGGGAGGCCAGGGCTGAGCTCTTAGCTCCAGGCTGCCAGCCCCTCCTCCTCCCCCATCACTTTCCTCAGCCAAGAGTGCCTGAAATGGTCAATAGCTGCTGAGAGGGGACCCAGAGTGGGAGGCAGCTCAGGTGGGAAGAAAAGGGGACCTGGGGACTCTGCGGCTACTCTTAGGGACGGAGAGCTCAGAGTGAGGTCTCGGGGCTGACAAGGGAGGTGGATCATCCCTTTGACTATCTGGAGGTGGCGTGCATTTAGCAAAAACACTGCCCACCTAAGTGCCAGCTTCGGGACTGGTGCTGACACTTGAGCTCTTAGAACGTGTCTGCATGGGAGCCAACAGTGTCTGGGGTTAGAGAAGAGGTGACTCGTTTGTCACAATGTGATGCCACTCTTGTTCCCCTGTGGCCCTCAGATTGCTTTCCCCTCTCAGCTGAGCCCTGAGGCTGGACCCATCCTCTCAGGTTCTTATGGAAGTCTAGCTCAGTGATGGAGCATCTCTGAGGGAGAAGCTGTACTCCATGCAGAGCTCAGAGTCTGGGCTGGGTAATGTCATAGGGATGCAGACCTACACGGGTGATGGGGGATCCTGAGTCCTGAGTTGGGGCTACAGAGTATCTAACATTGTCTGTGACAATCCATAGTCCTGGCTGAAAGAGTCACCCAGGTCTTGGGGTTGCCTGAGGCCCAGTGAGTCTGAGATTGGGTTTCCCACACCCTCAGACACGTGGGACCTAGAGTTAGTTTTGTGCTCCTCCCTGGTGGCTCAGATGATAAAGAATCTGCCTGCAACATGGGAGACCTGGGTTCAATCTCTGGGTCAGGAAGATCCTCTGGAGAAGGAAATGGCAATCCACTCCAGTATTCTTGTCTGGAGAATCCCATGGACTTAGAAGCCTGGTGAGCTACAGTTCACAGGGTTGTAAAGAGTCAGACATGACTGAGAGTTACTTTTAAGTTAAGTTAAACAAAAATATAGAGAGGTGATATATTTTTGCAGAAACGAAATATATCACCTGAGGTCCATTGTGAACATCACCTTGAAGAGCATTGTACCCACTCCGAGGAGACAGAGGAACCAGGAGTTGGAAAGTCATCTCAGGCACTAATGTTAAGGGAAAGGCTCTGGGTTTGTGACTCCCTTGTGAGCACAGAAGAGATTTTGAGAGAGGGGTTTCCTATTTGAAAGATTCTGCAGCCAGAATCAAGGGTCTAGAAACTCCTTATCATACTTTCTTTTCTCCCACTGAAGATTAAAAGAACTTTAAAATAATTATGAAATATACTATACATACAAGGGTCTGTCTAACTTATATGTACACTAGAAAGAGCAATAATAAAAAATACATACGTCTGGGTGATAGCAGACTAACAGCAGAATGTGATGCATGCTTCGTTTCTCACTTGAGTTTCATAAACCACTGACCCGAATTCTGTAAATGGTTATCTCATCTTGCTTGAAGTTTTTCTGTTTGTGGAAGTGTTGCTCAGCAATAGATTGCTGAATTTTGCCAGTTTTTGAGCTTCAACAAGTAAGATCATATTGTAAGAATCCTGTGATTTGCTTTTATCTGCTCATGAGATTCATATATGCTGAGGCATAGACCTGTCTGTCACCCAATCATTTACACTGTTGCGTAGTCTTCCATTATAGGAATTATTTGGGTTGTTTCTAGGCTTTTGTTATTACAAATGATGCCTATTTGAATATCCCTTAAAGGCACAGATCCCGGAGCGTGACTGCTTTGGTTCAAATCTCGGCTGTTAGTTCCTGCTTGCGTGACCTTGCATAAACCAGTGCCTCTGTGCTCCAGGTTCCATATCTGTAAAATACAGATACCACTATGTGCACTGGGAGGCTATAAGGAGGATTAGGTGAGTCAATTTAGATGAAGCACTCACAATGGCACTTGGCATGGTCATTTTAAAGATGAGATATGAGGAAGAAGATACGGTGATGCTGCTGGTGATGGTGGTGGTGATGATGGTCATGCTGACGGTGGCATGATGATGGGGGGCGATGTTGAAGATGGTGATGGTGCGATAATGATGATGAAGGTGGTGATGATGAGGGTGGTGGTAGTGGTGAAGGTGGTGGTGGTGTGGTGATGATTTGATAATATGATGAAGATGATGATGATGATCATAGTGGTGGTCGTGATGATGGTGATGATGACAGTGATCACAATGGGAATAATGACGGAGATTTTTTAAATTGGGGGAGACCCCCAAGGAGACATGTGCTTGGAAAGGGACCTGCCATCTGGTAGGACTTACTTAGCTAAGTTCCTGAGGAGAAGTCAGACTAATTAAAAGTACCTCATCCAGTGACATTTACCAACAGAAATGAAGTGTAGGGGTAGGGACAAGGCAACAGCTCCACGCGTCCTTCCTCCAGCCTGACTTCTTTGGCTGTGCCCCCACTGTCATAGATCCAGGAGATAACGCAGCACCGAGGTGCCCGTGTGCTCTGTCCTTGGGAAGCAGGTCAGTGAACAAGGGAAGATGAGATGACAGACCCACTGGGGAAGGTAACTTAGAGTGAGGGGTGAGAGGTGGGTGGTGGCTGTTAAAGGCTAAGAGAAGCCTGTTGTCAGCTGCCCTGAGGAAATGAGGAGGCAGCGTCTTAGGATGTGGACAAGCCACGAAATGACTGTGGGGCCCAGGGAGGAGAAAGCTTGGAGATCCCTGGGAGGGAGAGTGGGAGCAACTGGCTGAGGCTGCAGGTGAGGCAGAAGGTGGTGTGCAAGTATGCAAGGCTCAGAGTCTCCAGGGGCTCCTAAGTCTGAGAGGTGTGAGCCAGACTCTTCCGCTGCAGGTAGAGAGTGGGTGGAGGTGATGACTCCCAGCGAGTGACCCCCACATCCTCTTCCCTTGTTGGGGGAAGGCAGCTCCTAGGACAGCACCTGGAGGCCTGACTCCCCCAGAACTCTTTGGCTTTGGGGATATGTCTTCAGGACAAGAAATATTTCTATTTCAGTTCACTGTCTTACACCTTATCTAGACAGGAGCTGACTGATGGGGACCAGTCTGTGTCCCTCCCCAATTCACATGTTGGATTCCTCCATCTCAGCACCTAGAATGGAATCCCACTTAGAGAGAGGGTCTTTGCAGAGGCCATCGAGATAAAATGAGGTTGTTAAGGGTGGGTTCCAAGCTAACATAACTGATATCTTTATTAAAAGGGGGAAATTTGGACATAGACATGCGCACAAGGAGAAGCCATGTGAGGACAGAGGCAGGGATTGGGGTGACAAGTCTATAAGCCAAGGAAGGACATAGATCACCAGCAAGCCACCAGGAGCTGGGGAACAGCCTGGAACTCCCTTACAGCCTCAGAAGAAATCAGTCCTGCCGACACCTTGGTTTTGGACTTCTAGTCTCCAGAACTTTGAGAAAATAAGTTTCTCTTTTATAAGTCACCCAGTGTGTGGTACTTTGTTACAGCAACATTAGGAAACTTATATGGATGACATAAAACAGAATTTTTCCAAATTGGAAAAATTCTTATCACCTTCAGGAAACTGATTTTTTCTTTTTTTAAAATCTTCTATGGTCTTCCCTGGTAGCGCACATTGTACAGAATATGCCTGCAATGCAGGAGACCCGGGTTTGATCCCTGGGTCAGGAAGATCCCTTGGAGAAAGGAATGGCTACTCACTCCAGTATTCTTGCCTGGAGAATCCCATGGACAGAGCTATAGTCCACGGGGTCACAAAGAGCCGGACATGACTGAGCAACGAACATATACACGGCTGATAATTTTTTTTTTCAAAGAATTTGTTCTACTTTAATACTCGGTGCTAAGAAGGGGATTTCTGGATGAAACCATTTCAGGCAGAATTTGATGGGTGGCCAGCATTGAGGAATTCACATAGGTTCTGCCGCAGAAGCTCTGGAGGTCACCATAGCACAGATGTGAGGCGCCCTAAGGACACTGCTCCCTATTGCTTTGCTGAAGGAATTAAGACATTGAGGAGCAGAAGCCAGCTGCCAGCAGCTACATTCTTCAGAACATTTGCCACCAACATTTCTGGGTGTATTGCCCTGTGCACATGATGGCAGGTTTTATTGGATAAACGGGTTATTAGGATACCCCCTGGAAAAATCTGTGGTCATTAAACATTAATCTAGAAAAACTGTCAACTGTATTTGCATTCTTTATGGCAGCTCTGTGTGTGTGTTCAGTACACATGTTTATTTTGGGTGACTGCTTTTTAAGCAACAGGCTGAATGAAGATAGGAAACTTGCAGAAATGTGTTCTTGATATAATGGTTTTCCAGCCAGCACAGAGATTGAGGAAGCTGATGAAACAGCTGGAGTCTTGCCTGCTCAGGAACCCAAGTGCAAACCCCACCCTGAAAAGGATTTTGGTTGTCCGGACTTGGTAGAGAGCTGACCCCAGGTGTCTGCTCCATTTTGGCCCCAGAGATTACAATAGAGCAGAAACGCAATGGTGCAGTTATAAGAAGAAAAATGTTTCTCCCACCATCCGGTAGCAGGAGCTAAGAGGAGACTGAGATCTCACAACAGGCAAATGAGGAGGAGAAGAAGGCAGCCTCTTACTTTGAGCCATCTACCACCCAAAACCCAGGCAGAGTTTCCATGTCGCCGGGTTTAAGGTGCCCCTCTCTGTGGGACGGAGGTTGGCGGCAGCCAGGGGTCGCTGCCATAGCTGTTCAGATGTCCCCCGGAGTGCATGGGTCAGCCAGTGTGCATGTCCCCTGTGTGTACATCATCGTGTGCACATCCCCGCGTCATGCTCTCTGGCCAGTATCTCCTCTGGGGTCTCCGTGGGCTCGGCATCCATGTCTACACAAAAATGACTTGTTTGAGTGAAAGCTACTTTTGTGAACCTGAGAGCAAAACTTTGGGCTGAAGGATGTGGGACCTGCACTTCTTTGGTCACTTCCTCCCCCGTGGTTAGCTTGCTCAAGGTTGAGGCTGTCCGCTGGCTGGCATCAGGCAGTCTTAGGTGAGTGGAGAGGCCCAGGATCTGTGAAGGCTCCCAGGGCAGGCGAGGGTGTGCAGTGGGTTGTACTGAACCTCACGTGCTGAGAATACAGCTTTCTCCTTCACTGCTTATGCTCTGGGAGGAGGGACAGTGCTGTGATGGGAGGGGTCCTCGGCGCCCGCTGTCAGCTCCTGCCTCCCCCGCCCGGGGGTTCTGCCAGCAACCAGGCCACCCTCCATCTGCCGTCTGGAATAACGAGCTCACCCCGCTGCTGCTGGCACAAGCCAACTTTCATTCTTCTATTCACCGGGTTATCCTTTCAGCTTCCCATTGTTCTTTGCTAATGGCCTTACAAGGCTCCTGCCTGTTACCTTTCCTCCCCTGCTGGCGCCTGGCCTGGAGGAAGGCCTCAGTCTCTCCAACTTGAAGAGCAGGTGGGGTGGCAGGCATGTGGGCCTGGTGCTCTGGGTCGTTCCTGCTGGACTTCATGGCAGCCACGGGTCTGGCCTCAAGTGTCGAAATATTTTATGGGGCGCCTCCCCTTTCCACTGGGGACCTGGCCGGGTTGCCACATATCCTGGCTTCTGCGTCTTTTCAGACCCCATCTCAATCAAGCTCGTGGTTGTCCCTGTGCCTGTGACAGATGGCCTGGGTGCCTGAGGTGGGTAAGAGGCTCCAGCTCCCAATTCCTAAGAGGGGAGGCGACAGGGCAAGGTGGCTGGGTGACTTGAGGGCCTTGGCGCTAAATTGACTTTTAACTCTTTTAGCGTACACAGCCAGTTCCTGCAGGAAGAAGAGCCATCAGAATTGGCCCTTTCCACTTGGCCTTCTTATTATTCACTGGTGCAGTCGAGGGCACAAAAAGTCACAAAGGGCTCCCGTGGCAGTAAGGAAACTCACTTCTTCTTTGGGGTGGGGGGAGCTGAGAGTGTAATGACAGTGTGCAGTCACTGCTCTCAGACACGAGAGTCAAATAATAATGTTTCCAACACGTGGCTATTGTCCTTTTAGCTTAGTTGTACAGATGGATCCAAAATAGCGGGATTTTGGCACTTCCCTGGTGGTTCACTGGTTATGACTTCACCTTCCAATTTGGGGGTGTGGGTTTGATCCCTGGTTGGGAAGCTAAGATCCCACATGCCTTGCAGCCAAAACATAAAATAGAAGCAATATTGTAAAAAAAATTCAATAAAGACTTTTAAAACAGTCCATATTAAAAAAAAAGGAATCTTAAAAAATGTTAAAAAAAAAATACAGGTTTTTCTTGCCTGAAAAGATGTCAGAGAACAGAAGCTACTAGAACCCCATCCTGAGTTATGAAATACATCGCTGTGCCCAGCTCTCCCGGTGGAGATTCATCCTCTACTGTAGGGAGGCGGCAGGATAAAGTTCAGGGGGCTGACTTGACAGCCACTGGCCTCTCAATGGCCCAAGTCTCCACAGCTTCCTAATCCATGAGAACAATCTGTGGGCAGCGATTGTTGTTGTGAAGCGGAGTGCATGTGTGTGCCTGCCCGTGAAGGCGAGAGCCTGGATCCCAGACGGCTATCGGACACTTTGTGGTTTGAATGCATGGCTTTCTCCAGATTTAAAAGCAGTGACAGGCCCTGTCAGAGATGCCTGGCATCCAGGAACATGGCCATGTAGAGGATGCAAACGAGTCGGATGCTCGCCTGTAGCCTGGGGCACCTGAGCCTGCCGCCCCATAGCCCTGGGAGGCCCAGCAGGTGCTGCATCAGGCAGGTGCACAGCTCACCATATGCTCTGGCCAGGGTCGGGTTTCTGCTGGCGTCTTTCAACTCCCCACCAGGTGAGATCCAGTGGGCAGAAGGGGCCCACACCAGCCTGTGGCTGCACCAGTCACCTCTGGGCATTTGTTTGCTTGGCACTGACTGGTTGCTTTGGTACTTTGGAGTTGGGACAGCCCTGAAACCTCAGCCATGGCAGGTAGCGCAGGGATAGCAGGCAGCCAGGGAGATGGTGAGCTTCAGTCAATGGTCAGGAGCCTGCAAAACTGGGTGCTTCTTTCTAAAAAGCCTCTGCGTTTTTAGAGCTCTCTATATGGCTAAGGAGATTTCACCGATGGCTTAAACGGTAAAGAATTTGCCTGCAATGCTGGGGACCTGAATTTGATCCCTGGGTCAGGAAGATCGCATGATGGAGGGCATGACAACCCACTTCAGTATTCTTGCCTGGAGAATCCCATGGACGTAGAAGGCTGGCGGGCTACACTCCATGGGGTCAAAAAGAGTCAGACATGACTGAGCGACTAACACACTTACGGCTGAATAGGCCGGCGCCTTCTGAATGAACTGTCCATTTCTGCAGAGGCCAGACTCAGGCTGCAAGATGGTCAAAGGTAGGGAACTCCCACTTTGTTCGCCCTCTAACCTCCTGGGGAAATTTGAAGATCCCCGCGCTTAGGCTGCACCCTTGAGACTGAAATGGAACACCCAGGAAGAAGGACCGGGCATCTGTGTACTCCATGCGCACATGATGCAGTGTTTGAGAACCCACAGTTCAGAACTCCACTGCCTCCACACAGAAACCACCAGCCACATGTGGCCACGCATGCTGAAGTTATTTGAAATAAATTCAGAATTTGTCACAGGATGCTTAATGGGGCAGCGCTGCTCTGGAATGTCCTTCCAACCCTCACTTTCACAAGTGGGCACAAAGGCAAGGTCCTGGGAGCTGTGGCCTGTCTCCTGAGCCCTCTTTCTTCAGTGCTCAGGCTTCTGGGGTGCAGGTGTGTGCAGAGGAACCCTTCCACAGGATCAAGTGTGCACAGATGAGGAGCCCCAGAAGTGCCTTTGTGGGGCCCCCTTCAGAGCACTGGGCTAGCTTGGTCGGCTTCAGTGTGTATATTTCCAGGGGACCATCTTGTCTTCTGGTTATACATGCATGAGGGAACCTTCGCCCTACATCAGATTTATTGCCGTGACTCCCGAGAAGCATTCATGCAACTGAGCAATCGCTCCCGAAGATGCCAGCGTGGGGATGCACTGTGATGGTTCAGCCTCTGTCTCCTTGTCTGGGTCTTACCCTGTACTTTATCAGATGATCAGTTTTGCAGCACAGGGATCGTGGCACATGCCACTGGGGATGTCTGAAATGGAAGATTCGGTCCTCCAGTGAGCCCAAGTGCAAACTGCAGAGTGTGGCGGTGAATGGGGTTTAGACAAAACCGGAGTTGGGAGGGGGGCTTCCCTAGCATTTCACAGCACGTGCTGCCAACTGTTGCGAAAAGAGAAAAAAAACCACTCCTAAGAAGAAAGCCAGGGGGGATGTACATATTACTGCAGGCTGCCGCCTCCCTCCTCTTCCGTCATTGTTCCCCGGCCGGCGGCAGGCCCCGCGACAGCTGGGTATCACTAACAGCTGCTTTTTCCTGGGGTGAAATTAAAAGATTAGGGGCTACGGGCACGTGCTGGCCTCAGGAGCCCAAACAATGCTTGATTTAGGGTGAAACTTGTCTGGGGAGGCTGACAAAGGAGGAGGCTCCGAGTTGGCCAGGGGTCAGAGGGGGGGCTGGGTCTGTGGGAGACAAAGGGCTGAGCGGGGAGGGGGCAGAGGGCTGGGGTGGGGGGCGCCTGGCTGAGTGAAAAGAGGCCTCGCAGCAGCTGCTCCTGCTCCAGAAATTTGAGACGGGTCTTTTCACAAACACAAATGTGGGAGAAGAATAGGGGGCCATGCTTAGCTGAAATGACTCGTTTGCAAATGAAAGGGAGATTGAGAGCCCTTACATTGTCCAAGTTTTCACCTAAGAGGATGGAAAATGATTAGCGCACGCGGCAGCAAGAAGTGTGCCTCGGAGCAGATGGGCCAGCCGCCCCGCGCTGAGTTCTGTGTTTACATAACAATCATGGGCCCAGCCCGGCGGGTGTAGAAGCCCTGGCCCCTTAAATGTCCAGCACGGTACCCGGCCGCCCCCTCCCACCAAACCCTCCCCGCCTCCCCAACACACACACACTTGGACTGATACGGTTCCAGCCTGAGCCCACGGGACGCCTTTGCTGCAAGCTGTGTAGATGTTAATTTATGTGCCAGGCTAAATTAAATACACTTCATAGCCAAGAAGCCACAGATGACTGCCAGAGACGGTGGGCTCTGCGGCTGTCGCCCCCAGGCGGGATGTTCCACTCCCTATGACAGTCTCCTCTTGGTGAGCGGTGATGAAAGGGTGAAACAGCCCCATTGGAGGGGCTTGTGGTCCTTCCTGCACGGTGAGAAGGGTTTAACCCTAAGAAAGCACACAGCCTATTCCCATAGCCTTAGGAAAGGCTTGGCCACAGGTGCCACCAAAAGAACCGTGTGGCAGGAGTGATCGCGGGGCTTCCCTGGTGCCTTGAGGCCTGGGGTGGAGGTCCTTGGGTTTGCACTGCAGCCTCACTTGGAGAGTATTTCTGCCCCAAAGGAATAGCTTAGTCTAGTTCCCTGTGAGGAAACGTCAGACAGCACCACCAAGGACAGTTTATACAAAGCCTGGCCCTTCTCAAGACATCCCAAGGCAGAGAAATTCTGAGGACTCGCCAGAGAGGCAGCCAGCTTAGAGCAACCCACGCTCCGTCTCGTTCTTTGCTATAAACGGCATTGTTGAAACAATTGGCAGTCTGAGCGAGGTCTGCAGATTAGATGCTAATGTCGAGTGGGGTTGATTTCCAGATTTTTATGATTGTACTGTGGTTGTGCCTGCCTTTTAAGGAAATAGTATATGGGGCAAAGGACATTGCCCCTGCAATTGACTCCCGTTTGATTCAGAAAACAATTGTGTCTGTGTGTATTATGGAGGGAGAAGGTGAGAGAGAATCAGAGTGACAGAGATGGAGAGACAGGGAGAGAAGGAGAGAGGTGAAGAGGGAGAAAGGGGAGGGAGGGGGGATGAAAGAGGGAGGCGAGGATACAGCTGAGTACCCACATCTGGGAAGCCCCCACTGAAGGTGCTATGCTACCTTTTTTTGGTACTGTTGTCACTTTTCTGTAAGTCTGAGATTCTGTTCAGATACAGATGTTGAGACAGAAAGACAGGTAATAGGGACAGAGAGATTCAGGGGTCCCTCTAACACTCTCCCGGGTGCACTAGAAGTTTACGTTCAGAGGCCTTTTCACATCTGTGACTGTGGCTGAGGGAGGCTGCCAGGTCACTGAGTGGGAAGGTCTCCGGGGGCTGAGAACAGACAGGACACTTCTAGCTGCCTAATGTAAACGTGGGAGTGGGTAGAGCTCCATGCGAAGCTCGAGGCTCAGAGAAGTCCCTATGTACTCAGGTGATGGCCACCTCTGAGGTGCTGTCTCTGTTGATATATTTTTCTCTCCATCCTTTAAGCCATTATCACATAACCAATTTTAAAACTAGTATCCCTCCTACTAAGTCTGGGCTTCCCTGGTAACTCAGTGATAAAGAATCCGCCTTCCAATGTAGGAGAAGTGGGTTTGATCCCTGGGTCGGGAAGATCCCCTGGAGGAGGGCATGGCGACCCACTCCAGTATTCTTGCCTAGGAAATCTCTTGGCCAGAGGAACCTGGTGGCCTCGTGGGCTAGAGTGCATGGGGTCGCAGAAGAGTCAAGCACAACTAAAGTGATTAAACAACACAAGCCACTAAGTTTAAGCTAAAATTAACCACTTTTGCTCTTTTGGTTTTCACTTATGCTTGTATATTTGTATCACCTTGGGAGATTATTAAGAAATACCCATTCCAAAAAAATTTTTTTTCTTTAAAATCTATTTTAGGAACCTTGAATGTGTGCTCAGTGTTGCAAAGGAATGCCTGGAAGATTGGCCTCAGAGACTTGGCCACGTCCTTTAAAAGATCAGGAACGTGACACCTGCCTATACTATGGCTGGAGTGGTCCTGAGGGCAGGGTCAGGTCTGGGGCGATGCAGACCTGCGTCTTCATCACACAAAGGCTGATGTTGAGAACGTGTGTCCTTTAAATCCCCCATCCCAACCCTTGCTCAGGGCCAAGGCACACGCGGCAGCAATGAACTTGGCCCTGCAAGGAAAGCGGTGTCAAAACACATGCTCTCGGTTGCTAATGCTTGGGACACAGGGCATATTTGTCAGGCAGCGGTCTTGGTGATGCAAAACCAGAGGTCCCTATAAACCTCACTGAGCAGGACTTAGTGCTGGTGGAGAGCAAGAACTCTACAAGAAGTTTTCACAGACCCTTTCCTCTCGATTGTAGCAACAGAATTTTAATCACTTCTTTCTTTTAGGATTTTTGGGGCTCATATATGTATTATTCTTGCTTTTGGTTGAGAATGTGTAGGGTGGTAAGTGTGTGTGTGTGTTTGCTAAGTCACTACAGTTGTGTCCAACTCTTTAAGACCCTACAGACTGCCTCCCCCAGGCTCCTCTATCCATGGGATTCTCCAGGTAAAAATACTGGATGGAGTGGATTGCCATGCCCTCCTCCAGGGGATCTTTCTGACCTAGGGATCGAACCCACATCTCTTACATCTCCTGCGTTGGCAGGTGGGTTCTTTCCACAGCTGGGAAGCCCATAGAGTGGTATGAGAATGATCGCTTGCTGTGTATGTTATTACAAATTGTCAGATGATGCAGCAGGATTGTTTCACAACAGGATGACTTAGCTGGTCCACCCAATATTCTGCCTGAGTTAGTGATCATGGGCACAGCAGAGACAGCAAGCCCGAGTCTCTTTCTCTTCCTATAAGGACACTAATCCCAACATGCGGACCCTACCCTCATGACCTTGTATGACTCTGATCACTTCCCGAAGACCCCAACCTCCAAACATCCTATGGGAGGTCAGGGCTTCAACATGTGCATTTTCAGGAGACGCGTTTGTGTTTGTAATAAACTCTGTATATATATATATATTGTGTATCTAATAAATTGAATGTTTATTCAGTCCACATCAGTCCAGATGAAGAGGAGCTTGCATCTCATGTAAAACTTAATCTCACATGTATATGAAATATATGTGAAAGTGATCTATGCAGACAAATGGAGCTGAACTCTAAGTATCGAGGGCTGTTAGTGGGGCTGTTGGTTACCAAACTGAAAAAGAAATTAAGAAAAGTTATCAACAAGGAGCAAGTTCTTTTGCTACACTTTGACAAGGTCATTTTCAGTTCCTCTGAGAGACTGCAAACCCTTGGCTCGGAATATCAGAAAATACATTGTGCTTGCCTTACGTGTGTCCCTGTGCCGTGCAGCCCTTTCCTGCTAGAGGTACTGCTTACATCACCAGAAGGGGCCGCGTGTCCCTGGGAGCTTTAAGGAAAGGGGAAGGCCAGCACTGACAGCACCTGGGGATGGGGTGATTTGAGTGATAAGCAGGTTCGGGTGGGGCTGGCAGGCAGCTGGACCTTTTCTGTGCAGCAGTGTTCTTGGTACCTCCATGCTGGCATCCTTCTCAGAGGCTGAGGGAAGGATGCAGGGCGTCAGGGGCTTTTGTGGGTCACAGGACACCGGGCGACTCAGGCACAAAGGCACCAGCTGCTGGTGACAATGCTGGCTGGAAGGAGGGCTCGTTTGTGAGGCGCTGGCTTCTGGTGTCCTGGGAGGCAGGTGAGGCTGGCTGACCCCTGCTTGCCAGCCCCCAGGGTCCCCAGGGAGTCCCAGTATGGGCCCCCGGGACAGAGTGGCTACAGACCAAATGTCCTGAAGGAGTGTGGGGGCACATGGCCCTCTGTTCAGATGTAGCAGGACTGCAGTCTTCAGCACAGTAAATACAGTAAAACTCCCTTAGATGGACTCTGTGTACATCCTTGTCTGTCCGAATTCAAACGTTCTCTGTCCCGGGACATTTGTGCCACCCAAAAGCGTCACTCTGCTGTGCTGATAGCCCTGGAGAGATCCCGTGTGCTCAATATAAAAGTAACAGCAGCAACTCATGAAAGACAGAATTCAACAGGGGTCTTGCAGTTGGCCAGGCAGGCTGCTGGGCAGGTGTCAGATGACTTGAAGACCTGGAGTTACTTTTCCTCTGCTCAGTTTCCTCATCTGAAGGTTGAGGACAGGAATAGCCCATTGATCTGCAGGGGCGACAATCCCACTGTCTGCCTGTTCATTGCCTGGAACCATGCATGGCTTCCAGAGGCTGGGCGCACCATCCCTGTGTGGTATAAGAGAAAGAACGGAAAGAAATCAACTCTACTCAGGAATGGTCCTCAGCAACATATTGTGATACAGTGGGAGCTGAACATGGTTCAGGTGTGCATGGACACCCTGTGTGTAGGACCTGTGCAGAGAACCCCTAAGAGAGCCAGAATCAAGGAAGCAGCTCATTGGAGCACACACTCCCCACCTACCCTGTGACCCAATGCAGCCAGCTTGCCTGTGGCTTGAGGTTCATGGCCCAAGGCTCCTGTGTTCTCCTCGCTCTGACTTTCCCAGGAGGGCTTAGGGAGCTGACAAGATAGGCAGGTTAGCACCTGGCATCCCACAGAAGTGGCAGAGATGGCTGGGAGGTGCAGAAAAGTGGCCTGCATTCTTGCATTGCTCTTGCATTTTTCACCGGCTGTGGGATTCTGAATTGCAGAGGCTGAGATCTTTGCTCTGGGCCTCAGTGTTGGCACACGCTGGGAGCGGCCTGTGTGGGCAGGCAAGCTGGCTCTAGCACGGGATGAGAAGGGCTGCCTGCAAGCGTGGCTGGGCCTGAGCCGTCTGGGGCCTGGGAGGCTGAGAGAGAGGCCCCAAGGATGTCCAGCACAGACAGGGACCGGAGCAGAAGCCCTGAGACTCTCAAAGAAGTCAGAGAGACTGTTCCCCGGAGGAGGTGCACGCTTGGTTCTTTTGTATGGTGCTCTCTCTGTGGCCCACGTGGTGCCCAAATCCCTTCAGTCACCTTCATTCAGCTCACAATGTCAAGGTCCTTACTGGCACGGCCTCTGCGGTACTATTTCCAGCGTGTGCAGCACAAAGGCATGGGTCTGAGAGCGGAAAATTGGCTCCTGTGCTTTTTTTTTCTTCAGTGAGAAAGCACATATTGTGCTGTCCTCTCAGCCTCAGAGCCAGAGGCTAATTAGACTCTAGTTTTCCATTGTTCCCAGAAAAGCAAAAGCTAAACATGCTCCCGGCGGAGGAGAGGGCAGCAGGGACATGGGCATCCCCTTTCTCTCTGGTGCAGAGATTCCAGCCAGCAGCCTGGCATATGCTTGGCCTGAGGATGAGGGGCTGGCAGGGCTCCAAAAAGGGTCTGTGTGGCACTTCTTTCTTCTCCAGCCCTGCCTCTCCGTGGAGGCACGTTCCCTGGGCAGCAGATGCTCCCTGGGCAGCGGGGGATGAAATGGCCTAAGTGTGCCTGCCTACCTCCAGCTCCGGTGGGGGCCAGCAGAACTTGGCATGCCAGAGTGTGGGTGTGGCAGTTTTAAGACTGCCCATCTGTTTGTTCTATGGCAGCTCTCCTCCCATTGAGGGGTGAAGTCTTCATCCCCTTCCCTTAAACCCAGGCTCACCTTGGGGACCTGTGCTCCCTGGAGCCCTGAGTCAACGTGCAGTAAGTCCTACCACCTTGTGCTGCCATGTGGTGAGGAAGCACACCCAGTACGTGGAGTGAGCACAGGTGGAGTTCTGAGACCACATGATGAGGGCCTGGCCAGCCCCAAGCTGTTCTGGCCACCACCTGGCTACAACTGCTTGAGGGCCTATGCCAGAGCTGCCCAGCTGAGCCCTTCCAGACTGTGAGAAATCAGAAAATGACTGTGATTGTCTCTATTTCACTTGTTTTTATTGTTGTTTTTCATTGGAGTATAATTGTTTGTACAATGTTGTGCTCCTTTCTGCTGAACTTCAAAGTGAATCAACTGTGTGATACATATATCCCTCCCTCTTGGACCTCTTTCCCTGGCCACCCCACCGGCCACCCATCTTACCCCTCTAGGTCACCAAAGAGCACCCAGCTGAGCTCCCTGTGCTATACAGTAGGTTCCTACTAGCTATTTGTTTTGCCCATGGTAGTGTATATATGTCAATTCTAAGCTCTTAATTTGTCCCACCCTCTCTTATCCCCACTATGTCCACGTGTCCTTTCTCTACATCTGCTTCTCCACTCCTGCCTTGCAGATAGGTTTATCTGTACCAGTTTTCTAGATTCCACATACATGCATTAAGATGCATGTACCTCAGTGTTCATTGTAGCACTATGTACAATAGCTAGGGCATGAAAGCAACTTAAATGCCTATTGACAGATGAATGGATGAAGAAGATGCGGTACATATATACAACGAAATATTACCAAGCCATAAAAAGGAAAGAAACTGGGTCATTTGTAGAGATGAGGATGGCCCTAGGATCTGTCATACAGAGTGGAATAAGTCAGAAAGAGAAAAACAATTATCACGTGCTGCTGCTGCTGCTGCTAAGTCATTTCTGTTGTGTCCGACTCCGTGCGACCCCATAGACAGCAGCCCACGAGGTTCCTCTGCCCCTGGGGTTCTCCAGGCAAGAATACTGGAGTGGGTTTCCATTTCCTTCTCCAATAAATATCACATATTAATGCATATATGTGGAATCTGTGATTGTTTTAGGCACTAGACTGGGGGAGGGTTGGTATTTACAGAGTGATAGACTACTCTGTACTCCCTACCATTACTGCTTCTGCTCTGGACCCAGAAACCAAATGCTTCCCTGGACGGATAGTGCATGCTTAGAGACGACCCAAGAGTTCTTCTGTTTCTCCCAGTCTTGGCTCTCCTAGTCCTCCTCAGCTGATGGGGCTCCAATGCCATGCCCTGGGTCTATTTATTTACAAATGCCCCTTAGCTTATTTACTTTCAGTTTCTCCCATCCTTTCAAAGGGACTTCAGGTGCCTTGGGCAGCTCACACAAAAAATTAAAATAAAATCAAGGAAATTGGGTAACGTCAGTAGAGAAGTGGAAAGTGAAATGAATACATCAGGAACCTGAGATAAAATGGATGCTGGAACTGAGTCAACATTTAACTCCAGTTTCTCAGCAGTGAAAGAGGTTTTTTTAAAGTGTCCATTCTGAATTTAAGGAAAAAAAGGAGGGTAGAGTAGTTCTTCAGGAGAGACAAGTTACTTTCCTAGCCCTTTTATTCTGAAAAATTAAGCATTTGAACATAAGGCAAAGTGAAGTGAAGTGAAGTCGCTCAGTCGTGTCTGATTCTTTGCAACCCCGTGGATTGTAGCCTACTAGGCTTCTCCATCCATGGGATTTTCCAGGCAAGAATACTGGAGTGGGTTGCCATTGCCTTCCCCAGGAGATCTTCCTGACTCAGGGATTAAACCCAGGTCTCCCACATTGGAGGCAGACGCTTTACCCTCTGAGCCACCAGGGAAGTCAATAGCATAATATTCAGTATTTCCCACAACATTTGTTTTTTAAGAAAAGTCTTTCTCATATGGCAATTTTTACTGTCATTGCATAATGAAGCATCAGTTGAGAGGGTTTGTCTTCCTCCAGGGGCAGTCTATTTGTTGGCAACTGGGTGGGTCCCAGGGAGCTTGGGGGACAGAATCTACCTGGGGGCAGGGGGCAGGCCCTTCATGGACCAGAGGCCTTCACTGTGCTTTTGGGCAGGGACAGGATGGTGTCTGGAGAATGCCAGGGGTGGATCTTTTGTGATGCTTGATTAAGGCCAGATCCTGGTGATTTAGAGCCTTCCAGACAGAGTGAAATGCTGACACTCTGTTCTGAAAGTTGTGTCAGAGCTTAGGCTTAGGCCCAGAGCCAGGGCAAAGAAGAGGCCTTGTGTGATTTTGGACGGGCACAGCAGTGAATGGCGGCTTGCAGTGAGCCATAGCTGGAAGCAAAATCTTAGTCTCCCAGACCGGGAGTCCTGACTACTGGACCACAGGAGTCAGCAGTTAGGGTTAAGGTCCCTAGTCTTTGCCTGCCTAGTCAAGAACAAGTCAGGTGAGGAGGCACAAGGCAAAGAGTAAAGTAAAAAGTTTATTGAAAAGCACATGTGGAAAGGCACTCTGGTGAGCTCGGAGAGAGAGCCGTGCCTTTGGGAAGTTTAAACCCTTTCTGAAATGAAAGTGAAACTTGCTCAGTTGCGTCTGGCTCTTTGTGACACCATGGTCTATACCATTCATGGAATTCTCCGAGCCAGAATACAGGAGCGGGTGTACAGGAGGAAAGGGCGGCCTTTCCCTTCTCCTGGGGGTTTTTCCAACCCAGGGGTAGAATCCAGGTCTCCCGCATTGCAGGTGGATTTTTTTTTTTTCACCAGTTGAGCCACCAGGGAAGCCCAAGAATACTGGAGTGGGTAGCTTATTCCTTCTCCAGAGGATCTTTCTGACTCAGGAATCGAACTGGGGTCTCCTGCATTGCAGGTGGATTCTTTACCAACTGGGCTATTCTTTACAAGGGGACAATTTTCCAGGTCTACTTCTTGCCTCAGGCCATTCACCTTGCTTTGTCCCCCACTGGTTAACTTATCTCAGGACACTCCCCTGAGGTGCACACTCACACCCTAGCCAAGATGGATCTTGAAGTGAAGGCTTCTGGGAGGAGTAAGATCATTATGGAATTATTCCCTGACTTTTGACTCCAAGGAGCCTTTCTGTGCATGTGGAGTGTCTCCCTTGTCAGATAGGTTTTTTCTTTTTTTCCTTTCTTTGACCTTGCCATGATTATTCCCTTGAAGTAAGAGACAAAGACTGGCTATTTACCCTGTTTTTGTTAGCTATGGGCTTCCCTTGTGGCTCAGCTGGTGAAGAATCCGCCTGCAGTGTGGCGAATCGACCTGGGTTCGATCCCTGGGTTAGGAAGATCCCTTGGAAAAGGGAAAGGCTACCCACTCCAGTATTCTGGCCTGGAGAATTCAGTCCATGAGGTTACAAAGAGTCGGACACAACTGAACGACTTTCATTTTCACTTTGTTGGCTGTAAAGTCCTCAACTATCTCTTATCTCAAGAAATACAAAGAGCAGGCTGCAAGTGAAAGTGAAAGTTGCTCAATCTTGTCCAACTCTTTGCAACCCCATGGACTATACAGTCCATGGAATTCTCTAGGGGTCTTCCCAACCCAGGAATCAAACCCAGGCAGAGTCTTTACCAGCTGAACCACAAGGGAAGACCCAGGCTGATTGTAAATTTCCAATCTGGAGCACATCTATCTCCTATTCATGAGGGCTGCTGGTCCGTGTCTACTTCTCCCTTAGAAGAGTCTCTCAAGAGTATCAGCCCATCTTGAATGGGCTGCTGGCCTCATTGATCCGTTTGTGCATCAGTAAATCAAGACCCTGGCTAGGGTCTTGCAAGGGTCCCTGGATTGCAGGCCTAGGAGTTGGCTGGAGACGGCTGTCTGTCCACAGGAGATGGGCCAGGACTCCTTTCTCAGGCACTGCAAGGAGTGGCTCTGTGGTCCTGGTGATATGTTCGTTCTACACAAAAGGGAGATGCATGTGGTACAAATGCTTTTATGCATTATTTCCCTGCATTAAAAATAAATCTGTTTTAAAAATCTGGCCTGACCTGGGGATTTCAAAATGGAAATAAACACATTTCTGCCTTTGTGGTTTACTTTCTCTTCCACACTTACTTAGACCAACAGATAGGAAGTGGGGGGCACGTGGAGGTCTCTCCTAGCACTGACCAATGGGTAGGGTTGTCTGTATGTGCCCAGTCAGGAGGCCAGAGCCCTGTCCCTGGGTGACACTTGGGGGTTTGGTGGACATGGGATTTGGGTGCCCTACCTCAGGCCTCCAGGTCCTTAGAGGGGTTGTCCAGCTGGGAAGAGAGCTGGACCTAGCAAGAGGGCCTGGGAGCCTAGGTGTGCCAAGACATCACTACTAGGGCCTCTGATGCAATTTTCTATGGCTTGGCCTTGTATGAAACTCAGACTCAGGTAAAGTCTGGGGCAGGGTAGGGGGAGCCCCTGCGACTCCTGAGATGGAATTTCCCACCTAAGTGGTGTGCTATTTAGCTGTTGATCTGTAGAGAAAAAGAGGAGGTATGCTTTTCTGTTTACCAAGACCCATAGAAGTCTTAAGAACATGACTATTTTTTGGCAGGATGATAAAATGTTGCTTTCTCCTACTTCTGCTGCTGATGATGCTAAGTTGTTTCAGTCGTGTCCGACTCTGTGCGACCCCATAGACAGCAGCCCACCAGGCTTTCCTGTCCCTGGGATTCTCCAGGTAAGAACACTGGAGTGGGTTGCCGTTTCCTTCTCCAGTGCATGAAAGTGAGAAGTGAAAATGAAGTCGCTCAGTCATGTCTGACTCTTAGCAACCCCATGGACTGCAGCCTATAAGGCTCCTCCGTCCATGGGATTCTCCAAGCAAGAGTGCTGGAGTGGGGCTCCACTCAGTTTCATTAATTCATATGGAGCTGGCTCTGCCCATTCTCTTACAGGACACCCAGACAGACACCATGATATCCCCGCCTGCCACCTTCATGGAGCACCCTTCCCTCCTGAGTGGGAGATCACCCCCAGGGAGCTGGCACCCTCTCTTTGCTGCCTCCCTCTCTCCCATGAAGGGACACGGCCACTCTGGGAATTTATCCTGGGTGGAGCAAACACGGGATCGTCTGTGGTCTTGCCCTTACTCTGCATGGACAGATTCAAGTTTTGTTTTGTTTTGTTTTTTCCATTTGAGCAGAAAGCTCGGTTTCTTTCTTTCTTTTGTGTTTTTACAATATTTTTATTGGTGTATACGTGATTTACAATATTATTAGTTTCAGGTGTACAGCAAAGTGAATCAGTTCCACATATACATATATATATCTACTCTTTTTTTTAGATTCTTTTCCCGCATATAGAGCATTACAGAGAACTGAGTAGAGTTCCCTATGCTATACAGCAGGTTCTTAATGGTAACCTAGTTTCTTTTTTGGCAGTTCTATTTTTATTATTTTTTTCTTTTCTTTTTTATTGTAACAAATTCAACAAAGACTTTACTTTACAGTATTGTGTTGGTTTTTCCATACATTGCAGAGGAAGGTAAACTTCCAAACTCATTCTATGAGGCTACCATCACCCTAATACCAAAACTTGATGAAGAAGCCACAAAAAAAAGAAAACTACAGGCCAATATCACTGATAAACATAGATGCAAAAATCCTTAACAAAATTCTAGTAAACAGAATCCAATAACACATTTTTTGAGTGAATTTTATTTATTTATTTTAAAATTTTTATTTATTTATGTATTTTTGGCCTTCGTTGCTACATGCAGACTTTCTCCAGCTGTGGCGAGTGGGGGGCTGATTTTTTGTTGTGGTGTGCAGGCTTCTCATTGCAGAGGCTTCTCTTGTTGTGGAGCATGGGTTCTAGGGCATGCAGGCTTCAGTCGTTGTGGCGCAAGGGCTGAGCTGTCCCTTGGCACGTGAGATCTTCCCAAACCAGGGATAGACCTGCGTCCCCTGCATTGGCAGGTGGAGTCTTAGCCACTGGACCACCAGGGAAGTCCTGTACTGAATTAAGCTTGAATTCTGATTTGCGCCACTTCTGAAGGCTGTATACCTCCTGAAAAAAACAAACCCTTTGGTCTTCCCTGGTAGCTCAGTTGGTAAAGAATCTACTTGTAATGGAGGAGATCCCAGTTCTATTTTTGGGTTGGGAAGATCCACTGGAGAAGGGATAGGCTACCCACTCCAGTATTCTTGGGCTTCCCTGGTGGCTTAGCTGGTAAGGAGTCCACCTGCAATGTGGGAGACCTGGGTTCGATCCCTGGATTGGGAAGATCCTCTGGAGAAGGGAAAGGCTACCCACTCCAGTATTCTGGCCTGAAGAATTTCATGGATATAGTGGGGTCGCAAGGAGTCAGACATGACTGAGTGACTTTCACTTGGGGAGCCCTTGGCCCTCTTGCCCGGCCATCTCCAGGGGTTCCAGTCCACCTCTTCTGTGGAGTGGATGCTGGCAGGTTAGACCTGGGCATGCTGGGACTGGGTTTGAGATCTGGGACCTGGACACCTCTCAGGGAGATTCTGTCCCAGAGGCCTTTCCTCATAGCTTTCCCCCAGATGACGACAAAGCTGTTCTTTGGGTGACCGTGTTTCCTCAGGCCTCATTTTCACTTGGCAAATAAAGTCACACATGCAGACAGCCCGGGAGCCTTCGCTGTGACTGTGATGTGGTGCCAGGCACCGGAAGCTTCGGTGACCTGGAGGTGGGCTCCCAGTCTTCCCTGAGGGAAGGCCTTGCTGCCCCAGCTGCGGGAAGGCAGTCAGCGGACGGCCTTCAGCTGTCACGACCACAGCCCCACCTTTGCTGCCGTTGCTGCCCTTGCCCAAGGCCGTCTCCTAGCAGGTGACCATACGTGGTGACCGGTGGAGGCATGGGTGCCAGGCCTGACAGGAGCAGGGCTTCTGGGTGCTCCTGGGTCCTGCCGACTCTAATGGGTGTGCCAGGTAGAGAGAGGTCAAGTGCGAGCTCATGTGACCTTGGTCTCAGCCCTCTGTGCTTCCCGGGAAGCTGCTGAGAAAGATCTTGGCTTCAAAGGGAGGTGAGCACTTCTGCAGCCGGAGAAGTCCTCAGGAATGAGCATTCCTCTCCAAGCACAGAATGAGGGTACTGCCTGCAGATGCCAGGTCCCTCTCCTCCACAGAGCTCCCCTGAAAGGAGCCGCCTTTCTACCTAGGGCACAGCCCTGGCAGCCTGCATCTCTAAGCAAAGCTTAGTCGAAGGATCCTTGAATGATAAAACCTTGGAAAGAAATGTCCTTGAGGAAAAGGGCCCAGTAGATGAGATATTGGTTTCCGAGCCTGGAACAGTTTTGAGACAATAATCAAGGCTCATATCACTAGGAGAAAAGCAGATAACTAAAATCAGAATAAAGCAGGAGGCTTCTGGAGTAAGTTGCAGTACAATTATGAGACAAATGAAAAAAGGGGCATGAAATGAAGCCATAAATGAGCTGTAAGAACTGAGAACTTGACCTTGATGCTAGGAATATTGTCTCCAGCCTGCAGATTGAGATGTGGCTCTACAGGGAAGTCCCTCCACTCAAATGCAGCACTGTTCAGCACAGAACCTAACAGTGTCTTAGCTGTGGCATGTGGCATCTAGTTTCCTGACCAGGGATAGAACCTGGGTCCCCTGTATGTGTGGAGTCTTAGCCACTGGATCTCTAGGAAAATCCCAGTTTTATAGGTATGGTAATACAAATGTGCTTGTTGGTTCTTAATTGCTAGAAATAATAAATACAGAAGTGATTACTTATTTTTTACCAAAGTAAAATGTAAATGTTAATACTTTGTCAATGTCCAAGTAAACTACAATGACAAGGGAAGGATAGGGAAGAAGGTGGGAGAGATGCTATTCTCATCTTACAAAATAGGATGCCAAAAGTTGCTTTTGTAAGTTGATGAAAACAGAAATATATTTAAGGATATTGTGAGGATTCCAATTTTGAGACAACAAATAAAATAACTAAAATACTAAATGTTGATACCAGACATTAAGACAAGAAGGTAATGGAAGTGAACACAATCCTCACGTTTCAACTGGAAGCCCAACTGACTTTACCCAAAGCTGATGATTTATGAGAAAAGATGCATAATCCACAGGCAATCACAGATGACTAAAACCCAGAACTTTTCCATGACTCTCCTCTGGGAAGGGACAGGGGGTGGACTGCAAGATGTCATTTCATCGTAGCTCTTCCATTTATCAAATGATGTATTGTGACCCTCATTAGAAAAAAAAAAGCTATCTTTGTAGAAAACTGGAAAATATAGAAAAGTATGAAGTGAAAATAGTAAAAATATTCACAATTCTTCTAAGATATGATTTTTATTGTTGGTGTGTTTTATATTTCATTATGCTGTGCTGTGCTTAGTTGCTCAGTCATGTCCAACTCTTTGTTACCCCATGGACTGTAGCCTGCCAGGCTTCTCTGTCCATGGGGATTCTCCAGCCAGGAATACTGGAGTGGGTAGCCTAACCCTTCTCCAGAGACTCTTCCCAATCCAGGAATAAAACTGGGATTCTTCTGCATTGCAGGCAGAACTTTTACCAGCTGAGCTACCAGGGAAGCCCATATTTCATTTTAAGAACTTCTCTTAAATAATTGGGTGTCCCTAGTGGCTCAGCTGGTAAAGAATTCGTCTGCAATGCAGGAGACTTGCGTTCGACCCTTGGATTGGTAAGATCCCCTGGAGAAGGGAATGGCTACCCACTCCAGTATTCTTGCTTGGAGAATTCCATGGACTATACAGTTAAATAATTACTATACTTAAATAATTACTGTATACATATTTTTGATGGTCTCTCTTTTGAATGTTAGATTGTTATAAGCACCTACTGATGACAACAGATTCCTTTTTAAACAAGACTTTTAATAACTGTACTGTATTTCTTTATTTTATGTACCATAATTTGTATAATAATTCTCATATTATTGGATATTTGGATTCTTTCCATTATATGCTACTATGACAAATTCTGAGGTGAACTTTTTTTTTAAATATAAATCTTAGTAATTCCTGATGATTTCCTTAGGATATAATCCTAGAGGGGGAATTGCAAAGTCAACATATATAAACATTTTAAAGTTCTATGTTGAAAAATTTCTTTCATGTACAATTCTACTCAATTTTTTTTCCTTTGGAGACCTACTGGTCTACCCTTTGTCATCATTTGTATTGTTTGAATCTGCAGGATGTGTTCAGTGTTAGTCACACATTTACTTGGGATTTGAGATTTGGCCAGGAGAAATTCCATGAGTGTGTGGCATTGTTAGCATGCTGTAAATATTGACCTCTGTAGCTAGGTGTAAAACCACAGGATTTGTGAATTCAAACCACTAATGAGTTCTCAAAATAGCATCTCTAAGAACTGAATTCAGGGTTGAGTTAATTGTGCTGAGAGCAGGAGGGAAATATTGCTGACTCCACGAAGACTGCACTGGTTGGGATGGGCTGATGAAACAAGATGGGTCAAGATTAACTGTGAACATGACCAGCTTATTTGACTTCTTCTCCTCTCCTCTCCCCTCCCCTTCTCTCCTTTTTCCTTCCCTCATTCCTCCTTGTCTTTTTCCCTCCTTTCCTCATCTACCCATCCATTCATCCGTCATTCACCTATCCAAACACCCACTTATCCATCTACCTATCCTTCTTTTCATTTATCCATCTTATCATCCATCAGTTCATCCATCCACCCACATACTCATTTATCTACCCATCCCTCCTTCCATCCATCCTCCCCTACCCATCCATCCATCCACCCACCCACCCTCATCTACCAAGTCTTGTCCCCATCCTTCCATCTATCCATTCATTCATCCATCATATCAAGATTTTTGAAAGTTTCTTCAAATTACTACAGTGGCAAATCTTTTTCAGTGCTTCAAAAAACCAGAGAATTTTCAACATAGAACCCTCTGGGACTGAACACTTCTGTGACATTTAGTCATCAAAAGCAGCTGCTGGGGCTTCCTTCATGGTTCAGTGGTAAAGAATCTGCCTGCCAATGCAGGAGACATGGGTTCAACACTCGATCGGAACAGATCCCAAATACTGTGGAGCAACTACACCTGTGTGCCACAGCTATTGAACCTGTGTTCTAGAGTAGGGGAGCCACAGCTACAGAGCCTGTGCTCTACCAGAACTGATGCCTGCGTACCCCAGAGCCTGTGCTCTGCAACAAGAGAAGCCCTCGCACTTCAGCTGGAGAGTAGCCCCTGCTCTCTGCAACTAGAGAAAAGCCTACACGGCAACAAGGACCCAACAGAGCCAAAAATAATAAAATAAATAAATAGAATGATAAAAAATGCAGCTGTATGTGAGAAAACATTTCTCATAATTCAGCACACAGGCAGTGTTGGTGAGAAGACTCCTTCCCTACTCCCCTAAAAAACTAGCTATGTTTATCTATGGTGAAGAAAGCAGAAAATGAAAAAGGATAAAATTCAGATCCTGGGAGTTTAAGAAGACTATATTTAAGCCTTTTGTAGAGAATTCAAAGCTCTCCAGAAGTTTCCTGTCATGGGGCAGGGCAGAATTTGACAAAGTACAAGTACCTATGGGGGAATTGATCTTAACCTGTGGTTACAGTTGATACTTTTCTGATTTTGACCTCTCTCTTGCCTCAGCAACTGCTTTACTGATGAGGCTTCCTGTCCAGAGAGGGGAGCATCTGCACTCTTGATGGTTCTTCTGGGTCATTAATTTCACTTTGGTTTTGTGGTTCTATAAATCAGATTAGATATTATGAGAGAACACTGCCAATGTCTAACTTTACAGTCATTTTATGAACGCTCTTGGGTCATCCTCTGAAGTCAGCCCAGCCTCATCAAATATTTATAAATCCAATACCTCATTCAACAGGGCACATTGAGATTTCCCTGTGTGCTCCACATTTCCCAGGATCTGCTATAAATGAGAGTATGATTCTGGTAGCTAAGATCTTCAAGCTCACTGTGGTGACAAGATGCATTTATGAAAGAATTGACTAAGATTGCAAATGAATAGCAATAGGTTAGTAATTATTTAACATTCACTTTGGGAAGTAGTGGGCCACACTTAGGATGAAGTGGCTGGTAGATCTGAGCCCTGGGAGTGTGAAACTTCATCCTGAGGTCAAATGGGCATCATTGGGAATTTCAAGTTGAAGAATTAAAGTGGAATTTGTATCTAAAACTAGACTGAGTGTTACTTCTTCCCCAGGCTCCAAGATAGAGATATAATACTTGTCACAGAATATGGACTGAAAGTTCAGTAGTACTCATCCCAGAAGACATCAATGCAGTCATATTGATCATAAAAACAAGAGACTAAATATCAGAGTTGGGGTCTGATGGACCTAACTGGTCAGTTCTGTACATGAAAATATCAATAGAAACGTAGTCAAGGAGGTCTCCAGGGCCAACTTCAGATGAAGCTGAGGTGTTCTTTGGTCAGTTTTTCTTGAGCAGAGTATATAGTCAAAATGGACTCACCCTCCAAAAAATAGTGGATGGTGGTACAGACCATGGCCTGATTCACTGGAGAAAGAAACTACATTGGAAAGCTAAGAGAGTGAGTAAGTAATAGAAAGGTGTTAGAATTTTCTTTTATAAAAGGAAGGAGGAGCAGAAAGTAGAAAAAACTAGATGTGAGGGTAAGATGAAGATGGTAAAATGGGATGAAATCTGGGAGGAAGATGAAGCTGGGTAAACTTCTTCATGCTTCAGAGGATTAAGGGAGTGAGAGCCCAAGCAGAAAGCTTTGGAGCAGGAGTGAGAACTTAGACAAGACAGGGGATGATGTGGAGAAAGGAGTGGGCGCCCGACTCTGAGAAGGGGGCTTGCTGTTTTGATCACCACCTGTCCCTTCCCTAGCACCCTGGGCTTCCAGGCAACCAGCTCAAAAGACACACTGGACAGCCCCATGGGAGCAGACAGGACACCTGCCAGGATCCAGGGAGTTGGAGACAAAACCTACATGAGCTGGAGAAGCAGGGACGTCTGGGTGCAGATCTGCTGTGAGTTTGGGTGTTCAGAACATTAACCATCAGATATAGCTGTAGACACATTAATTTAATTTCCGTTTTCTTTTTGGTTCTTGGTGGAGGAGAGGTTGAGTTGTCACTAGGAGTGAGAATTCCCTTCAATTCGTTTCTGTCTTCTCTTGACAGGCCTGGGGGTGCTGTTTTTCCAGAGAGGAGAGTCTGTGTGTGGGGAGAATGAAGGAGAGGACTAGAGCAGGGTCTCTGTGCTGGGTGGGAGGGCTGCCTTCCTGGGACAGGAAGCACGTGGGGTTCACCAAGGCCGCTGCCTCCCCTGAACCGGACTCCGGGCTGCCCACCTGTGCAGTAGGATTTCCCAAGTGTTGATCTTGGCTGAAGAACTGCTTAGGCTTTCTTTGCTGTCCTATGTGTGAGCTCACATCAGAAGTAAGTGGAAGAAACTGAAAAAGAGAGGGGCACCCATAACCCCTTTAGTATGGTTATGGAGAGTGAGGAGTCAAGTACCGGATGTTGGCCCCTGGCATTCCTCTCAAGGAAGGATTTGATCAACCTGGTCAAACTAAGACTCTGCAAATCCCCGGACAGGGCCTCCAGTCTGATCTTAAGCTGGAAGCACTGGGAGGTGACATGCAAATTTATGCAAACAAAGAGCAAATCAGCCCCTGGCTCCAGTCTGGACCCCTCTGTTCTCCATTTCCTCCAGATTGGAAGAGAGCAAGATCCCACTCTTAGCACATGGCAGAGAGGGCTGTGGTCTGACTCAGCCTCCAGCACAGCTCAGGCCCTCTCTACAAAGCAGTGCCTTTCTTGTCACCCCAAGAAAGAAGGCGCCCACCTGAACAGCTGGCAGTGTTATTGACAACAGCTGTCCAGGATCCATTCCCAGCTCCCTTGTTGCTGTGTGCACGGAAAGCTATGATGGTTAATTTTGAGTGACTACCTGGCTGGGTGATGAGGTACCCAGATACTTGAGCAAATATTATCCTAGGGTTTCAGTGAGGGGGTTTTTGATGAGATAAATATTTAAACTGGTGGACCGAATAAAGCAGATTGCCCTTGACAATGTGGGTAGGCAGTGGGATAATAAAAAGACCAGTCTTCCCCAAGAAAAAGAGAATTCACTAGAGAATGGCTTTCAGACTTCTGGCATCACTGGCTCTTCCTGTGTCTCCAGCCTGCTGGCTCACCCTGCAGAGTTTGGACCTGCCAGTCTTTACCATTTTGTGAGCCAGTTCCTTAAAATAAATCTCTCTCTCTATATATATACATGCCTTGTTGGTTCTGTTTCTTTGGAGAACCCTGACTCTAAGCTTTCTGTATTCTGGGGTTGAAAACATAATCTTGAGTCACTGAAGTATAACGAGGATAAAATGGGATGATGAAAGCTGGTGGTCTTTACACTTTAGCAAGGGGTGCCATTATTTGGAGTTTCGTTAACATTCAGATCTCTGGGCCTTTGTCCAGGAGATTCTGATTCAGAAGATCTAGCAGGGGTCCAGGAGTTTGCATTTCTACATGTCCCCAAGTGATGCTGTTGTCCAGGGAGCACACTTTGGGAACCACTGATACAGGTGATGGTCTGGATGGGCTCATTCCATGTGGATGGGGTGCAGCTCACAAGAGTCCCTTTACTGACTGATGACTGAGGTGGGCCTATGAGAGAAGACCCTTGTACCCCTGGGCCCACCCAAATCAGGCTTATATGTTCCCTATGTGCCCACAACACCACTCATCATGGACCTCAACTTTTGAGAACAATATCCACACAGATAAGGAGCACCTGCAGGGCTTGCTTGTTTGCTTGGCTTCCAGAACCCAGTGCATGAGCAACTGTGAAGTGTTCTCATACCCTCACCTCCAAATGCACACTGTGCCTCACAGTCTTGCAATTAAGGTGAAGAAAGTTTAATTTGTCTTTGAGACTTGAAATGTTTACACTTGGCACTTAAGAATAATTGGAAGTGAAAGGGTCAGTTACTCAGTCGTGTCCAACTCTTTGTGACCCTATAGACTGTAGCCCACCAGGCTCCTCTGTCCATGGGATTCCCCAGGCAAGAGTACTGGGGTGGGTTGTCATTCCCTTCTCCAGATCTTCCCGACCCAGGGATTTAACCCGCATCTCTTGCATTGCAGGCAATCTGAGCCATCAGGCAAACTTTCGACAACTGAGTGCATTTTAAAGCCAAAAGGTAAAACAATCATCATTGATTTAAATGATTCTGGATTATATTATTGAGGAAAGTGATGGGGAATCTAAGAGATTAATCTTAATCCTCAGGCTCTTTGGGGATGAGAAACCATAATCGAAGACTCCAGATTGAAGAAAATTATTTTGAAGTGATACCTTTCACTTTAAGTTGCCTTTGTCAAATTCAACACAGCCATGGGAGCTGTCTATGGCACCCCACCCACAGGACTTGCACTGTGGGTGCTTCAGGCCATGCAGAGCTCATCACTAGGATCTAAGCCCCTGTGGAACATAGCTGGTGATCTCCTTCTCTCCCCTCTTTGCCCAGGTGACACCCAACAGCACAGCACACCCACGGATAACCCACTTGGCTGCCTGAGACTGCCAGACACCTGTTGCCTAGAGACGGGTCATCGGTTTGCATAACTAGTCATGTCTCTGCCCTCACAGCAAATGCAGAAGAGCACCTAGGAGCAGGATGCTGAGCTGGAGCATGAGTGCTCCTCGGAGTCTGAGTGGGTGGGGCCCTGGGGCTCAGGAGAGGACTGTCGGGAGATGTGTTGGAGAGCTCATTAGCTACTCCGACTCAAGGGTGGGCTAATGGAGCCCATTGTAGGGGAAAACTCCAGAGCAGGTTCTGAAAGGAGAACCCTCCTGCCATCCTGAGTGACCAGCAACAGCCTAGGTGGGCACCCTGCTCGGAGTTCAGCGGGAGGGTGCTGTGGCAGGAGGAGCCAGATAGCCCTTGGGAACAAGGTCTCTGCTTCTGCCTTATTGTCAGGAACCTGGGAAAGGGGACTCCTGGGACTGAAGCATGCCAGCTGGCTTTCTGTGCTCTCCCAGGCTGTGGGAGCCTGAGTGTCTCCCTGGGATAAGCATCTTCATGACTAATGGGGATCTTGCAGGAATGAGGAGGCTGACTCAGTAGGTTGGGGTAGGGTCTGGGAGTTTGCATGTTTCCCAAGCTCCCAGTTCTGCTTCTCTGCAGACCACACTGAGCAGCAAGACTCTGGTCTAGACAGACACTCCTGATAAAGACAAAAGCCAGCCTTTGAATTGTGGATGCAAATTGGAATAGGGAAAGTTCCTCACTGTCTTCTGGCTTTCCTTTGCATGATCTTTATCTCCTAATGGTGGAGTCCTTAATGTTACGGGCTGTGCCACACGTGCCTGGCAAAGAAGTCGAAGGGACAAGGTCAAGGGTATCTTCCTGAAAACAGTCATCACTGTGGGGTTTGCATTTGGTAAACCTGGAGATTATTGCTTACGTGTGAGTCTACAAAGAAACTTCCAGGAACGGACTCTGGATTCTTGGAACATCTGTAGCTGAGTATTTTATGAGCTTACTTTTCTCAGGCCTGCCCACCCACTCCCTAACCCCAGGTTACGTCATAGACAAGTTCCTTATCACCCTCTAAAGGTGTGCTTTCTGTGGCCATACATTCCAGACGGAAGTGACTAGTCATGTTAAGTTCATACTTTTCTCCCATTTCCACCATCTTTTCTCCAGCGACAAACCCGACCCTATAGAATGTTGTCCACTTGGCCACTAGGAACTGGGTTGAGATAGGAGTTGCCCCTCACTGCATTTGGTATGGCCCTATCCTTCTTGTGCTTTAAGATGTAAAGACTTCCCTGGGGGTCCAGTGGTCAAGAATCTGCTTTCCAATGCAGGGGACATGGGTTTGATTCCTGGCCAGGAAACTAAGATCCTACTAAGCTGGCAAGCTTAGAAAGATTCTGTGTGATGCAAATAAGACCCAAAACAGTCAAAATAATTATATTTTTAAAAAAGATGCAATTGGCTCCACTCCACTCATGTGGAATGACCGGAATCACCATCTTAGTTCATCCACAAGATTTACATGTCCCCACACACAGTGCTTTGGAGTACAAGTTGCCTTGTTACCTAACCAGCTTTAGGGCACTGTGCTTTCCAACCCTTCTTGAAGGGCTGAGACTTCCACTACTTTGCCTGTGGATGCCTGTCTTCCTTCTACAGTTAGAGCTGGACCCTGGGACATTCTCCTTTTCTCTCAAGTTTGCTCATGCGCATTTCTTCTCATTACTTTCTTTCTTAGCTAGGGAGGTCCTAGGTATGCCCACGTCACCCTCCAGAGTCTTAGGAGTGCTGGAGGAGTCACCATAGAGGTTGTAAATATCCATCTCTGGATCATTCTCTGCATACCTTCACCTGGCTGCTGGTCATTTGCAAATATTCTCAACTTCAGAAATAATCCCTGTTTTGGCTCCTACACTGCAATTTAAAATGGGGCACAGTTACTCTGTAACATTTACACATTAAATGGACTTGGAAACTTTAACAAAATTGAATTCATTGAATATGTCTCTGGTTATAAAACAGAGAGCTGCTCCTTGTCAGAAAAGTGAACTTTAGAGAGCAATCTTGCAAATGACTGGGGACAAAATAAGCAATGATATTAACAATCATTTGCATTTTACACTGACTTCACATTTGCTAACTTTAGGGAGTCTTCAGTGGTGTGAGGGTTTCTTGTCATTTGAAAGAGAATCAGCTTAGAATTCTTGAGTTTCTTTCATAAGCCTCTTAAGAAGTGCTAAGTGTATCTCTGTTGTCCCATAGCTTTGGGCCTTGGGCTAAAGCCATGCATGTTCTGATGGTTGACTTCTTCATGCTCTGAGCTGCAGCTGAAAGGTTCTCCAGGGATTTTTAGGTCTGAAGTTTGGAAATGGAGGGCACCCTCTTAGCGGGCTGGACTGCCTCTCTGCTCTGTTTCTTACTTTCTTACTGCCACTGAAATGAAAGAGGTTCTTAGTGTGATGCTGGAGGGAGCAGGAAGTGGTAAAAGGTGTGTGGTAAGCCATTAGGGACAGAAAATGCAAAGTTGTTTGTAAGAAGTGCCTTCCAGGATGGCGCTGTAATTTCCCCAAATGAGGCCAATCAGCCTTTCTTGGAAAAACCCTGAGAATGTCACCACTCTCAGACTGTACTTTGATGTTAGGACAGTCCCACTGGGCTGTGCAGGGCTGGCTGGGCCAGAGGACAGCTCTGTCCAGAGGTCCCCTCAGCTGGGGTGGCTGCCCAGGTACCAGGTGCAGGCAAGCATGGGATCACTCCTTGTGCAGGTTCCAGGCCTAATTGTCTATGTACGGGGGGTGAGGCCACCCACCTGTGTTAACCAGATTGGAGGCCTGGCTTGTCCCATCACCCACCTCTACTGCCCTGCCCTCGGAGCTGGTGGGCACTGGAGACTAACGAGGACTTTCAAAGAGACGACATGAGCTTACCTGGGGATGGTTACTCAGCTCATTGCCTAAGACTTGGATGATGAAATACAGGCTAGAATTAGCCCTGTTTTCTTGTAAACTTTCTTTCCCTGATTTTGATGCATGCTGAGGAATGATTCTGGTTCTGGGCTGACCTGGTGGACATCTGCAAACTGTGACATGTTTGCGGCTTATTGTGAGAGTTTGATATCCATATGAGATGTTACTTGGTTCTTCCTGGATAGACAAAGTGGGTGAGTCCAGGTTTTGCAGGCCTGACATTTATATGATTTGGGGGTCGCTGCAAAGTTACAGCACAAATTGCTATGGCACGTACTAGGAGGGAGGAGGGGTATGATGAGTCAGTAGGTTTAAGCTTAGATTCTTATTCTGTCAAATTTAAGAGAAAACATGATGATTTTCCATCACTAAGTTTCCTAGAATATCTGGGTGAGCTGGCAAGAGAAAGGTCTTGGGGCTTATCTTCATTCAAGTCATGGAAGGTCCACATGGTAGCCAAAGATGTGGTTCTAGAACATTTAAGAAGCACTGACACATGATCTGACCATGACATTGATTTTAAAATAATATCACCGTACATGATAGCACAGAACAATGCTAAAGGAAACTCGTGATGGGAAAAAATGCACATAATTCCATCTTTTTAGTATAAGAGTTATTCTCTTCTGAGTATAAATGCATGTTTTAAAATACCTGGAGTAATAATCATGGAGTAAGGAAGATGTTTCTAAGAAAGACATGAAACTCAGAGTTATGAATAAAGATTGACACATAAAAATAGTTATGAGAGCAAGATACAGCATAAGGCAAATCAAAAGCCAAGAAACACTGAGAAAATATTTGCAACTCAAATTGTAGACAAGAGACTGTTTTCCTCATTTATAAAGGACTGTAAATCAATGCAAATAGGTCAGTAGTTCCAAAGGAAAATGAATGAAAATACCAATAAATAGTTCTCAGACCAGGAAAGCAAATCATATTTAAGCACATCAAGTGAAAGCCCACCTCACTCTAGATAAGAGAACTACTTATTAGAGCTACACTGACATTTTTATTTATTAATTTCTAAATGTTTGATGCTGATTTATCTTAAGTCAAACTTTTAAAAATACTCATTTAATTAATTTATTTGGCTGTAGATGTGGCACACAGAAACCTCAGTCGCAACATGCAAACTCTTAGTGGTGGCATGCGAGATCTAGTTCCCTGACCAGAGAGTGAATCTGGGCCTTCTGCACTGGGAGCCTGGAGTCTTAGCCACTGGAGTTTAGTCACTCAGTTGTGTCCGACTCTTTGCGACCCCATGGATTGTAGGCAACCAGGCTTCTATGTCCATAGAATTCTCCGGGCAAGAATACTGGAGTGGGTTGCCATTTCCTTCTCCAGAGACAAGGGAAATTGACTACTAATGGGTTAGGGTTTCTTTTTGGAAGGATAAAAGTGGTCTGGAATTAGATAGTGGTGATAGTCGCACAGCTCTGTGAATGTGCTAAAACCATGAAATTTTTTGCTTTAATAGAAGGGTGTCTGGTATGGTATGTAAATTATATCTCAATAAAGTAAATAAATAGGATTTTCAAGCCATTAAAGGAACCACTGGACCACCAGGGAGGTGCCTATACTGAAGTTTTTTTAAAAAGCATTTTTTATTTTTTTGTGTGTGGAAGTTGACAAAATGATTCTAAAATGTAGGAAATTCACAGGGCCCAGCAATAGGCCAGAATGATCTTGAAGAAGAAGAACAAAACTGTGACCCTCACCTCACTGGGGAAGATATATCTGTGAGAAAGCTGGAGGGTTAAGACCTTATGTTGTCTACACAGAGACAGGCAGACCACAAAACAGAACAAGAGAGTCTATAAACAGACATGGATGGTGGCTTGATTTATGCGTAATGGACACCGCAGTATAAAGGAAAACAATTTTTCCTCTATCAGTGGTGTATATTCAAAAATATGTACATGTATAAATTTATCTTGACTTTACTGGCTTTATACTCAACAATGAATTGCAGATGAATTGCAGTTCTAAATGTGAAAGGCATAAAAAAATAAATCTTCAAACAAAAATGGGAGAACATTTTCATGACCTTTGGTCGGCAAACATTTTCTTAAACAAGACACAGAAGTTGCACAGAGGGGACTTAATGAAGCATTTCTGTTCTTCCAAAGATAATATTATAATAGTGAAAAGATGGATTTCCCTGGTGATTCAGTGGTAAAGAATCCCCTTGCAAATGCAGGAGACATGGGTTTAATCTCTGGGTTGGGAAGATCTCCTGGAAAAGGAAATGGCAACCCACTCCAGTATTTTGGGGATTCCCTGGTAGCTCAGCTGATAAAGAATCTGCCTGCAATGCAGAAGACCTGGGATTAGTCCCTGGGTTGGCAAGATCCCCTGGAGAAGGGAACAGCTACCCACTCTAGTATTCTGGCCCGGAGAAGTCTGTGGACTATACAGTGACAAGAAAGTATGGGTGAAGGTATGTGCAATACGTAGATCTGACAAAAAACTTGTATCCAAAATATATAAAAAGCTCCTAGGAAAAGATTAAAAAAGTAAAAAAAAAAAAAAAAAAGGCACTTGCCCAAATAGGAAGCCCAAATGTTGATAAGCACATGAAAACTGCTTAGCTTCATTAATCATCAGGCAATGAATTAAAACCCACAAGGTAATGTGAGCACACACAGCCACAAAATTAATATTGTGAAGTGTTGGCAAGAGCGGAGAGCAACTGAACTCCATACCCTGCTGGTGGGAGCATGCGTGTACCACCAGGTAGGAGAGCTGTTTGGCAGTATCTACAAATCTGAGCATATGCCTGCCCTGTGACCCAGGACTGGGTCAACTTGGGCTGGGTGGGGTGGGGGGTAGTACCTGGAAAGAAGGAAGTCTCTTAGACTCCATGCATTCACTTTGTTCCAGCCTTTAGCACGTATGTTATGCCTAAATACAAAGTTCAGTGACAGGGTAGTATTTAAACATTAAACTATGCTAAAGTTTCAGAGATAAAGAATGTGAAAACATTGGTGTGGGGAAATAGGGCATTCTCATATATTGCTGATGGGAGTTTAAACTGGGGCTACATCTGAGAAATGAAATTGGTATTCTCTATCAAAATAACAAATGCGGTTCTTCCTCTAGTTTCTACAGAGAGGCGCATATAAAATGATATCAATGTATGTAAAGCAAAACATTTGGTGACTTGGTACCTCTTCTGTGGTTTGTTCTCATCGTGGATTGGTACATACCACACAAACCAGGCAGGATGCTCCTGGTATTTGGGAACAAACAGTTGCCAAGGAAACAGGGGAAGCTTTCTGCATATTCTACTTATCCTTGTAAGCCTTTTGCATTTTGACCTACCATGCATCAATCACTTGTTGAAATATAAAGAAAATTAAAATAAAATTTATAATCATAGAACAGTATCAGTTTGTATTATCTTCTACTTACAATACACTACACACTTTTCCAAGTTTGTGGTCTTCATGCTTATTTTGAATTGTGATATCATTTTTATAGGACTTAGATGCTTAAGAATCTTCCTGCAATGCAGGAGACACGGGTTAGATCAGTGGGTCAGGAAAACCCCCCAGAGAAGGGAATGGCAACCCACTCCAGTATTCTTGCCTGGAGAATTCCATGGACAGAGGAGCCTCACAGGCTACAGTCCGTGGGGTCACAAAGAGTCAGACATGACTGAGGGACTAACATCACTACCACAACTACAATTTTTATTATGTCATTAAATTGATGTACCGTAATTAACCCAATCATTCTTCTACTGTGCATTAAGAGAACTTTCCATTTTTACTATTCATCTCACCTTTTTGATTTATTTCCTGGAGACTCCCTGCTTGTTAGTGGTCCCAGGTCATATGATTTGGCTTGTTTCTGGGCTCAGGATGGATGACCCTGTGGCTCCCACCAGGCTCCCTCCTTTGCTGGTGCCTTGGGCAGTATGAGTGGTCACTGAATCAGGAAACACGGAGGAGGAGCCTTCCAGGGCTCTGCCCTTTTGGGTTGAGGACAGAATCGGAGAGGGTGAGAAGAGGCTGTGCGGCCTTTGCTGACTTCGTGGGGACTTCATGAGGAGGACAGAGGTGGGGGTCTGGATCTTGTCAGGCTCACAGGGAAAGACCTCCTGTTAGCAGTAGGTTGCAGGCAAGGCTTTTTCCGATGAGTCTTTTTAAAATCAAAAACATTGATGAGAACTTGCTTCCAGTGCAGGTTATGACAATTCCTAACCCGTACTATGAATGGGGATGGAATGTGACAACTCTGTTCTTTTTTTTTTTTTTTCCTTTTATTGTTTTTGCCATACAATGCCATGATATCACCATGGGTTTACATATGCTCCCCCTCCAGAAACCCCTCCCTCCCCCCTCCCTCCTCCCTCCCCCCCAGGGAAATCTCGATGCACCAGCCCCGAGAATCAATCCTGGGCTGGCGATTGATTAGACATATGATAATTAACATGTTTCAATGCCATTCTCCCATATCATCCCACCCTTTCCCTCATCCACAGAGTCCACGAGTCTATTCTATACATCTGCGTTCCTTTTGCTGTCTCACATGTTGGGTTCTTGTTACTGTCTTTCTAAATTCCATATATATGTGTTAATATACTGTATTGTTGTTTTTGCTTCTGGCTTACTTCACTCTGGACAACTCTGTTCTTTTTTTTTTTATTTTTTTGTTTTTGCCATACAATGTCATGATATCACCATAGGTTTACATATGCTTCCCCTCCAGAACCCCCCTCCCTCCTCCCTCCTCCTCGGGAAATCTCGTTGCACCAGCCCCGAGCATCAATCCTGGGCTGGCGTGGACAACTCTGTTCTTGAGAGCCTGCTGCTGTTGTTGTTCAGTTGCTAAATCATGTTTGACTCTCTGTGACCCAGTGGACTGCAGCACGCCAGTCTTCCCTGTCCTTCACTATCTCCCAGAGTTTGTTCAAACTCATGTCCATTGAGTTGGTGATGCTATCCAACCATCTCATCCTCTGTTGCCCCTCTTTTCCTCCTACTCTCAATCTTTCCCAGCACCAGGGGCTTTTCCAATGTGTCCGTTCTTCACATCATGTGGCCAAAGTATTGGAGCTTCAGCTTCAGCATCAGTCCTTCCAGTGAATATTCTGGGTTGATTTCCTTTAGGATTGACTGGTCTTTGATCTCCTTGCTGTCCAAGGGACTCTCAATAGTCTTCTCTAGCGCTATAGTTCTAAAGGATCAGTTCTTCCGTGCTCAGCCTTCTTTACGGTCCAAATCTCACATCTGTATAGGCGGGCTCCCCATGTTGCACAATGGACTTTGCAGTTTATATAACCTTTCACTCTCCTCTCTGTGGGAGTTGCTGTGTTTGAAAGGAGAATGGTCCTACTGTGGTCGAGGTGAGAATCTCAGGGCTGCCACTGCATCTCTTGGTCCATCCATCTGCCAGTCTCCTGACCTCCCTGAGTTCTCCACCTGCGTTGTCTGCATCTTCTCTATGTAGGCACCAACTCTTCAGAGGACTTGCTATGGGAAACAGCAGATTTATTCAATGACTCTTTATTTTGCCCCTGCTGGGGCAGACGACTTGGGCTCAGTCTGTATACTCTTTAGTAGATTTCTGGTAATCTCAAATGTCTTAATTCTCTGGGTTTATTTTTTTTTTAAACGTCCACAGTAAACTTGGTGAAATGAAAGTCTACAAGCTTTAGTGAATTGAAAGTCTTTTATGCTAATAATTGTGAAAGTAGGCCAGTTTTATAAAAGAAAATATGTAAACCAAACAATGAGGAGAGACGTATTTGAGAAATTTAACATACATGTTTGTATTCTGCGGCTAAAAAGATTTTTCCTTCTTTGCCAAATGAAATGGAATTTTCAGAGAAATACAACATATTTTTTTGAAATTAAAAAATAATTCTTGTATATGTTTTGATGACAAGAATGTCCACTGCTTTTTGACTATTTTTTAAGGAAATCTTTGGAGCAATAGAGCATTAAATGTTACAGAAGAAGATCTGGAAAACATTCAGCTGACGTGCATTTGCTGAATTGTCCCCAGGGAAGATTTTTGTGGGAAAGCACTGCCTATAAATTGAGGATGCAGTGAAGTTTTTGTGGAAAAATTTAGCCTTCATCTCCACATTGGAAATGAGTCCTTGGCACTCCCTTGTAGTTCCTAAGTGGAATGCGTGGGGTGTGATGCTCACTTTCACATGTCAAAGTTCTCCAGGGAAGGATTGAATCATGAAAGGCAGAATAGGGATTGACATGGCTTGTTTGGGGGCAATGAAAGTGGCCTAAGATCTAAGTGGGGTGAAGCCTGTGAGGTGGCTCTGGCCATGTGCTTAGGGTCCCCCTCTTTCTTTGGATGGTGCTGACTTGTGCACTGGAGGGAAAACATCTCCAATTTCTTACTCTGCTCTGGATCAAATGAAGGGGATCCTCATTCCCCCAGATAGTAACGAACAGGTCAGAGCTCTGTATCTGGGATGAAGTCCAGGCTGTCATCCTGATGGCAGAAAGGTCTCCTTCCTTAATTTGTATCCTTGGAGGGCTTCTGGACCAAGGCTTCTAAAATTTAGCTTGAGAGACACAAATGGGTGTGACCAGCATTTATACTTTTGTTTTTTTCCCATGTGAAGAGCAGAGTAGAGGAAGTCTGCTATGTGAAACTTCTGTACCTCGGTGGGGCTCTTCTCTCCATGTTCATGGGGTTGTCAGGTCAGTTGCACCTCTCTCCAACATCAGAGAGAAGTCTGAAAGCCACTATTCTAGAAAGAAAGCCTCCGAGCATTTTATTGAAGGAGATAAGCTCCTCTTGAGTGAAAATGATGAGAAACCTCCATAAGTTACGAGGGTCTGGAATCAGCCAGGATTTGTTCCAAAGATCTGCAGTGAGGGCTCCAGCTGAATATTCCTGCATTATCTGTGCTTTTCATCACCCATGGAAGAGCTTCACCATTTCTCTTAGAGAAGCTGGAACTATACTCTGGGGCGTCACTGAGGAGCACAGTTTCTGTCTTCCCTGCCAGGAAGAACCCTGAAGGTCACCAAGGGTTGAAGTCACCCAGCCCACTGGCCTCTGTGAGGGTCTGATGCACAGTGCCCCCCCCCCCCCCGAGACTGCCCCCGGGGGACGTGGGCTCGGGAAGAGCCAGTTGGAGGAACAGGTGTCAGCCGGGGGAAGAGGCCTGAATATTTCCCCACACACCCCTGCACGTGTCCATCTTCCTTCCCCACCTCCTTGCAGATCATTTCTGTACTGGACAGCCCAGCTGGAGTGGACAAAGCTGAGTCAGGGCCACAGCACTTCCTGCTCCACACATTGCTTCTATATGCCTTCCTAGTAATCCCTCATCCTTGGCCCTCTCTTCTGTCTACTTTCCACACTGCGGGAGGCGGGATTACTTAGCCGAGCTCCTGTCATCTATTCCCATGTTCTTCCCCGGCCTTCTGTGTGCCTAGCTTCCTATCACCCTCATCCAAGCTTGTACATTGCCTTATCAGGGACCCCTTTCCTCCCACCCGGCCTGAGCCCTGTTCCCCCTCGTTGTCTCTTTCTCCTGTTGGTTGCCTTCCTCACTGTTCTGCTTGTCTATTTCTACTTGGGCTTTTCTGGTGGCTCAGATGGTAAAGAATCTGCAGGAGACCCAAGTTCAGTCCCTGTATTGGGAAGATCCTCTGGAGAAGGGAATGGCTACCCACTCCAGTATTCTTGCCTGGAGAATCCCATGGACAGAGGAGCCTGGCGGCTACAGTCCATTGGGTCACACAGAGTCAGACACGACTGACTGACTAACACTTTCGCTTTTCACTACTGCTGCCTAAAAGTGTACCACAAAATGTGATGGTTTAAAATGGCAAAGTTACTCTCTGCCAGGGTGCTGTGGCCCAGCTGCCCTTGCAAGGAGTTTCTGGTGCTGTTGTAATCAGATGGTGCCCAGGCCTGTAGTCACCTGAGGGCTCCACAGAGGGATGATGCCTTGGTCCACAAGCCAGGGGAAGGGGTTGGTGGTCAGCTGTTAGCTCCCACCCACATGTGGCCTCTCTCTGTGGCTTTGGCTTCTCACAGCCTTGTGGCCAAGTCACAAGAGCCAGCATCCCATGAGCCCGGGGCAGCTGGAAGCCCTCTTATGACCTCACTTCTACTGCGTGAGCAAGTCACTGAGGCCAGCCCGGATGCCAGTGCAGAGGATTAGACCCCTGGCTGGGAACTGCCAGGCCACACTGCGTAAGAGTGGTGGTAGGTTGTGAGCTGTTGCTTAGCCATCTTTGGAAAATACAACCTGTCACTGTGGAGATCACTCTTTTCATTGCTTTCTTTTCTTGCCCATCCCAGTGGGCTGAAGGCTCCTGGAAAGCAGGGTTCCCACACCTGGACATTCATGCTAAAATGAAAAAAAGAAAAAAAAAAGAAAAAACTCCATGTTGCATTTTGAAAGGAAGATGAAACTCTGATTAATGTCAAAGGAATAACATTTTAACAGAGGAAGTACAAGAATAATTAACCAGGATTGCTGCTAAACAGTTAGGGGTCAGCGCTCTGTTGCTCTCATCCATTCATTCTTTGTTATCTAATTCAAAAGATGCGATGTAACATTTCCATGATTTGCCAGAAACAACACTAGGTGCTAGGGATTGAAAAACACATAAAAGCAACCCCTCTGCATTCTCATGGGTGAATTTCCTTGTGCTCTCATGGCAGTAATGTTGCTCGTCTGTTATTGCTCCATGTTAGGCACTGAGGCAAGACTCCCACACATACACTGATCTATTGAACTTTTACAACAACTGTGTGGGGTGCAACAGTCCCACTTTACAAATGTGGACTTAGGTTTAAAGCGGCTAAGTGGCACGCCTAGTGGGGATACAGCTCGTGTTCTTCACCACATTTTGCAGTTGGCCCCCATAACACTGTATGATTGTGTCATGGGCCCCCATTACTCTGTATGATTATATCATGGGCCCCCATCACCCTGTATGATTGTACGATGAGCCCCCATCACCCTGTGTAGTTGTGTCATGGGCCCCCATTACCCTGTATAATTGCATCATGGGCCCCCATCACCCTGTATGACTGTATCAGGGGCCCCCATCACCATGTATGGTTGTGTAAATGGGCCCTATAACCCTGTATAGTTAAATGTGTGTGCCCAGGTTGCATGTCCTAGGCCTCTGCTCCAGGCTGTGTACACCAAAGCAGCAAGGCTGAGAAGAGGGAAGTGAGTAGGGCCCAGAGGGTGGCTGGGGGGTCCTGTGGGTAGGTGGTCCAAGGCAATCTCATCTCATCCCAACACGAAAGAGTCTGGAAATGAAGTCTGGCCCAGGGCCATGAAGGCAGCAGGCTGTCAAGGGATTTGTACAGAACTAAACTGTGTGGTGCCAAGTTTGTTTATTCTTGGCTGAAAATGACTTCCTTTTTTTCTGAAAAAAGAGGTCCATGGTAGACATAAAATATTCCTTGCAAACAACTTGGTGTTGAACTCAGGCCCAGTGACTCAATGCCATGTGGATTATATTTCCTATAAAATGCTCCAGGGGTGAAAAATCAAGGGGAAAAGTATTGGATAGGAGACTTTTTGTTGTCCCCAGAGTAGACAAGTTATTTCCCCATACTCCTTCCTGTGGAGACAGAGTGGCAGAGTGAGAGGGAGGCAGGGTGAGACAGTGTGAGGCAATGCCTCCCGACTGTGCTCTGGGGACCCTGGGCGTCTGCACAAATGTGAAGGCTTAGAACTGCTTCTTGAAGCATTTCTTTGCTTTGTGGGTGTGTCAGCTTTTTCTCTCAGGGGAGCTTAAATGGCAGAAATTTACTGTCTCATTTCTGGAGGCTGGAAGTCTGGGTCAAGGTGGTAATGGCTGGCTCCTTCCAGCCTGTGAGGGAGACTCTGTTCCAGCCCCAGGAACTTGCTGATCCTTGGTTTGTAGATGCATCATCTCAATCTCTTCCTTCACATTCACATGGCATCTCCTTGTGTAGGGGTTTGTCACAGGGTCCAAATGTCCCCTTTTAGCATAAGGACCCAGTCATATTGGACTAGGGCTCACCCTGATGACCTCTTCTTAACTTGATTAATGGCAAAGACCCTATTTTCAAAGAAGATCAATTCACAGGTTCTGGGGGTTAGAACTTTAACAGATCATTTTGGGGAAACACAACTCAATAGATCCCAGAGGTTGTTTGAAGTTTTTCCTCTAAGGACTTTCCTGGTGGTCTAATGGTTAAGAATTGGCCTTTCAGTGCAGGCGACATGGGTTTGATTCCTCGTTTGGGTAACTGAGACCCTACATGCTGCAGGGAAACTAAGCTTACTCACGGCAGTTCTTAAGCCTGCGCTCTCTAGAGCCCACGTACCACAACTAGAGAGTTCTCACCCTGCAATGAAAGATAGTGAATGCTGCTGTGATGATTCCATGTGTTGCAACTAAGACCCAACATGCCCAAGTAAATAACTAAATAAACATTCAAATTTTTTTCGCTCTCTACTCTGTCCCTTCTCTTTCCTCCACCCACCCTGCTA
This sequence comes from Antilocapra americana, assembly GCA_007570785.1. Classification (NCBI taxonomy): domain Eukaryota; kingdom Metazoa; phylum Chordata; class Mammalia; order Artiodactyla; family Antilocapridae; genus Antilocapra; species Antilocapra americana. The sequence goes on from ML661897.1 coordinate 12,492,518, forward strand.
ATGAAAATGTCCTCACCACATGTATCAGGATACAGGCTGAGTTGCTCTAGCAAAAGGAACCCCCACTAGACTAGTACAGCTTTCTTCCCCTCTTGTGGCACAGTGCAGAGGCAGTGACATGGGCCAGCAGGGAAGTTTGCTCTCTGGGGTCACCAGGGATATCAGGCTCCTTCCTTTTTCCTAAGGAAAACCTTCTCAACAAGGAGCCTGACTCAGTTTCCCTTTGGATGGCTTCCTAAAACAGACGGTTGGGCTCCCTTTGAGGTCCACATTGTGTACCCTTCTCCCTTTGCAGACAGGTGGAATTGACTGAGGGCTTCTGCCTTCCAGATGGTCTGCCATCCAGGACTGGCAAGCTTGGGAATCTGCAAGCTAGCTCCCTGCCATAAAGCAGAAACCACATTTAGGCACATTTATGAACTTACACACATGCTTACGTACATTTGTATTTATATACACAAGTGCGTACTATGTTAAAAAATGCTTACACATAGGCTCAATCAATGCTATTGAAAGTCCATGTTATTCTTTTAAGGAAATGTGCACTGTTGAGAAAGCAACATCACAGAGCCTAGGACCTTCTCAGAGCCGCCTGCATGGCCTTACGTGTGACAGAGGTCCTGTGGTGCTCTGTCTCTGGGAGTCCACACTGCAAGGAGGGAAGACAGACTGACCTTTGGGGAACTGTGAGGGCTCCCTGAGTGTGCCCCACTTCTCTACTTCTTGTGACCATGACTCCCCTTCTGTGTGTCCCCAACATATAGCCATCTATGTTTGCCTGCTGCTTGAGGACCAACCACCCCCTTAGATGTTTGCTTCAACCACATTTAGGGAACAAAGGGCCTTGCCTCATGCTGGGGTCTTTTCTGGAGGCCTGGAGTGGGTGGAGACCCTTCAGCAGCCTTTCTCCCTAGCTCAGATAAAGGTTGGTACCCTGGTCTAGCTCCCAGACATCAACTGGCCCTTTTTAGCATACTGGTGGCTCAGACAGTAAAAAATGTGCCTGTTGTACAGGAGCCCTGGGTTCAATCCCTGGGTTGGGAAGATCCCCGGAGAAGGAAATGGCAACCCACTCCCAGTATTCTTGCCTGGAGAATCCCATGGACAGAGGAGCCTGGTGGGCTATAGTCCACAGGGTTGCAAAGAGTCAGATATGACTGAGCAGCTAACACGCACGCACGCACGCACACACACACACACACACACACACACACACACACACACATACACACACACACACACACACGCTTAATCTGGAAAACAGCCTGAAGGCCAAAACTGTAATGGTGCTTTGCTGGGATTGCAAGCTGGAAAGCAGGATAAAGGAGGGAAGGGACTGAAGATAGCTAGGATGGAGAGTAAATGCTGGGGGTACCGGCCGCACCAGCCACAGCTTCACCACTAGCACCACTGCCTGCTCCCTCTTGAGGACCAACAGCAGGGCTTTCAGAGTGGTCTGTGGTCATTAGAGCAGAGGAAGGAGAGAATTCTCTGCCTCTTGTCTCTCCAAGGTGAACACCTCTCCCACTGCATCCTCCCCCCATCACCTCTCCCCCCACTCCCTGCACCAGCATTGACCTCTGCAGTCCTTACGGGGATTTGGAGCCACAAGTTCAGCCTGGTCAAGGTACCAGTGTCAATGGGTAGATGACCCATTGCTGCCAGTGAACCATGCTGCCATATCTGCATGGGGCCCCCAGATATTCAGTGATGGTGGCAGTTTGGGGGACCTGAAGGATACGGGCATGGATTAGAGGTGTCACATTAGTGGACCTCCTTATGGAGCTATGGGGAAATCAGAAGTCATTACCCATACCTTTATTCTCAAGTATGAATATTCACGAGAATCACCTGCACCCCATTCTGGAAATTCTGGATAATAAGATTTGTGTTGGCCCTTGATCTTCATTTTAAATAAGCCTTCTTAAAACTATATGGAGATTCCTCAAAGATTAAAACTAGATCTTTCATATGATCTAGCAATTCCACTCATGGGTATATACCCCCCAAAAAAGGACGACAAAATATTGAATAGATATACGCATTCCCATGTTTATTACAGCATTATTCACAATAGTCAAGATGTGGAAACAACCTAAGTGCCCATCAGTGGGTGAGTGGGTAAAGAAGATGTGTTACACATACACAAAGGAATATTATTCAGCCATGAGAAAGAAGGATATCTTTCCATTTGCAGCAACATAGATGGAACTCTAGTATGTTAAGAGAGGTAAGTCAGACAAAGACAATACTATATGATATCACTTATATGTGGAACCTAACAAAGTCAAACTCATAAAAACAGAGAGTAAAATGGTGGTTACTTGGGGATAGGGGTGAGGGTAGTAGGACAGATTCTGTTTAAGGGTACAAACTTACAAAGAGGAGTAAACAAACTCTGGGAAGCTAATGAACATTATAGTAAATATAGATAATTGTTTTGTACTATAATCATCAGATTTGCTAAGAGACTGAAACTCAGTGGTTCTAACTACTAAAAAGAAAGGATAATTATGTAATGTGGTAGAGATGCTAATTATTGCTACAGCAATCACATTTCAATAAATAAATGCATCCGATTAACATGTTCTGCATCTTAAATTTACACCATGTTATATGCTGAATTTATTTCAGTAATTAAAAAATAAAAAACCTTCCATGTCAATGTATGGCAAAACCAACACAATAATGTAAAAAAATAAATAAATAAAAAGCCTTCCTAGAGATGCTGATTCCTGAGGGTCACACATGACAATGGTCCATGGTCTTTCCTCACACCCAATATTTCCCTGTTCCCTTACAAGGAAGGTATCATAATCACCTATTACTGCTTAACTAATTACCCCAAGTGCAGTGGCTTGTAGCAGTGGCATCTATTCCTGTGTGATTTCTGTAGGTCAAGGGTCTGAAACAAATGACGGTGGGGCAGACGTAGCTGAGCCCCTGCTTCAGAGACGCTTGAGGTGTTGGCAGAACTGTAATCACTGTAAGGCCTGAAGCAAGGAGAATCTTGATCCTCACAGGTAGGATTCAATACATTTTGATCTGTTAGTCTGAGGCTTGATTTCCAGTTATGCAAATTTCTCCAACAGAGCATTTGCTTCATTAAACGGAGCAAACCAAGGGAAGTGAGTTCAAGCAAGATGGAAGTCACAGTCTTTTGTGGCCCAGTTTTGGAAGTGGTATCCTATATTCTGTTCATCAGAAGCAGCTCATCAGGTCAAGTCCCCATGCATTGGGAGACGATTATTCAAGTGTGTGAATACCAGGATATGGGGACTACCAAGAATGACTTCAGAAGCTGCCTACACCCGTCTGCCCGCTGGCCCACAATGATTCAAGTTCCTTCTCTCAGGTCCTTAAAAATCTCATCACATAGCTCAAAGTCAAGAATCTTATCATCTGAGTAAGGTTCAGGATGTGTGAGATTCCTCAGGTGTGGTTGTTTAAGTCTAGCTCCTCTGGATGGGCAGAGCCACAAACTAAACAGACAAGTCATCTGTCCCTACACACACATTGCACATATTGGAAGGACAGTCTTGGATAAATGGTATAGACATTTCTGTTCCAAAAGGGGGAGGCACTGATCTATAGCAATTCTGAAATCCATTTGGGCAAATGTTAGAAGTTCCTTGATTGAGTCTCAAGGCCTGGGAGAAATTCTCTGTACTTTTGGCAGCACTCTCGTGGCTTTTGGTTCTGTCTTCTTATTACTATTTTTTCATCAAAGATTAAAGGTGTTTGCCTCTGAGTATCTCTCTGCCGGCTTTGTACCAGTATAATTGGGGGAGAGGGACCCCAAAGCCTCTTTTTATTGTGTTTTGTCTCTATCTCTTTCAGTTTAAGCTGACAGTGTATTTGCTTTTCTCAAACACTTTTTGGATCTTCTGTGAATCAGAAGACAATCTCCAGACTGGGACAATCTCCATTAGACAATTGCCAACACCACAAACCTCTTTGAGATAAACCCTTCTCTGCCTTGGGCTTCTGCTGAGACAGATGAGGAAGAATTCCTTCAATTTTCCAGAGGCACTGTTGTTCAGCTGAGAGGAAATGTCTGGTATATACTTAGTCTCTTGAAAGGATCCTTTGTGCATCTCAATAGTATCCTGATGCTTTGATTATTCTGAAGTCTTAAAAAAGATTGTATAGTCTCACTATTGGCTTTATTTCTGGATCGCTTTTGAAGGTTCCTTAGAAAGCTTTTTCTTAATTTTAGCATCTTTTACAACTAGAAGAAGCCAAGAATTTTCAAAATCATCAAGTCTTGATTCCTTTCTGTTTAATAATTTTCCTCCCAATTTATCTCTTTCCCTTCATAAAGGAAGAAGAAACTAGGAAATACATTGAACATTTTGCTTGGAAATCTCCTGAGCTAGACAACACAGTTCATTCCATACAGGTTCCACCTCCTACATAACTGGAGGTAACAGTGTTACTAAGCTTTCTGTTGCTGTGTAACAAGGATTCGCTCTTCCTCAATTTTCTCTAGTATGTCCCTACAGTGCGTTTGCTATGGTGTAGCCCACATATGTGCTAACAATCTATTCAAGGCGGTTTAGGCTTTCTTCACCATTCTTCTCAAATTCCATCCAGCTTTCACCCACTGCCCAGTTCTGAACCCACTTCTACATTTTCAGGTGTTTGTTGTAGCAGTACAAACTGGTACTAAAATCTGTCTTGATTATCTATTGGCATATAACACATTAACCTAACCTTCGTGTCTTAAAATAAAAGCATTTATTATCTCAGTTTCTACCGGTCAGGAATCTAGACACAGCCTACTTGTGGCTTTGCTTCAAGGTCTCATAGGCAGCAAGGCAGGTTTTGCTGGGGTTCTGGTCATCCCAAGGCTTATCTAGGGAGGGACTTTCCTCCAAGTTCATTCACATGGTTGTTGGCAGGATCTGGTTCTTTACAGGCTGTGGCCTCAGTTCCTTTCCATGTGGGTCTCTCCTCTGTGCTTGTTTCAGCAAAGCAGTAAACTGGGAGGGCCAGAGCGGGTGAGAGCAAGGCTCAAGTCAAAAGCCTCGGTAGGTTAAATTTGGAAATGATGTCCTGTCATATTTGTTATATTCTAGTCATCAGAAGTAGATCACTAGGTCCAGCTGGCATACATACCTCCATGTGTGTGCATGAGCGCACACACACACACTCACAAACATACAGAGCAATATATATAACACATGCAAACATATATGTGCAAACATACATGTATATTTACACAATACACACACATTTAAAAATACACACGCACACACACATATACTTACATACTCAGCTCTCCACACACTTGCATACTCACACACACACACGTGCACACACCTGTGTGTGCTCAGTCACTTCAGTCCTGTCCAACTCTTTGCAACCCCATGGACTCTAGCCTGCCAGGCTCCTCTGTCCATGGGGTTTCTCAAGCATGACTACTGGAGTGGGTTGCCATTTCCTCCTCCAGGTTCATGCACCCACACATGCCCAAAACACAAGACCGGGGCTTCCCTGGTGGTGCAGTGCTTAGGAATCTACCTTGCAATGCAGATTTGATTCCTGGTTGGAGAACAAAGGTCCCGCATGTTATGGAGCAACTAAGCCTGAGCTGAGATGACTGAGCCCGTGTGCCATGCCTAGAGAATCTGTGTGTCAAAACAAAAGATGCCATGTGCCGCAACCAAGACTCAAAATAGCCAAATAAATAAATAAATAAAAGTTAAAAAACCTCCACAATACATGCTTGCACACACACGTATACACACATGTGCTTACATGTAGAAACTCACTTAAAACCCCGCCCCCCCACATGCTCACACACAATACACAGGCATACATGCACATAGATGCGCATATACACATGCGCGCGTGCGCACACACACACACACACACACACACACACACACACACACACACGGAGAGGGTAGGAATCCTGGAATGTAGAAATCACTGGGAGCCATTTCACAAGCTGCCTAGTATAGGGGTCAGGCCGTGAGGAGGCCCCTCTGCACCATTTCCCCTGGAGTTTCTGGGGTGGGAAACCTCTGCTGTTTTGGCCCCTCTTTCCTTGGGGAATGGAGCTTTTCCGGAGCCTGCAGCAGCAGTTGGGGGCTTCAGCTCCGAGATGCACACCCATGGATAACACTATTGGTTGAGCCAGGCACTTCCCCATGGTCATGGCCCAGGAATCCCTTCTATGTCCCTCTCTGTGTCCTGGGTATCCTCACAGCAAGGCAGCTGGTTTCACAGACCAAGGGTCTGAGAGTGAGCCAGGAGAGAGCTTCAGAAAGCACACACAATGATGTCTGCTGAACTCTACTGATGGAGGCAGGCCTGGAAATCTGCCTAGGTCTGGGCGCTAGATGTGGGCTCCTCCTGGATGGGTGGGCTGTGAGATCACAATAAGAAGAGTGTCTGGGATGGAACAGTGTAATGACCCTCTGTGCAAACTCACTCTTCCTCACTAGCTGATCAGATGATTTAAACTCATCCCCAAAGGGAGACATTCATTTATTATTGCTCCTCCCAGAGAGAACACTCACAGGCTGAGGGGTGGGCTGGAGAGCTGGACTCACAAGGCCTCAAAGGGCAGGAGATGAGGCCCAGGGAAACACTGCGGGGAGTGCTTCTGGGGACACATGAGATGTTTCACAGAGCCAAGCAGAGAAGACTTGGTCACTCTCTGGCCTGGCTCGCTTCATGTCTGTGCAGGTGGCTGACTCCCCTTCAAGACTGGCCTCCAGCCACAGTGACTGGGCTGTGGCTGGCGAGAGCAGAGGTGCCTTCAGGGGACACCAAGACATGGGGGCTGAGTCACTGGGTGGTGCCCCTACCAGGCAATCCTGATCTCCTGGGTCCTCCTCGGCACCCAGGGGTGGCAAGGCTGCACCCCCCCCAAAGGTGAGCCCCTGGAGGATGGGGCAGAAATTCCCCATCTGATGTGTCTGGAGCGAGGTTCTGAACCATTTCTTGGTGTTTGTCTGAGTCTAGGGCCTTGCTGTAGTTTTGCAGATCCTAGCAGGTGGGACAACCTTGGCTTGCATGCTCAGTCATGTCTGATTTTGCCACTCCATTGACGGTAGCCCACCAGGTCCCTCTGTCCATGAAATTTTCCAGGCAAGAATACTGGAGTGGGTTGCCATTTCCTATTCCAGGGGATCTTCCCTACCGAGAGACAAAACCCACAACTCTTGCATCTCCTGCATTGGCAGGAGGATTCTTTATCACTGAAGCACCTGGGAAGCCCTAGACAGGTAGGAAGCATGATCTTTCTGGGTGATCCTCAGAAAAGTTGTCCCACTGGCCCATAAGAAGGAAGGATGGGTGTTGTGGGACCAGAATGGGCTGACAGAGCTGGCAGGACTTCAGCTGAAGTGCCCAGACCAGATGCTTCCTGGTCTGTAAATTCGGGGCTGTATCTCACTCTCTGGCCCTCCCCCAATTCTCCTGGGCACTGGGGCCATTGTCTGGTGTGCAGATCATTAACAAAACATGCTAGATTGCAAAACGTTGATTCCTGAGCACTTTCATTAGGTCCATCTGCGTTTCCCAACATCTTCCAGCTGGCTCCCTCTCTCCCTCTGCTCTGGCGTCAGGACCCTCTCTCTCCAGCGCACAGCCATCCTCCTGTGACTCTTTTCTGGGATCCCACTTGGCAGCAGTTCTCTCAACAGAAACAATAAAAGTCTTTGTCTGCCTTCAGAGAAGTCCAGGAAACTCCTTAACCTGGGTTGAGACATGATTTTCTAGTTTTATCCTTTCCTCTCATTAGCTTAATGTACTTGAGAGCTCTCTATTTTGCAAAATGATAATGTTCTTTAATTAACTCCTTTATGGAATTGTACGTTCGAGAATGGGCTTCCCAACTGGTGCCAGTGGTAAAGAACCCACCTGCCAATGCAGGAGGCGTAAGAGACACAGTTTCAATCTCTGGGTCAGGAAAATCCCCTGGAAGAGGGCATGGCATCCCATTCCAATATTCTTGCCTGGAGAATGCCATGGACAGAGGAGCCTGGAGGGCTACAGTCCAGGGGGTTGTAAACAGTCAGACACAACTGAAGTGACTTAGCATGCACACACACAAGCACATTTGATAATAGATATCCACTGGTAGAAAAGCATTGTGCTAGGAGATTTATCTACACTGACTGTATAATCCTCACAACAGGTAAACTAAGACATGGAGAGACTAGACTGCAGTCAGCAAGGAGTAATTCTCCAAAGAGCAGTGGCAAATTCTGGGACACACTTGCCATGCAGAGGTGGATTCCAGCTCCTGCTACTGAATGTGGGCTGGCTTCAGTGGCAGGAAGGATGGTGTGTGACTTTAAGGCTAGATCAGAAAATGCAATGCAGTTGCTTCTTGACTCTCTTTCAAGACCCCTATTATTGGATTCTGGGGCTTTCCTGATGTCACTAGTGGTAAAGAACCTGCTTGCCAATGCAGGAGACAAAAGAGATGCAGGTTCAATTCCTGGGTTGGGAAGATCCCCTGGAGGAGGGCACGGGAATACCCACTCCAGTATTCTTCCCTGGAGAATCTCATGGACAAAGGAACCCTGTAGGCTATAGTCCATCTGCCTCAGAAAAGGCCACAATTCCAGATGTCCCAGCCACATCCACTGCCCACTGTTCAAGCGAGTGATCTTTCAGATGTCTGCAGTGTCTAGGCCACCCCAAGCTATTCCTGCTGAGTGCCGCCCAAGTTGAAGATTTATGAGCAAAATAAATGTAGTGATTGTTTAAGACATGCCGTTTTGCAGTAGTTTGTTGCCCAGCAGTAGATACCCAAAGCACCAGGGCTGAGAGACAAACCCAGGTCTGTCTGTCTCCTGGGGACCCCACCCAAGAAGCAAAGTAAAAAGAGGAGACTGACCATGCCTCTTGTTCTAGACCTGCCGCCCAGGTTTGATCTGATCACCTTCAAATGTCAGAGCCGTAACAGCCATTGGTGATGAGGGCTGCCCTGCTGATACTGTTATTTCCCTGGTTTCTAGGAAGCCGCTGTGGCTCTGGGAGATCCCTGCCAGCCACTGGAGCTGTTTGCTTAGAGGAGAGGAGCTAATCAGGGCGCACCTCGCCACCTCTCAGGGCCACCAGGGAGAACATCTAGACCTGGAAGATGGCATTGTTTCCCTGGCCTTTGGTGCCCTACTTCAGAAACCTCTAGCTTCTTACAAGTATTTTCATCATCCTGTCCCCATGAGAGACAGGGTTGAGATGGGGCTGGTGATTCATTCTTCCATTGTCATTTGGGGTAGTAGCTGCAGAGACCTGTGCTTACTGCTTTAGCCCCATAGCCCATCAGGGGTCGTGTTCACACCCCAGCCTCTCCTGGCCAGCGCTCTGGGGTCACTGCCATCTGGAAGTTCAGGGACAGACACTTTGGTGCAGCAGTTCAGGTGCATTTGGGGTGCTGAATTTCACACTGTCTGGTCCCGTTTTTACCAAGTTGAGGTCCTCGGAATATGCAGCTGTTGTTCTAAGACCCTGGGAACCCCAGGCACTGTTGAAGGCACATCTTATATATGCAGTGAGTTTGTAATGTATTTTTCCTTTCAAAATAATATTGTATTAAAAAACACATAACATAAATTTTACCATCTTAACCATTTTAAAGTGCATGGTTCGGTAGTGTTCAGTACATTCACATTGTTGTGAAACAGATTTACAGAAGTTTTTCAGCTTTCCAAACTAAAACTGTCCTCATTAAATACCAACTCTCCACTGTCCCCTTCCCTCAGACCCTGGAACCCACTATTCTACTTTCTCTCTCTCTCTCCCTTTCTCTCTCTCTGCGTATATGTTAGTCACTCAGCCATGTCCAACTCTTTGTGACCCCATTGGCTGTAGCCTGCCAAGCTCTGCTGTCCATGGGATTTCCCAAGTGAGAATGCTGGAGTAGGTTGCCATTCCCTTCTCCAGGACATCTTCCCAACCCAGGGATTAAACCTAGGTCTCCTGCATGACAGGCAGATTCTTTACCATCTGAGCCACCAAGGAAGCCCTTTCTGTTTCTATGAATTTGACTCTTCTAGGGAATTTGTATAAGTGGAATCACATAGTATTTTCCTTTTGTGACTGCTTATCAGTTAACAGAACGTCCTGAAAGTTCATCCTGTGTCAGAATATTTAAGGCTGAATAGTATTCCACTGTATGTATATACCACATTTTGTTTGCCCATTCATTCATTCATTGGTGGAGACTTGGGTTGCTTCCACTTCTTGGCTGTTGTGAATCATGCTGCTATGGACATGGGTAAGCAAATGCAATGTACTTTTTGTGTTCCTTTGGCTTGTGATGGAGGTCCTTTCCTCCTGGGCAGACTCAGGGCAGCTTGGACCCTCAATAGTTGGCTGTTCATGGAGTCCAGGCTGTGGCCTGCACTGCAGCAATCTGGAAAGAAACTGGCTCCAGCAGCTGCCAGATGTCCTCACACTTAAGAGGTCCGGGTGCCACGAGACACTGCCCATGAATTACCCATAACTAGCTTCCTGACAGCCGTGGTTGTCATCCCACCTGTTGCAGAAAAGAAGTCTCAAGTTTCTTTGGCCAGGTCGGCTTAAGTGTTTCCAGCACCCGGGTTTGCAAATACAGTTGCAGGATCTATGCCTCTGGGCCTCCTGTTGGATTGTCAGCTGAATCGTAAGCACACCCAGGCGGTTTGAGAAATCCTGATGGAGCAGCCCAAGAGAACACTTAAAGAAGCCAAATTTATTGCAAATAGACATGAAGCCTTCTAATCTGAATGTATATCTGTGTAAAATTGCTCAGCAGCGTGGGCCAACAAATACTAAGCAGAATGAAAAACTGGCTGTAAAATTTGATAGGTTGTGGGGGCTTGCAAGACAGATGGGGTGGTGTGTGGGTAGGTGAGGGAACTGGGCTCAAAGGTTAATGCTCTGGGTTGCTCTCAGACCTACAGGGCAGTCTGGGCATTAAGACATATGATAGCCTAAGATCTCTTTCCAGAGCAAAAGTAAAGACTGCAGGCCGCCTGCTATGATAAACGAGAGATATGAAGGAGAAAGGGTCATAAATTGTGGAGTTTAGGAGGTGTTAGGATGCAAAGAGCAGTGGGGAAGTGAGAAGAATCTGACTGCATTTCCAGTAAAATACGGTTTAGCTCCCAAATCAGTCTCACGTTGTATGTGTTTGCAGCACGCTTACAAATACCAGATTTGCGGCACTGCTCTGGAAATGATCGTTGGCCCTAGGCAACGCTGAACAGCTCAGACCTGACAACAGTGCTGTCAGAACCAGAAAACCAGGCGTGGTTCCCCTTCAGCCCTCGCCACCCTCGGAGTGGGGAGGCTGAGCAAGCAGGGGACAGCTGCCCCCACACCCAGCTCTCACCACCTCCTGTTCTACCTGCACGGCTCTTGTTGGCCCTTTGCCCTGCTCTACCAGCTTGCCCAGGTGACAGCCTGACAGATGCCCATCTGGTTGCAGATTGAGGGCTGAGAGCTGCTGTAAAGACTGTTGGGCTCTGCCTGGTGTGTCTCAGAGCTAGTTGGACACCCTAGACGATGGCCAAGCTCTGGTTCCCTCCTGAAGGCTCTTTGTGGTCATGATTTCGTCATCTCTGAGTAACGGTTTGGATTGAAACTTAAGCAGGAGAAGAATAACCACAGGAGCAGCATTTATGTCTTAGCTATACCCCAGAGAATTGGATTTGTGCAGGACAGGAAATCAAAACTAAATTCTGTGTATTTAGCAGTGAACAGAAAGGGGAGAGCCATACAGCAGAGCTGAGTATACAGAGCAGGAGCGGCACTTGGAGGGAAATTTGTAAACTATAATCATGGATTAAGAAGCATACACGTCAAATAATTTGAATCAAGTACTAACTAGGAAGCTAGAAAAAGGCCAGCAACATAATCCTAAACAAAAGGAAAGAAGGGAAAAAAAAAACAAATGAACAAACGTAGTCTTTTTAAAAAAACAAACATGTAGAGGATCATGTCATCTGCAAACAGGGAGAGTTTTACTTCTTCTTTTCCAATCTGGATCCCTTTAATTTCTTTATCTGCTCTGATTGCTGTGGCCAAGACTTCCAAAACTATGTTGAATAGTAGTGGTGAGAGTGGGCACCCTTGTCTTGTTCCTGACTTCAGGGGAAATGCTTTCAGTTTTTCAACGTTGAGGATAATGTTTGCTGTGGGTTTGTCATATATAGCTTTTATTATGTTGAGGTACGTTCCTTCTATTCCTGCTTTTTGGAGGGTTTTTATCATAAATGGATGTTGAATTTTGTCAAAGGCTTTCTCTGCATCTATTGAGATAATCATGTGATTTTTAGTTTTCAATTTGTTAATGTGGTGTATTACATTGATTGATTTGAGAATATTGAAGAATCCTTGCATCCCTGGGATAAAGCCTACTTGATCATGGTGTATGATCTTTTTAATGTGTAGTTGGATTCTATTTGCTAGAATTTTGTGAAGGATTTTTGCATCTATGTTCATCAGTGATATTGGCCTGTAGTTTTCTTTTTTTGTGGCATCTTTGTCAGGTTTTGGAATTAGGGTGATGGTGGCCTTGTAGAATGAGTTTGGAAGTTTACCTTCGTCTGCAATTTTCTGGAAGAGTTTGAGTAGAATAGGTGTTAGCTCTTCTCTAAATTTTTGGTAGAATTCAGCTGTGAAGCCATCTGGTCCTGGGCTTTTGTTTTTTGGAAGATTTCTGATTACGGTTTCAATTTCCATGCTTGTGATGGGTCTATTAATATTATCTATCTCTTCCTGCTTTAGTCTTGGAAAGTTGTACTTTTCTAGGAATTTGTCCATTTCATCCAGGTTGTCCAGTTTATTTGCATATAGTTGCTGATAATAGTCTCTTATGATCCTTTGTATTTCTGTGTTTTCTGTTGTGATCTCTCTGTTTTCATTTCTAATTCTGTTGATTTGGTTCTTCTCCCTTTGTTTCTTGATGAGTCTGGCTAATGGTTTGTCAATTTTATTTAACTTCTCAAAGAACCAGCTTTTGGCTTTGTTGACTTTTGCTATGGTCTCTTTTGTTTCCTTTGCATTTATTTCCGCCCTGATCTTTAAGATTTCTTTCCTTCTACTAGCCCTGGGCTTCTGCATTTCTTCCTTTTCTAGTTGCTTTAGGTGTAAAGTTAGGTTATTTATTTGACTTTTTCCTTGTTTCCTGAGGTGAGCTTGTAAAGACTCTACCAGAAAGTTACTAGAGCTAATCAGTGAATATAGTAAAGTGTCAGGATACAAAATCAACACACAGAAATCCCTGGCATTCCTATACACTAACAATGAGAAATCAGAAAGAGAAATTAAGGAAACAATTCCATTCACCATTGAAACAAAAAGAATAAAATACTTAGGAGTATTTCTACCTAAAGAAACAAAAGACTTGTATATAGAAAACTATAAAACACTGATGAAAGAAATCAAAGAGGACACAAATAGATGGAGAAATGTGCCATGTTCGTGGATTGGAAGAATCAATATAGTGAAAATGAGTATACTACCCAAAGCAATCTATAGATTCAATGCAATTCCTATCAAGCTACCAGAGGTCTTTTTCAGAGAATTAGAACAAATAATTTCACAATTTGTTTGGAAATACAAAAAACCTCGTATAGCCAAAGCAATCTTGAGAAAGAAGAATGGAACTGGAGGAATCAACCTACCTGACTTTAGGCTATACTACAAAGCCACAGTCATTAAGACAGTATGGTACTGGCACAAAGACAGAAATATAGATCAATGGAACAGAATAGAAAGCCCAGAGATAAATCCACGCATCTATGGACACCTTATCTTTGACAAAGGAGGCATGAATATACAATGGAGAAAAGACAATCTCTTTAACAAGTGGTGCTGGGAAAACTGGACAGCCACTTGTAAAAGAATGAAACTAGAACACTTTCTAACACCATACACAAAAATAAACTCAAAATGGATCAAAGATCTAATCATAAGACCAGAAACTATAAAACTCCTAGAGGATAACATAGGCAAAACCCTCTCTGACATAAACCAAAGCGGGGTCCTCTATGACTCACCTCCCAGAATATTGGAAATAAAAGCACAAATAAACAAATGGGACCTAATTAAAATTAAAAGCTTCTGCACAACAAAGGAAACTACAAGCAAGGCGAAAAGACAGCCTTCAGAATGGGAGAAAATAATAGCCAATGAAGCAACGGACAAACAATTAATCTCAAAAATATACAAGCAACTCCTGCAGCTCCATTCTAGAAAAATAAACAACCCAATCAAAAAGTGGGCCAAAGAACTTAACAGACATTTCTCCAAAGAAGACATAAAAATGGCTAACAAACACATGAAAAGATGCTCAACATCACTCATTATCAGAGAAATGCAAATCAAAACCACAGTGAGGTATCACTTTACACCAGTCAGAATGGCTGCCATCCAAAAATCTATAAGCAATAAATGCTGGAGAGGATGTGGAGAAAAGGGAACCCTCTTACACTGTTGGTGGGAATGCAAACTAGTACAGCCACTATGGAAAACAGTGTGGAGATTCCTTAAAAAACTGCAAATAGACCTGCCATTTGACCCAGCAATCCCACTGCTGGGCATACACACTGAGGAAACCAGAATTGAAAGAGCCACGTGTACCCCAATGTTCATCGCTGCATTGTTTACAATAGCCAGGACATGGAAGCAACCTAGATGCCCATCAACTGACGAATGGATAAGAAAGCTGTGGTACATAAACACAATGGAATATTACTCAGCATTAAAAAAAAAATTCATTTGAATCAGTTCTACTCAGGTGGACGGAACTGGAGCCTATTAACCAGAGTGAAGTAAGCCAGAAGGAAAAACAAAAATACAGTATACTAATGCATATATATGGAATTTAGAAAGATGGTAACGAGAACCCTGCACATGAGATAGCAAAAGAAACGCAGATGTATAGAACAGACTCATGGACTCTGTGGAAGAGGGCAAGGGTGGGATGATATGGGAGAATGGCATTGAAACATGTTAATTATCATATGTGAAATCAATCGCCAGCCCAGGGTTGATGCTCGGGGCTGGTGCACTGAGATGTCCCAGGGGGAGGCAATCGAGAGGGAGGAGGGAGGGGGGTTCTGGAGGGGGAGCATATGTAAACCCATGGTGGTTTCATGTCATTGTATGGCAAAACCAACACAATAAAGTAAAGAAAATTCCAAAAAAAACCAAATCTAGTCTTTAAAAAATCAATTATTTATTTTTATTGAAATATAGGTGATTTACAATATTTCAGATGTATAGCAAAATGATTCAGTTATTCAGATATATTTACATATAAACTCTTTTGCTGATTTTTTTCCATTATAGGTTATTATAAGATACTGAATATGGTTCCCTGTGTTAGGTCCTTGTTGTTTATGTGTCTTATATCTACATGCAGGCTAAGTTGCTTCAATCGTGTCTGAGTCTTTGTGACCCCATGGACCGCAGCAGTCCAGGCTCCTCTGTCCCTGGGATTCTCTAGGCAAGAATACTGGAGTGGGTTGCCATGCCCTCCGCCAGGGGATCGTCGCCACCCAGGGATCAAGCCCGTGTGTCTTATGTCTCCTGCATTGGCAGGCAGGTTCTTAACCACTAGTGCTATCTGGAAAACACATTTCATATACAGTAGCATATATTTGTTAATCCCAAATTCCTAGTTTATCCTTCCCCTTTGCCAATGTTGAAACATGAAATAAGTGAGAAACAAACCTAGTAGTTAAGAGCCATGAAATCTGAGAACTAGTCATTCTCCCCACCACTTACACAGGCCCAGAACCTTTTTGCAAACCTGATCAGGGAAGAAAGAGAGCAGATGCAGGTTTAGAGGCAGAGAGTGCTCAAATATGAGAAGTCAATATATGAATTTTATATCAATCCATTTGGAAATCCAACCTGATAAATTTTTCAGAAAACCAAGTCCATTAAACTGAATCAGAAGAATTCCAAATGCACCAAAATGACAGAATAAATGGAAACTACAGTCAAAGTTCTCTACGTCTATGAAAGGCACTGTCCTCACGCAGGTTTCAAGACTCATGTAACCTTAAAGGGAAGGCCCGTTCTCACAATAATATATTTTTTCAGAGAATTACGAAAGAGAGAGCAAGATTTGTATGCAATTCTACAAAGACAGAAACACATTTGAGAGTAAAGATGGACAGAACAAAAATGTATGTAAAATAGGCATATAGTAAGTATCATATTTTTGAGCTTCCCAGGGGTTGTTAGTGGTAAAGAACCTGCCTGCCAATGCAAGAGACATAAGAGATGCAGATTCAGTCCCTGGATCAGGAAGATTTACTGGAGGAGGGCATGGCAACCTACTCCAATGTTCTTGCCTGGAGAATTCCATGGACAGACGAGTGTGGTAGATCACAGCCCATGGGGTTGCAAAGAGTTGGACATGGCTGAAGTGACTTAGCACACACGCATGCAAGTGTCATATTTAATGGTGATGTTTTGGAAGCATTTCCACTATCGTCAGAAAAAATACTTGTATGACTACCATGAGCACACATATGTTCAACGTATTTTATAAGATCTCAGCCAAACCAGGGAAAAAATAAGACAGAGAAATATTTAAAAGGGAGAGATAAGATTTTAATTATCTGCATGTAAAAAGATCCAACATAGTAAATCATGCTAATTTACACTTTTATAGTTTAATTGAGTAGCTGGACCCAAGATAACTTAACCAAACATAATTCATTCTCTAAATGCCAACATAAGGATAATGTAAATTTTCAGAAAAAATTGTGTTCATATTATTATTGAAAACTGACAATATCATGTAATATACATAAAAGGGGCTTCCCAGGTGGCACAGTGGCAAAGAACCTGCCTCCCGTGCAGGAGACATAAGAGAGGCAGGTTTGATCCCTGGTCGGAAGATCCCCAGGAGGAGGAAATGGCAACCCACTCCAGTATTCTTGCCTAGAGAATCCCACGGAGAGAGCAGCCTGGTGAGATTATATAGTCCATACGGTGGCAGAAGAACTGATATGACTCAGTGACTAAACAATAAGAACAGCACACTTAGAACACTAAGACTCTTCACCGCAAGATCTAAAAGAAGACTTGAACAAAGTGGGAAAGGTACCCTGTTTGTGGGTGGGAGACATTTCTACCAAGTGGTTTGTAGCTCTGGAGTCCCGCTCAGAGGAGGGCAGTGGCCTCTTTCCAGTGCAGCAGGAGGGTACCCTTGCCAGAGTGTGCTGGGGAAACAGGACACATTCTGCATCCCAGCTCCTGGACCAGGGCAAAGCTGGCTGCTCCTCAGCACCTTGGGTCCCCCTCATCCCCTCTCCACTCTCACCAAGCCTCCTCCTTGGGAGGAAGCCTGCCTTGGGAGGAGGGGAGAGCTGGGCCTCCCATAGGGCTGGGAACTATCAGCTTATTTCCCAGAGGGGAGAACTGGTCCATCCTTCTGAGACACTCACATGATGAATAGACCTTTTGAGTTCGGGGTGGAGGGAGAGTCTTGTCTCGGGGAGTTTTCATTACATCACCTGCACTATCGGCCTCTCCTTTGACTTGGGTTTTTGCCCTGTCGGAGGGGGGCTGTGTGGGGACTGGCAGAGCTGCCTGGGGGCCATCCCAAGGCCCTGATAATGCCTGCGGAGACTTCACTGGCTCTCAGCCCTGGTGAGCTCACCTCCAGAGGGTCCCTGAGCTCATGACTGCAGGGTATTTTCCTGGCTTTCTGAGCTGCCAAAATTAGCTATGCTTTCCCCTCATCAGGAATCACAGCCTTGCCTGAGATAGGAGGATCCTGCAAGTGTGCAGACCAAAGGGCTTTGGGAGCTCACAGTGAGCCTTCCCGGAGCATCAGCCTCGCTTGGCCGTGCTTAGGGTTTAGCGGTTGCTCGGACTGTGGGCGGGGCCGCTGATATACATGTTTCCTTTTTAGTCTGAAGTCTTTTTTTCCCCAGTCATAAGAGTGGAAAGGTTTGAAGTTTGGTTCATTTGGAAGTTGAAGTGAGGTTCATCACTCTTACACCTCAGGGGGTGGCTGTTAAAATGCACATCTCTGAGCCCATCTCTTAACAGTTCTAATAGACTGCATGTGTATGGTATGTGCGTGGTGTGTATTTTTTGTGTACGTGTATGTTATTTATGTGTTTGTGTGTGTTGTGTGTATGTGTGATGTATATGTATATGGTGTGATGTATGTGTGTATATGTGTGTCTGTGTGTGATGTGTATGTGTGTGGTACGGTGTGTGTGGTATGTGTGTGGTGTGGATGTATGTTGTGTGTGTGTGGTGTGTATTCATTTGGTTTATGTATATGTTGTGTGTGTGTGGCATGTGATGTGCATGTGTGGTGTCTATCTGCATTGTGTCTACGTGTACAGAGTGTGGTGTTTGTGTGTGTGGTACGTGTGTTCTGTGTATGTATGAGGTGTGGATGTGTGGTGTGTGTGTGGTGTCTACATGTGTTATATCTATGTGTGATGTATGCGTGGTGCTTGTGCGTTGTATATGCGTTTGGTGTATGTCTATGCTATGTGTGTGGGGCATGTGATGTGGTGTGGTGTCTATATGTGGTGAGTGTGTGGTGGATATGTGTGTTCTATGTGTGTGTGCTGTGTGTATGTAGTGTGTATCTGTGTGGTGTGTATAATGTGTAAGTGATATGTATGTGGTGTGTGTATGTGTGTGTGTGATGTGGATGTATGGTGTCTGTACGTATGCGTTTGTGTTCTGTGGATGTGTGTGGGGTGGATGTGTGGTGTTTGTGTGTGTGTGTGAGTGTGTGTGTATGTGCCGGAAGGCGGCGGGAGCCTTCACTTTCCAGTGATTCCGCTACCGAAGCTCCAGAGATCGTCCTGCCTCAAACCCTGGCCGGGCTAAGCCAGTTGATTCTCATGCACAGATTATACACTAACTGTGGCTGAAGAGCGGGGAAACAAAAGGAGCCTGGGCAGTCCTTTAGAGAAATAAACCCCAGGCTCGGTGGGATGCCGGATCCCGGGAACCCGGGGCCTCTGCTTCCCGCCCTCTCGTGAGAACACTGGCGCGGCGCGGCCCCCAGCTCCCGCCTGTTTGTCCAGGGAGCAGGGAGCTGGCGCAGCGTGCCAAGCAGCGGGGGCCAGTGGTCACGCCAGCCCTCTCTGGTCAGGGGCCCGGGGAGGGTCAGCAGGCGGGACGCTGTTTGGACAGAAAGGGCCTGCCTCTCTGTCAACACTGCGGCGTTTGTCTCCCGCCGCCCCCGTGGGAGTTGGTTACCGGAAGTCTGCGGCGCTCCCAGGGCAGCCAACACTCTCAGGACCGAGCCGCAGGCAGCTGCTGGGCAGACTCCGGTGCGGTTCCATTCTCCGGCTTTGCTAATAAGTCCAAGTCGAGTTTGGTTCAAAGAATATTTCTAGTTGTCTATAAAATAACATAATAATACTGAACTAACAAAGTTCCAGTATTGTCACTTTTAAATACTTTGGTCTTTGGAAATTTATTTAGTCCTTATTGTGCAGTATTTGAGTTCGTTGTATTTGGGTCCTAGTTTAAGACTCTCCTATGAGCCATTTATCTTTTCTGATATGATATATATATATATATATATATATATATATATATATATGTTTATATTTATATCTATTCCCAGGTGGCTCTGGTGGTAAAGAACCCTCCTGCCAAGGTAGGTGATTTATTATACATAGGTTCTTTTCCTGGGTGGGAAAGATCCCCTGAAGAAGGGCATGGAATCCCACTTCAGTATTCTTGCCTGGAGAATCCCTGGCAGGCTGCAGTCTACAGGGCTGCTAAGAATTGGACATGACTGAAGTGACTTAGCATGCATGCTTGCATGCATGCCTCTATCTATGCATCTATTTTATATGCTGTAGGCCTAACTGGATATAAATGGAATGACCTACCTCCTCTCCAAACCAGCTCTCAGAGTTCATTTTCCTATGACTGTGTTGTCATCATTTGAAACATGAAGTGCTTCTCAATTGTCCTTCAACCTAGTGATTCAATCTCCCAGCTCCTGGCTCCCTTTTCATCAGTCTGTGGTGGTCTGGCTCTATTGCTTTTGCCTTTTGGTGCCCACTCAGCTTGCTCCTTGTGCACTTCCCAGCCCACCCGAGAGAGGTGTGCCCTGGGCCAGCTGCCTGGTCCTGCCTTCAGTGGCTTCTCTTTAAGTGTCTGGTGAGCGTGACACAGGAGGGCAGAGGCTGCCCAGCTGCGGTGGTGGGCTCTATTAAGTTCTCACATCCCGCACAGCACCCCAGGCAAGCTTGAGAAACCCGGGGCCCTGGAGACAACAAGGTGTGGAGTCGGAGCACTTTTTCCCTAATAATGACACAAAAAGGTTCCTTCTGGAAAAATTTGGATAACTTTCTAGTTGGAGAGGAAAGAATTCTTTAGTTAAAACATCTTTTGTGTTCACCCTTTCCTCGTTTTTGTGTTTTCAGGGAAAGTTGGAAAGGAAGAATTGCTTCTGTTGTTTGATGAGCAGCTTTTACCATGCAGGTGGAGGAAGGCTGTGGCCCAGGAAACGCGAGTGTATAAACAAAGCATCTGCTCTATAAATAGTTCCCTCCCACCAGGCGTGACTCAGGGGACCTGGGCCAGCGGCTCCAACTGTTCAGGCTGACAAATCCTGTGTTGCTTATGGAAACATGGCAAAAGCAGCTTGTAATTTTTTATTCTCCATTCTTGTTTAGGCTTTGGAGAGAGAGAGAGGGATGACTTTCCTTCCATGTCAGATTATAACCCACATCACTGCTGATCTCGAAAATCATCGGAAGACAGATGTGGAAGGAACGGAGCTTCACGTCCTGCAGTTCCATAGTCTAGTATGAGCAGGATCCTGGCTCCAATAGAAGGAAAATAATGCAGAGCTGCTGTGAACCTGTAACCGCGCCACTTCCCCTGTTGGTTGGAGATGCGATCTCGGCAACGGGAAAACAATCTGCTTTTGAAAATAGTGATTATTTACAGGGAAAGTATAGGTTGTTGTTTGTTACTTAGTCGCTAAGTTGTGTCTGACTCGTTTTCGACCCCATGGACTGTGTTCTGCCAGGTTCCTCTGTCCATGGGATGTTTCAGGCAAGAATACTAGAGTGGGTTGTCATCTCCTTCTCCAGGGGATCTTACCAGATCAGGGATCAAACTCGCATTGGGTTCTTTACCACTGAGTTACAGGGAAGCGCCTTTCAAAGTTCTAGTTCACTCTGATTGGTTTCCTTTATAATTCTGTGTATTTCATTAATTTAAAACATTATGCCTTAAAGGGGTCCACAGACCTTGCCAGACTGTCCTTTGAATCCATGCATAGGTGTTGGGACCCTGTGTGAGGGGTGCACCCTTGGACTGGAGGGGAGTGGAGGCTGTGCGGGTCCTGGCAGAAGTGCCTTCTGTTGCCCTCCATATCAGCATTTGCAGTGATGGGGGTGGACCTCATTAGCTATTAGATCAAATTATTTGCTTATTCCTTTATGTACAGAATAATGACACAATTACATGTGTGGGATGTTCATGGAATTTTAACTTAGATGGAATTACCTTTTGAAGCAATTTTCTTATCGCTTAAAAGTGCAAAGGTGAGTTTCTTACATTCAATAAGGATAAGTTGATGTAAATAGGTACAAAGATAAGGTTTAGCACACAATATACCTTAAAAGTTCTTTTCTTGGGGGCCTGGTGTTTTGAGATAGTGAAGTGTATAGAAGTTCTTGATATAATCCCCTTTGGAGTAGTTGACGCCAATGTTCAATTGAACTTTGATGAAAAATTCATTTCACTTGCACAAGCGCAGATATAGGAGGCATTTGAATTGCAGTAGAATTCACCACCATGTATAAAATAGATAGTGGAAAGTTGCTGCATAGCACAGGGAACTCAGTTTGGTGCTCTGTGATGACCTAGATGGATGGGTGTGTGTGGCAGGGAGGTTCAAGAGGGAGGGGATATATGTATACATATAGTTGATTCACATTGTTGTACAGAATAAATTAACATAACATTGTAAACAATTATACTCCAGTTGAAAAACTAAATTCCTGTACCCAGAGGGAAAAAAAGAGAAATAGATGATTATACTTAACTTTCGTAATCGGAATCCAAAGTACCACAACACCAGAAACTTTTACACAATCGGCAAGAGCAGAAGCAGTTGTATCTGCTTCACTGGCTGAAGCAAAGTCATTAAAAAAACCCAAAAAACTAACAACAATTTCATTTCTTGTTAGTTTCCTATTTTCTCTTTAGTTCTTTTGTGTGATTTTCTAAGCCAGACAGTTTCTTAGGAAGGCATATCACACAGGTAAGGATTCCATAGATTGTGTGCATCTGATAGGCAGTCTCACCACCAGCAAGCATGGGAACTGCTGTGTTTCAGCTGCTCCACCTGGCCTGGGGAGATGTGCACGCAGGCTCAGAGTCGTCTGTCTTTCTTTTGCTGCTGGAGGTGGTCCTGTCATTGGTGATCTCAGACAACCCAGGACAATAATCAAGCCCATATTCCCTGGCCAAGACTCCATGTGTGAGCTCAGCATTCACAGGTGGTCAGTTCTTTTGAGGTGAGAAATTGGCAGTGCCAATGCCTTGATATGCTTGAGCTCAGAAAAAAGATACCACCTCTTAAGTAGTTTGGCGGATATTCTGCCTTACTTTATGTTCAGTCAATTCAGTCGCTCAGTCGTGTCTGACTCTTTGTGACCCCATGGACTGCAGCATGCCTGGCTTCCTTGTCTGCCACCAACTCCTGGAACTTGCTCAAACTCATGTCCATCAAGTTGGTGATGCCATCCAATCATCATCCTGTTGTCCCTTTCTCTTTCTGCCTTCAATCTTTCCCAGCTCAGGGTTTTTTGTATTAGTGAGATTTTTATGACTGTTACGAGGAGGACATGAAGACCCATGGGACCAGGTAGTTCCTTACTCACCCAAAGCAGGGAGTAGGGCTTCCCCTAAGACCCTGGCCACCCTCTCAGGTGTCGTGGTAACATGCTGATAGGTCTAGGGGATGCAGGAGTATTAGTGATGCTTCTCCACTTCCTAAGGCAAGGTGAGGCTGGGGACTACCCAGGTGACAGTGGAACAGTAAAACGGCAGGGCTGGCCAAGTTGAGGGGTGAGGAGCTGGGCAGGCTGTGTCCAGGGCATCCCTGGAGTCCCTGCACCTTCAGGAGAGAGAGCTGGTCTGCTGGTCTCTGCTGGGACCCAAGATTTTCTGGAGTTGTTGCAGGGAGAAGTCAGTTCTGACTGTTGAAACTGTTTCTTTGAATTCTGATTTTGTTATTACAATTATAATCAAACATAATGGCCTGCCTCAGAGAATCCTGTCCCTCTGCTTGACTGTTAAGCTAAAGTGCCTTTGTTCAGAACCCTGTCCACCTGTAGATTGCAGGAAGCAAGAAATTAACATATCCCCCTGTCTGAGGCTTGCCATTCTAGGACATTTTTGCAAGGTTAATGGCCTTTTGCTTTGTTTCCTTACCTCCCCACTCGCATCTCTGATCTGGCATCCAGACCTGGATGGTTATTTTGAGACATTAGTGTGCCATCTTCTTGGTCAGCTGGCTTTTCAAATAAAGTCATATTCCTTTCCTCAACACCTCATCTCTTGGATTAATTTGCCTTTTGTTTAGTGAGCTTAAACCCTGTAACAGAGTTGCAAGGACAGGAGGACCCAGGTACGATGCCAGAGCTGTGCCAACCTACCCAGCTGTGTACTGGGCCTTTCTGCATTCATTCTCCATTACCACATAGCAAATGATGGCAGAAATCCACCCACGTGTTACTTCACAGCCTCTGAGGTTCAGGGGTCCAGGAAGGACTTCCTTAGTTCTTCTGCTCAGGGTCTCAAGGTGCCAGCTGGGCTGAGGTCTAATCTGATTCTTGATTGGAGAGGAGTCCACTCCTGACTCATCCATGTTGGTAGCAGAGCTCATTCCTTATGGCTGTAAAATGGAGGTTCCTATGTTCCTGCTAGTACCTGGCATGGGCTACTCTCAACTCGCAAAGGTGTCCCCAGGCCTTTGCCCTGTGGTGCCTCCATAACCCCTGGCATAGCAGGGCAGCTCCTGTCTATAAAGTCAGCAGGGGGAGAGGGCTCTCACTTCAGCAAGAGGGTCCTAGCTAGTCCTTCTCTTAAGAGCTTTCAACTGATTAAGTCAGGTCCTCAACTGAAGCATCTCTTTTGGGATAACTGACATTATTATTTTTTTTTTTTAAATATTTGAGACTTTGGGCTTCCCTGGTGGATCAGTGGTAAAGAATCTGCCTGATGATGAAGGATACACAAATTTGATCCCTGATTTGGAAAAATGATGCATGTCATGGAGCAACTAATCCTGTGTGTCACAGCTAGTGAACTTGTGCTCTAGAGCCTGGGGCTGCAGCTACTGGAGCTCCGGAGACTTAGAACCCTTACTGCACAGTGAGAGAAGCCGCTGCGATGAAAAGCCCAACCACCGTAACTAGAGAGTAGCCCCTGCTTGCCACAACTAGTGAAAAACACATGTAGCAATGAAGATCCAGCACAGATAAAAACATAAATAAAATTATAAAAAATAAATAACATTTGAAACTTTAATAGTATCTGAAAACTTGCTTTACCTTTGCCATCTCCTATGGTCAGCTGGGCAGCAGCAATGAAGTTGGGGCCACTTTGCATCTATGGTTGCTGTGGGGTGCAGCTTACCTTCAGCTCCTGAGGATCTCTGATGGCTTCTTTGAGCCCCAGCCCGAATGCCTGTGCAAGCTCGTGGTGGAGGATACCAGCTGCCTCGAAGGCTTCCTGTGCATCAGAGTGGGAGGAGGTAAGGAGGACGTGGACCCCCATCTTCAGCTTGTCTTTGGTGTCCTGCTCTCCACCCTCACATCTGTCGGCTGAGCTACACCAGACGCCCGGCTCTCCTTTCATCAGCCCTATCCTTGGGGAAGGTCTGACCCCTTTGTGTCTTATGCCCCTAATTCTCCGCTAGGCTTAGGGGGTCAGCCTCTGATGGAATCACACCTGGCCCCTGGGGTCAGCACTCTGTGGCCAGAGTTCAGGGTGGTTAAGCCAGGGGCTGTGTCCTCATGAGACCATCCTTGTTGTGTACATCCTTGCTGGTCTCCACCTGTTTCAGGAGGTGGCTTTTGGTTTCACTGTTTGCTGTGAGGACCCTATCCCTGAGACTCCATTCCACCCATGGAGAAGCTTGGGCATAGGAAAGTTAGGTTCTTTTACCAGGTCATGTGGAGGATGACTGGGGTTTGAACCCCATGGACAGGATTCATCACACTCTTACGACCACTGGGTGTGGTACCCCCCAAAGCATAAAGGCCCAAGGAGGTTACACTCCAAGCTTCCTTTTACATCACCACCATACCATAATTCCTCTTCCACCAGAGCTGGAAGAAACCTTCCAGGCCATGAGCATGATACTTTGCTAAGTAGCCCAAAGACTCACCCTCATGCAAAGCTTTCTGTCTCCCACCCACTGATTTCCCCACAGATACATGTTTCTTCTCTCTGATCCTTGGTGCTTTGCATAGATGGTGCATTAAGTTTCATAATGGTCCTCTACACACTTTATTATAATTACTGGCTTGTATGCCCATTTCCTGGCTGACCGGTGAGCTTTTGAAAACAGGCAGCCACACATTCTCATCTGTGCAACCCCAGCACCTAGTTCATGATGTTGGTAAAGGTTTGTCGACCAAATGAAGAAGATGAAGACATAGAACTGTAAGTGACAGAGCCAGAATAACATTTGGGTTTCACTGTTTACCAGTCAAGTAAAAACTTTGGCATGTATGACTCTTGGTCACCTATTCAAGAAGAGATTTCATCAGCACTGGATGATGAGCTAACCACTTTCTGAGGCTCCTTCTGGACCTCACAATTCTTTTCAGGGTTCATCCTAGATATTCCCCCCCCCAAAAAAATATGAGGCTGTCTGATTCAAAGATGTAGACTGTGGATTTAGCAAATTCTGTTTTCGGCACTAATGAACTGGATGTTCTGTGCATTTGTGTATGGGTGTTAGTTGCTCAGTTGTCTCCAACTCTTGGTGACCCCTTGGACTGTAGCCCACAAGGCTCCTCTGTCCATGGAATTCTTCAGGCAAGAATACTGGAGACGGTTGTCATTCCCTACTCCAATGAATGGTCCCAAGCCAGGCATCAAACTCAAGTCTCCTGCACTGCAGGAGATTTTTCACCCTCTGAGGCAGCAGGGGCCTCAGCTTTCAGCTTACCCATCTCTAAACGTGAAGATGATAAGAAGAGCGGGAGTTCAGCGTGGCTGCAGGCTTCGTTTCCCAAATGACTCATGGATGCGGTACTGTCATCCCTTCATTTGCTCAGCAAACATTCATTGAGTCTTAATAAATGCCTTACTCTAGGCCAGGCCCTCAGGTTTGGAGAATGAAGACCTGTGAGAGCACAGGTGAGTGGGAAAAGCGAGACATCAAAACAGGAGATTGGGATCCGGGTGACAATACTCTTTGGCCACATGAGTGGGGACCCATGTTGAGATGGAGTGAGGGAAAATCAAGGGAGGCTTAAAAAAAAAATAAAGACTTTAGCTGAGTCGTAAAGATGGGGTCATGGATAGGTATTCTATATACACTAGGTTTTCCCTACTCATTGTCACTAATTTATCTATAATCAAGTACAGCTAATCCCATACTTATGCAACTGTTCCATTCCAAAAGGGCTTTCTCAACTTGAACTTTGCATGAGAAGAAAAAGAAACAAACTCTGCTGCCCTTTTTTTTTTTTTTAACTTCTGAAGTTTGCTTTGAATTTAAAGATACAGAACCCTTTATATATTCACACAACTTCGTATCTATTTCCTTGCTTCAAAATACTTTGATGTATTGAACTTTTGTGGAGAGGGAGAGAGGTTTGGCCGTGTTCACACTCCAATCTGTTTACTTCGTCCTCTAGTCTGCAAGCAGGTTCTGCCCTTCCCAGCTGGGTCCTTCTAGGCATGGCCAGCATGCAGCCTGGTGTTTGCGGGGTTCAGAGCTGGGGACAGAGAGGTGAGCCGCCTCCTTGGAGAGTGTGCTCCTGCAGCCTCCACCTTCAGTCTGTGGGGAATTCATCTCTTGAGACTGTTTTGTGCTGTGCTGGGGACATGGCTTCTCCAGGGCTCCTTGACTCTCACTGTTCTGTGCCCTGGAGGCTGATGCAAACAGACCCATCAGACTGCTCTCTTACCTTTGTCGTCATTTTAGGGTTCGACCAGTGGGGAACTCTAGCAGGACACAGGTCCCCATCGTGGCTGTGACCCTGGACTCTTTGTGCCTCTCCTGTGAGTGATGCCTCCCAACACACTTGCTTTTCCATTTGTCCACAAGCTCTCCCCACACCTGGCCCCTTCTGGGTTCAGCATTCTGCTTAGGACCATCCTGGGAGCTCCTGGATGTCCATGTGGATGGTGCCCCTTGAGAAAGTGCTGTGTGCATCACATGGTACTCCTGTTTACCCCCCACCCCCCACCCAACCTCGGCCACGTCCCTTCTGCTTTATTACTTTTTAAAGTATGCATCCTTCGCCAAAATCCATCATGCAGCTATTCTCCTGTTTCCAGTTAGGAAAGATGCCCTAGGAGAGATGAGACCTTTTCTATCCTAGCCACCAGCGAATCTTCACCATCTGGGTCAAGGTTACCCTATAGGAGGTGTTCAGTTTTCTGGGAGGATGGATGAATCAAGGTGGTTTGGCTCTGCAATGTCAGTATTAAGTAATAGACACCAAGAAACTGGAAATACTCTTGAGAGCAATACCACACTTGAGAGCAATACCAAGACCTGTGTCCCTTAGCTAAATCCAGTTGCTCTGAATAGAAGCTCCTCTCTTCCTCTGCTTTCTGTGCTTGGTGGCAAGCCCTGGGAAAGGAGGGAAAAAAGGGCAAGTCAGCGGACTGCTGGAGGGATGTAGAAATGCTCGAGAGAAGAAAAAGCCATCTGGCTCCAGGCACCCCCAAGCACCCGACCATGCGGGACTGCAATTTCTCATCCAGCGCCCACTCAGGAGGTCTTTTTTTCTGGCTTCGAGGATTCAACCTGAATGCTTACTCTTCATTTGGTTTGTTTTCCTTGCTCATCTCCGAAGCAGCGACCACATCCTTTCTCTCTCTCATTTTATCTGAGCCTCCTGAGAAGTTCACACGAGTCACGGTTAGTGGTCTGAGAAGCGGGGCGGGAGGAAGGGCTTCCTGCTGACCTGTGCCCTGCATTGCTGGTTTGCCTGTGTCAGTCGGTGTGCAGATCCCAAGTCAGATGTGGCTTTCCTCTTCAGCTGAGCAGACAGTCATCATGTGCACTGTTGTGAGGGTCAGCTCTTTCGTTTTTTCCAAGCAACTTGAGCGTGCAATGTAAAATCTGAAAAACTGATCATAAAAATTGTTCAGATGTTGTTTTCTTTCCTTGGAAAGCGGGTGGCTGTTTATGTCCCTGGGACTCTGGCTTCTGATGACGTAGCAACATGAATGACTGAATGGGCCTGGAGAAGGTCCCTGGGATGCTGGCGATCACCTTGGTGAACGGGAGCCTGCGTGCTTGGGTTCTCAGAGCAGCGGGTTCTGCCACAGGGTTCTAAACAGAACGGGGTTATCAGATGTGCCTCTAGACCACAGACCCCTACCAAATCTCAGGGCCCTGCTACCAAGTGGGTTCCCAGGACTACAGCGACGGCATCACATGTTAGAAACACAGGGTCTCAGGCCCCCAGGAGTTAGGATCTGCCTTTTGGCCAGGCACCAGGGGAGGCATGACTGTCAGTGTGGAAGTGTCCCTCACTCCCCTCAGGTTGCTGCAGCGTTTGCAGCACCGACCAGAGTTGCTGAGGGTCTTGAATGGAGAAATGGGCCAGGTGTGAGGAGAATGTCGCGCAAGCCTCCCCTGTCAGCTTGACCGCTGAGGAAGGCGGGTGCTGGGCTTCGTGTGCCTTGGGCTGGAGGTGCTGCTGACCCAGGGCATGCTTGACACCTAAGAGGAGCTGGGCCTGGGAGGTTCAGGATGATGTGCTATGAACAGCCTTCCAGAGGGCCCTGGAGGCGGGGGTGGTGGGGGCCCCTCTGGGCTGTCCCTAGCTGGCCTCCTTGGCATGGGGAGTCATAAAGTGACCCGAGGCCATGGTGCCTGTTCTTATGATCCAGGGCACTGTGTCTGCCCAGCATTTGCTGCCTGAAGCAGGAGGTTGTCCTCACGGCTCAGTGGATTCTTGCTCCCATGGCATCTCTGAAAGGTCAGAGTACACTCCTGTGATTTCTTCTATCGTCTGTTTATTTCAGGCACCAAGTTAATCTCATCAAGTTCCTTATCTTGTTGGGCATTGCTCTCTGCATGTGCATTGTATTTCCACACCCTTGGTTCTCCATGAACAGTGACCAGAAGACTCCTTCCAGACCCTTCTCCCATTCCCAGAGGATAAGGTCTGAGAGATGTGTTTGTGGGGCCATTGATGAATCCTATCACCCCCTGTGCTCTTTTTCACTGTATGTTTGCATGGGATTTGTTCCTAGTTTTGCTGTGACCACCATCACTCGCCATCTGACAGTCCCCCAACTTCAGCAAGTTTTATGCTTTCTTCCTTTCTTGGTGGTATGTGGCTTGAAGATTCTGTGGTCACACAGCTCAGGAAATCATCTATGTCCCAGTGACTCCTCTCAGACGCTCCAGAGGTATTTTATTTTGAAACACAGTCACTGGTTGCCTATGTTGTCCTTGGTTGGGTAAATCCTTTGTGATTTTAAATTCAAAAATATTTGCAGAATCTGTGACACATGCCACTGAAGCTCGTCTCTCTTATTCCATCTTATAGGAAAATCTCTAGGGGGAAAATGTGGTCTTAACACTTGTTTTCATGATTGTTCAGGGCTGGTGCATCCTTGCAGGTTCAAAAGGCTCAGACAGGTGTATGCATAGCCCTGGGCCTGGCATACAATGAACTCATAGTAAATGCTCTACACAATTATTAGTGAGTGCTCATTTTAAAGATCTTAACATGCATTGAAATACAAAGATGCATTTCATAACAAACCTGGAGCCTTCCCCACCCCCCTGGACATTCTGGGCAGTACGGGTTCCCTAGCTCCACCTCATAATGTCCAGGAATCTGTCTTCTAACTGGACTTTATTCAGCCACAGGGATGACTCTTGGCAACAGGCGTCCTGAGTCAGAACCACAGTGCATTTTGCCCCAATGTGTTCAGAACAAGTTAAACAATGTGTTGCTGACTTAACTAAAAGGCTGGCTGTGAACCCAAACATCTATCATCGGTAGGTGACTGATGCCATGTGTCCTTAGGCCCTCCTTGTGTTTCCATCTGCTCTTAGAAGACAGATGATGGGCAACTCAGGGAAGAATAGCAAAGGACTGACTTCTGGCTGGGGAACCTCTTTCTCATCTTTGCAAATGTACAGGGTCACAGAGCTACAGAAGGCCCCAAAGGTGGATTGCACCAGAGAGCAGAGAGTCTCGTGTCAGCCCCTCTTCCCTGCCTCCCACTTCCCTTTGTTGTCTGGCACTGTCTTCACAGGGGACAGGTGAATGCTTAGTGGTGTTTTGAAGAGACCTGGCCTTAAAAGGGACACTGGTGTCTGGGATTGTCCTCATGAAGTCGAGAAGGTGGATGGTGAGCTTCATGTTCTAAGGCCAGTTAGTTACTCTTCTTACCACAAAGGACTGTGGGGTTAAGGAAAATCACAGTGGACGTGAGCAAGGGCTTTCCCATGATGTTTCTATTGCATGGCAAATCCAGTCTGATCTGCAGCTATGAGCGTGACCCAGGCACTCATCCAAGACTCTGAAGTTTTGATTTTTGGGTAATTTTATATGTGGGCACAGAAAGAAATGGCAACTCACTCCAGTAATCTTGCCTGGAAAATTCCATGGACAGAGGAGCCTGGTGAGCTACGGTCCTTGGTATTGCGAAGAGTCATACACAACTGAGTGACTAAACAACGAGTTGACAAAGGACTCGGGGGCACCTACCCGCCCGCTGATCAGAGCTGTGCCACTGAACTTAGGTCATCTTCTGCTACAGGGAAGAGACGATGGCTAGGATGTGACTAGGCTCAAAAAAGATATTCATACTACTCTTGGTATCAGGGATGCTGAAGAAGTGGGCTAGGGCAAGGACTTGGCACTACACATATTCATCTAGTTGAGACTGTTTTATGTTCCACCTCCTGATTTTGGCACTACTTTCTTCCTCATTTCTGAAAAAAAAAAATTTAGGTTCTCATTGCACTTTATAAAAAATCTATGCTGCCCGGAACTCAAATAGATGCTTGTTTGCTAATGTTCTTGGCAGCTTTATTTGCAGTAGCCAAAAGGTGGAAATAATCCAGTGTCTGCTGACAGATGAATGGACAAACAAAATGTGGTAAATACATGGAGTGGTATATACCAGTCATGTTTTAAAGGTTTTTGTATTTTGTATGCTTTGACATCTTGCTGATCCTGGAGGGATGGTCTCTCCCAGGGCTAGTCAATGCCTATAGATAGCAAACGACTTCCTTGGGAACACACCTTTCACAGGTTAATCAACCCGCCCCGAGCCTACAACCTGTTCCTCTCCTCTTTCTGGCTCTCTTTCTCAGGTTATTATTCACCTACCCTAATAACCAACCCCAGGTCCAGATATCAGGTAACTATGCATAGTCCCTATACAAAGATCTGCTGACATTATTCAAACTTATCCCTACGTCTGTTCACTCTGCCCTTCTTCAGGGTATCTTCCTGACCCAGGAATAGAAGCTGGATCTCCTACATTGTAGGCATATTCTCTACTGTCTGAACCACCAGGGAAGCCCAATAGAAACCACGGTAAAGTTTTTGTCCCATGTGTCCCTCTCTGCCTCCTTGCTGACCCTGGTATTTCTCCACATGACCCTGCATGACCTGCCCTGCTAGAAGGCATCTAAGGATGTGGGAGTGTAAAAATTTCTTACTTCGTGACAATTAGTTTCATGGCTGTGTGTCCTACCACACCTGAGCAGGTACATTTGAAACAGCATACAATGGGACTTCCTAGTGGTCCAGTGGTTAAGAATCTGCCTAGCAATGCAGGGGACCGGGGTTCAATCCCTAGTCAGGGAATTAAGATTCCATATGCCTTGGTGCATGTCTGTGTGCCATAGCTGGGACCCAAGGCAACCAAATAAATAAGTGAACAAATACTTTAAATAGTATACAATGAAATATTATTTAACTATAATGAGGAAGGAAATTTTGACTTATGCTACAACATGGATGAACCTGGAGGACATTCTACTTAGTGAGATAAGTCAGTCATGAAAGTTCACATATTGTGTGAGTCTATTTATATGTGAATAGTTAGATTTATGGAAACAGAAAGAAGAACAGTGTTGCCAAGGGCTGGGTGGAGGGGGGTGGGGGGAGAATGGGTAATTAGTGCTTAAATGAGACAGAATTTCAGTTTGGGAAGAACAAAGAGTTCTGGAGATGGATGGTGGTGATGGTTACACAACAACGTGAATTAGTGCCTCTAAACTGTACAGTGGAAAATAGTTAAAAGAATAAATTTTATGTTACACATGGTTTATCACAATTTCAAAAGACATCTAGGGTGCTGGCAGAGGTGTCTTTTAGCCCCCATGGGTTATGGCTCCCTGACGACAGGATGGCATCATTAGCACATCTCCCCAACAGCTGGCAGCACACTGCCTCAGGGTGCCCACAGTGTGGATATCCAACCACAGCTCACTTACCCCCTAAGCTCTGCCTTGTCCTCACATTTTGTCAGTTTCAGAAGGCCAGTTGTTTGCTGACTCTGGGGCTTTGCCAAGACCCCAGTGGCTACTGAGTTGTCTCCCTCTTGGCAAATCAGGGCAGAAAGGCAGCTTCCTGGAAAATAACACAGGAGAAGTCTGGTTGACCCCATGAGTGGGATCTCTCTGGGCTGGAGGGACAGCTTCCATCTGAGAAACAGCATTCAGAGGAGAGCCCAGACCCTGCTTAGTGGGGGAGGCCAGCCTTGCAGGGGGTTGCTGTCCACCTAACTTCCTGCCTTACTTTGCGCTGTCATTCATCTGGAGGTATCCCTGCCTCACCTGAAGTGCCCAGGAATTTGCACAAGCCGGGACCTCTGGCAGGGGAGGAGAAGACTCAGGGGTGGTGGGCAGCTTCATGCTCTGTGATCTGAGGTGGCTCAAGATCACCTGCCCTCCTGGTGGCTCAGATGGTAAAGAATCTGCCTACAAGGCAGGAGACCTGGGTTTGATCCCTGGATCGGGAAGTGCCTCTGGAGGAGGAAATGGCAGCCCACTCCAGTATTCTTACCTGGAGAATCCCATGGACAGAGGAGCCTGGTGGGTTACAGCCCATGGGGTTGCAGAGAGTCCGATATGACTGAGCAGCTTACACACACACCCAGGAGTGCCTGCCCCTTTGGGTTTGATAATCAGATTTTGGATCAGCTCCAAATGAAACCACAACCCAACCTTGAAGGAAACACCTCAGCGCCGTGCCAGCACAGAACTGAGAACCCAGTGGCTTTTCTGAGGGCCCCCGGTCCTACATCATAGGCCATCACGTGGCCTCTAGGGCTGGGGCTGCTATAGACATTTGTCTGCTTCCTTTCAAGGCTTGAGGCTGCTTAGTCTGCCCTCCCCTGTCTTGCAAGTTCTTTTGAAAACTCCAGACTCCTGCTTTCAACTCTTTCCTCTGGTCTTTGATAAAAGGCAAATTCAGAACCACTTCTAACAGCCTCCCTGAGAGCTGAGAGGGCTTGTCTGCAGAGACAGGACATCAAAGTGCAGAGCTCAGGGGTGCCCCTGGCCTGAGACGGTGGAAGCAGGGTGCATGGGCAGCCCGGGGTCCCCTGCCCCAGGCTGCACGGCTGCAGTGCTGTGCCTGGGCCTCCTGAGATGCCTCTGAAGTCTGCCTGGGCGCCGAGCCCAGGACAAACCCTGCAAACAGCCCAGCTACCTGAAGACAACATGGTGATTGCCTTGTGAAGGGTGGTTTGGCTGCTGTCCTTTTCCCTGAGTGGCACAGTTTGAATTTCACAGAAATTCCCCCCTGCTTCACCATGTTCTCAGTAGCTCTGGGAGTGACTGTCCTCTGGTCCTAGAACCAGTGGCACCCCACTTGCAGACTGCCCTCTCCCATCCTGGGTCTGCTGCCAGTTCCCCCATAACAGCATCTCTGTGCCTGTCTCAGCAGTGTCAGAGTGCCTGCCATGGGGCTGGGCCTGGGATTTGAGCTGGTGAGCTTACTAACTGGCTCGAGGCCTCGCCTGGCGGCTGCGGTGCCCAGAGCCCTATTCTGGCGGTGGGCTGCAGGAGTGTGGGAATGAACATGCCTCTCTCGCTGTGCTCAGGGTGGGGGGTCTGGTGGGTGAGAAGTTATTTGTCATTCTTTTCCCACCTTCCTGACATGACCTCCTTGAGGGGAGGGGGGTGGAATCATGATCCTGGCTGTTTCTTGTGCACCAAGTACTCAGGCTTGGTTGTGGAGAGTGTGGGAGGGTGTGTGATGCCTTCTGGAGACCAGATGCTCACAGTTCTAGAGACCTGAGGCTGAATCACCATCTACCCCACACACCAAACAAGCTCCACTTCACTTCTACCATGGATCAGGCTGAGCCTGTGGGACGACTTATACCATGGGAGAAACTGAGCAGCTGGGGGCCGGGTCTCCTGGATGTGCTTCTCTCTGAAGATTAAGGGCTGGGGCCAGCCCTGGGGATGCTGACTGGAGCCCCTCTGTGTGGTCTGGGCTTCCTCCCAGCATGGCGGCCTCAGGGCAATCAACCATCTCCTGGGGTGGCCTGCAATTTCGGAGACTCTGGCTCCAAACAAGGTAGATGCTGCAAGGCTGTTGGCGAGCAGCCTCGGAAGGAACCACACACCCAGGGAGGGAGCAGCGGAGACTCCATGGGAGACACAAAGACCCACCGTCAATGGCGAGGGGCCCACACTTCATTGACTTGTGTGTTTTTCTCAGGGGGAAGACGGTTCCACGTGGAAGGAGTTGCATCCTGGTGTCAGATGCACAGGGACTTGATCGAATGAGGTGTGGCCAGCCAGTCATTCTCAGCCTCGGGGTCTCCATCTGGGCAGCCAGGGTGATGTAATGGTCACTTGCTGAGGGTGGAGGACATGTTCCACACCAAGCCCCCTTCCCTGGGGACCGGGGGGCTACTGGGTGCTGCATTGCAGTCATCCCCCTCGCCCCCACCCTTTGCTCCTGTCTGCAGCAGACACTGATATTGATTTGGGTGTGAGGAATTCACCCAGGCCTGGGTGGAGCCAGGAGGCTGCCATGGAAAGCAGCTGCAGAGAAAGTTGGCCCTGGACCACTTCCAACTATGACAAGAATGTCAGCCTGTGCCTCTTTCAGCTGGGATGGGCGAAACAGCCATTTTTAGCAGCCATGTAGTCCCAGTCTGGGCTCTGCCAAGCTGATGGACTGGTAGCTCTGGAATTTGCCTGATCTGAGTTGGACTTCATGGGGAAGCAGGTGAGGGAGGCAGTTAGGTTCTGCACATCCTGGGGAAAGGTTGGCTGGGTCATAGAAAGGAGAGGCACATGGACAGGAACATGTCCCGAAAGCATGGACTCCTTGTGCCATTCAGCAGGGATAGGGATGCTCTCCTGCAGGCAAGTCAGTTGCCTTAAATGACTCCCAGAGAACCTGAGAGCTGAGGGTGTGGGTGAGGCCTTCCTGTCTCCTGAGGAGGGCTTGCAGCCCTGCCTTCCTCACCCACCACCCTCACCTGCCCAGTTGATTCCTCCCAGGGCCAGCCTGAGTGATGCCTCATTGGCAAAGGCATGCAGAAGAGGGTTTTATCTTATTTTTTAATATTTATTTATTTATTTGGCTGTGCTGGATCTTAGTTGCGGCACATCGGACCTTCAGTCATCATTGTGGCACTCAGAATCTTTAGCTGTGGCATGTGGGATCTTGTTTCCTTACCAGGGATCAAACCTGGGCCTTTCTGCAAAGGGAGCTCCGAGTCTTAGCCACTGGACCACCAGGGAAGTCCCAGAAGAGGGGTTTAAAAGTGCAATCAGATGTCTCACTCCACTTTCAGCAGCAGTGTGACTGTTGTTTTCCTAAACATTTTGTAAAGGAATGGGTCATGGGAACTCAGGGTGCTGGAAGAGACAGCTCAGGGAGAGGGCAGGGTGGGGCCCTGGCTCAGACCTCGGAATCCACCTACTGGCTAGCTGGTAGTGACCCTCAATGTCCTCACCTTTGAATGAGGGTGGTATTACAGCCACCTCTGCAGACTGGAACCCCCAGGAGGGCAGGGGTATGTATTTGTCACTTGCCTGTCAGCCCAGCAGAGAGGGGTAGAGGAAGGGCTGATTGCAGCCGTGTCCTCCTGTTATGAGAGAAAGCAGAGACTGACCATTCCCTCAGAGCCTGGGAGGGCTTGCGGGGTGCAGCGCCCCCTCCTGCATCACACAGGGGGGAAGAAAGTGAAAATGAAAGTGTTAGCCTCTCAATCTTGCCCAACTCTGAGGTCCCATGGACTGTATGTAGCCTACCAGGCTCCTGTGTCCATGGGGTTTTCCAGGCAAGAATACTGGAATGGGTATCCATTCTCTTCTTCCCTTTGTACCTACTGGCCTTTGCCCTGTGCTGGCCCTCCTGAAATTCCCCTCCTTCAGTCTCCATCTATTGCACCATTGTTTTTCCTGCAAAACACTTCAGTAGTCCCTCTCCCTGAAACCCCCTCCAGGAAGGCCCCCCAGCTGAAGCAGACACCACAGGGCCTGCACACCCATCCAGGGCCTTGCCCATCTGCTGTGTCCAGCCCCTTCAGCTGCCCACATTGGCATCTCTATGTCCAGAGCCTTTTTATAGAACTCCCAAAGCTTGCTCATTTTGAGCTCACAGCAGGCTGAAGTTCTCGAGTTAACAGGCCAGGAATTCAGCACTTGGACTGATCCAGCTGCTCAGAGTGAAGAGGAACAACTCAACTCTTTCATTCTCGGGGTGTGTTTCACACCAGGGGGCCACAAAACCTGGTGTGTGGGTGAGTGCAGAGTTGTGAGTTGTTACTGTTCCACTCAGAGGTAAATACAGAACTCTAGAGTCAGTACAAACTTTTATAGTAATGCTACATGGGGGCTGATTTCAAGGCCAGAGTCATTGTTTTAGCAATGAATTTCACAAAAGTCAGTCTGTGTGTTCGATCAATTGCTTCAGCCGTGTCCAACTCCTTGTGACCCCATAGACTGTAGCCTGCCAGGCTCCTCTGTCCATGGGGATTCTCTAGGCAAGAATACTGGAGTGGGTTGCCATGCCCTCCTCCAGGGGATCTTCCCAACCCAGGGATCTAACCAGCATCTCCTGCATTGGCAGGTAGATTCTTTACCACTAGTGCCATCTGGGAAGTCTGCCAATCTGCAATGCATCATAATTAAAGAACAGAAAATATTGGGCCTTTACCACCTTGGGTAGCTTGGGGACATGGTTTCCTACCATGTCCAGAAGTTTACTGTGGGAGTAAGGGCCAGCACGCTGGCCTGCCCCTGGCATCCAGCATTCATTGTCGCCTGCCACGTCACTTTCCTTGGAGTCTGTGAGGGCTTTCTGTGCAGAGTGGGTCTCTTTGGGGCTGGACCCGTGCCTCGTTGGCACCAGGCTTTGGCAGCAGCACCCCTAAGTGAGTGAGTGAGTGGAAAGTAATGGAAAGTTGGCCATTCCATCAGGTGTCACTGAACGGTCCTGAAAATACTACAGACATGCGGTACTCAGCAGCTTTCTGGGCTGTACGTTGGAGCCTGAAGCAGTCAGCCCATTCCTGCTGGCCCCCTTAGCCTTCAGGGGCTTGGCTGAACTAGAAGAGAAGGCCCCGAAGGGACTAAAATGGGTGGGGAAGGCTGAAATGGAGGAGAAGGAGGTGGACATTGTTATCTTTGTTTAGGGAACAGGCTGCCTGTTGCCCATGGAAAAGCACACAAAAAAGAAGAGATGGCTCCAGAGACTGCATTGTTGCTGCCGCTGCTGCTGCTGCGTCGCTGCAGTCGTGTCCGACTCTGTGCGACCCCACAGACGGCAGCCCACCAGGCTCCCCCGTCCCTGGGATTCTCCAGGTAAGAACACTGGAGTGGGTTGCCAGTTCCTTCTCCAATGCATGAAAGTGAAAAGTGAAAGTGAAGTTGCTCAGTCGTGTCTGACTCTTCGCGACCCCATGGACTTCAGCCCACCAGGCTCCTCCATCCATGGGATCTTCCAGGCAAGAGTACTGGAGTGGGTGCTATTGCCTTCTCTGAAAGACTGCAATACTCAGCCAAATAAATAGCATCACCAATAATGGGGTGGTCTCTGCAAGGTCATGGCCCCTCTGAGAACCTGCTGAAAGCCATGTACTCTGTTCTGGGGAGATCACACATGTGTGCATATGTACATGATGTGCCCCGTGTATGCAATTTACAAAGGATGTTGACACCCAGGAGCATTTTTATGGTTTCCAGGGTTAAGGGGTCCTCTTTTAAAAGGGAAGATGACAGAGAAAAGCTGAAAAAAGAAGGAGACTTTAGAAAGGAAACAAAAATCTTGCAAAGACCTTGTGTGACTAAAATAGAGAAGTCTGCTCCATGTGTTCACGTGCAAACTTGAGTTGTTCTCAGAGGTGAGCCCTCTAGGAAAAGAACAGATAGCCTGTGGGAGCCCTGCCCCATCCCCAACACATCCTCCATTGGCCAGAGCAGCCAGTAGCTGGGCATTTATTCATGAAAACCAGAGGTCACACCCCAAACTTCAGGGCAACAGGCCTCCACGCTTCCTCCCATAAAGTGGGGCCCCAAGAAAACCCATACAGACATCCCAGCCAGGGCAGACAGTGCCCTTCCGGAGAGACGCAGTTCCTGGAGAGATAGGCTTATGCCATGGGAACCATTAGGTGCAGGGGCTGACTGCGTCTTCAGACCGAGCCGAGGTGTTCAGCCCACCAGTCTTGTCAGGGATGGGAATGCTAGGAACCCAGGGTGCAGTGAGGTGTGTTCAGGCACCTGCTCTGCGCTGGCAGTTTCTTAGGCATCATCCCTCCCAGGCAGGTAATGCATAGTCCCAGAATGCCTGAGCTGGGATGCAAAGGCTTTTGGAAGTTTATCGAGTCAGAACTAGGTCTCTAGGCTCCCAAGTAACTGTGGCTACCTCATAGCCCCTCCTGCAGCCTGAGGAGATCAGGAGAAACTGGGAAAGTGCCTCCATGTTAGGAGTCATCGAAAGTCCCTGTCTGACTAGGTAGCTGCAGATTCTCCTGGGGGAGGTCGGAGGGAGTGTTGGGCACAGGGCGGGGGCCTGGCTGGGTGGAGCACGGGTCAGTGGCCTGGGAAACTCCTGTCTAGGGAGGCCTGCACTTGGGTGCACCTGGGCAGGGCAGGCCTCATGTTATCCACTGCTGCATTTCCTGCATCCACGTGTGGAGGTCCGTTCTGTGTCAGGCAGCCTGGGAGGGCCACATG
This sequence comes from Antilocapra americana, assembly GCA_007570785.1. Lineage (NCBI taxonomy): Eukaryota > Metazoa > Chordata > Mammalia > Artiodactyla > Antilocapridae > Antilocapra > Antilocapra americana. The sequence goes on from ML661897.1 coordinate 12,531,897, forward strand.
AACTGTCCCCTTTAAACTTACAGGGCTCTGGCCCTGGAGCCGCTCCATAGCATAGATGGGCAGCTTGCCTGCCTTTTACAGAAAAGTGATGCTCAACGAGGTTACATTTCCTAGGTCACAAGGTGAATGTGGATGACCAGATTCAGACCAGGTGGTCAGGTTCCATGAACTGCACCCGGTCACACGACTCACCTCCCTGTGTGACACTTTCTGAGGACCCTGCAGCGCCTGAGCACTGAGGCTCAACGAGTGTGTGCTGGGCAAAACCAGGCGATAGCGGGGGACCCAGGCAGTTCATAGTCATCTGAGTCCCCACAGGCTTTGCTGTGGGATCTGGAAACCTGGGACTGGCTCCTGGAGAGGATGCCTATCCTCTACTATATGGCCCCTGAAGGTGGCTGTGCAGGCAACTCTGTCGAGGAGGGCACTGGAAGCAGAATAGAACCAGGTATGCTTTACAGAGTCACTGGTACTGCCGATGGCCAAGAAACAGCTGTTCCCCCCTGGCAGCCCAAGGGGCCAGAAGGAGGAGAGGACTGCAAGCAGCAGAGGGTCATTAAAGGAACTGCACCGGCTCTGGGCAGGAGGGCCGTGCTGATGCTGATGCCATGGGTCAGAGGTCATGTCCCCTGGGGAGTGGTGTCTGTGGGCCTGACCTCTCTTGGTTCCTCCTCTGTGCGGAGAGTTGCAGTTTGCTCTTGGTGTAGTTGTGGGGCTGAGGCAGGCAGAGCAATCCCGTTACACTGTAGCTCAGGAGCTACAAGAACTGCCTGAAATTCGCCTGACTCTCCACGTGGCGTTCGCAGTGCTGCTGGCCAAGAGGAAGTGCTGGGGGCAGGGGGTTACTGGTGCCAGGCCAGTCCACGTCACAGAGGGATCTTTTCAAGCTTGAGGATGCTGCCTCTCTGCTACCTCCCCTGTGTGAACAAGAGCTGCTGGTAATTAGGGTGCTGTGAACTACCTGAAAATTTTGAGGTGAAAAATTGGTTACATGCATGGGCTCCGTGGGTCAGGAACTGGAGACAGCACCGTGGGTCTAGCTCGTCTCTGTTTCAGCTGGAGACTTGACGTCTGGGGGCTAGACGATCTGAGTGGTCATTGACTCATAAGTGTGACCGTTGGTGTGGGCTGCAGGCTGGGGGCATCAGTTCTCTCCATGTGGGCTAGTTGGGCTTCCTCACTGCATGGTGGCTGACTGGGTCCTTAGAGGGGCCTGAGGAAGCCACATGCCACTTATGACCTCATCATGACCATCACACATCATCCCTCCCACCATTCTCTCCACACGTATACTGCCCAGGTTAAAGGGCAGAGGGCAAAGATCAGTGAGAGGGGAGCACGTGGGATGGAAATGCACATATGCAGACCTATACATGGGGCTTCCCCAGTGGCTCAGTGGTAAAGAATCCGCCTACAATGCAAGAGAAGCTGGTTTGATCCCTGGGTCAGGAAGGTCCCCGGAGAAGAAAATGGCAACCTACTCCAGTATTCTTGCCTGGAGAATCCCATGGACGTGGGAGCTACAGTCCATGGCATCACAAAAGAGTTGGACATTACTTAATAACTAAACAACACCACCAACAAGGTCTATGCATACATGGATGGAGCGGCATCTCTGAGCAACACAATCTGTAAATCTGTCACAATGTCCCTGGGATGATTTCCGTAAAGAGACCAGAGCTTTGTCCGGACTCTCCATCCTGCACCCTTTTGCTGGAGGTCCCCTGGAACTGATTTTGCAGGCTGTGAGAATGCTAAAGAGGAGGCCCTCTGGGAAGAGGAGTCCTCCTGAACCCAGCCTCCAGATCTGAGTATCAAGTTACAGGAAGCCCCTGTAAGGGCAAACAAACACAACAAGACCTTTACACAACATTCTGAGACAATGAAAAGCCATGTTAATGTAAGATGTTCTTAATTATGAAACTGTCCAGACCTCTGGTGTCTTCAAGATCTGAGAGAGGTTTCAGAGGTTTCAAGTGAATCTGTTTCCTAGGAGTCACTTAGATGGATTTGAGGCCATTAAAATATTAAAATATATCAATATCTGCTGTGTAGAATTTAAAATAATAATTTATTTCTTCTTTAATTTGAAAAATAAAGCAAAAACCTGATCCCCCCCTTCTTTAAAAAAAACCTCTCTTTTTTCTGTCTTTTTTTTTTTTTTTATCTGAAGAAGTCAGCATTCCTCCCTTATCTTTCCTGGTCAGCCCCTGCTGGTGGCCACAGTTAAAAGCTTGATGTGTAGTGTTTATTTAAAAAAACAAACAAACTAGATTTTAATCATTTTATCTATTTCACAAAGCTTGTTCCAGCAAGTTGGTGGTTGCAACTGCATGGGATGGTTGACAAGTAGGGCTGAGGGGCCTGTGTGGTCGAAGCCCCCCCCTCCCCGACTGTGCCAGCTGTCCCCTTCTTTGACTGAGTGGTGGTTAGTGGGGGAAACAGTGCTTGTCCAGCGGAAGGGTTAGGGTCTCAAATGGGGGTTGAGACAGGGTGTATAAGTGATTAACAACTCACATAACAGCTCCTGCACTAGCCTGCTGATTATAGTATTCTTTTTTTAGCAACTTTATTTATTTATTTGACTATATTGGGTCCTAGTTTCAGAAGGCATTCATTGCATCATGGGATATTTCTTTCTTTTTAAAAAATTTTTAAAATTTTATTTTTGGCTTCATTGGATCTTCATTGCTTCGTGCAGGCCTAGTTCACTGAGGCATGTGGAATCTTAGTTCCTGGACCAGGAACCGAACCGGCGTTCCCTGCATTGGAAGGTGGATTCTTATTAACTAGGCCATGATGGAAGTCCCCATGGGGGATCTTTCCATGTAGCACATGGTCTCTCTAGCTGTGGTGCGTGGGCTCAGCATTTGTAGCTCTCAGGCTCAGTTGCTCTGCGGCATGTGGGATCTTAGTTCCCTGACCAGGGATGAAACCCACGTTCCCAACCCACCACAAGGCGACTCCTCTCCACTGGACCACTAGGAAAGTCCCTATAGTATTCTTTTTTTTTTTTTTTTAATTTTCTTTACTTTATTGTGTTGGTTTTGCCATACATTGACATGAATCCGCCATGGGCATACGTATGCTCCCCCTCCAGAACCCCCCTCCCTCCCCCCTCCCGATTCCCTCCCCCTGGGTCATCTCGGTGCACCAGCCCCGAGCATCAGCCCTGGGCTGGCGATTGATGTCACATATGATAATTAACATGTTTCAATGCCATTCTCCCATAACATCCCTCCCTTGCGCTCTTCCACAGAGTCCACGAGACTGTTCTATACATCTGTATTTCTTTTGCTGTCTCGCATGCAGGGTTCTCGCTGCCATCTTTCTAAATTCCATATATATGTGTTAGTATACTGTATTGTTGTTTTTCCTTCTGGCTTACTTCACTCTGGATAATAGGCTCCAGTTCCGTCCGCCTGAGTAGAACTGATTCAAATGAATTCTTTTAATGGCTGAGTAATATTCCATTGTGTATATATACCACAGCTTTCTTATCCATTCGTCAGTTGATGGGCATCTAGGTTGCTTCCATGTCCTGGCTATTGTAAACAATGCAGCGATGAACATTGGGGTACACGTGTCTCTTTCAATTCTGGTTTCCTCGGTGTGTATGCCCAACAGTGGGATTGCTGGGTCATATGGCAGTTCTATTTGCAGATTTTTAAGGAATCTCCACACTGTTCTCCATTGTGGCTGTACTAGTTTGCATTTGCAACATGCTGGTTTCATTCTCTGATCTTTCTTAGTTTAGAATGTATGGGTCATTGATTTTGGAGGAATTCTTTATTGGAATGATATGTCCATATAGAAAAGGGCACACTTGGCATGGCGATGGTCAGCTTTCATCAGGTGACCTACGTGTGCAGTCAGCTCAAGAAACAACGTTACCAGCCCCAGATGTCCCCTCATGCCCCTCCGGTGGCCACTGTCACAGACAGTAACCATCCTGACCACTACTGCTTGCTTTCAACTCTCCTGGGACTTTGTAAGTTGGATCTGGCTTCTTTAGCTCAACATCACATTTGCAAATTCAAACATTGCATTCTTTCCAACACCTTCCCCAAAGGCCCCTAGGTTGTGTAGCACTTACTTTATTTATAGAAGCTATTGTATAGCTATTATTTTTTCTGCCAAGGAGCACCACAGCAGCTACAGGACTTCCTATAAGGGCAGCAGGACGGGGAAATTCCCTGTAGTCCAATGGTTAGGACTCTGCACTCTGACTGCTGAGGGCTCAATTCAAACCCAGGTTGGGGAACTAAAATCCCACAAGCCACATAGTGCACCACACCTCCCCCACCCCCCACCCCCCACAAATAAGGAATAGAACAGAGAGTGGATAGAAATAGCACACGTGGGCTGTTATAAAACCTGAAATGTACAGGGCTCGGATATTCCCCAAACTCGACTCCAGCCCATTCCTTTTGGCTTTGTGATTTCCCGACTGTTTCTTATCTAGCAATAATACCTAAAGTAAGAACCCAAGTTTATTGAGGACCTCCTTGAGCAGGGCTGTACAATACAGCTTATTAGCACAATGCCCACTGAGATGTCACCAGTACCTGGGGAGGCCTTGACATTGTCACCACACACATGAACTAACCAAGGCAGGCACACAGGGCTGAGAAGGGGGTGCAGTGGAATCTAGACTCGGTGCCGAATGTCGGAGGCCAGGCGCCCACCCTCCAGGCTGCATTGCTTCCATGGAGGAGAATGGGAACATCCGTGGGCTTTTAAGCCATAGCCATCTTCCCCAGAGTCCACAGGCCTGCTACAGAGCCCTGAGGGAGACCACTGTTCTCCATTTAAAGGTGAGCGTTCCCTAAATCCTTTCTACATCCAATCTCCAGGTTCAAGTTGTACTGTGCGCTGGCCAGATGGCTCCTTCCAGCACATTTTCTTCTGTTACCCAGGCCTGGGGCCACAGAGTGAGTCCGCTGGGACAGCCCATGTCCAGCAAGCATTTCACCACAATACACTTGGGGCATCTCTGTGGTCGCAGGAGCAGGTGCCCTCTGCAGAGAGACCCAGAAAAGCATGTCTCTTCAGAGAAGTGAGAACACCCCTTTGGACAATCATACCAGCTTGCAGGCTTTTTAATACTGGTATCTTCTAAGTGGTCCTTCTTTGGGGATTCTCTTTTTATTCATTTATTTTTGGCTGTGCTGGGTCTGCACTGTGCCTGGGCTTTTCTCTCGTTGTGATTAGCAGGGACTGCTCACCAGTTGCTGAGCAGGCCTCTCACTGCAGTGGTTTCTCTTGTTGTGGAGCACCGGCTCTGGAGCATGTGGGTTCAGTAGCGGAGGCTCCCAGGCCCCAGAGCACAGGCTCAGTAGATGTGGCACTTGGGCTTTGTTGCTCCACAGCATGTGGGATCTTCCTGGACCAGGGATTGAACTTGTGTCTCCTGCATCGGCAGGTGGATCCTTTACCGTTGAGCCTCCAGGGAAGCCCTGGGGATCTTTTTTACATCTTGAAATTGATTCACATGGTCTCCCTTTGCCCATGGGTGGGAAACATCATCCAAGGAGCCCAGAACATCCGAAACCATACTCAGGATCCTGGGGACACTTTTATCTGCAAATGATGGGTTGATTTTTCCTTTCTTCTTCTGCCCACTGAGGTGGGCTTGGATGCCAGCCTCTCCACTTGCTGGCCTGTGCATTCTGGGGCAGGCTGGGGCTTTCCTGTAGACATTAACAGGGCCTTGATGCCTCTGAAATAACCTGGGCCCAGCTGAGATAGCAAGCGTTGCACCCACAAGGGCTTCCTGCCAGCAAGAAAGGGAGTCAGGCAGTGGGAAAGTGCCCCGCAGTGGTTTTCAGCTGAAGATGGTCTCAGGGGAAATGGTGACTGAGGTTGGTGCCCTACAGAGGGGCTCCCAGCTGGCAGGGCTCTCCCCTACAGACTAAGACCACTCTCCCTCTCCCCGGCTCTGGCTCCCGGGCCGATCCTGGTCTTGTTATCAAGTCCAAGTGTGTCCTGCTCACTGCATGACAAATCAATGAATCAGGAGATTGGCTGGCTATCAGGGTAAGAAAGAGCAGCTTCATTCTGAAAACCGGCAGACCGAGAAGATGGTGGACTAGTATCCCAGGACCATCTTCCCCTTGTAAGAATTCAGGCCTCTTTTATACTAAAAGGAGAGGGGCAAAGTCAAATGGTTCCTAGTTCTGGCCAGACTTCAGAGGGGATGTGTAATCTCTTCCTTTCTTTAGCCATTCCTAAGTGAGCCTAGTCAGGATGGTTTCCTGTGAGCTAAATGAAGGTATTTTAGCTTAATGCTCATTACCTGGGAAGCAAGGTTCCCAAAGATGGGCTACTGTGTATAATTTAAGCTTCTAGGCAGCATCTCTATAGTGATTAACTTGTAGCAAGAGCAATAGATTTCAAAGGTTAAAATAAAAGAAACAGATCCAGTATGGAGTCAGATTTGTTCTTCCCTATTATTCAATTACAGGGAAAAGTTTTCTGCTGGGCTTCCAGCCTTTGGTATCCTAAGTTCTTGCAGGTATCTCCCTCATCTCCCAGGGGACTGCCACTAACAAACTGGAGAGGATATTGGGGCAGGGCACCTGTCCTGCAGACACCCAGAGCACTCTGGTCTACAACTCAGAAGCTTGGTAAACATCCACCGGGAACCAGGTGTCACCCTGACTCCCTGGTCCCCTTCTCCTGGGTCACTCGCCCCCAGACCCTGCCACCCCTGCATTCTGTGTCTCTTGGAGCCACAGGTGTCCTCCTCAGCTCTGGATGTGCCTGTACTGTGCAAACAGCTGTGCTCTCAACCACTTTGCACAATGCCAGTTTGGCTCTTTGCTAACCTTTCTCAACATCAGCGTGATCACTTCTGTCTATCTTAGACTGTTCAGTGCTCTTGTTGCTGTGGGCCAGGTCCTCCTCTTGACATGACACCATCCCTTACCTGCCTATCATTTTATTTTGAAAACTTTCAAACAGGCAGAAAAGTTGATTCAATTGTGCAATGAACACTCATCTTCTCACATCAAGATTGCAGAATTCACTGGCTTCATCACTCATCTCTCCTTATCACTTGCCAATCCATCTTACATTTTTTGTGCATTGCAAGGGAAATTTCTGAGATCAGTAAACATTTCACACATATATTTAACTAGAGTTTGATCTTTGTTTACTCTTTGTTTAGGGGGTGACAGACATTCAGGGAAACACACAGGTCTTAACAGAACAATTTGATGATTTCCCCTTTGTAATCCAGACTTCCCTGGTGGCAGTAGTGGTAAAGAATCTGCCTTCCAATGCAGGAGATGTTAGAGATGGGAGTTCAGTCCCTGGGTCTGGAAGATCCTCTGGGGAAGGGCATGGCAACCCACTCCAGTATTCTTGCCTGGAGAATCCCACGGACAGAGGAGCCTGGTGGGCTACAGTACATAGTGTCACATAGAGATGGACACGACTGAAGAGACTTAGCATGCACGGTGTAATCTAAGCTCTATTAACGTATGGAACACTCCACTTACCCCAGAAAGTTCTTTCACATGTTTCAGTAAATCTATGCCCTCCACCCTACTGGCAGCCACTGTCAGCCTTTTACATCCCTCTGATTTAGCAGTTTCTTCTAGAGCTTCTTAGAATGACCTCTATGGAGTATGTATACTTCTGTGCAAGGCTTCTTTTGTTTGGGGTGTTTTCAAGGTTTCTTCCGATGTATCAATAGTAGGTTCCCTATTATTGCTGAGTTATATTCCGTCATGTAGACCCGCTGTGGTTCCCCTGCCAGTGGACACTTGGGCTCCTTCCAGTTGGGACAACAATGAATAACCATTCAAGGCTGTTATATCCCTCCTTGCACATGTCTTTGGGCAGACATATCACCAGTGTCTTGGGACAATCCCTTCGCCTACTTCTGCCTCACAGCCTGGCTGTGCAGAAGGGCAGAGCTAGTTCTCAAGGCTGGGATGTTGTTCACGCGAGGGCATTTTGTGCCAGGGCCGTGTGCCACATCTTATACTCTGGCTCTTCTACTGGGAGTTACTTGCTGGACAATTTGAGTTCTTGAGGCCAGGACTGAGTGCAGGTTTTCCTTTTGGAGGTTGTCTCTGGAAATACCGGCAGGAGTGGGAGGGAGTCATCACCAGTGTGGAATCTCAGGCCAGTGTCCTCTCTGGGAGGCAAGGGAGCTGGAGGGTGGGGTGTTTACCTTTGACCTCCCCTCTACTCCCATCACTTGCTGAGCTCTGCTCTCCAGGCAGAGCTGCCTCCAGGCAGGCAGACAGACAACTTCCAAGCTCTGGTTTGTCCCAGCAAGGGCTGAGCCCTTCTTGGAGAGCCTCAGGCAGGAACCAGAAGCTTGTACCAGAACAGTGAGTTTCAGTGTGACGCAACCTTCCTGTCACTTGCAGGCAGACTTAGGTACACTTTCTACTCTATGATCTTATTGCGCAGGTGCATATGCCAAGTAGCGCTTGGTTGCATTGTGTCCCAGTGGTCTGCTTATGAGCTTCCTCTCTCAGCTAAAAGGTGACCCTGGAGTGCATTTGAGTCAGTTCTAATGAAGTGGATAAACTTAGAGCCTATTGTAGAGTGAAGTAAGTCAGAAAGAGAAAAATAAATATTGTATATTAACGTGTATATATGGAATCGAGAAAGATGGTACTGATGAATTTCCTTGCAGGGCAGCAGTGGAGATGCAGACAGAAGACTTGTGGGCACAGGGGAAGGAAGCATGGGACGAATGGAGAGTAGCATTACACTACCATTTGTAAAATAGATAGTTGTGGGAAATTACTACATGACTCAGGGCTCAAACCGGTGGTCTGAGACAAACTAGAGGGATGGGATGGGGTGGGAGGTGGGAGGGGATTCAAGAGGGAGGGGACATATGTATACCTATGGCTGATTCATGTTGATGTATGGCAGAAATCAACACAAATGTAAAGCAATTATCCTTCAATTAAAAATAAATAAATTAAAAAATAAAATAAAATCTGACCCCTGGAATCCAAATAACTCACATGCATGGACCCTCAATTATTCCCTGCAATGACTGAATTCAGTCTCAAAGCTATCCTGGGAATCGCTTCCTACATCCCTCCTCCCTGCCAAGCTGTGTGCGTAAACTCGTTTACCGTCCAAAGGTTAGGCTGGCTGGGTTGGAGGTGAGGTGAGGACAGTGTGAGTCTGGAGTAGGTGGAGTTTTGCCAACTAGGGCAAGCTGAGGTCCACACTTTAGCTGAGCAAGGCTCCATGAAGAGGCCTGCTTGAACTTCGAGCTGCCTGGAGGGCCTTGGAGGCTGGCCTTTGTCAGATAGCAAGTGCATCTGTGCCCTCGTTAGGGCTGGAGGAGTGAGCCCCAGGCTGGACAACTTCGAGGCCCCCTTAAGTCCTGTTTGCTTAAGACTAAGCAACTCCTCTAGATCTCTGTTATGGGGATCAGTGGAAGCTGGTCTGACTGGCAATGCCATGGGATCCCTTGATGGCCAAAGAACTGGGCTGGATATTTGAAACTCTTCATTTATGTGTTTTCTCAAACAGACCCATATGTATGGCACAGAGTCATTCAGTTCTCAGCTCGCTTGGTAACTTCATTCATTCACTCAGTGTAGGTGTTTTGAGGGGCTATTGGGTGCAAAGCAGATGGCATTGTATATTAATTAGTGTGGTTGGCTTTCACCTCAAACCCAAAACTCAATAGTATTCTGAAGTAAAAGGAGATTTCTTTCTCATGTCCCCTGAGGGGTGGCTGAGGACTGAGGCTGGGGTGCTGTGAGCACATAGTCATACTCCTTACATCATATGCCTCTGTCATTTTTGAGGGTCTTGGAGTTTTCCATAAGAACCTCTGAATCCAGGAAGCAGGTGAAAGCAGAGGTCCTTGTGGGAAGTTTCAGCTTCAGGGTGATGCGCTTGCTTCTGTCCATGTTCCAGTTGCTGGAAGCACTCCATGGTCCATCTAGCTGCTAAGGAGTCTGGTCGTTAGAGCCAAACCAAGTCAGGAAAGGGGTTTGATGACACCCTGAGTTATCTCGGCCTCACATGGAAGAGAGAGATGATTAGAAAAGCACATCAGCCATTGGTGGCTCATGATGGAGGAAGGAAAACCTACCACACCCATACTGATAACACCACCTCCAAAGAACTGTATACCTTCAACACAATACTGCAACTTCTGAGTCCTAAGTCAGGACATGTAGTTGGATCTCTATTTTTTCAATATAAAAATTTCCATACAAATTCTAAAACTAAAGCACATTTGGTTTTATATGTAAAATATTTCCTACAAAATGGCATCCTACAGCCCATAATCATACCTAGAAAGCCTTCTGGGAAATTCATTACAAAGCTGCAGTGTGGGTGAATCCGTTTGGGACACTCAGAGTGGACCAAGGCTGTCGGCCATGTCTTGTGTGACTCTACAGGGAGGATTGGAGGAAGCTGTGTTTGCAGCTTTAGGGGACAATGGAACAGTCTAAAGGAGGAACTCTAAGTGCACAGGGCAGCAACAGCAAAAAAAAAAAAAAAAAAAAAAAGGTTAAAATTCATTCTAAAAAAGAAAGAAAGTAAATTGCATCAAATTAGCCTATCATTGGAAATCTGAGAATTGAGTTTTCTGTCCCTGCAAGAGATGAACAGACAGAGAACTAGGGAAGGAAATGCGAGGTCACGTCATGGGAGAATGACATCTGTACTGGTTAGAGGGTGACTGGGGAGGAGTGAGGGGAAACATGGCAGGCAGAGGCAGCTTGTCACAAGGCTGCTGAGGACAGGAGCAAGCTCGGATTAATTCCTGGGGTCAAGGGTAGAGACCAAGATGAGCTCCTGTCTTCACCATGCCTTTCCTTTTATGAAGAAGAGTTCAGCCTCTTTTATACCTGAAGTATTTTCTACCCTAAGATTCCACCAGGCTTTATTGAAGCTTTAGTTAGTCAGTCTCTCAGTTGTCTGACTCTTTGCAACCTCGTGGACTGTAGCCCACTAGCCTCCTCTGTCCATGGGATTCTCCAGTCAAAAATACTGGAGTGGGTTGCCATGCCCTCCTCCAGGGGATTTTTCCAACCCAGAAATCGAACCTGGATCTCCTGCATTGGCAGGCAGATTCTTTACTGTCTAAGCCACCAGGGAAGCCCACTGAAGCTCTAGGGGAGATCTTATTAATTGACAATTAGTAATTTATCCAATATAGCAAATAAAAACAGTGGACAGAATGAGGGGTACCAGTAATAGTAAAGCATTTTTTGTATGTGATTAAAACATCAACAATTGCAGGCTGAGCTACTTTGTTTCACAATGAAAGATATTACAGGGAAATCTTAGAAGTACTTATTTACTAGCAGCTCTAGCCCTGGACTAATCTCTTGGAGAATTGATCTCATTTGAAAGAAATCCTTAACCTTTACCTAGAAATGCAGAGGAGCCCTTGGGATGCTTTCTGGCCTCAAGATCCTTTCTGGAACTCATTTGCCTTGAAATCTGGCTTAAGATCATGCATGATCTTTGTAAGATCCTGGTCAGTTTCCATTTGAGTCTGATGCCTGTGCTTAGTCAAAAATAAAATTCTTCATTCACTCCCACTTGGATTTCCAGTTTTTAGAGCAGACAGCATGGGAGGCTTTGTTTGAGGGACAGCTGAGATTGTTTTCCCATCAATTACTTCTTCCAACCCTCTGTGTATCCAAGAGACCAAAGATAGTTAAGTAGTGAAAGAGCAAAATTCTCAGCCAAACCAGATGAAATATCATCATGTTTTCATAGCTGTGCTGTAATGATTACCTATCCTTCCTGCCCTCATATGGTAGGATGACATCTGAGAAGTGGATGGTGAGTCTCCTATTACTATTTCTCCATGAACTGGATGAACAGATAGGACTGAAATTGTAGCAGAGCAACAGGGAACCATCATCGACATTGAACCATAAATATTTCTATTGCCGTGGAGTCCCTCAGTAAACAAGATCTTGTTTACACCTAAATATACTTGGTTTTACAGACATACGATGATTTTATATTGACAACAAGCACTAGCCATTCCCTTCTCCCGGGGATCTTCCTGACCAGGGATCAAACCAGAGTCTCTTGCATTGCAGGCAGACTTTACCATCTGAGCCACAAGGGAAGTCCACTGAGAACTGAAAGAACCAAAATACTTCTGGACACATGGGTTCCAGGCTGGGGATGACTGGGCAGGTCTGGGAGAGCAGATGTATCTGAGGTGTAGTGAGCTGCTCACCGGGCCTCTCCTGGGTTCAGGAGCAGGAGAGGGGGCCTGGGTCCTGGGCTGATGGGTTGTGTTCCTGATGGGGTTATGGTGACCTCTTTTTATTGCTCGATGTTATCACTGAGGCAATGACACAAGCCTGCCAGGCTGACAGGTCATCTGGAATTGGGTAATATTATAGCATGTATTGATCTTGGAGGGGCTCAGACCCAGGTTAATAAGTATTTTCTTTCCCAAAGCAGCTTTCTCTGTGCTTACGAAATAAAAATACCATGCAACTCCTGTATTTTTATGCCCGTCAGCTGTTGGTTCAACAGAGGTCACTACGACACTAATCCCAGAACCCTACTGGCCTCACAGGGACTTTATTCCTGCCCTGTTCTCGGTGGTTCTTTGTTGACTGAAGACCTCTGAGCTGCTGGGAAGTGTCCCCTCACCAGCCCGGCTGCTGCCTCCTGGTGTCCCTAAGCAAACTGTTCAGGTCTAAGGTCCGCGGCACGCCTCGGCCCAGTGTGGAGAATTTCTGGCTGGCACGGGGTGGGGGTGCTTCTTCTCACCACGTGTCTCTTTGTCATGTGGGATTTCATGTAGCAGATATTTGGACCCATCAACAAAAGGAAATGTTTCGTAGATGCCAGCCTTGAAAAGCGCACACTCTACGCTGAGTGCAGTGGCTGTTTGACTCTTCGTGTTTAGAAGTAATGTGGTTAATGTTTCGTCCAGTAAACCAGTAAGGTTTAATAGTCATGACTAGTGTTTCGGGAGTCTGAAATGGCAACACTGCTGAGTCCTGCAGGTACTTGTCATGAAATCCCTTTTCTTCTTCACCCAGCAGTAAATCAGATCATGCGCATCGAAACCGGTCTGCCGCCTCTTCCATCACCAGAGTGAACAAATCGCAGTTTGTGCTCAGCTGAGACCCTATTTCAAACGCACACTCAAGACTTTCAAATAGCCACTTTCCCCTAGTTATCTGATCTTGTCATCGCGATAACTACAGGAGGGTGATTTTGTTCTTATTCCAAGAGCCCCTACAGGCCCCACCAGAGCTGAGAACGTGGACACTTAGAGGAGGCTCATGCCCAAGATCCTGCATCCATGGACTTATGAGCCAGACACATTTCATGGATCTGCTTTTCCTCTCTAGTTTTTAATAAGTGAACACAAAGAGCTCTTTAAGAAAAGTCTTATGTAATGAAAGCATCTATTTCATGGAAAAAGAAATCTTATATAAAGAGAATATCTACTTCATGGATGCATTTTTTACCACAGTCCCATTTTATACTTTGTCAGTGTCCTTTGTTTTAATTTTATTTTTTTTGGCCACACTGTGTGACATGTAGCATCTTAGTTCCCTGACCATGGATTGAACTCGTGCCCGCTGCAGTGGAAGCTTGGAGTCTTAGGGGCTGGATGGCCAGGGAAGTCCCTCATCATTGTCCTTTAGAGATGAGGACTGAGCCTTCAGTATTTGAGCGAATTGTCAACTACTTGGACTGAAGCACATGCTTGTATTTGTGAGGAGTCTTTACCATTGCTTGGAGGTTTTAAACTTGTAATTTTTGAAAATAGCAAACAGTAGCTGATTTATCTGCTGGCTCTTTCTCTGTCTTTGACCTTGAATTTTAGATGTAGAATCGAATTTCAGCTGTTGAAATATTTGGATGTGGGGATGTCTCTCCTTTCACTGCAGGTCCTTGAAGTTTAGGGGACAGCCCTTTATTTCTATTTATTTATTCGGCTGTTCTGGGTCTTAGCTGTAGTACTTGGGATCCTTGATCCTCGCTGAAGAATACAGGTTCTTTAGCTGTGAAATGTGGGATCTAGCTCCCTGACCAAGGATCAAACCCTGGCCCCTTGAATTGAAAGTCTTAGCCACTGGACCACGAGGCTGTATTTCTTAAGCCCCAATCCTCTGTTTCTTAAAGATTCATTATGCCTTTCCCACATGACAAAAGCCAATGTCAAGGCCCTTACCTGGTGTCTAGCCAGAGAGCCCAATGTTTCTTAGTTTTTAATCCACTCTCCACATGCACCAATAAAGTCTCAGGCCTATATATTCATTGTTGACTGAAAAAATACATGTGGCATAGTTCAGAGTTAAATTTATTTGGTGAGAATCATGAGGACTTCAAGTCCAGAAGACAGCATCTGAGGTAACCCTGAGAAAACTGTTTCTGAGGAGGTGGGGTGAGGAAGGAGCCAGGCTATATGGAAGCTTGCAGAAAGGGGCAGGTAATCTGAGTATTAAAATACCAGATCATTAGGGAAAAACTAGATCTCTCACATTAAGGGATTTAGCCCTCTCCTATATATTGAAAGACGCAAGTGTCAAGCTTATTGAAATCATTTCTTTCATATGCATCTCAGTTACCTGGGGAGAAATCCTGCTTTTTGATTTTTCAGTTCAGTTCAGTTGCTCAGTCATGTCCAACCATTTGCAACCCCATGGATTGCAGCACGCTAGGCCTCCCTGTCTGTCACTAACTCCCGAAACTTTCTCAAATACATATCCATCGAGTCTGTGATGCCATCCAACCATATCATACTCTGTCGCCCCCTTCTCCCCTTCTCCTGCCTTCAGTCTTTCCCAGCATCAGGGTCCTTTACAATGAGTCAGTTCTTCGCATCAGGTGGCCAAAGTATTGGAGTTTCAGCTTCAACATCAGTCCTTCCAATGAATATTCAGGACTGATTTCCTTTAGGATGGATTGATTGGATCTCCTTGCAGTCCAAGGGACTCTCAAGAGTCTTCTCCAGAACCACAGTTCAAAAGCATCAATTCTTTGGTACTCAGCTTTCTTTAGAGCCCAACTCTCACATCCATACATGACTACTGGAAAAACCAGAGCTTTGACTAGACGGACCTTTGTTGCCAAAGTAATCTCTTGTCTTTTTAATATGTTATCTAGGTTGGTCATAGCTTTTTTCCCAAGGAGTAAGTGTCTTTTAATTTCGTGGCTGCAGTCATCTTCTGCAGTGATTTTGGAGCCCCCCCCCACGCCAAATAAAATCTCTCATTATTTCCATTGTTTTCCTATTTGCCATGAAGTGATGGGATCAGATGCCATGATCTTACTTTTCTGAATGTTGAGTTTTAAGCTAACTTTTTCAATCTCTTTGACTTTCACCAAGAGGCTCTTTAGTTCTTCTTCGCTTTCTGCCATAAGGGTGATGTCATCTGCATATCTGAGGTTATTGATATTTTTCCCAGCAATCTTGATTCCAGCTTGTGCTTCATCCAGCCCAGCATTTCTCATAATGTACTCTGCATATAAGTTAAATAAGCAGGGTGACAATATACAGCCTTGAAGTACTCCTTTCCCTATTTGGAACCAATCTGTTGTTCCATGTCCAGTTCTAACTGTTGCTTCCTGACCTGCATACAGATTTCTCAGGAGGCAGGTCAGGTGATCTGGTATTTCCATTTCTTTCAGAATTTTCCAGAGTTTGTTGTGATCCACACAAGCAAAGGCTTTGGTGTAGCCAATAAAGCAGAAGTAGATGCTTTTCTGGAACACTCTTGCTTTTTCAATCATACAATGGATGTTGGCAATTTTATCTCTGTTTCCTCTTCCTTATCTAAATTCAGCTTGAACATCTGAAAGTTCATGGTTCCTGTACTGTTGAAGCCTGGCTTGGAGAACTTAAAGCATTACCTTGCTAGAGTGTGAAATGAGTGCAATTGTGCGGTAGTTTTGGCATTCTTTGGCATTGCCTTTCTTTGGGATTGGAATGAAAACTGACCTTTTCCAGTCCTGTGGCCACTGCTGAGTTTTCCAAATTTCTCACACACTGCTGAGTGCAGCACTTTCACAGCATCCTCTTTGAGGATTTGAAATAGCACAACTGGAATTCCATTACCTCCACTGGCTTTGTTTGTAGTGATGCTTCCTAAGATCCACTTGACTTCACATTCCAGGATGTCTGGCTTTAGGTGAGTGATCACACCATCATGGTTATCTGGGTCATGAAGATTTTCTTTTTGTATAGTTCTGTGTATTCTTGCCACCTCTTCTTAATATTTTCTCCTTCTGTTATGCCCAATCTATTTCTGTCCTTTATTATGCCCATCTTTGCATGAAATGTTACCTTGGTGTCTCTGATTTTCTTGAAGAGATCTCTAGTCTTTCGCATTCTATTGTTTTCCTCTATTTCTTTTCACTGATCACTGAGGAAGGCTTTCTTATCTCTTCTTGCAATTGTTTGGAACACTGCATTCTAATGGGTATATCTTTCCTTTTCTCCTTTGCCTTTTGCTTCTCTTTTATTCACAGCTCTTTGTAAGGCCTCCTCAGACAACCATTTTGTCTTCTTGCATTTCTTTTTCTTGGGAATGGTCTTGATCACTGCCTCCTGTAAAATGTCAGGAACCTCCATCCATAGTTCTTCAGGCACTCTGTCTATTAGCTCTAATCCCTTGAATCTATTTCTCACTTCCACTGTATAATCATAAGGGATTTGATTTAGATCATACCTGAATGGTGTAGTGATTTTCCCTACTTTTGAGTTCATGATCTGAGCCACAGTCAGCTCTTGGTCTTGATTTTGCTGACTGTATAGAGCTTGTCCATCTTTGGCTGCAAAAAATATAATCAATCTGATTTCAGTACTGACCAATTGGTGATGTCTATGTGTAGAGTCTTCTCTTGTGTTGTTGGAAGAGGGTGTTTGCTATGACCAGTAAGTTCTCTTGGAAAAACTCGATTAGTCTTTTCTCTGCTTCATTTTGTACTTAAAGACCAATTGTGCCTATTACTCCAGGTGTCTCTTGACTTACTACTTTACATTCCAGTCCTCAATGGAAAAGGACATCTTTTTTTTTTTTTTTGCATGTTAGTTCTAGAAAGTCTTGTAGGTCTTCATAGAACCATTCTACTTCAGCATTACTGGTTGGGGCATAGACTTGCATTACTGTGATGTTGAATGGTTTGCCTTGGAAATGAACAGAGATCATTCTGTCGTCTTTGAGATTGCATCCAAGTATTGCATTTCAGACTCTTTTGTTGATTATGATAGCTACTCCATTTCTTCTAAGGGATTCCTGCCCACAGTAGTAGATATAAAGGTCATCTGAGTTAAATTCACCCATTCCAGTCCATTTTAGTTCACTGATTCCTAGTATATTGACGTTCACTCTTGCCATCTCCTGTTTGACCACTTCCAATTTGCCTTGATTCATGACCTCACATTCCAGGTTCCTATGCAGTATTGCTCTTTACAGCATCAGACTTTACTTCCATCACCAGTCACATCCACAACTGGGTATTGTTTTTCTTTGGCTCCGTCTCTTCATTCTTTCTGGAGTTATTTCTCCACTCTTCTTCAGTAGCATATTGGGCACCTACCGACCTGGGGAGTTCATCTTTCAGTGTACTATCTTTTTGCCTTTTCATACTGTTCATGGGGTTCTCAAGGCAAGAATACTGAAGTGGTTTGCCATTCTCTTTTCCAGTGGACCATGTTTTTAATTGTTCTCCTCTTTAATTCCTTGTTACAGTAAGGGGTGGGTGTGGCAGATGGCTGCCTCTTGCACTTTCTCCCATCCCCTGAGTTCCTCAGTGCCTAATGGGGAGGAAGTCGCTGATGGCTGCTGGACGGCTGGTATTGTTTCAACTGGACTCAGAAATTTTCACTTGGAAGGCTGAAATCCCTGATGGCTGTGGGGGCTTGTTTACTGATACAGCAGAAAATATTTCATTTCATAACAATATTCACATCATCCAGCAAATACAGGGTGCCCATCGAATGCCAGGAACCAGGCTATAGTTGTCACCTACATAGACACATTGGTGCACTCCCTAATGGACTACATACTTTCGGATAAAGAGCAGCACCATCAGAAAAAGATTATAATTTAACAAGTATTTGGAAGGAATTGATCCAAGGGCTGGGAAGATCATGAATGGGGATGGGGGCAAGAATGGTATTATTGCTACATAGCTCAGGAGGGGCATTGATGCTGAGATGGCAGGTCATGTGAGAAGTAGGAGGGACATTCTTAGCAAGAGGATCCGCTGAGGTGGTAGGAGAAAAATGAAGGGGAGGGGGTCAGTGGTACAGGTGAGGTGGGAGAGCCAGGAGTGGTCTCATCAACTGGGGACTTAGAAGCCATGTCAAGGAGCTTGGGTTTTCTTTAAGTTCAAGAAAAAGCCACTCCAGTAGGGAGGACCAGATTTAAGTGTTAAGAAAACCACTTGCTGTTGGGTGGAGAATTGATTGGGGAAAGGAAAGAGTAGGAAGGAGAGACCAGTTAAGAAGCCTCACCCTATTGCAAACCCTATTTCATCTCCCTTAAAATAGGTCCCGGCAGTAGCAGTGCAGACATGTTTCATGGGGTCTGTGTGTGTAGGAGCAGAGATGGAGGGTGAAGGAGAAGGAGGAATCTAGGTTTGAGGTATGATCACCTGGGAGGACAGCAGTTTCAAAATTGAGATAGGGATGAGGGGGTTGGAACAGATTTGGAGAGGAAAGTCAAGAGATCTATGGATATCCTTTGGGTTATTTATTGCTGCATGAAAAAACACCCCAAACCTATTGATATAAAACAGCAACAGTTCTGCGGATTGGCTGGGAAGAAATGGATGGTTCCTTGGTAGCTGGTCTTATTGGGGTCACTCCTGTGGCCCCTGTCATCCGGCAGCTGGGAATGGGTGTCCAAGATGGCTTTAGCCACATGTCTGGTGTCTTTGGGCTGAATCCTGAACTCAGCTGAGGCACAGGGGTGGCTGGGCCTCTCTCCTGTTCCACGAAGTGTCAGGTCACTCCAAGTGGCCTTTCCAGGAGGGTAATTAGATTTCTCACATGGTAGCTCAAGGGTGCTCAGAACACCAAGGCAAGTGCTGCCAACTTCCTTCCTATACACTGTTGGCCAAAGCCACCCTCTCATCCAGCCCAGAGTCAGTGAGAGAGGGCACATACAGGACTGCTTTGAGGGCTGCCAACTAAGCACCTGCAGGCAGACATGCAGTCACCATTGGAGTGCGTGAATTGAGCTTGGGGCAAAGTCTGGATGGAAGATAAACATTTGAGGTTGTTGGTATGCTGATGGGATTTCAAGCCATAGGAGTAAGAGTGGACGTGATCCCTTAGAGAATGTGTGTATGGGGAAATTTGCTCCAGGGAATCCCATCACTTAGGAGCTGTGAACAACTGAGTCAGTTCAAAGAAATTAGACAAACATCCTGCAGTGGGTGCTGGGAAGCACCGCCGGGAGGAGGAAAGCTCGAAGGAGTGTAGTTAACATCCAAGGGAGGAAAGTTTTCAAGGTGCTTGTAGTTGACCCTGTGTAATGCAGGCAAGGGTGAGTAAGCTGAGACAAGATGGGGTCTGTCAACATGGAACCCTGGGCAGGAATGCTCCTGGAAGGATGGTGGACATGCACATTGGATGATGGGGGAGACAGCTGATAAGACAATTCTTTCTGGACGTTTGACTGTTGGAGAGCCCCGGATGTAGCATGTCCTCAGATGTCCTTCATGGAGGCAGGATGCTGTGGAACCTCTCAGCTGCTCCCATTTGTCTTCTTTCTCTCTCTTTCCACATGTCCTATACACTCACTTGACACTTAACAGAGGATACCTTTCACTTTTATTTCTCTGGTCAGAGACTGGCCAGACTCTTGGGTAGAGCCTTAGTCACCATCTGATTGAGTGCCCCTCTGCTGGAAGCTTTCTCCCGGAGGACGTCAGGAGATGGTTTTGAGTTCTGGCTTGGTCTGAGATGTTGGCTGCTTGGTCATGGTGGACTGAGGGAAGGGCACAGTGACCTACCTTCTACACGTCACACTTTCCTAGTTGGATTGTAAATGTTTTATAATAGTAGTTTTTCTGTTTTAATGACCAGACCATTTCTTCAAATAAAATTCCACACTGAAGCCCAACAATACAACTGATGCAAGCTAGCTGCCCTGCTGACTTGCCGTGGTTGGGGATGACAGTTGGGGGTCCTGGGAGGACCACCTGGAGCCTGTCCGGGGTTCTTACCTATTCAGCCAGCCCGTCTGCCATCAGGGCTCTGGGGGGACCTTAGCTGATGCGCAGAGAAGCTTTGCCTTGACAAAGAGGTGCATTTGTCCTGTTCTTCCTTTACTCCTAAAGAGAAATGCCTCATGGCAAAATGACTTTCATTCCTTTCATGAATTCGGAACTTCTGTAATCAAGCAGGGCTTCTCCCCTCAGTCCAGATGTGCAGATGAAGACTTCTCAGAATGTACCTTCTCCCACATGTCTTTGCTCCTACTTCATTCCAAGTTTCCAAACCTAACCACTTTTATGGCCTCCTGTGATAGTGTTTACATCATAAATGCCTGGTGATGGGTAATAGCCCTCAGTAACTGGAGCAGAGATGCATGATTCAAATACCCCAGAAGAATTTGGCATCTTGTAAAAGATTCTTATAAACTTGAACAATAAAAATGGAACAAATCCTATTACAGGGAGTAGAGAGGAATTCATTTTTATTTCTTTGGAGATTTTATAGTGGCCTGATTAGAATCAGTTTTGAATGTTCTGGCAAGGAGAGAAATTCATTGGCTTTTATTTTAATGAATGAATCTATCATTTCTTGTGTCTAACAGCTAAAGAATATAACTTCATGCCTAGAGGGAAATGTTAATTCTAGCTGGAATATATTTATGGCACCTTGGGTAACAATTTCGACTTTGCAAAAGACATAGAAATGCTTAATCTTAGAAAAATGGATAAATCTTAAAAATAAGTGATTTATATATAATCACCCCCATAGAAGCCAGGGCAATAATATTACATATTATTTGGATGAATTTATTTCTTGGAGTATCATGGTGATCTGGCAATAGGACCCAGGTACACTCCCCTCAAAAAGCAGAATCCAGTGTAAGGAGAGCTGTTATGTCCTGTAGACTGCCTAGGAGATGCCTGATGTCTTGAGCCATTTTTCACCAGCAGGAGTTCATGACACTCAGGCTTGAACTCTCAGAGGGGAGCCTGAAGTTCTGGTATCCAGGGTGGATGATTACTGAGGTACCCATGTTGTTAGAGAGCAAACAGGCAGGCAGCAGAGTGCGTATTCTTTGATCTAATTTAAAACTCTGGCTTGTGTTCTCACCCTGAGAGATGGTACTCATTGACGGGGCCCCTGTTGATATGCACTTTTATTTTTTTTTTTAATTTTTTTCTCCCTTTTATTGTTTTTGCCATACAATGCCATGATATCACCATGGGTTTACATATGCTCCCCCTCCAGAAACCCCTCCCTCCCCCCTCCTTCCTCCCTCCCCCCGGGAAATCTCGATGCACCAGCCCCTAGAATCAATCCTGGACTGGCGATTGATTAGACATATGATAATTAACATGTTTCAATGCCATTCTCCCATATCATCCCACCCTTTCCCTCATCCACAGAGTCCACGAGTCTATTCTATACATCTGCGTTCCTTTTGCTGTCTCGCATGTTGGGTTCTCGTTACTGTCTTTCTAAATTCCATATATATGTGTTAATATACTGTATTGTTGTTTTTGCTTCTGGCTTACTTCACTCTGGATAATGGGCTCCAGTTTCGTCCATCTGAGTAGAATTGCTTCAAATGAATTTTTTTTTAATGCTGAGTAATATTCCATTGTGTATATGTACCACAGCTTTCTTATTCATTCATCAGTTGATGGGCATCTAGGTTGCTTCCATGTCCTGGCTATTGTAAACAATGCAGCGATGAACATTGGGGTACACGTGTCTCTTTCAATTCTGGTTTCCTTGGTGTATATGCCCAGCAGTGGGATTGCATTTCTCAATTTGTATGGAAATACAAAAAACCTCGTATAGCCAAAGCAATCTTGAGAAAGAAGAATGGAACTGGAGGAATCAACCTACCTGACTTTAGGCTATACTACAGATCCACAGTCATTAAGACAGTATGGTACTGGCACAAAGACAGAAATATAGATCAATGGAACAGAATAGAAAGCCCAGAGATAAATCCACGCATCTATGGACACCTTATCTTTGACAAAGGAGGCAAGAATATACAATGGAGAAAAGACAACCTCTTTAACAAGTGGTGCTGGGAAAACTGGACAGCCACTTGTAAAAGAATGAAACTAGAACACTTTCTAACACCATACACAAAGATAAACTCAAAATGGATCAAAGATCTAAGCATAAGACCAGAAACTATAAAACTCCTAGAGGATAACATAGGCAAAACACTCTCTGACATAACCCAAAGCGGGATCCTCCATGACCCACCTCCCAGAATACTGGAAATAAAAACATGAATAAACAAATGGGACCTAATTAAAATTAAAAGCTTCTGCACAACAAAGGAAACTACAAGCAAGGCGAAAAGACAGCCTTCAGAATGGGAGAAAATAATAGCCAATGAAGCAACGGACAAACAATTAATCTCAAAAATATACAAGCAACTCCTGCAGCTCCATTCTAGAAAAATAAACAACCCAATCAAAAAGTGGGCCAAAGAACTTAACAGACATTTCTCCAAAGAAGACATACAAATGGCTAACAAACACATGATATGCACTTTTAATAGGTTAAGAAACAGATTTGTTGGGGTCTAATTTATATATGATAAAATTTACCCACTTTACACGGCCCATTCAATGATCTTTAATAATTTTACAGGTGTGCAAACATTACCACAACCCAGTTGTAAAGTCTGCTATCACCCCAGAAAGATACCTCATGCCCTTTGGCAGGTAATTTCTGCTTTTCCTTGCCCCCATCCCCAGAGAGCCACTCATATGCTTTCTGTCTCTAAGGATTTGCCTTTTACATACATTTCATATAACCAGAATCATTCTGTGGCTGGCTTCTTTTGCTCAGCATAAGATTTTCAAGGCTCATCCATGTTGCAGCTCTGATAAATGCTTTGTTGTTGTTTTTTAAGCCATTGATTTTTATTGTGGACTAGTACTCCACTATGGGCTTCCCAGGTAGCTCAACGGTAAAGAATCTGCTTGCCAAGCAGGAGATACACAGGAGACTTGGGTTCAGTCCCTGGGTGGGGACAGTCCCCTGGGGAAGGAAATGGCAACCCACTCCAGCATTTCTGCCTAGGAAATCCCATGGGCAGAGGAGACTGGTGAGCGACGTTCCATGAGGCTGCAAAGAGTGGAACAGGACCTAGTGACTCAGCAACAACAACAATTCCATTGTATGTCTATACTCCATTTTCCTTACCCATTCACCTGTTGATGGACACTTCCATTTGTTTCCAGTTTGGGGCTATTGTGAGTCATGCTGTTGAGTTGGGTTGGTATTTATGATTCCTGCCTCACAGTTCATTTATTTATCTCTGGCTGCATTCTGCATTACAGGCTCTTTGAGAATACAAGGGCTGGTGGTTAAACTGGAAATTCCAGAACTTGGTCTCATACTGCCTCTTTTGATCCTGGGGCTAATTATTGCCATTCTCCCTGAAGACGTTTCATGTGTGGGCAAAACTTGCAAAGAGAAAGAAGCATTCGGTGCAACCAGCCAGTAAATTATAGCTGATGTATTGGTTATAATGGATTTTTTTCCTTACCTGGAGAAATATCTTTTTTTAAAATTATTTTTTAATTGGAGGAAAATTGCTTTACAATATTGTATTGATTTCTGCTGTACAGCAATGCAAATCAGGCAGGCATGGTTATAATCTCTCCCTCCCCCATGAGCCTCTCTCCCTTCCCCTCATCCCACCTCTCTAGATCATCATGGAGAACCAGGCTGGGCTACCTGTGTTATAAAGCAACTTCCCAACAACAATCTCATTTATAGATGATCGTGTAAATATGTCAATGCTACTTTCTCAATTTGTCCCACCCTCTCCTTCCGCTGCCAAGTCCACAAGTCCACCTATGCACCCCAGTGTTCATTGCAGCACTGCTTACAGTAGCCAGGACATGGAAGCAACCTACATGTCCACTGACAGGTGAATGGACAAAGAAAGTGGGGTATGTGTATACAATGGAATATTACTCAGCCATAAAAGGTAACAAATTTGAGTTAGTGGTAATGAAGTGGATGAAACTAGAGTCTGTTATACAGAATGAAGTAATTCAGAAAGAGATAAATATCATATATAAACGTACATTATAATCAAGAAAAATGGTACTGATGAACTTATTTGCAGGGAAGGAATGGAGACAGAGATGTAGAGAAATGTCTTTTTAATTGTGATAAAATGCACACAACATGAAATTTACAATCTTAGTCATTTTTAAGCGACATACGTATATGTCATTGTGCAACCATTCTCCAGCACTGTTTTATCTTGCAAAACTGAAACTTGATCTCCAGTAAACACTAACTCCTGGTTCCTCCTTCCTCTTCAGTTCAGCTCAGTTCAGTCACTCAGTTGTGTCCAACTCTTTGTGACCCCATGGACTGCAGCACGTCAGGCTTCCCTGTCCATCACCAACACCTGAGCTTCCTCAAACTCATCTTCATCGAGTCGGTGACGCCATCCAACCATCTCATCCTCTGTCAGCCCCTTCTCCTCCTGCCTTCAATCTTTCCCAGCATCCAGGTCTTTCCTAACAAGAAAAGAGGAGAGTTACTCCTTCCTTTTAAAGACTTAACAGTATTCCACTGTGTGGATAGACCACATTTTGTTTATGCATTCATCTGGCCCATGAACACTTGGACAGTTTTCCCCTTTCGGCTGTTGTGAATGCTGTAAACACGAGTGTCCAAGTATCTCTTTGTAACCCTGTTTTCAGTTCATTGTGTACATACCCGAAAGTGGAATTGCTGAGTAATATGGTAGTTTCAATGGCACCCTACTCCAGTACTCTAGCCTGAAAAATCCCATGGACGGAAGAGCCTGATGGGCTGCAGTCCATGGGGTCACAGAGAGTCGGACACAACTGAGCAACTTCACTTTCACTTTTCACTTTCATGCATTGGAGAAGGAAATGGCAACCTACTCCAGTGTTCTTGCCTGGAGAATCCCAGGGATGGGGGAGCCTGGTGGGCTGTCATCTATGGGGTCGCACAGAGTTGGATACGACTGAAGTGACTTAGAAGCAGCAGCAGCAGCATGGTAATCTCATTTTAATTTTTTGAGGAATTGGGTTAGGATGGATTGTAAGTGAGACTTCATTTCCTATTGTATTTTTCTTCTTACTATGTACCATAGGGTACATTCCCTTAGTAAAAATATTCACATTTAATATTTAGAGGGACAAGGAATACTTTGACTGTCATTCTTTATACTGAATAGAGATTTTGGCAGCAATGACTAATGTGATAACAACTCAAGGTGCCTGACACTCGTCATTTCACAACAGGACTGTATTAAGAAATTTCCATCTTTTCAGGTTAAGAAACATAAGATTCTCATTGATGGCTCACTGATGTCTGCTCCAGGGAGCACACCCAGGGGAATGGCCACCTGTGGGTGCTAGCCTTAGTGACTCTGGGACTATTTTGGGTCCTCCAGCTCAGAAAGTATGGAACACACTGGATACCTCAGTACGAGTCTCTCTGCTGCCTGAAAGTAGAGCGCTCCTATGAGACTTTTCATAAGCTGAAGTAGCTTCATAAATTGAAGTATTTACCTTCAGACATATGCTATTGGATGCACAAAGTCAGTTGAGATAAAGCACAGATGCTCACAGGCACAGTTCAAAGCTGTGGACCCTTGGTGCTGAGATGCTGAGTGGTTTCTGGGGGAGGAGTTTGGCTATGTCCTGTAACATTTCCTGAAAAATGAACACGGAATGCTATTTTTTATTTTCACTTTGTCTCTGTTCTTAAAAGCAAAAATTCTTTTTGAAATTTTTTTTTTTTCATTTCATGAAAACAGGTACTAAGGTAGGTCTTGCATAAAAGCGAAGTGGTACAAAACGCCCTTTCAACTATAGGGAGATATCTGTACTTGATTATGGAGAGCTCAATGACAGGACTCGGATTTTTGGTCTGAAATGCTTCCTGGAGGCAGAATTTTGTTACAACACTGAGGCACACATCCTCTGAAACAGACTGGGGTCGAGGCAGGGGTGGGGGGTGGTTGGCGGGCAGCTACAAGACGAGACTCCATTAAACCTCAGGTAGCCCCCTGACCTGATGGGAAGACTTTCTTGAAATTTCCCTAGAAAGCAGGCAGCCGCCACTGTTAACATCCTTTTCTGCTCTGGTCGTGGGGTCGGGCCCAAGAAGGCACACCCTGGGGAGCACGGGAGCTGCTGAAGCGGGGGGGACCAAGTGCCCACGGCCCCCGCTGCGTGTGCAGAGGAGTACTCTGCCGTGGGGCTAGGGCACGGCTATGCCACGTGGCCTGCTTTTGGGGCCGTTCTTGTCCAGGGTTCTGAGGGGGCAAAGACCGCCTGTGCAGTTCAAGGAGCGGGCTGGAGTCCCATGCTGTTGACAGCTCCTCTCCTGGGTTGTTGTGAGAATAAACGGAGGTGAGGTGTGTAGAATAGTTGGCAAGGTGCCCGGGACATAGCATCCTTTCCAGAAATGGAACAGGCATGACTACTCTCTGGTCGAGAAAGGTGTCCAGGCAGCTGAGTGTGGGGGGGCTGGGAACAGGGTCGTTCTGAGCAAGCCTCGTCTCTCTGTTGCTGTCTGCGGGATGAAAGGCAGGAGGGTTCAGGTGTGTGTGTGTCTCCACAGGTCATATATTTCCTCATGCTGTGTGTTGATGTGTGTATGTTTGTGTGTACAGGGTGTACACTCATGTACTTCCCTGTCTATATATGTGTGCAAGTACCTGTGAATGTGTCTCCATCAGGGCTGGCTGGGGTGAAGGGTGAAGTAAAGGTCCCACACTCACCAGGTTCCTGGATGGAGCAGGTCATAGTCCTCTCTGTGGGACTGTGGGGGAGACGGTGAGTTCCTGGGGTGGGTGCCAGAGAGAGGACAGGGAACAGGGCCTGTGGGGGGCTGGAAGGGATAGAGGGTCAGGGCCATGACTTTGTGCGACTTCCACAGAGTGCTATTAAACAACCTCGCCCTGGGATGCCCTCACCCCCAAGGGCAATGAGCCTGGGTTCAACACCCTAAGGCTCCAGCCTTCTTTTCCCACTTCAGGGAAGGATGTGCAGAGGCGCATGTCTTTCACTCTGGAAAACAGGTTAATGCAAGGTTTACAGGAGTTTTGAGAACTGTGCTTCATCCACTGAATTCATCCACAGGCTACTTCATTGCGTGTACTACTTCACAGACCAGAAAATCTCATTTAAAAGCTAAACTCCTTACTGAACTCTGCATCCAGAGACCTGCACACCTCATTTCCAATGGTATGGGGTACCCAGAGGACCATCACACTCTGAACTATTTCTAATTTTAGTTGGGAGAGGAGGGAACTTGCTGGTGGTATGGGGTTCTTGTAAAAAAAGACTCAGCTGAGAGAGTAACATTGAAATGTAAACATTTCCATATGTAAAATAGATAGCTAGTGGGAATTTGCTGTATGATGCAGGGAGCTCAACCCAGTGCCCTGTGACAATTTAGAAGGGTGGGATAGAGTGGGAGGTAGGAGGGACATTCAGGAGGGGGAGGACACGTATACGCCCATGGCCGATTCACGCTGATATATGGCAGAAACCAACACAATGCTGTAATCATCCTCTGATTAAAAATTAAAGAAAAGGCTCAGAACGAATGCTCCTAATCTCACCTCCCAGATAATACCTATTGGAATGAATTGTATTCCACAGGCTAGGTTAGAAGCTCTGACAGAGGCGGTTATGACAAGCAGATGCCCCCAGCCCCATCCTTTGCCCAAGGACACTGCCCTCTACCTGTTTCTTGTCATTGCTGCCTGGAAAAAGTGCTCCCTTTATTCTGCCTGCCAGGGGTCACTCCCTCTTCCTTACACAGTTTCTTTCTTCTCCTCACCCTCCACTCTCCTGGCTTTTCTCCTTGGTGCTCCCTGAAGCCACCTCCTCAGTCTCTGTTGCTTCCTCCTTTCCTTCATCCCTCCCACGCATCCATGCCCTGAACAGATGTGGAGGCCTTGGCTTCCTCTGCACCTCTCAGAGTCCGGTCCCTCCCAGTCCTAAGGAGAGGCGGGGGGTTCTAGGGCATCAGCCTTCAGCTTTGTACACTGTCCCCGAAGAAGCCTTCAGCACCCTCCGGGCCCCTGACCACCTGCCTGTGTCCATCTCTTCAGCAAGACAGGCACATGCAAAAAAACTGAGTTCATCCGTCTTTGGGGCTCGGTCTTAAGGGGTCTTTGCCCCTTGGGTGCTGGACTGAGGGCTGGGGAGGCAGCCTGGGGACCAGAAGCAGTGTCCAATGTGTGAGCACAGCCACTTGGGTGCTTCAGCATCAGCTGGGTGGCCCTGGTGGGCCCCACGTCGAGTAAAGATGGCTTTGTGCTGGGTCTTATGCCGTAGCTCCATGAGTTCAGAAGCTGTTTTTGAGGTGTCTTGTTGCACAGCAATAGACAAAGGAAACAGTAGCACCAAGAATCCCTACTCAAGCCTTGGTAGCCTAATCCTGCAAACTCGGGCTATAAATGTAAGCCGTCCGTTGGACAACAGACAGGGTAAGAGCAGATGGGCCCCAGAAAAAGGAAGCATCTAGTTCTGCTAGTGCTGACCTCAGCTAACAGAATTAGTGTCTATCTCTGCTCTTTGAAGTAATCAAGGACAAGTTCTTACAAGTGAAACATCTTAAAAATATGTCGTTCACACTTCACTGTCAAGTGTTTCCTGGTTAGTCCAAATTGAAGGTTAAAAGCATTCAGGGGCTGTTCTGGGAATATAATATTAACCCCCGGCACCAACTGCTGTAAGCAATTACTATTCTTTCCATTATATACATGAGAAAACTGAGACAGAGGTAGGCTAAGTTGTTCTCAAAGTTATACCTCAAGTGGGGAAGGGTTTCAGGAGGGAACTGAAGTCTGGATCTACAGCACGCAAATGACCTCTCTTGCATCAAGGGCTTTCTAATTTGCAAATAGTCCTATCTCAAAGAACTGTTTAATCTACTGACCTAAATTGTTCTAGATTCTCACTCAGGTATCCATGAGTTTCCTCTTGACTGAAGCCTGGGAGGTTAAGGAGTTCTCCTTTCATAGGAGTAGATTTTTCTTTTGGTTTACATGAAAAGTTTCCATGCTGAGGAGACTTTCTTAGTTTTGGAGAGCAGTGATTCCTTTCCTGGAGGGATATAACGAATTAATACATGATTCATTGTTATGTATTAGAGGGGTGTCATTAACGTGGCCAGTGTTTTAGCCAATAAACATTGGGTCTCAATTCTGGGGGTCCACACAGGGTTTTCCAGGAAAGAACAACTGGGTTTACTGGAGAAGGCATCTTTTTCAACTGACCTGGGGGACACACACCGAGCTGACACAGGAAGAGCCTCATGTCTGGCTGCTTCCAGGAGCTGAGCCAACCCTGAAGCTCGGTCTGGTGACACAGGTCCTGACCAACTTACGTCAAAGCCCATTTCCAGTTAGCATGACCCAGTTGTCAGCCTGGACACCCCTTAGGTCACGCCCTCATCTGCCTTCTATTAGGCCAACACAGAGGACTCTGGTTATTTGGAGAACTTTCTTTCTGATTTCTCCTCCAATTTTCCATTTTAAAAGGACATAGATGGGTAGACCAGGTGGCTCATTAATCTCAGCTGGGCTCCTCTTCTGGTGTCACGGGTGTCAGACTGTCAGGGCTGAGCAGTCATAGGCATAAAAAAATTGAAACTTGTGTTCAAATCATCATCATGTCAGCTACCTTTCTGTTTTCGAAATTAGAATCAACCCATAGATAACACACGGAAGACTTCCCCAGTCTCCTGCAGAACAGGATGTCACTAGTCACAGCTACAGGAGTTGGGGCAGGTGGTCCAGCAAGCATGGAATGAAGGAAGAAATGCCAAGACAGATAGTTTTTTTTTCACTATTTTTTTTGCCACATTGTGTGGCACATGGGGTAGAAGGCAATGGCACCCAACTCCAGTTACTCTTGCCTGGAAGATCCCATGGACGGAGGAGCCTGGTGGGCTGCAGTCCATGGGGTTGCTATGAGTTGGACACGACTGAGTGACTTCACTTTCACGCATTGGAGAAGGAAATGGCAACCCACTCCAGTGTTCTTGCCTGGAGAATCCCAGGGACGGGGGAGCCTGGTGGGCTGCCGTCTGTGGGGTCCCACAGAGTCGGACACGACTGAAGCGACTTAGCAGCAGCGGCGCTTGGGACCTTAATTCCCTGATGAGGGACTGAACTCACACTGTCTGCACTGGAAGCATGGAGTTTTAACCACTGGACTGTGAGGGAAGTCCCCAACATAGAGAAATATAAGCATAATATTTGTTTTTTAAAATAGTGAAGCCCCTCCCAATAATAATAATAATGAAACTCATTAATATTTAGAAATAAATGTCATAAGCTAAATGATCATTATTCAGTCACATCATAACTAATAATGTATATCAGTTTTTGCAGTTATGCTGTATTCAGTGAATAATTAATAAATAGGCTCAATAGGTAAATAACTGATATAATAATACTATTACTAATAGCAGAGAGTGAGTGCATGCTGCCCCATATGGACAGGTGCTCGGTAATGTTGCAATTCATTCCTCCCCCCTGGTCTTCCTGGATGTGCCCTTGGCTCTAGGTGTCAGCTGCACTGGGAATGTTCCTCTTCTCACCTTGGTGGGGCTGACTCCTTCCTGTCCTTCAGCTCTCAGCCTGCTCTCAACCACTCCCTTGATTAAAAAGTTTTGCTCATTCCCTATGGTGAGCTGAGTACGTTTCTTGTTAGTTGCTCTGCAGCCTGCTTTTATGCCCCCTGGCTCCTCCATGAATGTAGGGATCTACCTATCTCTTCCCTCCTGCAACTCAGAGCCTGGGACAGTGCCTGGCACCTCATTGGAATACTCAACAATATTTCCTATGGCTCCATTCATATTCCTCCTTTGCTCTTGTCTGAGGCCTTGTCTTTTTTTGTTCCCTTCCCAAGGTGAGTCTGGCCGCTAAACTAGTTCCCAGTCCCCGACACACACATCCTGTCTCCTTTCCAAGCCCACCAGCCTTTGGTGGTCTCATTTGACCTGTTCTCCTCCTTATGTAATTAGCTCCTCATCAGCTTGATGGTTTTATCAAAGACTCTGCTGCTTCTGACTCCAGGCTGAGCACTGGGTGTGACACCAGCATAGACCCATGGGTCCCTTCCCTACTACTGGGCAGAGCTGTGCTGGGGTGGGTGCTTCAGGACACACTGGGTGTGCTCTAGGATAGCCCTCCATTCTCATTGCTCTCCTGTTTCACAGGGCAAGTGAGAGCAGCTTTGCAGGAAAGCAAAAAGAGCTTGAGTTCCCATACCCAGTGGTCTGAGCATAGGAACCATTTCCCTGGGGGAGATAGAGGGCGCTAAGTGGGAGGGGAGCCAGAGGCTTATCTGCAGGCAACCTGGAGAAGGTTCCTGGTGTAATTCATCAGGCAACCTTCTTGATGATACCCCTCTTTTAGCAATCATCATACTGCTTGTCTTTCCAACTAGTTTGAAAGTTTTTTAAGGTGAGGACTCTGTCTTATTGACCATCACTATTCTTGCACCCCTTGGGGCTTCGAATATTTATAGCCTCTGAATGCATCCGTGACTGAGTGATGTGTCTTCTGAAATGACACAGGGAAGGAGCTGTCTGTCCATCCAGCTTCCTGAGAAAGCCCTCTGATCTAATACATGTGTTGACTGTCTGAGCCTGTAAAGGAATGCTCTAGTGGACAAAAAACCTTGCCAAGAGCCAAAGGAGAAAAACTCCAAGTGGAATAAAGGAAGTCTTTGTTATTATCAGGGTGAAGAATCACATTCCTTTCCCTCTTGTTTCTCATGCATGAGTGTGTGTGTGTGTGTGTGTGTGTGTGTGACTCTACTCTGGCTTTGGTTAAGATCACAGACAATGCTTGCAACGGAAATCAAAGTAAAACCAGATCAGGAGGGTGATTAACCCCAAGCATAGGCTCTGAAGGCATCAAGATAATCTAAAACATTGGCTTAGGTAATGCAACTCCTCCCTCTTGAGTGAGTTTAAAAGTTTTTTCTTTACCTCTTTACATTTTGGGGGAGCATACTTCTGCCTTTCAAGATGTTTGGTGGATGAGAGGGAAAGCCATGGCAACAGGGGGAGGGTGTTTACTTGAGAGCAAAGCTGCAGCAGGATCTTGAACAGTCCCCACTCATTGTCATAAAAGCCCCAGCCAGGCCCCCTTCCCTTCCTGCTGCTCAGAGCTGAGCGACACACCCTGAAGGAAGAGCAAAGGGTCGCAGTGACCTCAGAGGTTCTCTTACAGCCCTGCCGTCAACCTGAGACTCCCCAGGCTGCTAATAGACGGTCCAAGGCTACTCCTGGCGACTGACGCAGCACAGACGGACAACAGGCTTGAGTCTAAACAGTGAGGGTACCAGCGTCTTTCTCAGCAGAGGCAAGATGTCTGGGAACGTGAAGCCCCACCTTCAAGAGAGGGACCCAGTTTGCTTTGCCGAGAATCAGGACTTAAAACTGAGGGTTTACTTTCATTCTCTTTTGAGAAAAAATGAATTAGATATACCTTAAACTGTCTTTAGTGAGAAAAACATTGAGTTAAAAACAGGGAATTAAATGTCTACTAAATTTTTTAAAAAAACACATATATGCTTCATGAACTCAATTACTTTTGAACTGAAAATTGGAGAACATTTTTTAGAAATGAAATCAGTGTTCTTAAATCTTAGATGAGGCTCTTCTCTTGGATTAGTGCTCATACTTCATTCTTCAGAGTGGGCTTCCCATTGTAAATGGGCTGAGCTCTACACTGTGGGTTTAAACACATACCTACTGGAACCACCATACACCCATTGTTTTTCTTGGAAAAGATAAGTGCTATTCATTACAAAAGTGTGGGTGAGATCACGTTGCTGACTAATGAATACCCTGTACTTGGAGAACTCTACTGGGATGGTGATGACTCAAAATACCTCTCCGGGTGATTTATCAAATGTCTAAATAGCTAATGTAGAGACACCTCCGAAGGATATGAAATCAGATCAGCACCAGCCCGTGAGGGGATTAGCCTGGCTACATGTGCGCACACTTCCTGTTGGATCAGAGGTGCACAGGGTGGTTTGGCCAGAAAGTTTCTCTTAGTCCCAGATATCTGAAAAGAGAGTTGACCAGGATAACTTTCCCAACCAAATTGTTAGAGATTAGTCATTCTTCATCTCGGTGCTTGTGAACAATATCCCACAGGAAGAATGCTAGCATTTAAACAGCATAGCAACTATTCCCTTCCATCTTCTTTTTCACTCTTTGTGCAGAACTTTTCCTGGATATTCTGAGCCTTCCTTCTACAGTTTGGCCATAAGGAGTCAGAAGCTGAGTGAAGGCTCCAGTCTGGAGCAGGCACACATGTGCTTTTTCATTTTCACATATTCGACCTTTAACAGGCTAAAACCACTTTTCCATCACCATGAAAGAATCCTGGAAACCAGTCCTGCACACTCCCTTGGGATGTTTCTGGTCCATGTCTTCAGTGTATGGTGGGGGGAAGGGACAAACACATCTGCTGAACTGGGAGAAGGAAACAAGAAAGTGTTCATGTTGGGAATGGGTCACTTAAGTGTCACTGCTTTTGGAAAATCCAGGAGTAAGTTATTTGCTCTAAAAGAAATGAATTTGTCTGTAGATTGCCAAAGCCCCATGGCATCAAGTGGATGAATCTATGAGAGGATTACTTTTCAGAATCTAGTAGATGTCTATGTTTCTGTGTTTCTGTTGCTTGAGTCTGCTATTTTAAGAAAATGAACAGTGTCTTCCCTACAAGAAGGTGGAGGTGACTCTTCCTTGCTTGAGGACCACATAACAGCTTCTTTTGCTTTGGGGCTGAACAGAAACAGAAGCTTAAAATAATGAAACAATAAGATATTTGCTGCTAAAAATTAGTTATTCCAGTGACTAGTAATTTTTTTTTTAAATTACTTAAACAGAAAGTTTCTTTTTCTGTTTTGTAAGATATATATATTGCTGTTGCTCAGTTGTGTGTAACTCTTTGTGACTCCATGGACTGTAGCTTGTCAGGCTCCTCTGTCCATGGGATTCTCCAGGTAAGAATACTGGAGTAGATGGCCATTCCCTTCTCCAGCAGATCTTCCTGACCCAGGGATCAAACTTGGGCCTCCTGCATGGCCGGCAGATTCTTTACCCTCTGAGCCACCAAGGAAACGCAAACTATAAGAAGAAAATCCTAAATATTTTCTAAAATGTGATAAAGTGAGAATTACCTATAATTTAAGTAGATAACTCACAATTCATTTTACAAAATGTATGTTAACTGTCTTATTGAACAAAACACACCTAAAAAAGACAAGAATATTTGCATCCATTGGTTCATTACACTGGGTCTGCACGTCCTGGACACAGTGTGACTATGAAGAACATTTTAGCCTTGGAAAACGTTCTAGTTATATTGAAAAGAGTCAAGGTCACTGATCTGTGATGGTTTGGCTGTTACAAGGTTCTTTACTTCCCGCTTGAAGACTGGCCCAAAGGATGAGTATTGTGAATACCTTTGGGGGGAAAAGAGTGTACCTTTAAATCTTTAAAAGAGAAAAGGATACTGCCAGACACCAGGGAAAGGACCCCAAGCACAACTTGTTTAAGGGAGTACTGGGAGGCAGGCCAACTCAGACTTGCTTCAGAGGGAAATGGAGCGTGGCTTTTCTCCCTATTTTCCTGGACAGTAATGGTACCAACCAACCCAGCCAGATCTGATTGAATTTAGAAAAGATAAAGTACTTCATGTCAATAGGCTCAGTGATTTACTTGAGTTTTTTAATCTAGTGAATGCATGACAATTTCTACAGCCAAAGTGGACATTGTAGCTCACTGGAAATCACCTACAATCTCTAGATGGAGGGCAAGAGGGGCAAGGGTCTGCCCTGCATCCGTGCTCCTCTTTTTTCCCAGGGACAGAGCCTGGAGTTGTTCCACATGGCCAGAGGCCCACTAAGGCACATTTCTGAGGTGTCCCACTCGCAGGCCTGAGAGAAGGATCACTCTATGAAAGGTAAATGCCTGAGCTTCTCCCTTCCCTCCTTCCTCCTGCTGGGAGAATAGCTCTGTGGCCCAGCCCCCATGGGATGTGAGACAAGGACAACAGCCTTAACTTTCAGGAACTTGAAGCACAAGTCTGGGGCCCCGATGCTCGTGCAGTCACCTCATCCTAGGCCTGTGGGGGACTGCTAGGGCTATCTTTAAATAAGCTCGGCTGAGGTTGGAATGATCCTAGGCGTAACAGAGCCAAGCCATAACCGGCATGATGTGACTGCAAATACATGTGGATCAAAACAAAATAAATATTCCTCATCTGACTCACAGAAAGACAGCTTACTGTGTTAACTCACTGTTTCCTCTGCCATCTGAGCACGGTGGTCTGAGAAGAGGAAATCACAAACTTTGTGACAATAGCAGACAGCAGTAGGGCTTTGCAAAGAAATTGAGCCTGGTGCTCCTCAGGAATAAGGAGGTATGAGATTCTCCCACCCCATTTTAAAGGGTGTATCCATGCCATGCAGAGATGGGCTTATTTCCCTGAAAATTGTCAGCAGCTTTCCCAGAGCTATTCTTGCCTTCTAAGAGACTACAGGATAGAGGCCTTTAAGACATGCAATTTATTTATTTATTTATTTTAAGACATACTATTTATAACGATTTATAAAGCATTGTTCTCTCTCCCTAAAGGATCTTGCTGTTTTTTCTGCCTTTGCCCTCTCGCTTTTGCCCTCCTCCCTGTCTTCCTCTGCAATCTTCCTCTAATCTTTCTGCAGTTTCACCAGGTTGCGGCCACACCTCACAATGACCTTGGCACTGCGCCCTGCCTGCCTGGGGCTCCTCTTGGCTGCCTCCCAAACACACAGCGAAGAGCTGTGGTCATCAGGAGGCCCTGGTCTCTTCCTTCCAGTTCCTTGGCCATGTGCGTAAAGCATCAGTTTGTATCATTCATCTTGTAATTGAAACTCCCTTTGGTTAAATTCACAGACAGGCTCCGAGCCTCCCTGAACAGGGCATGCTTTCAGATCCTTTGAAAGAACAGGTGAGTCTCCTTGATCTCTAAGTCTTGTATCATAGCAGAGCGCCTTTGATCCTCAAAGCTGCTTTCAGACGGCCAGCTGGGGGCTGGAGGGCAGATGCTGGAGCCCCTGACACCTTTCTGGGACAGCTGGGCCTCTAAGGGAGAAGGGACAGCTTCAGTAATTTATTTGAGGAAAGTCAGGATGGAAGCAGAATGCCCGCCATCAAGCAGTCAGCGCCCCCAGTCCCCCGGCTCGCCCTCCCCCAACCCCCACATCCAACCCCTATGGTGCGCCCTGAGGGAGAAGACCGGCCTCAGACAGATATCAAAAGGATGATATTAATGAACCCAGACTTTTGTGTCTTCTCTTGAACTGAAAAATGCTAACTTCCTTAGCTTGAGATATCTGATTTTCTTTCATTAACAATAATCTTTTGGTGTTTCTTTATAGTCTTTGCTGCAAAACCTCCTGTGTATCCTGTCTCCTCCCTTACCTCTTTGGAGCACTCTTCTCAGAGCAATCTGAGAGGTTACCTCCCAGGCTCAAGTCCTCAATTACATCTGTCAAATAAAATACAATTCTCAACTTTTAGGTTGTACATTTTTTCAGTTGACAACACACTTGTAGAAGCTCTGTGCCTTAGGGGGTTTTTCTCCCTCTCATTGGCTTTTCAAAGTGCTTGTTCTAGAAGACAGGTCCCTGCTAATTAGCTGAGGTTATCCTCCCATATTTTACACATCATCTAAGTGAAATAGACAATGTACATTGTCTTGTATAACAGTCCCAACAGCTCAGTGAGGTTGACACAGAGGGGAAAGCTGAGATTCAGAGAATGAATTGTGTTCAAAGCTGTACAGATAAAACATTGAAGTGCTGGATTTGAAAGTCACATCCGAGTCCAACAATGTCTTTCATGAATTGATCTCTCAACTGACACTAAGGGCTTCACTCTGTTAACTGTGAAGCCGAACGCTTTTTGTACTCAGTACCCTCTAGCTCCAGGTATTCTTGGATCTTACCCAAAATGACACCAACTGAAATTTAAAATTATATGTGCCATACATAGAACACAATTTAATAATATACATAGAACACACTGGTAGAATGCTACAGATGGATTAGGACTTTTAGATAGAAAATGATCTGATTCAATCTGAAAAAAAAGAGTTGAAAATTGGTTTTTTCTTTAGCATTTTAAAGTTACTTTTACAAATTTATGGTTGCTGGGGGGGGGGAAGGGACAGTTAGGGAGTTTGAGATGGTCATGTACACACTACTATGTTTAAGATGAATAGACAACGAGGACCCACTGCATAGCACATGGAACTCTGTTCAATGCTATGTGGCAGCCTGGATTGGAGGGCATTTGGGGGTGAACGGATGCATGTATATGTGTGACTGAGTCCCTTTGCTGTTCACCTGAAACTATCATAACATTGTGAATTGGCTATATCCCAATACAAAACAAAAAGTTAAAAAAAATTAAGTTAGTTTAAAAATGCTTTCATGTGCTGTATTTCAGGTTGATTTTGCATCTTGCAATAACACTGTGACAGAGGTAAGTCTGGTATGCTGCTGCTAAGTCGCTTTAGTCGTGTTTGAGTCTGTGACCCCATAGACGGCAGCCCACCAGGCTCCACTGTCCGTGGGATTCTCCAGGCAAGAACGCTGGAGTGGGTTGCCATTTCCTTCTCCAATGCATGAAAGTGAAGTCACTCAGTCATGTCTGACTCTTAGCAACCCTGTGTACTGCAGCCTACCAAGCTCCTCGGTCTATGGGATTTTCCAGGCAAGAGTACTGGAGTGGGTTGCCATTGCCTTCTCTGAAGTCTGGTATAGCCGTTCTTATATTTGCAGCTGATGTTCACATATGCTGAAGAATTTACTTTATGTTCTAACAACTAAGAAATGTAATCTGGATCTCAATCCTCTATTTGTGTACTCCCATTCTAGCCCTTTCATGTACTCATTCATTTTTCATAAATCTTACTTTTATATTTTCTACCACATCTAGGGGCTGTCCCAAGCACAGTGAAAGCAAAACCTGAGCCAGATCCAGCCTCTTCTTTGAAACGGGTGCACTCTAGGGAGAGGAAAGATTGGTGACAAGATTGGCAGAGTACAGTGTGCTGGATGCTCAGATGGCAATTTGGATATAGGGTGGCATAATCAGTTTGGTGGAAAGAGACTGAAAAGTATCACTGAGCTTGGGGCATTTTCAGTTGGCCCATGGATGTGTTTGGGCAAAGGAGGTGCCGAACATTTAAATGAAGAGCAGCTACAAAGGAACTGGTGTTTGGTGACCATTGAAAAAAGCCATGTGTTAGGAGCAGCAGAGCACTCAGGAAGATGGAGGAGATGAGAACAGTAATGGATAACCCATCCTGAATTGTGATGGGTCATGTGTACAAGCTGGGAAATGGTGAAGGCCAGGGAAGCCTGGCGTGCTGCAGTTCATGGGGTGGCAAAGAGTTGGACACGACTGAGCGATGGAACAATATGGTGTGTCACACTCAAGGGCTAGGAATTTATCTTGTAAATCTGTGTTTCTCAAACTGAGCTTTACCAAATACTGGAGGCCTGTGGATCTCTTCTCAGAAATCTGTGAGCACTTTCTGTCTTTTAATATTGATGATATTTAAACATTAAATATCCTACAAGTATGTTCCAGGTGATCTGGAGAACTAACTTGGATGAACTTGACTCAAGTCACACTCACTAAGATTTGTGCCGCCAACCTTTTGTGTTAATAGGGTTCATGCCAAGAAGGTCACAACGAGGTCTTGAAAAATTTCAGGGGAGTCTGAGTGGAGAAGAGGTATGTGGAGATCAAGTCACTGCAGTGAACAAGGGAGTATTATCTTGGTGATGTCCAAAGAATGTGGACTCTGCTTGTCAAAGCCATAGTCACATTGGCAATGATGTTCTTTGTACAGCCTGTTCTGTTATCAAAAGTATCATCACAGTTTATTTGCAGTAAGTGTTGGAGTAACGATTGAAGAATTTTCCTGTTTTCCTTGCAGAATTATTTGTACTAGAAATAAAACGTATGCTTTAGTAATAGATCAGTGGCTATTGCATTTTCAAGTGAACATGACAATGAGACTAATTTATCCAAGCATTTAATCAAAGTGACTTTTGATGATTGCTTACTGGTATTTTGATTAACTCTAAGATTATCCTGAACTAATAAACAAATTATTAATATGCTTATTACTCTTTTTTTTCTTCACTCAGTTGTGTTCAACTCTTTGTGACCCCATGGACTGTAGCCTGCCATGGGATTCTCCATGGTAAGAATACTGGAGTGGGTAGCCTTTCCCTTCTGCAGGGGATCTTCCTGAAGAGGGATCAGACTTGGTCTCCTGCATTGCAGGCAGATTCTTTAACATCTGAGCCACCAGTAAAGCCCATTATTACTCATTAATAACCATTAATATCAAACAAGAATTCTTAATATTAATATTATTTTTAAAACGTTAAAACATTATATGGAATTGAACCCTAGACCATGTTGTCCTCCCCATTATCACCCAGTTGGAATGAAACAGCACCGCTAACATTAAATACATAATTTTAGTGTGATGTTGGTTTTATAGCTTTATTTGTATTGTTATGTATTATTATTATGAAGCTAGATTTGCCTTATAGCTAAAGAAGAGTAAAAGAGTAGCGTGCTTACACATAATTTTGTGTTTAAATATATTTAAATACAAAATAAGAATAGAAAGAATGATACAGGACAATCTGAGACAACACTAGAAATGCAAGAACATGATTTTCTCTTTAAAAACAGATACGATCTAAGATTTAGAAACAAGAAGGTGGCACAGTGGGATGAATCTGCCTGCCAACGCAGGAGTCGCAAGAGACTCAGGTTCGATCTATGGATTGGGAAGATCCCCTGGAGTAGGAAATAGCAACCCTCTCTGGTGTTCTTGCCTGGAAAGTTCTATGGACAGAGGAGTCTGGCAGGCTGCAGTCCATGCGGACGCAAAGATTCAGACATGACTGAGCACAGTCTCACGAGTTATATTCTGAAGACTTTTAATACATGACCATATTTCTGTTGCAGGTAGAACATTGATGATTGACAGTGTGGGCAACACAGAGGGATGGGAAGTTGGAAGGAAGGAGGCTAGCTAAGCAGCTGATGACAGCAGTAGAGTGGGGAGAAGAGATGCCATTGATAGGCTTTCCTGCAACAGAATAGAACACAATTGTGGGTGGGTTTTAATGGTGTTGCTGAGGTGGACCTGTGAGATACAGATTGCACACTACACATACACACACACACTCATAGAAACACACATGCTGAACACCTCCTAGCTGAGAATGCAAAGAGAAAAAGAATTGATGAGGGAC
This sequence comes from Antilocapra americana, assembly GCA_007570785.1. Taxonomy (NCBI): domain Eukaryota; kingdom Metazoa; phylum Chordata; class Mammalia; order Artiodactyla; family Antilocapridae; genus Antilocapra; species Antilocapra americana. Next base: position 12,572,454 of record ML661897.1, read on the forward strand.
AAGTTGGATGAGTTCCTTTCAGCTCTAACATTCTATGTGATTCAGTGGTGTAGAAATGACATTGAGAGAATTTTTTTTCCCTTTTTGATCATTTGCATGAAGCATTTCATGTATTTTTTCTAAGGTTTTTACCCAAATTAGTACTTTGAAAACTTTCAGTAGAAAGTTAGCTATAGGAGAGTTCTGGTTCCAGGTAAGATGGAGAAAGCACACTCTATTCCTTCTCTTCCACTGGATAAAATCAGAGTGTGAACAGTGTACACAGAGCAGCTACCTGAAAAGTCCAAAAAGCAAATGGTAGAAGGCATAATAGGGAAGGGACAAATAGGTCCAAGTATGACAGGTCTGGTGGTGAATTTCTTTCCTCCCTCCATTGTTTCTTTCTCCCATAGCTCCCAGTTTGGACCTCAAGGAAACACGGATCCTGAAATGATGCTCCAGACAAGGACAGACAGAGAACTTCAAGGAAAGACTGTCATTCTGATCTGAGGAATGGAAAGGAGTAGAGAGAGAGAGAAAAGGGAGAAACCCATTTCCCCACTGGGTCCCCCTCCTGTGGCTGCAGCCCCATAGAAGAGGTGGAGTGGGATCTGGGAACACATCTAAAACTCTGAGGGAGGAAATATTTCTCTCTTCAGAGGTATTCTCTGAAGAGTGTGAGCAACATCTTCACTGCATTTTTTTTTTCCTTTCTGTCCTCCTATAGATAAACTCTTGAGGTTAATAAAAATTTCTCTGTTGTCAGACAGGGAAACAAAAACTCTGATTCTAGCCAGAGGGCCAGGAGGGCAGATGCCTGGGAGCTAGAGACTGCGGGTGAGAATGAGACAGAGGAACTCAAGAAAGTGATGTCTCAACTCATAGGAACCTTTGGCCTCACTCTCAACCTGAGCCATGTGTGGAGTTGACCGAAAACAGCATCCCACAGTGTTTGAAAACTATGGAGTAGACAACCGCCCCCCAGCCCCCACCAGGATTCAAACTCACTGATAAGTTATGGAGACACAAAATAGACCTGAATAGCATTGTAAAGTCATGTCAAAGCTGAACTGACATTAGAACCATAGCTCATAGAAGGCATGTTAGAATATACATTCTGAACACCTGTGTCCATCACCTGGCAAAGGGAAAAGGAAAACATAAATGTTCCCAGAGGATTTAAACATGACCCATAGTCTTATAGCAATATTCAAAAAGCCCAGTATACCATCCCAAATTATTCAATATGTGTAAAACTAGGGAAATTGGACAAATTCTCAATGGAAAGGATGATGAAGGCCAATCAACTCCATTATAACAGACTCCAAGAAGTCAGAGCAAATACTCTTGGAACAAATGGAAAAAGAAGTCTCAGGAGAGAAATAGAAGTTACTAAAGAACAAAATGGAAATTTTAGACCTGAAAAATACAATAACTGAAGTTAAAAGAATTCACTAGTTGGGCTCAATAGAAGGATGGAGATGACAGAGAAATTGACTTGAAGATAGATCAATGGAAATTACACTTTTTATACAAGAGAAAATGTTAAAAAAAATCATCAGAGCCTCTGTTGAGCAAGATCAAAAGTCTACCATTTATGTCAGCAGAGTTAAACAAGAGAAAAAGAGTCCTGTGCAAAAACAATTTGATGAAATAATGCATAAAAACTTCCAAATTTTGGTGAAAGACATCACCTTACATATTCCAGAAAGTAATGAACTCTAGATAGGATAAGTTGAAGGAACTCACTCCTAAGCACATTAAAATCAAACTTGAGAAGCTGGACAAAAATTCTGAGAGAAGCCAGGGAAAAGTAGCACGTTATAAAGCTTAGAAGCTTTGAATATTTTGCTCAGACCCAAAGAGAGTGGAATAGCATTTTTAAAGTACTGAAAGAAAAGTGCTGACCACTCAGGTGTCGTGTCTACCAAAAGTATCTAAAGGGAGAATAAATACCTTGTCAGATGAAGACAAACTAAGAGAATTTATCACCGGCAGAGTTGCTCTAAAACAATTGTGACGTGTTTGACTCTGTTGATGTTCTGTGTATTACAGGATGTTTAACAACATCCCTGGGCCTACATACTGGAGGTCAGTAGACACCACCTTCTTCTAGCTACTATTCTTCTTCAGCAGACACCATTCTTCTTCTAGAGGATATGTCTCCAGATATTGCCCTTTGGAGGGAAACAGCACACAGTTGAGAACCACTCCTCTAAAATAAATTAAAGGCAATTTCTCTGTTAAAAGGGAAATGATATTGAGGGAAACTTGAAATTTCATAAATAAGAGAAGAGCAGTAACAAACATAAATATATGAGTCAATACAATAGATGATCTTTCTCCTCCTAAGTTCCTTAAAATAGGTATGATGACTGAAAGCAAAATCTTTAGATACAGCATATGACAACAGCAAGATGAGAAGAGTAAAAGTGACATGTTAAGTGTTAGTCACTCAGTTGTGTCTGACTTGGCAACACCATGGACTGTAGCCCACCAGGCTTCTCTGTCCATGGAATTCTCCAGACAAAAATACTGGAGTGGGTAGCCATTCATTTCTCTGAGGATCTTCCTGAACCAGGGATCATATCCAAGTCTTTGGTATTTAAGATTTACCATCTGAATGACTAAGGAAGCCCCAATGAACTCCATCTTCTTTTTGAAATATATAGTGGTAAATTCCCACATTCTACTTGAGGTGGTAAAATATTAATTCTAAGTAGTCTGATATGTCTATTGTAATCTCTATAGCAATCACCTAAAAGACTGTATAGAGAGACATAGTCCAAAACCCAACAGATAAGATTGAAATATATAAAAAAAAACCATTCAAATTCTTCAACACAGTACGAAAGCAGAAACAGAGGGGGAAAAAAAAGAAAGGAAGGAGAAGAAGCCAATAATAAAATGGGAGAACTAAACTCAAACATATTAATGATTACATTAAATGGCCAACACACATCAATAGAAGGCCCAAGGTACTTCTCTGGTGGCTCAGATGGTAAAGCGTCTGTCTACAATGCGGGAGACCTAGGTTTGATCCCTGGGTTGCTAAGATCCCCTGGAGAAGGAAATGACAACCCATTCTAGTACTCTTGCCTGGAAAATCCCATGGACAGAGGAGCCTGGTAGGCTATAGTCCATGGGGTCGCAAAGAGTCAGACATGACTTAGTGACTCTACTTCTTCCATTTCAACTAAGTGTGGATTATAAGAAATCCACTTTAAACATAAAAATACAGCTAAATTAGCAGTATGGAAAAATATAAAATGTGCAAAGACTAATAAAAAAAAGCTGAAATGGCTGTATTCCTATCAGACAAAGTAGAAGTCAGGGTAAGGTAATTAAGAGGGATAAGGAGGACATTATATAGTGATAAAACAATCAATTTGTTAAGAAGCCTTGACAGTTCTGAAATAGGCACCTAACAAAGGAGCTCTGCATGAAGCAATACTGATAAAACTGAAGGGAGAAATGAACAAACTCCAATTAACATTGGGACGCTTCAACACTTCTCTTAGTGATTGATAGAACTTGTTAACAGAAAATCAGCAAGTGTATAAAAGAAGTGAACAATGGCACAATCAATTTTAACTAATTAATTTTTATCAAACACTTCACTCAACAGCAGTTGAATAGGTATATTCTTTTCGAAGTCACATGCAACAGTCTTCAAGAGAGACCAGATTTTGTGTTGTGAAACAAAACTAAATAAATAGAAATCTTTTAAAGTATGTACTTGGACTACAATTGAGTTAAACTAGAAATCAATAACAGAAAGATTGTCACAAAAAAAATCCCCAAACACTTGGAAATTAAATAACACACTTGTAAATAGCTCTTGAGTCAAAGAAGAAGTTTCAAGGGAAATTAGAAATTACCTTGAATTGAATGAAATGAAAAGATGTAAAAATTTGTGGAGCAGCTGAAGTAGTGCATAGAGGAAGTTTATAGCCCCAATATAATGCCTATAGCAGAGAAGTGCAGTAGGCAGAATAAAGGTCTCCATGGAAACTGTGAGTATGTTATGTTACATGGAAAAGGAGAATTAATATAGCAGATGGACTTAAGATCGCTAATTGGTTGACATTTATTTATATATGGTTGATAAACTAGTTTTATTTTTTTCCACTTTCAAAATTGATGTATGAAATTGTGTGTATTTAAGGAGTATAACATAATTATTTGACTTACATACTTCGTGAAATGATGACCATGGATCTTATTTACTGGACATTGATCATCTCATGCAGATATAACATTAAAGAAATAAACAAAAATTTTCCTTGTCATGAGAATCCTTAGGATTCCTTCTCTTAATGGCTTTCATATATAATATATAGCAGTGTTAATTATTTTTATTGTGTTATACATTACTTCCTTGATACTTATTTATCTTCTAACTAGAAGTTTGAACTTTTGGACTGTCTTCATCCAGTTCCTCCTCTCCCCACCCTATTCTGTAACCACAAATCTGACCTTTTTCTATGAGTTTTATTGATTTGCTTTTGAAGTATAATTGACCTACAAAGCTATGTTAATTCCTGGCACACAAGATTCAATATTCCTATACATTTCAAAATGATCACCATGATACATTTAGTTACAATCTGTCATCATACAAAGACCTTAGATAATTTTTGACTATGTTCACCATATTGTACATTTCACACCCATGACTCATTTATTTTGTAACTGGAAAATTATTCCTTTAATTTCCCTCACCTATTTCTCTCTTTGCCTGCCCCCCCCCCCCCCCCCAACTCCCTGGAAAAATCCTGCTTACTCTCTGATCTGTTTTGCTTTGTTTGTTTATTTGTTTTGTTTTTCCAGTTCAGTTCAGTTCAGTTCAGTCACTCTGTCACCTCTGACTCTTTGTGACCCCATGAACCGCAGTATGCCAGGCCTCCCTGTCCATCACCAACTCCCAGAGTTCACCCAAACTCATGTCCATTGAGTTGGTGATGCCATCCAATCTTCTCATCCTCTGACGACCCTTCTCCTCCTGCCCTCAATCTTTCCAAGCATCAGAGTCTTTTCAAATGAGTCAGCTCTTCGCATCAGGTGGCCAAAGTGTTGGAGTTTCAGCTTCAACATCAGTCCTACCAATGAACACCAAGGACTGATCTCCTTCAGGATGGACAGGCTGGATCTCCTTGCAGTCCAAGGGACTTTCAAAAGTCTTCTCCAACACCACAGTTTAAAGCATCAATTCTTCGGCACTCAGCTTTCTTTATAGTTCAACTCTCACATCCATATATGACTACTGGAAAAACCATAGCCTTGACTAAATGGACCTTTGTTGACAAAATAATATCTCTACTCTTCAATATGCTGTCTAGGTTGGTCATAACTTTCCTTCCAAGGAGTAAGCGTCTTTTAATTTCATGGCTGCAATCACCATCTGCAGTGATTTTGGATCCCAGAAAAATAAAGTCTGACACTGTTTCCACTGTTTCCCCGTCTATTGCCAATGAAGTGATGGGACCTGATCTTAGTTTTCTGAATGTTTAACTTTAAGCCAACATTTTCACTCTCCTCTTTCACTTTGTCATCAAGAGGCTTTTAAGTTCTTCTTCTCTTTCTGCCGTAAGGGTGGTGTCATCTGCGTATCTGAGGTTATTGATATTTCTCCTGGCAATCTTAATTCCACCTTGTGCTTCATCTAGCCCAGGGTTTCTCATGATGTACTCTGCATACAAGTTAAATAAGCAGGGTGACAGTATACAGCCTTGATGTACTCCTTTCCCTATTTGGAACCAGTCTGTTGTTCCATGTTCAATTCTAACTTTGCTTCCTGACCTGCACACAGATTTGTCAAGAGGCAAATCAGGTGGTATGGTATTCCCATCTCTTTCAGAATTTTCCACAGTTTATTGTGATCCACACATCAAAGGCTTTGGCCTAGTCAATAAAGCAGAAGTAGATATTTTTCTGGAACTCTCTTGCTTTTTTGATGATCCAGCAGATGTTGGCAATTTGATCTCTGGTTCCTCTGCCTTTTCTAAAACCATCTTGAACATCTGGAAGTTCATGGTTCATGTATTGCTGAAGTCTGGCTCGGAGAATTTTGAGCATTACTTTATTAGTGTGCGAGATGAGTCCAATTGTGCGGTTGTTTGAGCATTCTTTGGCATTGCCTTTCTTTGGGATTGGAGTGAAAACTGATCTTTTCCAGTCCTGTGGCCACTGCCGAGTTTCCAAATTTGCTGGCATATTGAGTGCAGCACTTTCACAGCATCATCTTTTAGAAATTGAAATAGCTCAATTGGAATTCCATCGTCTCCACTATCTTTGTTCGTAGTGATGCTTCCTAAGGCCCACTTGACTTCACACTACAGGATGTCTGGCTCTAGGTGAGTGATCACAGCATCATGATTATCTGGGTCATTAAGATCTTTTTTGTAGAGTTCTGTGTATTCTAGCTACCCCTTCTTAATATCATTTTTTTTTAGATTCCCCATATAAGTGAAATTTACAATATTTCTCTTTGTCTGACTTCTTTTAGTTAGTATAATACCCTCTAGGTCCATCCATATTGTCAAATCAGCAAGATTTTAGTTTTTATGACTGAGTAACATTTCATTGTGTGTGAAACATATACACACACACACACACACACACACACACACACACACACACATGTATATATATAAACACTCTGGCATGTGTCCAGAATAAGAAGGACCTTGTCCAGCCTCGAACATCCTCAGGATGCTTGAGCCCCCTACTCAAATGTTTTCATCAAAGATTTGTCATCTTCAGGCCACTGAGGTGGTTTTCTTCCTTTCTCTAAGGACCAGGCCGAACCTCCTGTCATGGTTTGTCCTGTCATGCCTTAGGGAACTGAGCAGATGATCCTGCAGGTCTGCTCTGTCTCCTTTCTTTCCAGCTGGCCATGTTCTTGTTCCCTGCTGCCCTGTGTCTCCACATTGGGTGCTTGGGCTGAATGTGTGATGTTTCCTTTGTGGCAAGCCGAGCCATGTGTTGAGGGTCCACCATGTGCTGTGTATGGATCAGAAGGCCCTCCCTGTGGCCCCTGTGCTCTGAACCATGAAGGCCTGGAGGGAGCTCTTCTATTCTGGTTGAGAAGACTAGATGACCTTCTTGTAAATGGAACTCTGTCTCTTCTAAATGCAGTGCGAAGTTCCCAGCATCTATTGGCAATACAAGGATTTCATGTCATTTCAGTGATATAGTGAGCATATGTATGCAAATTTTTGAAACTGATACTAGAAGTTGAGGGGCTTCCCAAGTGGAGCAGTGGTAAAGAATCCGCCTGAATGCAGGAGCCCCGGGAGAGGTGGGTTCAATTCTTGGGTCTGGAAGATGCCCTGGAGTTGGAAGTGGCAGCCCACATCAGTTTTCTTGTCTGGAAAATTCCATGGTCAGAGAAGCCTGGTGGGCTGCATTCTATGGGGTCGCAGAGTTGGACACAGCTGAGTGACTGAGCATACATACACACACACAGACATACACACACCACACCTTCTTTATCCATTCATCTATTTGGTAGTTAGGTTGCTTCTATATCTTGGCTCTTGTAAATAGTGGTACAATGAAGATGAGATGCATATGCCTTTTCAAACTAGTGTTTCCATTTTCTTTGGATAAATACCCATAATTGGAATTTCTGGATCACATAAATTTATATTTTTAATTTTTTTTAAGGAATCTTCATACTGTTTTCCACAATGGCTCTATGAATTTACATCCCCACCAACAGTGCACAAGAATTCTCTTTTCTCTACATCTTCACCCACACTTGTTATTTGTTGTCTTTTTGATGATAGCCATTCTGACAGGTGTGAGGGTGATATATTTTGTTATTTTGATTTGCTTTTCCCTGATGATTACTGATGCTGAGCATCTTTTCATATGCTTATTAGTCATCTGTACTACTTCTTTGGAAGAATGTCTATTCAGGTCCTTTGCCCATTTTTTGATAATCAATTGAATTTAAAATAGAGAGACCATCCTGGATTATCCAGGTGGCCCAGTGCAATCCAGTCCTTATAAGTGGAAGAAGACAAAATAGAGAGAACCAGGGAAATGAAAGTATGAGAGAGATGACTTGACATCACTGGTTTTGAAGATGGAGAAGAGCATCATGAGTCAAAGGATGCGAGTGCCCTCTGGTAGTTGGGAAAGGCAGATCATCCCCTAGAACATCCAATAGGAAGGTGAGCCTACCACCTTGATTTTAGCCCAGTAAGACACATTCCAGCCTTCTGGCCTCTAGAAGTGTGAGACCGCAGATTTGTACTGCTTTAGCCACTAAGTATGTGTTGTTACAGAATCTTAGAAAACTAATATGAGTGTCAAACAGACAACTTTTGTTTTAATCTGAAGAAAGTAGGAAAAGACAAGCAAATGAAATGCAAATAAGGGGTAGAAATGAAGCAATGAATATAAGTGGAGAGATCAATTAAACTGAAAGCAGAAAGATAATAGAGAAAATCAATGAAAATAAAATATGTGTCTTATAAAAGTTTAGTTACACTGTTACTGAGCCAATGGACCATAATTGGATTCTTCCTCATTGCTCATGCTACACTGAGTTGTATATTCTGTTCCTTGCAACCAAATGCATCTAAATTCAGCATGTTATGAGACAAATGCTATCCCTAACAAGGAGGGTATAGGATGTTAACAAGTTATTTCTACATGTAATATACCCAGGGATAACTTCCCTAAATAAAGTGCTGGGTTACTCTTGCCTCTGATAGGCAAAGCAATAAATGTTCTTAAAATCTTTGCAGCTGAGAATTCACATCTCCCCAAACATTATATTATAAATAGCCATAAGTGGTTTAATTACACTCTGTGTATACAATGCACTGAGGCTTCCCCAGTGGCTTACAAGTAAAGAGTCTGCCTGCAATGCAGGAGATAAAGAAGATGTGAGTTTGATCCCTGGGTCAAGTCAGGAAGATACCCTAGAGGAGGGCGAGACAACCCACTCTAGCATTCTTGCCTGGAGAATCCCTTGGATAGAGGAGCCTGGTAGGCTACAGTCCCTTTGGCTGCAAAGAGTCGGACACCACTGAAGTGACTGTGCACATACACAATGCATTAAAAAAAAAATTGCACTAAATCAGAACTCCAGTGTTCAAAAAAAAAAAAAATCCAGACTCCAATCATGTATTACCCAGTTACTATTCTATAATGAATTTCAAGTTATAAAATACAGGGTTCTTAGCAAATTTTTGGAATACAATTTATTTTCACTATGTATAATATTATTAAATGAGAAATGCTTTTTAGGATTATGACAGACAGACTCCAAGGAAGAGGCCAGTCTCTCAAGAACAAGGGAAAGGAAGAAACTGATCACTATCTTAACTTGGTTTGTTGGTGGGAGGGATGATAATCATTTATTAATATTGAGAATTCTAGAAATAATTACATTTTCAGAGAGTTGATGAATTAAGTGTTGGACAGGTGTTTGCAATGCTGATGGTATTTAGCAGAGAGGGGAGATAATCAGGACTGGGGTAGGGGAGAAGGTCTGGATTGAAGATTCACATCTAGACATCATGAGAGTAAGATGAGTTAAAGCTACTAATCAGGGAATATGTAGAAGACAAGGATTGGACAGCCGGGAGAACGTCTTCATTTATGCGGGAAGCAGAGAAAGATGCCAAGGGGACTGACAAGGAAGGATAAGAAGGATGACTTCATGCAAGTCAACAGGAAAGGAATTTTGAGAAGGAAGCAGAGGTGCCAGTGCTAAATGCCAGGGAACATGAATTTCCATGGATTCAGATCAAGGTCTCAGATCAAGGTCTTGGATGGGACAAATACAGGTGGGCACAGGTTGCAGGGTTGGACATATGGAGTGGTGTGTGTCTGTGTGTTGGGGAGTGGGGTTTCCCACCCACCACTCCCCCATATGGAGTGGTGTGTGTATGTGTGTCCTATGGTTCAGAGTGGAGATAGCTCTGGAACCACAGAGAGCACATGGCAGGTGAGGGAAAGAAGTGCTTTGTGCTAGTGTGCAATGACTGAGCCTGGGAGGCATTGGGGGACTTGAAGGCTGGGTTGGGCAGGTGACAGAGAGGGTGGGAAGGTAAGGGCAAGGAAGACTGAAAGCACAGGCAGTAGAAGAAACAAGCAGGTGGTGAAGCCTGTGTGATATGGGAAGATGGGGAGCCGAGTGGTCTGCAGCAAGAGTGAGGTAGAGAAATTAACTCTGAGGATGGAGGAACCACTCTTTCTTAAAAAAAAAAAAAAAAGAATGAATATGGGTATCAGGGATGGTGGCACAGTCGAGGCTTGGGGATGGCATGGAGGTTTGCTGGCACATTCAAAACAGCTGGCTTTTAAATGCACCTCCCGGAGTTTCCTTCCAGATTCTCAGAGGCCTGAGAACGGAAGGGGTCCATGGCGGGCTGGAAAAAGTTGCAGTCCCTCCCTCTCCTCCTGCCAGTTCTGATCCTGAAGTGCTCAGCCATCTGAGTTAATCTCCAATGAGAGTCCCTTACAATCATTCTTGCAGGAGGAATGCTCAGGTGCTTAGTCATGTCTGATTCTTTGCAACCCCATGGGCTACAGCCTACCAGGTTCCTCTGTCCATGGGCTTTTCCAGGCAAGAATACTGGAGTGGGTTGCCATTTCCCACTCCAAGGGATCTTCCTGACTAAGGGATCAAACCCTCGTTTCCTGAGTCTCTTGTATTAGTAGGCAGATTCCTTACTACTGAGCTGCCAGGGAAGCTCCTGCAGGAGAAATAGTTGGTCTGTTCATTTCTGAAACTTCTGTTTTTATACTCTTTTGGGAGAAACTGAGTCTGGAGACTTCAGATGACCTATGGGGCAGCCAGGGCTCCATTTAAGCCATCATAGGAGCTCCTGACAGATTGCTAGTGTGTACGAATTGGGTTTCCCTGACTCATGCAGCCAGAGGATGACTTCTCCCTGATGTGTGCAAGTGTTCATGTGTGTGTGCTTGTGTGTATGTCTGTGTACATGTGCATATGTATGTGTGATGGTTATCTTTGTCCTTACGAAGGGATGGTCCTCTGATTTTTGCAGAGCCAGCATAGAACAGGTACAGGAAGAAATGCCTGCCCAGGTCAGGAAGGTGGTCTCCTTGTCCCCAGACTCCCATTGACCTCCCAGACATGTGTGAGCTGGGCAGGGGAGCACACCACTTCTTCAGGAGCTTTTACACTAGTGTGGGTCCACACACATCCCCACTCTGGCCAGAACCACTTGGCTTGGGGGCAGGTTTGCTTTGACATGTCCAGACCACAGGTTCCTGAGTCATGGCCTGGAGGAAAGGAGATTCTGGTGGATAGGACAGCTGAGGCATGAAGATCCTTCCCAGGGTCCCAGCAGGTCTGAACTCAGGGTCACTGGTGTCCTGGAAATGCTTTACCTATGGGGGCATTTGCTCTACATATTTGCCAAGAAGATGTGGGTTTTCCCTTTCTGATGTTTTTGGGGCACAAAACTTCTTGTAGAGAATCAAGTCTGACTTTTCTCTGCTCGAATACTAACTTTTCCTGGATTATATGTGGACTTTTTTTCGTGCCAGGGGTGTGGTAGTTAGTGTTGTCCACCATGCTGGGACCCAGTTTGTTGATACAGGTACACCCCTCAAAACATGCTTCATTCCCTCTCCCCAAATGAACACATGTAACTTTTAAAAAATTCTTTATTGAATTTGTTACAGTAGTGCTTCTGTTTTTTATGTTTTGTTTTTTTGGCTTTGAGACACATGGGATCCCAGCTCCCCGACGAGGGATCGAACCTGCACCTCCCACACTGGAAGGCGGAGTCTTGATCACTGGACCACCAGGGAAGTCCCCACATGTAATTTTTAAGATAGAAAAGTCATCCAGCCTAAGGGAGGTGGAATGGGGGTAGAGTCAGCAAAAGTTTGGGGGTATGTAGTGTGCGTGCCTGGCTCTGAGGCTGGGAGAATGGGAGGGCTATCCAAGGGGGAACCTGTCATCTAGTTCTGGGAGGGACTGTGGGGGCTCCTTCCAGCCCAGAGACCTCACCCCTGCCCCACCCCACTTTCCATGTGCTTCACACAGGCTGAGACCAGAGTGAGGACTGGTGGGAAACTCCAGAACTCCTATTCTTTGCTGCCCTGAACAGTTGCTGGAGGGACTGGCAACCCTTCCCTGTACAGCTGAAAAGTAGCTGATGAGGCCAGTAGGTTAGAGCAGGGATCCTCTAAGCATGGGTCCTGGAGCAGCCGCATCACCCCTTGGAAACTGTTTGAACTTTGGGACCTCGGGCTGGGTAGACACTCCAGCTGTGGAGAGTGCTTTAATAAGTCCTTGGCAGTCCTGAGGCAGCTGCAGTTTGAGCATCACCTTAGGGGCTGAAGTTTGGGCTGGAGCCTCATCCTCTGATCAAAAAGCTGAGTGCTGCAGAAAATCTCAGGGCTTCTTCTCCCAGGGACTCTCTGCCCCACCAGTCTCTGCTGGCAGGGCTGTGGGTGGCGGACAGGCAGGAGGCTGCCCTGCCAGACACTCCAACTGCAAGAACACGTGTCTTTCCTCCTCCAGGCCTCAGAATGCCCATCAAAGTAGACACAAGTTACAGTCTAGGGGGTCAGACTCCCAAGAGGCCAGCCAGCAGAAACCTTTTCTCTTTTTTTAAAGTTTTGTTCATCTTTAATTGTGGGCACATTTCCAATACTCAGTCCAAACACAGGTCTGCATGTGTGGTTTGTAGATAACACTTGTCTTGATTCACCATACAGCAGTCCAGGGAGGACATCTGGTTGATGTGCTCATCCCTTGGAGTAGGGATGGCTTTGGGAGAGTCAGTGTCTTCTAGGCCGTTTTTTCCCCTATATGACTCTTCTTCTGCCTTGGGTATTTTAGCCTCAACTATTCCCACCATGCTGTCTACTGAGCACCTACGAAGAGCAGAATCCTTCTAAAGCCTCATTCAAAGGATGGTTAGGGAGTTTGGGATTGACATGTATATACTGCTGTATTTAAAATGGATAACCAATTTAGGACTTACTGTATTGCACAAGTGGAGAAGGCAATGGCACCCCACTCCAGTACTCTTGCCTGGAAAACCCCATGGACAGAGGAGCCTGGTGGGCTGCAGTCCATGGGGTCACTAAGAGTCAGACACGACTGAGCGACTTCACTTTCACTTTTCACTTTCAAGCATTGGAGAAGGAAATGGCAACTCACTCCAGTGTTCTTGCCTGGAGAATCCCAGGGACAGGGGAGCCTGGTGGGCTGACGTCTCTGGGGTCGCACAGAGTTGGATGACTGAAGCTACCTAGCAGCAGCAGCAGCAGCAGTGTGAACAAGGAACTCTGCCCAATGTTATGTGGCAGCCTGGATGGGAGAGGAGTTTGGGGGAGAATGGATACATGTATGTGTGTGGTTGAGTCCCTTTGCAGTCCTCTTCAAACTGTCACAACATTGCTAATCAGTTATACTCCAATACGAAATAAAAAGTTTTTTGTTTTTTTTAAATAAAGCCTCATTTGATTCAGTTCTTATGCTTGGTGGGGGTACTGTGAAGTATAGCACTACAGGGCCCAAGTGGAGGAGCCTCTGGCTGACCTTGACTGGTGGTTCCCAGATACAGTCCTAGGAGAACTGGCAGCATCCCTGGAGAATGTGCTGGAAATCGAAACCCTTAGCCTTCCTCCTCCTAACAGAGAGGAATTCCAGGGTGGGCCCACTAGGCTCAGCTCCGAGAACCACTTGCTGACACCAGCCTGTTCAATTCAATGTTTTCTTTTGCCCAGTGTCAACCAGGCAGACACGTGGACCCCCACCTCCCCCTGCCCCAGGGGGTAGCCCTGTGGGATTACTGGTGGGCCTTACCATCATTACTTAGAAACTGTCCCTTAAAAAGTATGGCCCCTCCCAGTCCTGGCCTGTCTTTCTGAGAACTGGGGAAAGAAATACAGGAGTGAAATAAGTGGAAGGGATGGGAGAGGAGAAAACACAGTTCCTGGAGCAATAAAACTTTGAAAACTGCTGTGGGAAAATTTCCCAGTCATGGTGGATTAAAAACACGCGTCCAGATGAGCCGCTCTAAGTAGCAAAGAGCGGCTGCGAGCGAAGCGGAACATTAGGAACTCTGGCTGCGGTTGGCCACCAAGGTTTCCTCACACATCTGTCAGGGATCCTGAACTGATGTGGCCTGCTTCCAGCCTGCAAACTGCGTGTGCATGCCACACACACACACACATGAGCAAACACACATACAGATGTAGACACACACATGCACACTCCGGTATACAGGCACATACATGTACACAGAGACACATGCACAGACACACATATGTGCAGGCATATGCATATATATACTCAGACACACACAGACACACATGCACAGACACATATATACACACATGTGCAGGGACACACACACACTCAGATACACACAGACACATATATACACACACATGTGCAGGCACATATATATATACACATGCACACTCAGATACACACAGACACACACGTGCATATACACATACACACACACACACATATACACCTACACAGACACACAGATGCACACACACAGACACACAAATGGGCAAAGACCAGATTTGGGGCTCCCTTTAGCTCAGCTGAACTGCCTTTTCTCAAAATGAACGCTGCATGTCTCATCCTGCAGTCTCTGCCCAGGCTCTTCAGCACTCCCAGGCCACAGGGGTGGGGTTGTACAAGGGAAAATTGAAGCAGGACACTGTTGGCAGTGTCATCTGTGGGCTTGGCGGCACTGCTCTCCAGGAGGTATGGTGACAGAGGTTGGCTATCACTGGAACTCAAGAGGTGGCAGGAAAGATGCCTTGTGTGTGATGAAGCCTGGAGTGAGTCCTTGGGAGCAAGAAATCCTGGAAACTCTCGGCAGCGTCCAGGGGATTCTGGGTGGTGAAAGAGCCCCACACTTGGGCTAGTCTCTACAGAGCCTAGGGAGGGCATTTGGGCAGGCAGTCAGGCATTTTTGGTGTCTGGGAAGATAGTGCGCTCATACTTCCTGCAGAGACTATGTGGTGTTAAAGAGCAGAGGTGGCAGCATTTGGAAACTTCGAGAAAGAGCTTCTTGGTTTCATGCAGGCAGCTGGGATTGGCAGTGGTGGGAGTGCATGCTACTTACAGAAGACACAGCAGGCAGATGAAGCCTGAATTCAGGCCCACGCTTCTATGTATTCCTCTGGTCTCTGCAGTTCTGCATGTTAGATTTTAGATTAGTTTAAGTGGATAAAACAAGCAGGCTTAATATTCACTGGGGAATCTTGAAATCCTCTAAAGGTTTCTGTGGGGTGTGACTATTAATAGCAAATAACTGTTACAAGGCTGTAATTTTCAGTTCTGTGTAAGGGACTACTCCTTCTCCTTCTGAAGGTTCTGCTCTTCACACATTGGGGGAACTCTCTGAAGGAGCAGGGTGCCACTCTGGCATCATCTAGACTATGAGGCTAACCCACCCTGAAGAAGGGCAGGGCTAGGACTGGTGAGGACCAGGTAAGTTGGCTGAGGGCTCTAGGGTGCCCTGAAGGTCTGGTGAGCAAGAAGCCAGGCCAGGATCTTGAGACCACGGGGTTTTGCTTTCTACTCAATTGATGTTGAAACTTTGGAGAGGATTCCAGAATGAACCATAAGATTCTTTCTATATCCTTTGGCCAGAGTTTCCTGTGATAACAGTTATGCGCATGAAGAAAGTGCAAGAGAACAGAGGTCTTGATTCTCAGAAGCCTGGGGTCTCAGCCTGGGCATGGCTGCGCTGCTCCATCTCTGAGACAAAGTCTCCAGCTTCTCCTAGTTCTAGAATGTATCCTTCTGCAAACACAGGGGCTCCATGGAGCCCCACAACCTCAATTCTTTTTGAAATTCAACTCCTTTGTGTGGAGTGTCTAGTAATTGCCTTGGGCAGAGTCTGGGAGGATTCTCAGCTTTAGTTATATTCTAAAACTTCAGTTCAGTTCAGTTGCTCAGTCGTGTTCAACTCTTTGCGACCCCATGTGCGGCAGCACACCAGGCCTCCCTGTCCATCACCAATTCCCAGAGTTTACTCAAATTCATGTCCATTGAGTTGGTGATGCCATCTAACCATCTCATCTTCTGTCATCCCCTTCTGCTCCTGCCTTCAATCTTTCCCAGCATCAGGGTCTTTTCAAATGAGACAGTTCTTTGAATCTGGTGGCCAAAGTATTGGAGTTTCATCTTCAGCATCAGTCCTTCCAATGAATATTCAGGACTGATTTCTTTTAGGATGGACTGGTTGGATCTCCTTGCAGTCCAAGGGACTCTCAAGAGTCTTCTCCAATATTCAAAAGTATCAATTCTTCAGTGCTCGGCTTTCTTTATAGTCCAACTCTCACATCCACACATGACTACTGGGAAAACCACAGCCTTGACTAGATGGACCTTTGTTGGCAAAGTAATGTCTTTGCTTTTTAATACTCTGTCTAGATTGGTCATAACTTTTCTTCCAAGGAGTGTCTTTTAATTTCATGGCTGCAGTCACCATCTGCAGTGATTTTGAGTTAGTGTGTTCAATTTGTTACTTTGACTGCTTTTGTTATTATAATCACACATAATGGCCTGCCTCAGAGAATCCTGCCCCTCTGCCTGTCTGTTAAGCTTAAGTGCCTTTGTTCTGAACCCTGGTCACCTGTGATTGGTAAAAAGGGAGAAATTAACATATCCCCCTACCTGAGATTTGCCATTCTAGGAGATACTTGCAAGATTAAATGGCCTTATACTTTGTTTCCTCCCCTCCCCTCATCTGTGATACATAAAATAACTTGATATCCAGACCCCAATAAGATGCTTATTTTAACATTTTAGTCTGCCATCTTCTCTTTCAGCCAGCATTTCGAAAAAAGCTGTATTCCTTGCCTCAAAATCTTGCCCCTCTGATTCATTAGTCTCTCATGCAGCCAGGAGAGTGAGCCTGGATTCAGTAACATTAGGAGTAAAAATGGTGACCCTGAAGGGTCATGGAGTACCCTGAATTTAGTTTTATTACCCACTTGAGATGATGGTTTCCTACCTCACTTTGCTGTTGGGGGCATACGCACTGGATCATTTAACCCGACTTCTTTGGCTGGGGTCACACACAGTGGGTGGCTGACCTCAGGGTGGGGGCAGTCATCCTTCAAGTCATCAGCACAGCAGCCAATGACTCATCCATGTGGGCATCTTGCTGGGAGGGAAGGAAGGGCCCCAGCCCTGTAGGGCAAACTCTTCACAAGATGGAGGTCCATGTGGGTGGTGGGTCTGTTCTGGTAACTCAGAACTGACTCTGCAGCCCCCCTCAAAGTCTGAAGCAGAATTGGATATCCCTGAACTGAGCTGAGGTGGGCCTTCTAGACACTGCAGGTCTCAGGGCTAGGTGAGCAGAGTGTGTTGTCACTTTTAGTGGGCTTCAGGAAAAGGTGAGTCTGATGGGAATCCCAGGGGTGGGTTGTTCTGGCAGGAGTCTGGGGAATGAGAAGTTTGTGCTGCCTTCCCCTTGGTAGATGTTCCTGTTTCTACCAGGCCCAAGGTTCCTCAGGGCCCTCCCTGGGCCATTCTGGAAAGGTGGATGCGTTAGGCTGTCATAACAAAGCACCACAGATGGTGTGGCTTAAATAACAGAAATGTATTTTCTCAAAGTCCTAAAGTCTGAAGTCCGAGATCAAGGCCTCAGCAAGGCTGGCTTCTCCCGAGGCCTCCCTCATTGGCTTGAAGACGGCTGTCAACCCCCTGTCTTCACATGGTCTTCCCTCTGTGTGTGTGTCCTCATCTCCTGTTCTCATAAGGACACCAGACATGCTGGATGAGGTCCCACCCTAATGTCCTCATTTCACATTAACCCCCTCTGTAAAGGCCCTGTCTCCAAACATAGTCACAGTCTGAGGTCCTGCAGGTTAAGACTCCAACATATGGATTTTGGGGGATATCCTTTCAGCCCATAGTGGTGAGTGCCTGTTTGAGAGGGTGCCTGTCCCCTCCCTCCTCCAACATTCAACTCTGCTCTCATAAACTGCCTGATCTAAATCTCCCCAGAGAGAGGGAAAGAGAGACAGTGAGAGACAGAGAGACAGAAGTGCCGAGCTTCCACCCTGTGCCCTGTGCTCAGCAGAAAGCCTGTTTAAAGGGAAGCAGATGCTCCCTGCACTCCTGATCTCACACCAAATCTGTTTAATACAATTGACCTTGGCTCATGCACTCACCCTTAGCCTACCGTGTCACTCAGCCATGGCTGAAGCTCTTACTGCTCTGACATTTTCTCAGAGGGTTCCCAGCAGGATGCAGCTGTGTCGGCCCAGGGCTCTCTCCTGCTCTTTCACATCTGCCTCATGGCCTCTGACTTTCCTCGCTCTCCTTCCCCATCTCCCCACTTTCCCCAGCATCCAGACTCCTGTCTCAGAAGGCTTTCGGGGAATCCAAACTAAGACGCTGTGGACCAGGGATGACATGCACTCCATCCTGGCTGTGAACTATGGGGAGGCGTTTGTTTACGTCCCTCACTGATAGTATCCTTGGGCCTCCAGTTGGTACTGACTTGTCACTGCTGTGTTAACTGCCTCTGTGCCCTGCTATTGAGGGTGACAATGAGATGGGACTTTGTGGTACTAACTGGAGTTTCAACCCAGAGGCAGCACACATGGAAAATGACCAGAGGGGCCCACTGGCAGCAAATGAGGCAGAATGTGCTTTCTCTCTCTCTTTTTTATTTTCTTTTTTTCCTAATTCATTTTTTATATGAAAAATGTGAGAAAATATACATAAGATTTACCATCTTATATATACGCTTCAGTGGCATCAAATGCATTTGCGTTGTTGTGCATTGGGGTGATGACCACTATTCATCTCTGGAACTCTTCATCTTGGAACACAAGCATGTGTCACCATTAAACACTAACTCCTGACCTACTGTGTAGCACAGGGAACTATACTCAATATTTTGTAATAACTTATAAGGGAAAAGAATCTGAAAAGGAATTCAGATTCCCTTTGTGTTGTATCCCTGAAACCAGCATGAAACTGTAAGTCAATTATATTTCAATTAAAACAAAAATCACTAAATCCTCCTTCCCTCCTCCCCCCAGCCCCTGGCACCCACCATTCTACTTTCTGTTTCTACAAATTTGACTATTCTACACCTCTCATATAAGTGGTATCATATAGTATTTGTCCTGTTTCTGGTTTCTTTCCTTAGCATGATGTCCTCAAGGTTCATTCGCTTTTAAAGCTGAATAATATTCCATTGTGTGACTATACCACATTTTGTTTATTTATTTGTCCTTCAGTGGATGTTGGGGTTGCTTCCACTTTTTGATTGTTGTGAATAATGCTGCTATGTACATTGGGTGTTCAGACAGTTCTTTGAGATCCTACATTCAATATTTTTTGGTAAATACCTAAAAATGGAAATATTGGATCATATGAGAGTAAAATGTGCTTTTAGTAATTTTCAAAGATTGTAAATATCAACAATATCTGCTGGGTCACAAATACATCTTCAGATAAAGGATCTGTGGACATTAGTATAAGAAAAGCCACTTGTCCTGGTTTAGTTCCCCACAGAAACAGACCCAAGATGGTGGCTTGGGCGTCGAAGTGGGACGTGATCCTGTGAGGGTGGAAAAGTAAGCCCCCCGCTAGGGAAGGCCCAGAAACAGTGGGTGCCCACCACCTGGTTACACTAGTGGGTGCAGTCCTGCCTTTGCTCTGTGTTTGGGTGACCTGGGGAGACCTCCTGGGTGACGAACGAGAGGTGCTTCCCCCAGGCAAGGAGGACTCTCATTGTCTCAGGGAATCCTTGCAAGACCAACTGTCTGTGGGCTGTTTATTGTCATCATGCACTGAGATTCAGAACAGTGCAGTGACAGATACCACTGCCTAGAAAAACATGTTTGTTCCAAACAGTGGCTCTGTTTGCTCTTGAATTGCAATCATATTGATGCCAAATTGACATGCAATATTACTTAGGCTTTAGTCAAAATCATCTTCTACACGGAAGTGAATAGGAAAGACCCCAGTGACACAAGTGACCCAGCAAACATTTCTTTTAAAAGGAAGCTCATAATGGCTCAGAATCATTTCCTTTCCATTCTCGTGAGGTGCATGACTCCCACAGTTATACATGACCTTGTCTTTGAACAGTCGTTTGAAATAAACAATGATAACTCAGTGGTTTAAAGAAAAAGACCAAGAACCAGCTCTAGAGTTATCACAGCTTTGTTCTTTATGGGCACATACAGCAACAGTGAACTCTCAGGTATAACTGCACATATTAGTGGATTTGTTTCATTTCGTGATTATTTTTGATATTTTTATCATAGAAAACATACCTGTAAATATACACGTTCTCATATCCCTGACTCATGATCTCTCTCTGAAATGGGTCCTGGGCCTGGGCAGAGGTGCCTGGTCTCTGATGTTTTTTCATGTGGAGAATGAACTCATAGCTGCAGCAGAGGGAGGCCTGGCTGTTAACGACGATCACCTTAGGGTGAGATGAAACTGCTCCTGACTCGTAAGGACATTTCTCTTTTTCTGTGAAGGAAGATAGACTGCCTGTGTGAGGGAACCTGGGAGCATGTCAGGACCCTGACACCCTAGAACTACCCACCCCGGGGTTTTGCTGATGATCCAACCCAGATATTTTTATGTGATTATATTTGCTTCTTTGAGAAATGGATTATTTCCTGCCATTCTGGTGAACAAGAATGTCGCAGTCATCAGAGATTGCAGCCCTCCAATGTGAGGCATCTGTGTCCTCTTAGGTTACAAACAGTTCTCAGTCACTTTGGGCCACAAGCACAACTGATCTGGAAAGACCAAGCATGTGTGACTCAGGATGACTGGCCTGTAAACTTAAGGTAGCATCTCATCTGATCCTGGCTAAGCTGCTCCTCTGCAACCTCCGAACTTGCTAGAAGGGTCCTGAATCTCCAGGTAAGGGTGGCTGGAGAGAGAAAATGGATGGAAGAGCCCTGCTGGCATCTGGGGGCTCCCTGCTGGTCCACCTCTAGGCCCCATGATGTGCTCTGGGTAGTTTTGGTTTCCAGAGGCTGCTACAGCCCCTGAGGTATAGGTGACCTGGGGAATCTCAGGCCTCTGTGCCCCTCCCCTTCCATCAGTGTGGAGGACAGCCCCTCTCTCACCCTGTAAGTTTCCTTGGTGGGAGACTCAGACCCAGGCCACAGTGTCCTGACTGTAGACAACCCTTGTCATGCTCTCAGAGGGGTCCCTCTGGGCCTAGGATCGGGCAGTGTCGCTCTCCGTCGCCCCTCAGGCAGGCCTAGGTCTCCTGGACCTGATCTCTCTGTGCTCAGAGTTGGGGAGAATCTGCGGTGGCCATGATCCAGCTTTATTACTGCTTACTTGACTATGTGGGTAGGTGGTGGGTATGTCTCCTGGCCCGTGTGTTTCACACCTCTTACATCCTGATGAATGGGATGAATACTGAAGTGTTACCATCTCATTTTCAGAGAGACATGTGGCTGTATGTGAATGATGATACAGAACAAGATCCAGGGTAGACAACAGTTAGTCCTCAGAAGGTATGTGGACAGAGGCAGGGCAGTTGGCCTTGGAGATGGGAGGCCCTGGACGTGCAGTTGCCTAAAGGAGGGACCAGCAAAAGGAGGTGGGAACTGAGAACTGTCGGGGGCACACAGGCCCAGGACCCCAAGGCCTAGGCAGGTTGCTGCAGGGTGGGTGGGTCACAGCGACTTTAGCCCAACAAAGTAACTAGGAGCAGGGCCTGGCTCTCCTGCATGGGTTCTGAACCCTGTGCTTCCTAATGGGATGACTTCAACTTCCTATCTTTTTTAAAGTTCCTGAGTTATTCTGAGCTCCTCGGAGTAAAAAGATTACATAAACATAGTACATTCTATTTTTATTATAGGGATGAAATGGGGTGGACTCGCTCATGGGTAGACACCCCAAGGCATTTTGAATTTGACTTCCATAATTTTAATAGCATGAGCCATTTTGGAAAACAAACAAACAAAAAACTTTACCCTTGATCTTCCCTCCCGCTTATTTTTTATTCATTTAATTTTTTTTTAAAGAAATGTAGGGAAGGGCTTTGAAGTGTCCTAGAGCCTTGAGGTGGGAAGGGGTGGAATTCCTCTGTCTGGGCTCAGCAGGCTTCTCTGTCAGGAGCAGATGGATTGGGGCACCCGCAACAATAGCAGCAAATGCAGCCCAGTCCTTTCCTTTGATGTGCGAAGATTAAACATCGTGTCAAGTGAGCGCTGGAAGCTGGACTGAAATGTGATAATATGGAAGCCTGATACCTTAGGGCCAAAGCCTTATAAAGATAAAAATCAGATTATTAATGACAGTTTCCAGTTTAAAAAAAAAAAAAAACCTTAAGATGTGTTTGATCAGCAGGTTCCAGGCAGACACCCCTGCTTGCGAACACATGCAGACCACATGCTTGCAAATGGAAAAGACCCAGTCTGGAAAGCAAAGGCTTTGGGAGCAGACTGGCCTGGAGAGCTGGGAGTCCTCATCGCCTCCATAGGAGGCTTGGCGAGAAGCCAGGGCCACTACCAAGAGGCCACCCCTCCAGGCTTGTCTCTCTCTGAGGGTGCTCTCTGTTTCCAGCTGTCGGGGAATCTCTGTGCAGAGATCTGAGTCTGGCTGCAGCCCCTGCCTGGAGGCTGTAGGGGATGAGGGCAAGCATCTCTCACATGGGGAAGAGACAGGTTTCTGCAAATCCCCTTCTATCTGATGTGTTCTTCTAGGAAGCTAATTTGCAGTGGATGGTGGGGGATTGAGATTTGAGGAACCTCCCGTGTGGTGGGGTTTCATTGGCTTCCCTGGACCTAGAAAGCCTGTCCAAGATGTGTTTGCAAGAAAGCATGTTCCATTCTCCAGCTGAGATGGTTTCTGTTAGGTGCTACATGAGGCATGTGGGGAAAAGGTCTCTGGAACTGTGTGGGGTAGGGGTGGACTCCAGACTGGGTGAGGTTCCCAGGGCACATGGGATGTGAGCCTCAGTTTTCTCAGCTGTAGCTGCAGAGGGTCAACCCACATGATGACCCTGGTCCTCTGCCATCATGGCCATTAGTCATCAACACCTCAGTGTAAATAGTCCCTAGGATCACTTTTGGGGAGTGAGACTTGGTACAGATGCTCAGATTCAAGAAAGGGATTAGAAGGGGAGTTTCTAAGTAAAGGATCTGCCTGGGATGCAGGTTTTTGGGAGCCCTGGTCAAGTAACAGGATGGCAGGAGAGGGGTTGGGAGCGAAAGCACAGGTGTGTGAGGTGGGGGAGGTGGTTCCAGGTGTTGTTAGGGTCATTACCATCCTCTGGGAGGGGTGTTTCTCCACTGGAGCTTCACCAGTGTCTCAGGGGATACGCAGACTCTGTCTCGTTTGTCTTGGATCAGTAAACCGAGGCTTACTCAGAGAGGTTGAATATCTTGAATCAGAGTTTGTATCCCAGCCTCTTGAGTCTAAGCTAGGTCTTATGACCACAGAACATTTAATTTATCACTTGGATCAATCCAATTTCAAAGCCCACTCCTGGTGTTGGCCACTGGCTGCCCCTTTTCACTCTTGGTGGTGGTTTAGTTGCTAAGTTGTTTCTGACTCTTGGGACCCTAGGGACTGTATCCCAGTAGGCTCCTCTGTCCATGTGATTTCCCAGGCAAGAATATTGGAGTGGGTTGCCACTTCCTTCTCCAGGGAATCTTCCTGACTGAGAGATTTTCACCCTTGGTGGTGTGCAAAGGCAGCCTGGCCAAATGAGGGATTTGAGAGACTCCTACACAATCTGTGGGCTTCTTGGTGGTTCAAATGGTAAAGAATCTGCCTGCAGTGCGGGAGACCTAGGCTCAATCCCTAGGTTGGGAAGATCCCCTGAAGAAGGGAGCAGTGACCCACACCAATATTCTGGCCTGGAGAATTTCATGGACACAGGAACCTGGTGGTCTACAGTTCATAGGGTCGCAGAGTCAGACATGACTGAGTGACTTTCACTTTCACTGAACAATCCATTCACTCAGAGGAGAGGGTACTGGCCTGTCAAGGCCCCCTATGGAGATGTAGGGACCATGGTGCCAGCTGCATGGTGGTTCCAGCAACAGATGATAGGATGCTGGTATAGCATCACAGATCAGACTCAGAGGCTGCTTCCCAGTGTTCAATCAGGTCTTCCTTCCTCTGTCCCTCTGCTGGTCAGTGAAGGGGGGCACCAGCACACTTCCTCTGGAATTGCTGGATGGCTTGACCTAATGTATGATTGCTGAGTCTTGACCTGGCATGGCAGAATGCCCTCAGATGGTGGTGGCTACTGAATACTTGTCAATTGTATGACAGAGTGTGGGCTGGAAAGCAGAGAGCAGAGGTGGGGATTAATTGCTTCTTGAGCAGAGAGCAGAGCCTTTGTACCTTGCAGACTTGTTCTCAGGTGAGTATTTATTGTAAGCTGGAGGATGATGGGCCGTGGGTGATGGGCACGCCCACACAGGGTCCTCCAGGGAGCCATGGCAGAAGCAGGCTGGGCATGGATGATCTCCAACAACCGCCCACACCTGCATGTCACAGGAAGACAGGCTGGTCCTTGAGGATGTAGGAGGGCGTGTGGGATGGAGAGCCACTTGATTGGCAGTGATGACTCATCCTAGGAAGAAATGGGCCAGGGATGGAGGATGGACAATGTTGGTCATTTGCATCCTCTTGGTTGGAATGTAAATGATGAGAGTTCAGCCTGCTTATGCATTTATGACTGTTCTCGACCCTGTGAAAACACTGTGCAAGTGAGAAAGGGTAGATCTTTTGCTCCTCTGGGGAATCCTGCTGTCAGCCGGACTTGAGAATCTGCTCCACAAATGTGATATTCCAAGTCCTGAAGAAATCTATTTTGACCCATTTCTGCCTGTCACTGTCACATTGCATGCTAGTGTGTCCCTCTACACCTACAGCCCTCAAGGACTCCAATCCACCCTTGAACGCTGGGCCTTGGGCAATCTGGCCCTTTTCAGAGCTCTGGGCTCCCTGTGAGGGCTGTGGCTCCTGCGCCAGCTCTCTGCCCATCTCCTGGCCCTGCTTCATCAGGACTGGCTGTGCTTTATCAGGAAGTGTTGCTGTTTCTGCCCCAGGGGGAATCACACATTCCTCCTGGGCAGATGGATGTTGTGAGTTTCTCTTTAAATGGGCCAGGGTTTGTTATTGTATCCCGTGTGTGATGCCAATTTTAAGGAGAGATCTTCACATCTCTTTTTCAAAGGTGAATGAGGAGGGACTTCCCTGGTGGTCCAGTGGTTAAGACACTGTGCTTCCATTGCAAGGGGCACGGGTTCCATCCCTGGTCAGGGAGCTAAGATCTTGCATGCCACATGGCACAGCCAAAAATAAAAAGGTGAATTAGGAATGTTCCCAAACTCTGATGCCCATTTACCCAGAAACACACACAGCAAGCATGGAGATCCATGACTACACAGCAGCTTCACAAGATCTGCACTGTTTTCCCACAAAATGTTCACAAAGAATGGGGGTTCCAGCCCAGATCCTGGACCTTCTCAGAGCACGGGGTGGCGGGGGGAGGTGCCTGTCTCTCTGCTCCACCTGCCTCAGGTTTTCACATTGGATCTGCAGCCAAGTCTCTTCCTGTGGGGAAAAAGGGCTAAAAAACAACAGCCACGGTCACATTGTCACAGTAAATCATAGATGTGGATCATGCCTTGGGACAGGTAAACAGGGCCGCAGTTCACACTGGCACTAGAGCTAACTGGCCCTGGGTGAAGCTTGCATGATGAGACCTGACTTCACCTCCCACCCCACACCTCATGGTCACCTGATAGGATACTCTCCTTTCAACTCGCCCCTTCCTATCAGGCTACATTTCAAAAATTGTGCTTCTGCATTTCCTTCAATAGCTTCATCTATAATAAAAAAAAGTGGGGTGGGTGGAGAGGAATAAGCTAAAATATAGGGATTGACATATACAATACTATATATAAAATAGATAACTAATAAGGACCTGCTGTATAACACAGGGAACTCTACTCATTACTCTTTAATGACCTAAGGGAAAAGAATCTAATAAAAGGGTGGGTATATGTATACGTATAACAGATTCACTTGACTATACAGCAGAAACTAACACAACATTGAGAATCAACTATACTCCAATAAAAATTTTTTTAGTTTTTTAAAAAGTGGATTTCCAAAACTCAGGTCAAGTGGACTCAGATGGCCTAAAAAAATGTGCCTAAGAATGAACAAAACTCCATGTTTCTTAGCTATAAAATTCCACCCATCAGCCAAGTTGTCCATGTTATTGTTGGTGTTGGAGAAGACCCTTGAGAGTCCTTTGGACTGCAAGGAGATCCAACAAGTCCATCCTAAAGGAGATCAGTCCTGAATATTCATTGGAAGGACTGATGCTGAAGCTGAAACTCCAATACTTTGGCCATCTGATGCGAAGAACTGACTCATTTGAAAAGACCCTGAGGCTGGGAAAGATTGAAGGCAAGAGGAGAAGGGGATGACAGAGGATGAGATGGTTGGAATAACATGAGTTTGAGCAAGCTCCGGGAGTTGGTGATGGACAGGGAGGCCTGGAGTGCTGCGGTCCATGGGTCACAAAGAGTCGGACGTGACTGAGCAACTGAACTGAACTGAACTGATGGATAGTAGTCTGCCAGGCTTCTCTGTCCATAAGATTTTCCAGGCAAGAATCCTGGAGAGGGTTGCCATTTCCTTCTCCAGGGAATCTTCCCAGTCCAGGAATCAAACTCACGGTTCCTGCATTGGCAGCTGGAGGCTTTACCACTGAGCCACCTGGGAAGCCATATCCTATAACAAGAAGGTGCTTCCAGGCTAGCTAACCACAGAGCCCACCACTGACATTCTGCTCCAGTCTGGCTTCTCTTTTTCCTTCTCTAATTTGAGTCTGGTGGGTGACTTACAGGATCAGGATTGGTCACAAAGTTCCCCTTGCTACTAAACTGATGCAATACACAGTTAGATGCAATGCCTCTAACTGTGAAGGGTCTAGTGAAGCATCATTTAATTTCCACTACCCTTATTTGAAAAGACCCTGATGCTGGGAGTGATTGAAGGCAAGAGGAGAAGGGGACGACAGAGGATGAGATGGTTGCATGGCATCACGGACTCAATGGAAATGGGTTTGAATAAGCTCCGGGAGTTGGTGATGGACAGGGAGGCCTGCTGTGCTGCAAGCCGCGGGGTCGCAAAGAGTCAGACACGACTAAGCGACTGAATTGAACTGAACTGACCCTAACTTCGGTTCAAAATTTTCTGACTTTAACATTTAACAGTATTAGATATCAGCTGTGAAACGTATGACCAATGATAGACTATCTCATGAAATAAAAAGTAGCATCCCATGTATTTCAACATAGTAGCATTTGCTCTGTCAACCCATGTTGCTGGCTAAACACAGAAAGAATGATGTGCCTTGGCAAAGCTGGTTTGGGCATTTGAATAATACTATTCTTGTGATGAGCTTCTGTAAGAAAATCTTCTTCTGTCAGACTGAGCTGAGCTCCCTAGCTCACATCTGCACAGCCTTTTCATGTCCAAGCCTGCCGAAGCACTTGGCAAGTACCCTCTTTACTGTGCTCTAAGCAGGAACTGGGGTTGGGCTTCCCAGATGCATCAGGAGGGTGGCAGGCTGGTGGCCAGGATACTGGCCCTGGGGCAGGAGGAAATAAATGAAACCAGAGTCAGAGTCACAGCGCTGCCTGGGCTTAATGGGGCACCCTCTCCCTCTGCCTGGGCTCCCTGGGGAATCAAGAGGCAGCTGGAATCAGAGAAGTAGCTTGACACTGGGTGGAATCAGAGATTCGTGTCCCGGCTTGAGTGCAGAGTGTCCTGTGCAAAGCCTGGGTGGTCACTGGGCATCTCTCCCCCGGGCAATGCCATGCTTCCTTTCAAAAGCTCGTTAGAGACTCCCCTCTTTTTGAAAGACATGGAGCTATTTCATGTGCTGTTTTCAATTTGTCCATGATAGGACTCCAAAGAGCCTGTGACTATGAGAGGGTGTGTTGTGAAACTGAAGGAGTCTCCCAGACCACAGTTCTGTAGACAGCATCTCACTGAGCTTGGAGTGCAGAGGCTGGGAGCAGACAGCAGGATACTGTTTTCAATTCTCAGCCTGGCTCTGCATCTGAATGCGGGTGGTATGCACCCTGTTCTAGGAGGAGCTGAAGGTCAACTTTGATGCTGGCTTTTAAAAAATGGGGAAAATCAAATACAGATTCCTGAAATATTAGCAACCCTGGGGCTCTGGGGATTTGGAAAAGAGGATGCGGGAAGACCTTGGACCTGACTATCCTTCTCTTTAAGTTGATTAATCTCTCCTCTTTCTCTCCTTCTTCCTGCTTTTCCACTAGACACCTGGTCAGGCGTCTTTGCTGCCCTGGGGCAGGCAGCGTCACGACTACAGTTGCCAGCTGGTTAGACTTGTGTGAGTACTGGAGACCTGGCTCAGTTCCCCCACTCTGCTCCTGCTCTCCTCCTCCCACTACTCCTCTGGGCACCAAGGAAGAGAGCCCTGGGTGCATGCATGAGTCTAGAAGGCTACAGACTTCTCTGTTTATTATACTGCATCATATTCTATGTGTGTGCTCATTCATGTCCGACTGTTTGTGACCCCATGGACTGTAGCCTGCCAGGCTCCTCTGTCCATGGGTTTCTCCAGGCAAAAATACTGGAGTGGGTTCCCGTTTCTTACTCCAGGGGATCTTCCCGACCCAGCGATCAAACCCAAGTCTTTGCACCCCCTACATTGGCAGGCGGATTATCTACCACTAGCACCATCTCTTTTTGCTGATGTCCTAATGCTCCAGCCCTGCCTTCTCCAGGTGTGAACACTGGGCAACTTTCTGCCTGTTTCCACTCTCATTGTTTGCTCCACCCGCTTGATTCTTCTTGGCCCTATTAACCTGTGCAGAGACCTTTGTGCAGGCTGAGTAGCGAGGGGACCTTCCTGCGACTGGAAGGTGACTCTGTTTCCCATGTGTGGCATCATGTTTAGAGAGAGTGAATAAGCCTGGGAAACCAAAAGGGGCCAAGTCCCTGGAAAAAGTTCATGTCAGTGACTTCTGTGTCAATATTCTCTGAAACTCTTTTCCAGTTTGCATCAGAAAAGAGGTCATGCCTTAAGAGGGTGATCAGTGAACTTGCAGAGTGTTACTGACCTGTCTGGAAGGTTGTGACCTCCAAGACAGTCACAAAACCTGTTGGGTCTCAGGGCACAACAGTCATGAAGGTTGACCCCAGTGGCCAGACTCTTATTGTCTATGGAATGTCTGCTGAATGAACAAAGCAGTTGGGAGTCTGAAGCCAGAAGCAAGACCCAGGAAAGACCCTGGAGTCGAGTACACAGAAGCACATGTCCTGGCATGGGATAGTTGGATGGATGGATAGACATCAGGCTCTGGCAGGTGGTGCTGAGTAAATGTTCTGGTCACCCAACTCCAATGTGAGGGAGGAGGTTTCCCACACTACCAAGCAGTTCTTTGAGACTAGCTGGGAGCCTTACAATCAACTGAATCCTGACATTGTTGATCCAGAGGTAGCATCAGATCCTACAGGTTAAGGGCTCAGTAGTGCAAGACTGTCCCCATGTTCCCTCAGAGGTCAGTTTCAAGTTCAGGTTTTCACCTGGGCTTCTGGAACAGACTGGATATAGGTTTCCCAAGTCTAGCAAATTAACCCTTAGAATTTGATTAATTTGCTAGAATGACTAGATTACTAGCTTACTGTTTTATTATAAAAGAATGTAACTCAGGAATGTGTGTAAGGGGGATGGAGCTTCTATGCCCCTCCAAGTGCATCATTCTCCCCAAATCTCCAAGTGTTTAGCAACTGGGAAACTCTCTGAAGCTCTCCTTTTGGGTTTTTATGGAGGCTTCATTACACAGGCATGATGGAGTCTTTCACTGGCCAATGGCAATTGAACTCAACCCCCAACCAGCCTGTCTCCCCTTCCAAGTCAGGGGAGATTCTCTAATCACTTGGTTGGCTCCACCTCCCCACTCTCCCTCACCACCTTGACCAGCCTCATCCTTGCAACCTAAGGGCTTTTCTAAAATTATCTTGTTAACCTAACAACACTTCTTTATCACTCTCAGAGCCAGGTGCTAGAAAAGGGGATGGAAGAACATGTAAATATTACTTTAAAAAAATACATATATTTATATACATTAAAAAAGTTTTTTTTGTATATATTAAATCTTTGTTGCTGTTGCACAAGTTTCTCATTACAGTGGCTTCTCTTGTTGCAGAGCCCAGGCTCTAGGCATGCGGGCTCAGTAGCTGTGGTTCATGTGCTTAGTTGCCCCGTGGCACATGGAATCTTCCTAGACCAAGGATCTAACCTATGTCCTCTGCATTGGCAGGCAGATTCTTAACCACTGGACCACCAGGCAAGTTCTGTATTTCTAATTATAATCACAGTATCAATAAGCCTTGTCACATGGCTATGTTGGAGGTGGGAAAGGGCTTTTTAAAAATAAAACAGGTGTATGGACTGGTATTTTGACAGTTCAGTCCCCACAGCTGAGGGCCCCAGGAGAGGCAGTGTTGATGGACAGAGCAGTCCCACTCCTGGCTCCTTGAGCAACAAGACCTGAGGATCCCTACCTCAGAGAACTGGAATCCTCGTGCGTCATCCGCACCTGTGGTTTGGACCCCAGAGCTCATTTGTTCCATCGCTCTGTTAGGCAAAACACACTGACAGAAACTGCCCACCTTAGCCAGCAAACATCATAACCATTCATGTGAGTATTTTTTACGACAGGAGGTCCTGGTAAGGAACATGGAACTAACAAACCACAACCAACGGAAGAGTTCAGAAAAGGTCAGAGGAGATGCCGTGTGTGCTGCCACCTCCCAGAATCTTTCTTGCTGCCGTCCACCTTGGCTGAGCAATGCGTATGCTACCAGGAAGGACCCTGAGTCAGAATGATTGGCCAAAGAAAACCCAGAAACTAATCCCACCACCATAAAAGTAAAGACTGCGAGCCACGGGGCAGAGCAGTCCTTCTGGGGTCCCTTGCCCTTCTGCGAGGCACCTCTTCCTAATAAAGTCTCTTACTCTGTCAGTATGTGTGTCTTCTAGGACAATTCATTTCAAGGGTTACACAAGAGCCCATTTTCGGGCCCTGAAAAGGGTCCCCCTTCCTGCCTCATCTGTTTCAATGTCTGCATGGGTGAGTTTGGGGTCAGCTACCCAAATAATGTGAACAGAGAAGGGGAAGTCAGGATTCAAAGATAAATATTGCCATTACCCATAGTTATTATTTCTTTGTCTTTACTTGGAGTCACAGTTTTTTGTTTTGTTTTGTTTTGTTTTGTTTCTCTTGTTTGCACAAGTGCCCCATACAGTAGGCATTCTCTTTAGACACATTTAATTGTTCAGGGAACACAGGCTCAGAGAGGTGGAACTCAGATTCCTTGGGACATTCCACACATCACAGGCCGAGTGAGAGTCGGAATGAGATAGAACTCAAATTCTGACTATTCTTTTAAATGTGTTCTGTAACTGAAAGCAAAGTTCAGTCCTTTTTCCTATGCGTTTGATACTTTAATTATGATGCCAAGAAGGAGCCTGTGGGGCTCCTGGGAACAAAGACTTTTGTGTCCCTCATTTCTTTGGTTATAGGAAAGAGCCTCCATTCAGTCTCCATGACCTTCCTTGAGTTCCAATGGGCAGATTCAAGCAACTTGCAAACTAGGGAAGGGAGGGGATGCAGAGACAAGAGAGACAACTAATCAAGAGAAACAATAGTGATCGCTTGGGGCAAGGTCTTAGTTCTCATAAAAGGATATACACAACAACATCACTCTTTTGCAAATACTGAAACCCCCTCTAGGTGGGAGAAGTTAAGGGTCAACAATGGTATCTGCCCATTAGCATGTAGACTTCCAGATTGCTTGGAACCTGAAAGTTGATGATGCTGACTTTTACCTCACCACCAACCCAACAGAAGAATTCAAGCCCATCACAGCTTTGATCCTTATGACCTACCTGCCTTTAAGCCCTCTCCCTATTCCCCAGGGAGGGACAACACAGTTATTGAGTCCCTAACCTACTGTGCTTCCTCTTAGAGTGGCAAAGAAATAAAACCACTCTTTCTTCTCCAAAACTCTGTTTCCATATTTCTGTTCAGTATTGGTGCACAGATAACCAGGATTTTGTCATCAATTACAGTGATACTGCAGTGTACAGCCCAATTCTTAAATCTATAGTAATACAGAAAGTATACAAATCACCATCAATAATCTCAGTGAGTTGACCTGCAATGTTCCCATTTTTGGAAAGATGTAAAGGGCAAAGAAGAGAATTTCCATTGACTTTGTCACCCACCTCATGCCTTCCAAAGCTCTAAGATTACAAAATGGAGATTTTCTCTTTCAATGAAGAAGCTCTGGGGTTCCTGCAAGTTCCTTGGATGCCACTGGAAATACATTTAGGTTCAGGACATTCTCTTCTGGCATATTTTCGAGCTGATTTAGACAGCAAGGACTGAAACAGAGGGGTTTCTGCATAACTTTCAGTTTAAAAAAAATAATGCATTCCTGGAGTCTGCAATGGTTTGCAATTATAATCAGATCAGTATCAGTTTCTGGAGAACAGCTTTCTGGAGGGAAGTACTCTTAGGAAGTGCACATATTTTGAGTGTTGTTTTTGCCAGAAAGTGTCATGTCTGTTGTGATCTTTTGTTATTTCCTTACAAGCCTCAAATAGAGTTCTGGTGTGTTGGCTTTATGAGACATGTGGAGGTTTTCCCATGTGGAGTGGTATCAACTGATAACCTTCTATGATGTGTGCTCTGGAAGCAGAACTGACTGTGATTTGAAGATTTGATGGAGAATTATACAGCAAAATCTTATTTCTGGTTGATGGCAACAAACCCGAGATATTGGCACATCTTTTATTTCATGGCAAAGATTTGTTATCAAATGCAGGTTTGAGTGCCTGAAACACAGTGAATCCAAACAAGTGTAACATCAGCGTTTGGAGCAGAGAAATGTTGCTGCAGGACCAAGCAAGGAGAACTGGTGGCTCATGCTCAAAATACCCTGAACTCTCTGACGCTTTTCAGAGAGAAGTTTTCAAAGGGAAAGTTTGGGATGAGGGCCACAGGGGTGTGTAATTTTCTTCTGATTGGTTGGTGGTGAGGTAACAAGGCAGTATTTCAGGAACCTTGTGCTCAGCTTGAAGTTACCATCCATCACCTGGGTGGGGGCCTTAGTTCCTGCAGAAGAAGGTATTGTTATGCATATTATTTCAGGAGGAGCCAGGACCCTGCCCATCTCTGCACTAGTGTTTCTTGACTATTCCTCCTTTGTTTCTGCATCTCCTCCTTTCCCTGATTAGCAACTGTTAAAGAATCTGCCCTACAGAACTCTGGGAAGGTCAAAGAGGCTGAATGAGACCTATGGACAGGAACATGGAAAGGATTTGTACCTAGGAGGGCCTTCTAGGGTCCTGCTGGGTTTCAGATTCATGCTACGAAATAGATTAAAAAGGAGTTTGTGAGGACAGTTCAGTTTAGTTCAGTCGCTCAGTTGTGTCCAATTCTTTGAGACCCCATTAACTGTGGAATGCCAGGCTTCCCTGTCCATCACCAACCCCCAGAGCCTACCCAAACTCACGTCCATTGAGTCGGTGATGTCATCCAACCTTCTCATCCTGTCGACCCAGTCTCCTCCTGCCCTCAATCTTTCCCAGCCTCAGGGTCTTTTCCAGTGAGTCAGCTCTTCACATCAGGTGGCCAAAGTACTGGAGTTTCAGCTTCAACATCAGTCCTTTCAAAGAACACCCTGGACTGATCTCCTTTAGGATGGACTGGTTGGATCTCCCTGCAGTCCAAAGGACTCTCAAAAGTCTTCTCCAACATCACAGTTCAAAAGCATCAATTCTTCGGCGCTCAGCTTTCTTTAGTCCAATTCTCACATCCATACATGACTACTGGAAAAATCATAGCCTTGACTAGACGGACCTTTGTTGACAAAGTAATGTCTCTGCTTTTTAATATGCTGTCTAAGTTGGTCATAACTTTCCATCCAAGGAGTGAATGTCTTTTAATTTCATGGCTGCAATCACCACCTGCAGTGATTTTGGAGCCCCCCAAAATAAAGTCAGCCACTCTTTCCACTGTTTCCCCATCTATTTGCCATGAAGTGATGGGACCAGATGCCATGATCTTAGTTTTCTGAATGTTGAACTTTAAGCCAACTTTTTCACTCTCCTCTTTCACTTTCATCTCTTGAGTTCTTCTCTTTCTGCCATAGGGTGGTCTCATTTGCATATCTGATGTTATTGATATTTCTCCTGGCAATCTTGATTCCAGCTTGTGTGTGCTACATCCAGCCTAGTGTTTCTCATGATGTATTCTGCATATAAGTTAAAGAAGCAGGGTGACAATATACAGCCTTGACATACTCCTTTTCCTATTTGGAACCAGTCTGTTGTTCCACGTCTGGTTCCAACTGTTGCTTCCTGACCTGAATACAGATATCTCAAGAGGCAGGTCAGGTGGTCTGGTATCCCCATCTCTTTCAGAATTTTCCACAGTTTATTGTGACCCACACAGTCAAAGGCTTTGGCATAGTCAACAAAGCAGAAATAGTTTTTTCCTGGAACTCTCTTATTTTTTCAATGATCCAGCAGACGTTGGCAATTTGATCTCTGTTCCTCTGCCTTTTCTAAATCCAGCTTGAACATCTGGAAGTTCATGGTTCATGTACTGTTGAAGCCTGGCTTGGAGAATGTTAAGCATTACTTTGCTAGAGTGTGAGATGGGTGCAATTGTGTGGTAATCTGAGCATTCTTTGGCATTGCCTTTTTTTGCGATTGCAATGAAAACTGACCTTTTCCAGTTCTGTGGCCACTGCTGAGTTTTCCCAATTTGCTGGCATAGGAATGCAACACTTTCACAGCATCATCTTTAAGGATTTGAAATAGCTCAACTGGAATTCCATCACCTCTGCTAGCTTTGTTTGTAGTGATGCTTTCTAAGGCCCAGTTGACTGCATTTCAGGATGTCTGGCTCTAGATAAGTGATCATACCATCGTGATTATCTGAGTGGTGAAGATCTTTTTTGTATAGTTCTTCTGTATATTCTTGCCACCTCTTCCTAATATCTTCTGTTTCTGTTAGACCCATATCATTTCTGTCCTTTATTGTGCCCATCTTGCATGAAACACTCCCTTAGTATCTCTAATTTTCTTGAAGAGATCTCTAGTCTTTCCCATTCTATTGTTTTCTTCTATTTCTTGGCCCTGATCTCTAAGGAAGACTTTCTTATCTCTCCTTGCTATTCTTTGGAACTCTGCATTCAAATGGGTATATCTTTCCTTTTCTCCTTTGCCTTTAGCTTCTCTTCTTTTCACAGTTATTTGTAAGGCCTCCTCAGGCAACCATTTTGCCTTTTGCACTTCTTTTTCTTGGGGATGGTCTTAATTCCTGCCTCCTGTACAATGTCACAAACCTCTATCCATAGTTCTTCAGGCACTCTGTCTATCAGATCTAATCCCTTGAATCTATTTCTCACTTCTACTGTATAATCGTAAGAGATTTGATTTAGGTCATAGCTGAATGGTCTAGTGGTTTCCCCCACTTTCTTCAATTTAAGTGTGAATTTGGCAATAAGGAATTCATGATCTGAGCCACAGTCAGCTCCTGGTCTTGTTTTTGCTGACTGTATAGAGCTTTTCCATCTTTGGCTGCATGAATGTAATCAATCTGATTTTATTATTGACCATCTGGTGATGTCTGTGTGTAGGGTCTTCTCTTGTGTTGTTGGAAGAGGGTGTTTGCTATGACCAGTGCATTCTCTTGGCAAAACTCTATTAGCCTTTGTCCTGCTTCATTCTGTACTCCAAGGCCAAATTTGTTTCTTAACTTCCTAGTTTTGCATTCCAGTCCTCTATAATGAAAAGGAAATCTTTTTTGGGTGTTAGTTCTAGAAGGTATTGTAGGTCTTTATAGAACCATTCAACTTCAGCTTCTTCAGCATTACTGGTTGGGGCATAGACTTGGGTTACTCTAATATTGAATGATTTGCCTTGGAAATGAACAGAGATCATTTTGTTCTTTTTGAGATTGCATCCAACACTGCATTTCTCTGAGAGACTTATAGACCTGATATCTCTGAGACTGCTCCAAAGTGGCAGTAGGGGAAGGTCAATATATAACATTTTGGTGAAGGGGGAAGTCAATACCATGAAGCACTCATTTTATAAAAGGTTTTTATTATTCATGAGGATCTGATGTCATTGTTAAGGAAATTAGTGCTTTTCTAGATATGAGGAGATGGAAGGATTGAGATAATAAAATCTGTTCTTAGAAACATCCAACTATCTTAAAGACCTGTCCCATGGGATTCCCTGGAGCACAGGGTGCCTCATTCCACCCTGAACTTCCTCAGGGGTTGTTGAAGGTCAGCAGCTATAGCAGCATGGGCTCCAACCTCAATAGAGGCAGATGACAAATGCCCTTGTTGGTTAATCATTGGCAATGCTCTTAGTAAGTGCCAATTTGTAGTTGACTAGCTGTTGAGCTTGAAACCTGAAATATGTTGTACAGCAGATTTGACTGAACTTTGTCCCTGGTTCCTGGAAAGTATCTGCTAAATTCTTGGAATTTCCAGTGTCTTTCTTATTTGAGGTTGGCCTCCAACCACACTTGCAATTATGCTAATAAGATGACTCAGGATGGGGGATGGTCACACTTGGAAGACCAGTATACCATAGGATTAGGGCACTGGGGCTTTGAGCCTAACTCTAGTGGAACCCTGTATTTTAGGCTGGGACTTGAACCCATATGCCTGTTCTTTTAACTGAGAACACATACCTGGTGTCAGGACTTAATGAGTCTTAGGTTCTTGATGTTTCATTGCAGAAAGAATTCAATGAGACAGGGATCCAGGCTGTGGAGGGCACACAGAGGAGCAATCACTGGCCACTTCACTCCCTCACCATCGGATTCCTCTCTTCTCCTTCTCGTCCATGCCATGTAACTTTGTGTACCTGACAGGGTGTCCCTCACTGTGAAGAAACTTCTCATCACTAAACTAGAGGTTCTGCCACCATCAGTGCAGAGATAAAAGAGCCCTGAGGCTACTGGAAGACAGGAGGCTAAACCCAGACCCTGAGAATTCCAGAAAACTCCTAGATCCGAGAGTTAATTAATCAATAGGAACTCATCAACTTCCTCCATACCAAAACTGAAACTAACCAACCCCCAAGGGTCAACAAGCTCCAGAATAAGATATACCAAGCAAATTCTCCAGCAACGCAGGAACACTGCCAGGAGCTTCAATACACAGGTTGCCCAAGGTCACACCAAGTCCACCGACACCTCAACTCTCTTTACTGGACACTCCATTGTTAGTTACAGTGAGGAAACCCAGATCCACCCACCAGAACACCACACAAGCTTTCCCATCCAGGAAACTTCGACAAACCACACATCCAACCCCTCCCATAGTGAGGAACCCTCACAATAAAGGGGCAACACAGCAAGATAAACAAGATGAAAAGGCAGAGAAATACCCAGCAAGTAAAGGAACAGGATAAATATCCCCTAGACCAAACAAAAGACGAAGAGATAGGATGTCTACCTGACAAAGAATTCCCAATAATGATAGTGAAAATGATCCAAAACCTGGAAAATAAGTTGGAGCTGCAGTTCAATAACCTGCAGGCAAGGATTGAGAAGATGCAGGTAAGCTTTAACAAGGACTTAGAAGAAATGAAAAAGAGTCAAAATACAATAAATAATGCAATAAATGAGATCAAAAACACCCTGGAGGGAACCAACAGTAGAATAACAGAGATAGAAGACAGGATAAGTGAGGTAGAAGACAGAATGGCAGAAATAAATGAAACAGAAAGGAAAAATGAAAAAAGAATTAAAAGAAGTGAGGACAATCTTAGAGACCTCTGGGACAATATTAAACACACCAATATTCGAATCATAGGAGTCCCAGAAGAAGAAGACAAAAAGAAAGACCATCAGAAAATTCTTGAAGAGATAATTGTTGAAAATTTCCCTAAATTGGGGAAGCAAATAGCCACTCAGGTCCAAGAAACACAGAGAGTCCCAAATAGAATGAACCCCAAACGGGACACCCCAAGACACATATTAATCAAATTAGCAAATATCAAATACAAAGACCAAATATTAAAAGCAGCAAGGGAGAAGCAAAAAATAACTCACAAGGGGAATCCCATAAGGATAACAGCTGATCTCTCAATAGAAACGCTTCAGGCCAGAAGGGAATGGCAAAACATACTTAAAGTCATGGAAGAAAACAATCTACAACCCCAACTACTGTACCCAGCAAGGATCTCATTCAAATTTGAAGGAGAATTCAAAAGTTTTTCAGACAAGCAGAAACTGAGAGAATTCAGCAACACCAAACCAGCCCTACAACGAATGCTAAAGGATCTTGCCTAGATAAGAAACACCAATGGGGAAGATAATCTCGAACCCAAAACAATGAAATAAATGGTAACGGGAGCATACTTATCAATAATTACCTTAAATGTAAACGGGCTGAATGCCCCAACCAAAAGACAAAGATTGGCCAATTGGATATATGTTGTCTGCAAGAGACCCACCTCAAACCTAGGGACACATATAGCCTGAAAGTTAAAGGCTGGAAAAAGATATTCCATGCGAATAAAGACCAAAAGAAAGCAGGAGTGGCAATACTCATATCAGATAAAGTAGACTTTAAAATAAAGGCAGTGAAAAGAGATAAAGATGGACATTACATAATGATCAAAGGATCAATCCAGGAAGAAGAAATAACAGTTATAAATATTTATGCACCTAACATAGGAGCTCCACAATGTGTAAGGCAAATGCTAATAGTATGAAAGGGGAAATTAACAACAACACAATAATTGGTGGAGACTTTAATACACCACTCACACCAATGGATAGATCAACTAGACAGAAAAGTAACAAGGAAATTCAAACTTTAAATGATACAATAGACCAACTAGACCTAATTGATATCTATAGGTCATTCCACCCCAAAGGAATTTCACCTTTTTCTCAAGCGCACACGGGACCTTCTCCAGGATAGATCACATCCTGGGCCATAAATCTAACCTTGATAAAATCAAAAATATTGAAATCATCCCAAGCATATTTTCTGACCACAATGCAGTGAGATTAGATATCAACTACTGGAGAAAACCTTTCAAAACTTCCAACATATGGAGGCTTAACAACACACTGCTGAATAACCAACAAATCACAGAAGAAATCAAAAATGAAATTCAGTTATGCATGGAAACGAATGAAAATGAAAACACAACAGCCCAAAACCTATGGGACACTGTGAAAGCAGTGCTAAGGGGAAAGTTCATAGCCATACAAGCTCACCTCAGGAAACAAGAAAAAAATCAAATAAACAACCTTACTTTACACCTAAAGCAACTAGAAAGGGAAGAGATGTAGAAGCCCAGGTCTAGTAGAAGGAAAGAAATCTTAAAGATCAGGGTAGAAATAAATGCAAAGGAAACAAAAGAGACCATAGCAAAAATCAACCAAGCCAAAAGCTGGTTCTTTGAGAAGATAAATAAAATTGACAAACCATTAGCCAGACTCATCAAGAAACAAAGGGAGAAGAACCAAATCAACAGAATTAGAAATGAAAACTGAGAGATCTCAACAGAAAACACAGAAATACAAAGGATCATAAGAGACTATGATCAGCAACTATATGCAAATAAACTGGACAACCTGGATGAAATGGACAAATTCCTAGAAAAGTACAACTTTCCAAGACTAAACCAGGAAGAGATAGATAATATTAATAGACCCATCACAAGCACGGAAATTGAAACTGTAATCAGAAATCTTCCAAAAAACAAAAGCCCAGGACCAGATGGCTTCACAGCTGAATTCTACCAAAAATTTAGAGAAGAGCTAACACCTATTCTACTCAAACTCTTCCAGAAAATTGCAGAGGAAGGTAAACTTCCAAACTCATTCTATGAGGCCACCATCACCCTAATTCCAAAACCCAACAAAGATGCCACAGAAAAAGAAAACTACAGGCCAATATCACTGATGAACTTAGATGCAAAAATTCTTAACAAAATTCTAGCAAATAGAATACAACAACACATTAAAAAAAATCATACATCATGATCAAGTAGGCTTTATCCCAGGGATGCAAGGATTCTTCAATATTCTCAAATCAATCAATGTAATACACCACATTAACAAATTGAAAAATAAAAATCACATGATTATCTCAATAGACGCAGAGAAAGCCTTTGACAAAATTCAACATCCATTTATGATAAAAACCCTCCAAAAAGCAGGAATAGAAGAAACGTACCTCAACATAATAAAAGCTATATATGACAAACCCACAGCAAACATTATCCTCAATGGTGAAAAGCTGGAAGCATTCCCCCTGAAATCAGGAACAAGACAAGGGTGCCCACTCTCACCACTACTTTTCAACATAGCTTTGGAAGTCTTGGCCCCAGCAATCAGAGCAGATAAAGAAATTAAAGGAATCCTGATTGGAAAAGAAGAAGTAAAACTCTGTTTGCAGATGACATGATCCTCTATATTGAAAACCCTAAAGACTCTACCAGAAAATTACTAGAGCTAATCAGTGAATATAGCAAAGTTTCAGGATACAAAGTCAACACACAGAAATCCCTGGCATTCCTGTACACTAACAATGAGAAATCAGAAAGAGAAATTAAGGAAACAATTCCATTCACCATGGAAACAAAAAGAATAAAATACTTAGGAGTATTTCTACCTAAAGAAACAAAAGACTTGTATATAGAAAACTATAAAACACTGATGAAAGAAATCAAAGAGGACACAAACAGATGGAGAAATGTGCCATGTTCGTGGATTGGAAGAATCAATATAGTGAAAATGATTATACTACCCAAAGCAATCTATAGATTCAATGCAATTCCTATCAAGCTACCAGAGGTCTTTTTCAAAGAATTAGAACAAATAATTTCTCAATTTGTATGGAAATACAAAAAACCTCGTATAGCCAAAGCAATCTTGAGAAAGAAGAATGGAACTGGAGGAATCAACCTACCTGACTTTAGGCTATACTACAGATCCACAGTCATTAAGACAGTATGGTACTGGCACAAAGACAGAAATATAGATCAATGGAACATAATAGAAAGCCCAGAGATAAATCCACGCATCTATGGACACCTTATCTTTGACAAAGGAGGCAAGAATATACAATGGAGAAAAGACAACCTCTTTAACAAGTGGTGCTGGGAAAACTGGACAGCCACTTGTAAAAGAATGAAACTAGATCACTTTCTAACACCATACACAAAGATAAACTCAAAATGGATCAAAGATCTAAGCATAAGACCAGAAACTATAAAACTCCTAGAGGATAACATAGGCAAAACACTCTCTGCCATAACGCAAAGCGGGATACTCCATGACCCACCTCCCAGAATATTGGAAATAAAAACACGAATAAACAAATGGGACCTAATTAAATTTAAAAGCTTTTGCACAACAAAGGAAACTATAAGCAAGGTGAAAAGACAGACTTCAGAATGGGAGAAAATAATAGCCAATGAAGCAACGGACAAACAATTAATCTCAAAAATATTCAAGCAACTCCTGCAGCTCCATTCTAGAAAAATAAACAACCCAATCAAAAAGTGGGCCAAAGAACTTAACAGACATTTCTCCAAAGAAGATATAAAACTGGCTAACAAACACATGAAAAGATGTTCAACATCACTCATTATCAGAGAAATGCAAATCAAAACCACAATGAGGTACCACTTTACACCAGTCAGAATGGCTGCCATCCAAAAGTCTACAAGCAATAAATGCTGGAGAGGATGTGGAGAAAAGGGAACCCTCTTACACTGTTGGTGGGAATGCAAACTAGTACAGCCACTATGGAAAATAGTGTGGAGGTTCCTTAAAAAGCTGCAAATAGTCCTGCCATATGACCCAGCAATCTCACTGCTGGGCATATACCCCGAGGAAACCAGAACTGAAAGAGCCACATGTACCCCAATGTTCATCGCTGCATTGTTTACAATAGCCAGGACATGGAAGCAACCTAGATGCCCATCAACTGACGAATGGATAAGAAAGCTGTGGTACATATACACAATGGAATATTACTCAGCATTAAAAAAAATTCATTTGAAGCAATTCTACTCAGATGGAGGAAACTGGAGCCCATTATCCAGAGTGAAGTAAGCCAGAAGCAAAAGCAACAATACAGTATATTAACACATATATATGGAATTTAGAAAGACAGTAACGAGAACCCTACATGCAAGACAGCAAAAGGAACGCAGATGGTATAGAATAGACTCCTGGACTTTGTGGATGAGGGTAAGGGTGGGATGATATGGGAGAAGGGCATTGAAACAAGTTAATTATCATATATCTAATCAATCGCCAGCCCAGGATTGATGCTCGGGGCTGGTGCAGCGAGATTTCCCGGGGGGGAGGGAGGAGGGAGGGGGGTTCTGGAGGGGAAGCATATGTAAACCCATGGTGATATCATGACATTGTATGGCAAAAACAATAAAAAATAAATAAATAAATAAAATGCACTACAGAAAAAAAAAACAAAATTCAAGTTGCATAGGAGAAAGTGGACATGTATGGCTTGAGATAATTCTATAGGTCAAATCCTAGGTGCCCCTGGGCCCAGGATTTCAGGGTCCAAAAGTCATACTTTGAGGCATAGTAGACTTCTGGCACATCCACTAGAGACACTGCTTTGGCTTCCGTGACATTAAATCTTGACTAATCAGTCCTGGATTGTGGAAACAGGGCCTTGGCAAATGTAGACACATGATTGTGTGAGTACAGATAGACGATGGATAGAGATGTGTGTGTATGTGTGTGTGTGTGCAAGCACACATGCAAATATATGTAATTTAAAAAAAAAAAAGAATTCAATGAGAGACAAAGTGATAGGTAAAAAGTGGATTTATTTAGAGAGAAACACCCACTACAGACACAATGTGGGCCATCTCAGAAGGTGAGAACAGCACCAGGGTATGGGACTGTCAGTTTTTATAGGGGTGGGTAAGTTCATAGGCTAATCAGTGGGAGGAGTATTTCAGCTATTTTGGACAAGGGGGTCACAATTTCCAGGAATTGGAAGACCACCCATTTTTTTATCTTTGATGTTGGCCTCAGAACGGTCATGGCACATGTGGGTGTGTCATTTAGCTTGGTGATGTGTTACAATGAGTGTATATTGAGGCTCAAGGTCTAGTGGAAGTCAATTCATCTGCCATCTTGGACTTATTTGGTTCTAATCAGTTTATGTTGTGTTCTCAGGTGTGAAATGAAAAGATGCTTGCTCCTTGAAAGAAAAGCTATGGCAAATCTAGACAGCATATTAAAAGCAGAGACATCACATTGCCAACAAAGGTCCACACTGTTAAAGCTACAGTTTTTCCAGTAGTTATGTATAGATGTGAAAGTTGGACCGTAAAGAAGACTGATTGCTGAAGAAATGATGCCTTCAAACTACAGTGCTGAAGAAGACTCTTGAGAGTCTCTTGGACAGCAAGGAGATCAAACCAGTCAATCCTAAAGGAAATCTACTCTGAATATTCATTGGAAGGACTGATGCTGAAGCTGAAGCTCCAATACTTTAGTCACCTAATATGAAGAGTTGATTTATTGAAAAGACCCTGATGCTGGGAAATATTGAGGGCAGGAGAAGGGGACAACAGAGGATTAGATGGTTGGATGGCATCACTGACTCAAGGGACATGAGTTTGAGCAAACTCCGGGAGAATGTAAAGAACAGGGAAGCCTGGTGTGCTGCAGCCCATGGGGTTGCAAAGAATCAGACATGACTGAGCTACTAAACAACAGCAACAACCTCGG
The DNA here is from genome assembly GCA_007570785.1 of Antilocapra americana. Classification (NCBI taxonomy): domain Eukaryota; kingdom Metazoa; phylum Chordata; class Mammalia; order Artiodactyla; family Antilocapridae; genus Antilocapra; species Antilocapra americana. Next base: position 12,616,287 of record ML661897.1, read on the forward strand.
GCTATATCACGTTTTTAGAGGTTATGCCCTGCCCCATTCCCTCCTGTTTCACCCAACCTCTGGGAATAGAGGCAGATGGAGACTGACTCAACCTCAGGGCCATTGACACAATTAAACCTACATGCTGAGACTCCAGTAGAAAATACTCACTTGAAGTTGGATCCTGCTTCCGTGTGCTGGGAAGGGATGGATCCTGAGAACATGGAAGCTATCTATCTGGAGACCCCATCATGGGCCCCATACGTTTTCTCCTTTGGCTGGTCTTGAGTCACACCTTTTATAAGAAAATGGCAATCCTAATAGAGTGCTGTCCTGAATTCTGCAAGTTGTTCCAGTAAAGTATTGAAATTGAGGGTGCCAAAGGAACTCCTGAATTTGCAGCAGGCTGGTCACAACAGCAAGGGGGGCCCCAGGTTTTCAGCTGCCAATAGCAGTGAAGACAGTTGTATAGAGGATGGTTGGTAAAGTCTGACCTCACGCTGGTAGCTGGTGCGTCACAATTGCACTGCAGCCTGGGATCTCTCAGGGTCAAGAAGCCATGACCAAACACTGTCTCTTAAAATGCTCTTCATCAGGTCATTTAAGTCTGTAGGTTAAATTGCTAGAAAGTGTAAATATATATACAGTAAGAGAAAACATGGTGCTGATAGTAATCTATAAGTTATTGATGAGCCTCAGATTCTAAGATCAGCGCTGTGCGTATTTGGCGTTGGTACTAGACCACTCCTACTGGGTTTTATTGTCTCTCCCCAGAGCTCCTTCTGTGCTTGTTTATTCCTGTGTTAGAACCCTCATCACACCTTACATGCACCTTCCTTTTTTTCCCTCTGTTGCTGAGGGTGGAGGACAGGTTTTGTTTACCTTAGTAACCCTGCTGAAAACAGTGAACTGTATGCAAGAGGGTTTGGTTCTGCAAGACTCCATCAACAATGCAGTTTGCCCAGAGAGGAATCTCATTTCATAGACCCAACACTGTGGTTTACCATTGCGTGTGCTGCTGAACCCCTCAAGCATCTTAGCACCTCACCTCTGAAAGCTCAATGAACCTGAGGCAGGTGGGTCCGGGCTTGGTCTTGCACCCCTGCAACCTATGCTTGTGGGTCACTTCCTGACAGAGGAATCACAGGGAGTTCTTTGTGGCTCTGGGTCATTGTTCAAAGCCTTTTAGAGAATGCAAGGTTTCAAAGGGGAAGGGCAAGATAGCAGTGGGGGTTAAGACATACAAACTATTATGTATAAAATAAGCTCCAAGGATATATTATAATACATAGGGAATATAGCCAATATTTTATAATAAATATAAATGGCATATAGGGGCCTCCCTGGTGGCTCAGACTATGAAGAATCTGCCCACAATGCGGCAGACCTGGGTTTGATCCCGGGGTCGGGAAGAACCCCTAGAGAAGGGCATGGCAACCCACTCCAGTATTCTTGCCTGGAGCATCTCATGGACAGAGGAGCCTGGTGGGCTATAGTCCAGGGGCTGAAAAGTCAGACACAACTGAGCAGCTAACAAACACACACACACATAAATGTAGTACAAGCTTTAAAATTTGTGAGCCATCTTGTTGTACACCTGAAACTTATATCATATTGCACATCAATCTTCCCTCAATAAAAATTAAAAAAGAATGGAAGGTTTTAGCCTTACCTCTCCTGCATTCCTGTCCTTTTTATTTCTGCTCCTAGTCAGCATCCTGCTGAAGTTGACAGTTCAGGAAGAGAGACGATTAGATACAAGTGTTTTTCCTGCCAACGCTTCCTGGGGAACGTTCATGAATATCTTTAGCCAGACGACCTCCCTTCTCTGGCTGCAGATTGTTTTCTGCTATCAAATGTTCTGCCAGCTGTGGCAGCTGGAGTTCAAAGCTGTCCCCTTGCAACAGAGTGTGTCCTTGGTGGGCTTTCTGGAGAACAGATTAATACCTGGCAGTGTGTGGCCCTCCAGGCAGGAGCCCTGTGTTGGCTTTTTCAAGGCAAATAAGAATCTACCAGAAAGAGTGATAAATCCTTCCTGGCACCCCAACCTTGGTTTTCACAGACTTGCTTCTTTAGAGTGGGGAGTCATAACCTGAGTATTTGCTCACCCAGAGCTAGTCCTCTGCGATGGACCCAGAGAGGGCCAAGTGTAGTGTGCCCTGTGCAAGACCCAGGCCTCTGACCTCAGCAGCTTTCAAGAAGACTTAATGTGGTTGTGATCTGTCCACCTGTGTACTTGATCCTATAAACTGATAGTTGGCATAGAATGACCCTTGCGTTAGAGCTGGGGCACATGGCGGAGCTGTCAGAATGGAATTATACAGATATAATAATGGCCAGATATAGCTAAGTGAAAAGCACAACTGAGTGGTTGGGCAGAAAAGTCTTGTCACCTGGGGTTGGACATTTCCAGATTATTTGGGTATGCCCAGCATGCACGGAACTTCACAGGAGGTGGGCCTGGGGCCTTGAATCATGCCAGCCCACCCTCCTGCTCCACACCCTGCAAGAAAGGTTGGCAACAATTCCAGCTGATGGGCTGATGCAGACAGAACAACTCAGCCCAGAGCCAGCTTCTGCATGGTGGCAGACACAGCTCCCCCAGCCTGTCATCAATGGCCTCTCTCAGTGGATGGCAAGCCTTGATGAACCATTTCTTCCGAATTGACCTTGAGCTTGCTAAAACCATGTGCCAACTATCATTCCTGGTGACTTGTGCCCTACACTGACAGGAACCCCGATTTACTGGCTGCTGTCCTCAGCCAAGAGAGTGTCAGGGATGACTGATAGAGGGCATCTAGAAGGCCTGGTTATTATTCTTCCTTTTTTAAAAATTCTGGATATGAATCTTAGAGAAAGCACAAAAGTAATCCTAAGAGAGAACTCAGGTGAAAGTGAAAAGTGAAGTTGCTCAGTCGTGTCCGACTCTTTGCGACCCCATGGACTGCAGCCTACCAGGCTCCTCTGCCCATGGAAGTTTCCAGGCAAGAGTACTGGAGTGGATTGCCATTTCCTTCTCCAGGGGATCTTCCCAACCCAGGGATCAAACCTGGGTCTCCCGCATTGCAGGCAGGCGCTTTACCATCTGAGCCACGTGCTTAATTGGGTGAAATCAAATCAATTGTTTCCTTGACTCAGAGGCTGGGATTCCTAACTAGACATGGAAGGAAATGAAGAAGACTTGGTAGGCTCTGTGACTGTACAGTGCTGACTGAAGAGGGTGGAATGCTCAGTAACACCTGCCTTCCAATCATCCTGATAGATCATGTTTTCCAGAAATGCTCACACCTCTCTACATCCCACCCTCCACTGGTTTCTTACTATAGGACATGGGGTTCTGCATGAAGGAATGCCCTCTGTGTTCCCTCTCTTTGGGTCCCACAAGTCTTTGTAACCGTTAATAGAACATGGTAGAGGTGGTGCGGGACATCTTTGGAAATCAGATCATAAAAGTCTTAACAGTTTCTGCCTGGGTCTCTTAGTTCACTTACACTTGATCTAGAAACCTCACCACCATCATGGGAGGAAGGAAGCTGGGGCCACATGCAGAGGCCACGTGTCGGGGTTCCAACTGAAAGTGCCACTGTGCCTGCATGCATGGATGCCTTACCTAGGAGGAAATGGTCTTCAGGTGGTCCCTTCCTTGATTTGACTCCCCAGCAGAGGCCCCAGACACCACGGAGCAGAGACAAGCTGCCTGCTGCTCCCTGTTTGAACTCCTGACCCACAGGACCTAGGAGAGGTAATAAAGGATTACTGTTGTTTTAAATCAGCAAATGACTCAGCCAACCATCTTATCTGAAGTAGTGGAAACTGACTGGGCACGGGCCCTAGCGTGACCCCCTCCGTGACCCCTTCTCATCTTCCTTTAAAGGAGGATGCTTGAGAGCCTGGTGTGTGGAGGGGACTCAGGGAACAGGAATCACACGACTGTCACCAAAGGCAGCAGGCCTCTGTTCCTGGGCATGTCCTCCTGCTGCTAGTTTTAGCTCCACGGTGATTTGTCAAATATGTTTATAGTGATGGTCAGGCCTGCCTCTAGGAATAACAAAGAAAAGGCGAACGGCTGGAGGAAGGAAAGTTTGGCGAGAAACACAGATATGTGAGTTCCATAGGAATTCACAGATACGCAGGAATCCGTAAGAACCCTCATCTTTAAAAAAAATTTTAAAAAAAGTTTCGTTGTATATCATTTAAAATTCTTTATTGAATGTGAACCCCTGTCTTTTAAGTGGCTTCCCTGTGCTGTGCTGTGCTTAGTCATGTCTGACTGTTTGTGACCCCATGGACTGCAGCCTGCTAGGCTCCTCTATCCATGGAGATTCTCCAGACAAGAATACTGTACTGGGTTGCCTTGCTCCCCTCCAGGGGATCTTCCCAACCCAGGGATCGAACCCAGGTCTCCCACATTGCAGGCTGATTCTTAACCATCTGAGCCACCACGGAAGGCCAAGAATACTGAAATGGGTAGCCAATCTCTTCTCCAGGGGATCTTCCCTACCCAGGAATAGAACCAGGGTCTCCTGAGCTGCAGGTGGATTCTTTACCAGCTGAGCTGCTAGGGAAGCCCAAGCAACTTTCCTAGACTCCAATTAATTCTTAGCCCATTACATCTATCACCACATTTCCAGGCATTCTGTTTCTGCCGCCCTAGCCCTCCACCTAGGATACCAAGATAAAGAGTGAAAATGCTTCATCTTTTTGAGGCAGGAGCTGACTGCTGTGTCCTCTTTGCAGCACGTGGCATCAGCACGCCAGGGGTTTCCTTGGAGTATGTCCTGGAAATGTGAGAAAGCATGAGAGGCATCTGACACCCCATTACCTAGAACTGAGTGTTTTCATGACATTCGCCCAGCTGTACCTTTATATAGTCATAGGGCATGGATATTATGCAGGTTCAAAGAGATTAAGCTTCCTTCCCCACCCAGCTGCTGGAGCATGATGCCTGGCATATGGAAGATGGATAGAGTTACTCACTCTGAAGTGTGCTAGGAAACCTGTCTTGATTTTATTTTAGATTTTTAATAAGTAGCTCAGATCATCAGCCTTGCTTTGGGATGGGATGGCAGGCATCTGAAAGACAAATCTCACATGTGGCGCCAGCTGGGGTGATCTGGGAGCAAGGAGTCTTGTTTGTTCAGCCACATTTAGCATCTCCAGTCAGGTGGGGGGGGGTGTCCCTGCTCCCTTGAATTGGGACACATGTTTGATTCCTTGTGGGAGGCCTGTTTCTTTGCTGGGAAGTCACGTACAGGCCTGACTCCCCTGTGCTCCCTTGTGTGGGGTCTGGAGCACATGGCCACTCCTCCTGGCTCTGGCTCCCTTCCTCTGGAGTTCCTCCATGAAGACTGCAACTCAAGCGAGTCTTGCAGTTGGATGCACTGCCACTTGAAACATCTCTGGCAGCTCCTGGATCCAGGAAGAGGCCTCTTCTCCCAGGGCCACAGGGCTGAGTTGAAGGGGCCGCTCATGGCTCTGGCATCTAGGGGAGGAGGGTTCTGTAGGGATGTGGCCTTGCTCCAGGAAGGCAGCTAGGAGCCAGGCAAGGAGCTGGCCATGGAGGGACTTGCAGCTTGACTTGGGGTATGTTGGATAGAGGAACAAACAGCGGGGAGGGCCAGCTCCAGGCCTGGGGAATGCAGGCCTTACTTTCAAGGGTAGCCCCACAGAGGTTGGGTGGCCCTCTCATTGGGGTCATTGACTGCAGAGGTCACACGGATCCTGATGGCTTCCTAGTGTCCATTTCAGAGCATGAGCACGACTGGCCCTGGGGACACTTAGGGATCCCAAGATGTGGGCACAGCGCAGCCTTTCTTTCCCAGCAGTCTTGCCACTATGGCTGGTGGGGAACCCAATCGAGTGGAGTTAAGTGGTGAGAGAGATGGAATGGGGAGGGGGATATGTAGTAGAGGAGATGAGGATTGTGGGGGAAGTGGATGGAAGTGGGGTGGGATGGGGGTGGAAAAGATGGAATGGGGGAAGTAAGAGTGGGAGGGAGGGCAAGGTAGGGGCATTTCTAGTTCCAGGTGAGATAGCCCAGTTTAGGACAGGTCCAACAATCTCCATTTACTTTCTGCTCTGATGGCCCATGTGCCCGTGCAGCACCCAGATCCGGCGGGTCTTGGGCACAGGTTCTGTGGGCAGCCTTGACACTTGGGGGTGCTTTTCACAGCACAAGAGCTGTCTGAGGTCATGATCCAGCTTCATGGTGCTGCTCTGATCTCATGCCCTGCTGGAGGAGAGGTCTCCTACCCCTCTGTGCAAATGGGTGGAAGGGGGCTCCTCCTGCACTGACAGGAAGCAGCTTGGCCTCCGGGATGGAAGAGAGCCCTTGGTATCTTTCTCAAATTCATCCCCGTTTGGGATAAAACTTCCAAGGTTTGGGAAAGCTATGCTGCCTCTTGGATTATGGGGTTTTCTTGGTGGCTCAGATGGTAAAGAGTCTGCCTGCAACACAGGAGACCTGGGTTCGATTCCTGGGCTTGGGAGATTCCTTGGAGAAGGGAATGGCAACCCACTGCAGTATTCCTGCCTGGAGAATTCCCATGAACAGAGGAGCCTGGTGGGCTACAGTTCATGGGGTTGCAAAGAGTCAGACACAACTGAGCGACTAACACTTTTCACTTCCTAGGTTTAGGAAAGCGGTACTGCCTGTTGGATTCCCACTGTCTCCTTTGCTGCATAAATTTCACTCCTTAGTTGGATGTGGAGGATGTGGACCCGCTAAGGAATCTAGGGTGCTGACATCCTTATCCATCTGGATAACTTGCAGGATGGGCCCTGAGAGGTCTGTGCTAGGAGAGGACTGGGAGGTTGAGCACCTTCAAGCAGAGTGGAGGAGAGCATCTCTCAAGCCCAGTTCAGGCTGTTGGTGTTTCCAGGGCCACCATGCCTGGGCATAGGGGAGCAAGTGGATGGCTGTGTTCGTGTTCTGATGGGGTTGAGTTTTGGCCTCTGAGTTGAGCCGAGCCCCTGGGATCCCAGCGCTGACGTGGGCTACGGTCACATCAGGGGGAAGCGTGGCTCAGAGGAGTACCCTGGTAACGCAGCGCTCCTGGCCTTTCTCCAGTGAACGTGTTGGGAAATCTGTGTCAGTGTAGCTGGGCCTGGGTGAGGTGGCCGTGGTTATGTGCCCGCAGCTTTGGGAGCACTATCCGGGGCAGTGTACTTTTGGCCTTTGGCCCCCTTACCAGAGTCTGCAGCTCTGAATACACCCGCTGCCTTCAGTTGTCCAACAGCCTGTACCACCCTGCCCTGGGCAGTGCATCTGGGAGCTTCTTGTGATCTCCCACTTACGGTAAGTTTTATGTGTTAAGTTAACTGGATCGGGGGTGCCCATATGCTTTGTAAAACATGATCCTGGGTGTATCTGGGAAGGTATTTCTGGATAAGATTAGCATTTGAATCTGTAGACTGAGTAAAGCAGATTAATTCTCCAGTATGGTGGGCCTTGTCCAATGAGTTGACGACTTGAACAGAAAGGCAAAGTAATAGAGAATTTTTTCTCCTGATTATTGGGCTGGGGCATCAGTCTTTCACTGCCTTTGGACTCAGGCTGAATATTGCCTCTTCTTCGGTCTCAAGTCTTCTAGCCTTCAGACTGGAACTTCCACATCACTTTTCCTGGGATTCAAATCAGAACTACAGCATCAGCTCTCCTGGGTTTCTCGCTAGCTGTCTGCAGATCCCAGGTCTTGTCAGCCTCTATGATCATAGGAGTCAATTCCTTATAATAAAATTCTTTCTGCATGTGTGTCTACCCATATAGGTTCCGTTTCTCTGAAGATCCCTGGCTAATCCACTCAGTATTCTTCATCACTAAATTCATGACCCTCATGCTTGCTCCCTGATGGGACTTGGGACAAAGACGCAAAGCTGCCCTTCATGCTCAGGTGTTAGGAAGGGACAGTGGACAGGCCTGGTCACCTCATAACAAGGCTTAGCTTTATGTGGGAGGCCACTGTAGGCCCAGTCATGGCAGAAGCAATATTCAGCAGATATCCCTGCATGTCTAAGGGCTTACAAAAACTTATAAGTCCTAGTAAAGACATTTTTGCTAAATGATGACCTAAAGTTAATCTAGATTTCTTGGGAGAAGCCTAAAATATGATAGAGGAGTTTAGATATATTTTGGATAGAAAGCTGAGAGCCCTTTTACTCCTGCACCATTTGAGTCTCAGATGGTGTTAGCTACATTATTTCCTGAGTGTGGAAAGTGTGGGAAGGGAATAAGAAATTTTATTTTAAAGAAGTGCTAATCTACCACATGAGTTTGACACAATATCCGTCTGAAAATGAAGGAAATAAAATAAATAAATAAAGTATACTTAAACCTGAAAGTTGGGGTTGTGGGGCTGGCAGTTCCCGTAGCATTCACATTTAGAAAGAGTGCTTGAAAATCCTTTAAGGAGGAGCTGTATGAGAGGTTATAACACACACACACACACACACACACACACACACACACACACACACACGCACATATCCATGCACATCCACGCATACACAGCCCACCTATACTATTTATATATTGATGCTGCCTTTCTGAAAGCAATTTGAAATTTGCTGGCATGTGGTGATGTGAGTCTAGGGACTTGTAACAGGCTCTTCTACGAAAGCATGTTTATGACACTGCAGATGACAGAGTGAGAGATGGGAGACTTCTTTTTATTCTTTTTTTTAATTTATTTTTTAATTGGAGGATAATTGTTTTACAGTGTTACGTTGGTTTCTTCCATACAATGAGAATCAATCATAACTATATATATATACACATATATATATATATCCCTCCCTCTGGGGCCTCCCTCCCATCCTTTCCACTCCCAACCGCATCCCACTCCTCTAGGTTGTCACAGAGCACTGGGCTGGGCTTCCTGTGTTACACAGCAGGTTCCCACTAGCTATCTGTTTTACACAAGATAGTGTATATATGTCAATGCTAACTCTCTCAACTTCCCCCACCCTCTCCTTCCCCCGCTGTGTACACAGTCTGTTCTGCCTACATCTGCATCTCACTTCTGATGAAACCACTGCCAACAGAGGAAAGTGAGCATAAGAACCAGCAGCACAAATGCAAAAGCCAGAGGGAGAGCTGAGGGCCGGCTCCATCTGCAGCCAGATCAGGATGGAAAGCTCATGCATTTCCAAGCTCATGCTTGGCGGCTTTGCTGCTGGTGATCAGAGGAGAGGGCCATCCCCATGCTCAGAGCACCTTCCTGTCCTCTCTTAGGCATTTAGTCCATTCTCACTGACCCAGAACTAAAATGCTTCCTTGCCTTAAATATCACAAGAGGGAGACATGACTTTGGCCTTGGTTGTGCCCTTCCGGCCACTTCCTCCAGCCACTAGCAAAGCTCCCGTTTTGTGAGGCTGATGGTTCCAGCTGTGAGATGAGTCTCACTAAATAGTTTATGAGAAATGGCTATCTTTATATGAGCAGAAAAGGTCAGTTCCTGGAAAGCTGGGGCAGCCATAATGTTAGCAGATGGAACAATCACTCCAGGAAGCCGCTGCCCTGGGGCTGGTCAGGGTGGTCCCATGCCCAACCACTGGGAGTCATGGCTCAGGGTAGCGGCTTCTGCTGAAAGAAGGTGACTTATCTCTAGTCCACATTTACTGCTTTTCATGTTTTGACATTTAAGAAGGAAATCCTAAACGGGAGAGGAGACTGGAGAGGAGCTTTTGATGCAGTGTGGTTTAAATTGGTTTTCAAAGTGGGCCCCTGGAAACTGGTTAGAAATACATGTGTTTGGACCCACCCACCTGCTGAGTGGGAACCTCAGGGGTGGGGCTGGGACCTTCTAAGTCCAGAACACCCCTGCCCCTCACATGCCAACCCTTTTTCTGAGCAGGCCTGGCTTGTTCCCTATCACTACATTCTTTATTTCTTTGACGGGACTGATCACAATCTGTATTCGTTTTCCCTGGTAAATGCACTGGTTCTCACCTATAAGCTCATCAGCTTAAAGGCCAGAAGGGCTGTTTTTCAGTTGCCAGTGTTACACCCTGCCAGGTACAGATTGTAGGCTCATATTTTGAGTATGAATGTGTACGTGAATTTTCTTAGCTTCTCATTCACAACTTGGAGGTAGACTCTGCTTCAAAGGTCTGCGGCTAGGATGGGGGCAGGCAGCCCCTATAACTCACCTAGCCTGCGTTTCTCCTATTAAAGACTGCTAATAAATGCTAGTGACCTTCCTTTACATCACAGAGGCAAGGGAAAAACAAAAAGAAACAAAAATGAGTGGGATAAAGGGCAGATGGCAGCCTGCTAGGTAGTAGTTCTTGCTCTGTCCCTAGGAATTGCAGATGCAAACATTGGATTACTGAAAAGTGCTAGACTTGCAAGTTCAGAGACTATAGTTTGGATCCCACCAAAGGGACACTTCCAAGGTTGCCCCTTGGGTGTTTCACTGAACCACTCTGAACTTCAATTAATTTCCTCATCTGTAAAACAGGGTAATAAGAAATGTTTCCTCTAAAAATATTTCATACACAGAGAATAAACACATGGATACCAAGGGGGAAGGGGAAATGGGATGAATTGGGAAACTGGGATTATACACACTATTATATATAAAATAGTTAACCACCAAGAACTTAACTGCGTAATACAGGGAACTGTCTTCATTGTTCTGTGGTGACCTAATTGAAAAGGAAATCCAAAAAAGAGGGGATATATGTATACATGGTCTTCCCTGGTGGCTCAAATGGTTAAGACTCTGCCTGCAATGTAAAAGACCTGGGTTCGATCCCTGGGTTGGGAAGATCCCCTGGAGAAGGGAATGGCAACCCCCTCCAGTATTCGTGTTTGGAGAATTCCATGGTCAGAAGAGTCTGGTAGGCTATAGTTGAATGGGTCTCAAAGGGTTGGACATGACTACAGAAGAACAGTAGAAACAGTAGTTACAGTAGAAACTAACACAACTTTGTAAAACAAGGATATTCCAATAAAAATTAAAAAGCATTTAAAAATCCCATACAGATTCACATTTCTAGGCCCCTTCCCTAGATTAGAGATGGGGGGAGGCTGGAATTTGTATCTTTAAATCAAGCACTCCAGTGGATTCTTTTGGCAAGTTTGGAAAATACTGACATCAGATTCTTACTAGGGTTTGGCTTCATGTTATGATCTATACATTTAGATAAATAATTCTTAAGAAAGAAGGTGAGGTATGATAATGATTTTGAAATGATATGCCTTGTATTTACTGAATATCATTCATTGTAATCCTTAATTTTCATGTGTAATCACTTGAGGGGCACAGTTTGTATTTTCCTTTACAGATGAAAACCTCTCCCAGGGGCTGCTCCTCAATGGCCTTGGCCATCATGACAGGTAAGAAAACCTATGTCAAAGGCACGATGTGTGTTGTCGTTAAAGGGAGGTTGATTCCAAAGCATATGGTACAGAAGGAAACTCGATCAGGATTCTAGAAACGGAAAGATCTATGGTGACTCAGATGGTAAAGAATCTTCATGCAATGCAGGAGACCTAGGTTTGATCCCCTGGAAAAGGGAATGGCAACCCACTCCAGTATTCTTGCCTGGAGAATCCTATGGACAGAGGAGCCTGGCAGACTACAGTCCATGGGCTTGCAAAGAGTTAGACAAGACTGAAACAACTTAGCATGCATGCATGCATAGGCTGACATACAAGCTAGCTCTTGAAGGCCAAGGAAGGTTTGTGTAAGGAGGATAGTGAAGAGGAAAAAGGACCCAAAAGTGATAAGAGGAAATTCCTATATGAAGCAAGAATTTGGGTGAAAGCGTGCTATGGGCTAGTTGGGCTATAGAGGCACCATTGTTTCTGGAGGACAGGGCATGTGTCAGGGTTGTTGGGAAGACAGGGCTCTGGGAGGGACCCTGGGACCACTCTTCATGCCTTACTTAAATGATACAGCAGAGTTCTCAGAAGTTAGTGATTCAGGCTGTTGGCAGACAGGGCAGGTGTGCCAGGGAGTACTCTGGTGGGAAGGGTGGTTCAGTCTGGCAGATGTGGTCTTGGTGAAGCAGTGGGAATACTGAGGGTGTGTTGTTGGAGTGAACTTTCAGGAAAATAAAGAACAGACTTTGGCATCTGTGGAAACAGGGGTAGGAGGGACAGCTTCAGGAGTACCCCAGGGTGACCCACAAGGAAGAGCCCAGAGGGTGACCTTGGGGCCACAGGGGGATGGTGAGCTGGAGCTGACGTGGGAGCAGTGGGAACTTGTGTTGAGGTCAGCGTAGGCTGCGCCAGTGTGAATGCAGACAACAGTAGCACTGGATTTGACTTACAAGAAGAAATCAGGGTTCAGGGTAGAGAATTCTGGAGTGTCTTGCATTGAGTCTGCACTTCAGTTTGGAGAGAGTCATCATAGTAACCGTGTCCCGAGAATCTGACATATTTCTTGTTTATTTAGATTTTCTTCCAATTCTTTCAGTAATACTTCGTCTCTTTTAGTTTTCTTCTCAAAATACTATGGGCATGTTTTAATTTGATAAAGCAAAATTTTAAAATAGTGTTTGAGAGAGGTAACGAGTGCTCAGTGACTCAGTCGTGTCTGACTCTTTGCGACCCCAGGGACTGTAGCCCAGGTGTAGAGAAGACAGCATGTCTGTCTCGCCCTCTGTGTCCCTCACATCAGTTGACAGCTAACTGAAGCCCAGTTGTCCTCTCAGATGCCGATTCATTTTCTTCCCAGTGACAGTTTGGGGTTTTAGTCCGGGGCTTCAGCCTGCCTGAGACGCGGTGCGGCAAGGAGGTGCCTCTGTTTTACTGATGGTATGGTGGTCGTCCTTTCAGGGACAATAGCTTCTGCAGCCTGCCTATGCTCCAGTGTGGGGCATCCCAAGCTCATCACACTCAACCCTGTGTCCCTCATCCTCTGGGGAATTTCTCACATTTCAAGTCCAATCGGAGGACCCTCTGCATGTTTTCCAAGGGTGTGTGTTTGTGTGTGGTCTCACAATTCTCATTTTACCATCTTGGTGTAGTTTCTGAGTTGAGTTTTTAAAGTAAAATATATTTCCTAAAAAATAAAAAAACATATGTTTTTGGTTTTTTGGGTCCTAATATCAACTGTGGACAATGGCTATAGCCATGAAATGAAAAGATGCTTGCTCCTTGGAAGATAAGCTATGACAACCTAGACAGTGTATTAAAAAGCAGAAACATCACTTTGCCGACTAAAGTCTGGACAGTCCAAGCTATGGTTTTTCCAGTAGTCATGTATGGATGTGAGAGTTGCACCAATAAAGAAATCTGAGCAGAGAAGAACCAATGCTTTCAAACTGTGGTGCTGGAAAAGACTCTTGAGAGTCCCTAGGACAGCAAAGAGATCAAACCAGTCCATCCTAAAGGAAACCAACACCGAGTATTCATTGGAAAGACTGAAGCTGAAGCTGAAACTCCAATACTTTGGCCACCTGATGCTAACAGCTGACTCTTTGGAAAAGATCCTGATGTTGGGAAAGACTGAGGACAGGAGGAGAAGGAGGCGACAGAGGATGAGATGGTTGGATGGCATCACTGACTCAATGGACATGGAGTTTGAGCTAACTCTAGGAGATTGTGAAGGATAGGGAAGCCTGGTGTGCTGTAGTCCATGAAGTTACAAAGAGTTAGACATGACTTAGCGACTGAACAACAACAGCAACAAAATTTCCTGGAAGAGTTGGGTCTCTCATTCTCATAGGTTGTAAATGGCCCTAATGAATGAGCTGGTCTTTTCTCCCAAGAGCAGCTTTACCCAAAGTATATGGGATGTATAGGGGGAGAGCAGATGGGTTCAGGGACCTGGGTTGTGGGACCTGCAGAGGGGCATGTCACCCTGTCAGAAGCAAGAGTTGTCCCCTGGGCAGTTACAGAGGCAGGGGAGGGGGCTGTTCTGGGTCATCCCCTACCCTTGAGCCTTTCCCTGTGGGTGAAATTACTTTGGTTCTCTTTTCTTACTGACCTTTAGTCCTTATGCCTGAAATAGCCCAAGTTCTGGTTTGGGAAGCCCAAATCTCCCTAAGAGACTGGTCTTTTCTCATCAGGACAACAAACCTGAAGACTTTCTTCCTGCTGAGAATCTAAATGGCCCCTCATGAGCTCAGCACAGTCTGGCAGTGTGGTCCCTTTCTCATCACTGAGAATGCCTGCCTTTCAGGATATGGCCGTCTTAGTCACCATCAGGTTTTAAAAGATAAAATAAATTCCATGCTCCTTATTCCTTATTCCAGAAGCAGCAGTGATTCCCATGAAGGGTACATGAGCATCTTTGTCACTCCTTAAGCTCACATATGCCATTGCCAGAGGAAGTCACTGTTTAGTATACAGCACTTGGGGACACCTCAATTTGTACGTGTTACGCATCTTTGCACAGATGGAAGCCGTAAGTGGGTACTCTTTTGCTTTCAGCGTATGTGTGTTTTACATCACATTATATTCAGACATGATTCCATGTCAGCACATGTTGATTTGACTGTTTTTTTAAGAGACCACAGGGTATTCCATAGTATGGATTGGGATTTATTTAACCAGTCTTCCCTGGAAGGATGTCTGTCTACTTGTCTCCAGCAGAAATGTAATATATTTGACAATAAGATCACACAATTGTATTGAAGAAAGGAAATGCCACCAGATGGTAATTCAGATCCACAGGAACAAATGCAGAAATCTGAGATGAGAACTGGAAGGTTAATAACTTCATTACTATATATGTGCTCTCCTTTCTTCTTATGAAGACATTAAGCAATCAAATTTAAAAAACAGCAAAGGACCTGACAAAATGTTTCAAAGAAAGTCCAATAAACACATGAAAAGATGCTCAACATCATTAGCTAACAAAGAAATGCAGATCAAAATTACAATGAGCTATCACTTCATACCCAGGAGGATGACTGTCATTAAAAAGACAAACAATAACAAATGTTGGTGAGGACAAACACCAAATAGAAGAGAAATGGAATCCTCATTCCTTGCTAGTGGAACTGAAAAACAGTCTGAGAGTTCTTCAAAGGGTTGAACATAGGTTAGTATGTGACTAGTCAATTTCACTTCTGAGGCTACAAGCAAGAATAAAGAAGCACATGTCCACAGAAAAATGGACAAACCCATGTTGGTAGCAGAATTATTCAGAAGAGACAAAAATGGGAACTAATGAATGTATGTGTGTATGGTACACACATACAATGGAGTATTATTCAGAAATGAAAATTAATGAAACTCTAATACACACTACAGCATGGATGAGCCCTGAAAATATGGTAAGTGAAAGAAATTAGTCTACAAAGCCCACATAGATAATTCAGTTTATATGAAATATCCAGGATAAGTGATTCTAAAGAGTCAGAAAATAGAATAATGGTTGTCTAGGGCTGGGATGGGAGAGTTTAGGACAATATGGGCAATGACTGCTGATGGATGTGGGATTTCTTTTGGGGATAATGAAAACATTCTAAAAGCGATTGTGATTATGTTTACACAAGTCTGTGAATATACTAAAAAATCACTGAACTGTTCAGTTAAAATGCAAAAATTATAAATATGTCCAATTAAAATGCATGATTTACAACAAGTTGGCTCAGCGGGTAAAGAGTCTTCCAGCAATACAGGAGACAAGGGTTCAATCCCTGAATCGGGAAGGTCCCCTGGAGGAGGAAATGACAATTCACTCCAGTGTTCTTGCCTGAAAAATCCCACTGACAGGAGAGCCTGCCCGGCTACAGTCCACTGGGTCCCTAAGAGTCAGACATGACTGAGCATTCACATTGGCTTGACTGGCTAGACGTATATAACTAATAATAACAAACTGATCTATCATTCATCTATTTCTGCCTATCTGTCTTCTCTCTATTCATCTCATGTCAACTTTGGCCTCATGACCGACTGGTGATATTAGTTCTGTTTGGATGGTTTATATTTAAGCATGTTAACCAATTTTCCTCTGCTGTTTTCCCACTACTGTTTTATTTAGGGTGTGCTATTGATGTTAACACTACAGTTTAGTCCTTAGATTATTCCAGGATATTGAGCAGGGGTTTTTATGCAGGTAGGTGAGGCGAAAACAGCTCTCAGCTGTAGATCCAGTGACAAATGAGACCCGGATCTTCACTTCCTGGAAGAGGTGGGCGTGTTCCCTCCAGGTGGGAAGGGTTGCGTTTTGAAGGAGGCGCAGATTGGGGCTGTAGTTTGGGGCGTGATTACTGTGAGGATGGCATAGAAGGATGTTGAGAAGCCACAGGAGGGCTCAGAGGAAATGATGGCTCCACTCTCCCCTCCTAGACCGCCTTCCTGCATTGCAGTGACAGGAAAGCTCAAATACATGATTCTGAGACCCTTTTCAAGTCAGGCTTCTGTATTCCATTTAGGTTTAAAAGTCAGATGACTTGGCCTGAGATTTGCAAGGCACAGGGCCAAGAAGGCTGCACTTCGGGAGCAACTATTGTTTCTGCCAACAAACGTGGTGGTGGAGACGTTGACTTGCTGGCGAAGGGATGAGCAGAGCAGAGCAAGGTCAAGTTTCTGGGGTTGTGAAGCCTGACCAGCAGGATATGGGGCACCCATTTGATGGGTCACAGCAGGGTGGTGTGACTCTGGAGCTGGCAGTGGTCTTTCCAATCAGTCTTTCCTGATTCTAGTGGGTTTCTGATGGAGGCAGTTTCTTGGTTGTGGCATTCTCCCTATTGCCAGCGTCAGGGTGGTGCTGGAGAACCAGTGGGTTTCTGATTGAAGAGGGAGAAGCAGCCCCTTCCTGGCTGCTTTGGGAGCTTTTCTCAAAAGTCCATCCTGGTGTCTGTTTCTCTGGCCCTGCCTGGACTTCTGTGAGCCACTCAATAGTCCACAATGAATTTCTTTCTGTCCTAAACCAGCTAGAGAAAATTCTGGTTTTTGTAACTGAACCTTCACCGATACAGTAAATTACATCAATGGATTTCTTAACACAGAACAATTTTGCATTACTGGAATGAACTCAACTTGGGTAGAGTGTGTTCTCCTTCTAAAACACTACTGGAGTTATATTTGCTAATTCTTTACTAAGATGTTGACATTGCTTTCTCATGTAAGGCTGGTTTATTTCTGTTTCATATTAGTTAAGTATTAATGTCTTGCTGACCTTGAAAAAAAAAAGAATCTGGATGATTTCTTTCTTTGCTGTATTCTTGAATAAGTTGTATTAGTAGTTATTTATTCCTTGAAAATTTTGAAGATTTTCCACATAAAACTTTTTAGATGAGGCATTTTGGGATCAAAGTAGCTTTTATTTCTGCAAATTCTTCCACTGTTATTGATTTGTTAGATTTCCTATTTCTTTTTAGGTCGATTTGTCAAATATATATTTGTTGTTGTTGTTCAGTCACTAAGTTGTGTCCCACTTCTCGACCCCACGGAGCGCTAGGCTCCTCTGTTTATAGGATTTTCCAGGCAACAATACTGGAGTGGGTTGTCATTTCCTTCTCCAAAATATGTTTACTTATATACAATTCTATTTTAGATTAAACTGCACCATCTCATTAAAATTATTTCTTGCTCATAAATATGAATGGCTAACTAGTTTTTCTCTGACTATTGTTTTGTATGTTTCTTTTTGTAACATATAGTTGGATTTTATTTATTAACCTATCCTGAACTTCTTTCTATTTTAAGCAAATAAGGTTATATCACATTTATGAACATATCAAATCAATCTGGTCTTTTTAACTGGTGTCTACTGTTTATTTAAAAATATTTCTCTTGCTTTTGTTCTGTAGTCTTTCACTTTTTGTTTGTTTACTTTGGTAATTTAGATATTTTTTTCTTATTTTGGTTTTCTCTAAATAATGCCCAAGTGTTCAAATTTTGAATTATCATTGTTAGAAACATCAACAAGAGCAACAACACTATTTATTGAAATCTCATTAAAAAGCATGAGCAAGTTAGCTCACCTTTACCTCCTATTATCTTTCATTCCTTCATCATGTGTGGATTTTTTTCCCTATTCCAGTATGGGTAGGTACAATGAGGATAAATTTTGGAGGCATGAATGAGATTTAAAAATGTCTACTAGTTAATATTAGTAAAACTAATAATTCTTATTAATTAGACTTTACATATGGATGTTAACCCATGTCTTTTTCACTGGGAAAGAAGAGAATTGCTTTGAGAGCATGGCACAGACAAGTTTCCAGATGCCAGAAAGAAGAATCAGATAGCCTTGATTCCAGATAGACTTGATTTCTGAAGGAAAAGGGAGGGCAGTTGGTCAGTTGTGTGTTTTCTGGCTCTGTTCTCTCCAGACAAAAATGATGCATGTGAGAGACTCCCAGAAGGGTGGAATCCGATTCCTTTTGGGTCTCTTGGAGGATACCATTCAATGAGGGCCTTGCATAAAGCTGGGAAAGCTCCCCTCTACAGGGGAAAGGTCAGTCTTGCATATTTAGATGCATCAGCTGCACCACATCCCACCCACCCTCTCCTGCCCACTGTACCCTTGATCCCAGCATCATGAGTGAGTTGTAGAAGTTTCTCATTCATCTCACTGAGAACAGAGAGAGCAGCTTAGAATTGGAAGTCAGCAGCCTATGATGGAGTGACCAGTGAATAGCCAGATGACCTGGTGATACACACATGTTTTTGAAGTATGCTTTTAAAATTTTAGATACTAGGCTATTTTTTATTCTCTTATTGTTATTAATTTCTGACTTTGCCATCTGATAAAGAATGTAGTTTACATGATGTTGATTTTGGAGCATGGGTTGAGACTTCTTTTGTGGCCCAGTGGGTGGTCTCTTTTAGAAAACATTCCAGGCATACTGGAAATGCACAGTTGCAATTTCCATTTGTTGGATGCAGTGTTTTGCATATGACTCCTAGATAGGTATACTCAACAGCATTCAAAACAAAATCCTAAGATTTTCTTTTTGCATTTCCTGGGAGAGTAATATGATTTCTTAGTATGATGCATATTTTTCATTTTCTCTGGGAAATTATGTTAGTTTTTGTTTTAATTCTTTTGGTGAGCTACTCAGTGTGTGATATTCTGTTATGGCAGCCCAAGCAGTCCCATATAACTATGCTTAACTTCGTAAGAAACTGCTAAACTGTCTCCCAAAGTGACTGTGCCATTTTGCATTCCCACCAGCAATGGATGAGAGTTTCTGTTGTTCAGCATCCTCACCAGCATTTGGTGCAGTCTGTTTTTGGATTTTTGCTATTTTAATAGGTGTGTTGTCATACTTCATTGCTACTTTTTTTTAATTCTTTTTTTTTTTTTTTCCATTTGGCTGTGCTGGGTCTTAGTGGCTGGATGTGGAATCTGGTTACCTGACCAGGGAAGGAACCCAGGTCCCCTGCATTGGGAGCATGGCGTCTTAGCCAGTGGACTAGAGAAGTTTATCATTGTTATTTTAATTTGTAATTCTTTAACAACAAATTATGCTCACCGTCTTTCCATGTGTTTATTTGTCACTTATATATATTTCTTTATGAAAAATATAGTAGTCATTTGTATTTATTTTAAAACAAGTAGTTTTTTAATTATAAGTGAATTTTCAGAGTATTTTTGGATATACAAGCATACCTTATCTTATTGTGCTTTGCTTTATGGAGATTTGCAGACACTATGTTCTTTACGGATTGAAGGTTTGTGGCAACTGGGCATCAAGCAAGTCTATTGGTGTCATTTTTCCAATGGCATCTACACACTTCATGTGCCTGTGTCACATTTTAGTAATTGTTGCAATATTTCAAGCTTTTTCATCGTTATTATACTTGTTCCAATTACCTTGATCAGAGATTTTTGATATTAATATTGCAAAAAGATTATGACTCACTAATGTTTCAAATGATAGCATTTTTAGCCAGAAAGTATTTTTAATTAAAGTATGCATATTCTTTATTCAGACATATAACTATTATACGCTTTTTGTTAGTTGCTCAGTCATGTCCGACTCTTTGTGACCACAGAGACTATAGTCTGCCAGCCTTCTTTGTCCATTTAATTCTCCAGGCAAGAATACTGGAGTGGGTAGCCATTTCCTTCTCCAGGGGATCTTCCCGACACAGGGTCTGAGCCTGGGTCCCCTGCTTCACAGGCAGATTCTTTACCATCTGAGCCACCCGGGAAGTCCAATTAACACCCTTAATAGACTATGTAACTTTTATGTGCACTGAGAAACCAAAATATTAATGTGATTCACTTTATTGTTATATTTGCTTTATTGATATGATCTGGAAATGAACTTGTAATATTTCCAAGACATGCCTATGTTTTGGGTATGAGTCCTTTACCAGACATGTGTTTTACATATTTTCCTTCCAGTTCATGGTTTATCTGTTATTCTCTTAACAATATCTTTTTCAGACCGGAAGTTTTAAACTTTAATATAGTCTAAATTTTTCCTTCATCGATTATGCTTTTGTTCTGTCTGAAAATTAATTGCCAAACCCCAAATCACCTATTTATCTTTTCTTCTGGAAATTTTATAGTCTTACATTTTAGGTCTTTGATCTTTGTGTTAGTTTTTGTGACAGGTGTAATGTATATGTTATGTTCATCAATTTTTTTTTTGGTATGTTAGATTTCATTAAGAACATCCAGTTGTTCCAGCACCATTTAAAAAAAAATGACTATTGAGAATTCCCTGGTGGTTGATTGGTTAGGACTCCACACTTTCACTGCTGAGGGCCTAGGTTCAATTGATCAGGAAACTAAGATTCCACAAGCTGCTCAGCATGGCCAAATTAAAAGACAAAGAAAACAAAACAAAACAAAAAAACAAGCTTGCTATCATTTCTCCACTAAATTACTTCTGCTAATTGATTAAAGGGCTCCTCTGGCTGCTCAGTGATAAAGAATCTGCCTGCAACTCAGGAGATGTGTGCAAGAGACACAGATTTGATCCCTGGGTTGGGAAATAACCCACTCCAGTATTCTCGCATGGCTTCCCTGGTGGCTCAGTGGTAAAGAATCCACCTGCGATGTAGGAAACCTGGGTTTGATCCCTGGGTTGGGAAGATCCTCTGGAGAAGGGAATGGCACCCCACTCCAGTATTCTTGCCTGGAGAATCCCGTGGACAGAGGAGCCTGGAGGGCTATAGTCCATGGGGTCATGAAACAGACATGACTTAGTGACTAAACAATAAACCGACAATAATTTACTGAAGATGAGTTGACTATGTTCATGTCAGGTAATTCTAGGCTCTATTCTGTTGCATTGTTTTTGTCTAATCTTTCATCACTGCCATGTTGCCTTGATTACTGTAGCTCTATAGTAAGTGTTTAAGGGAAATAGTATCAGTTCTTCACCTTTGTTCTTCTGCTGCTCCTCTTCTGCTTCTTTCTCCCCCTCCCTCCCTTTTTTCAATACTGTTTTGGATATTTTGGATTTTTGACTATTCCATATAACTTTAAACTTAGAAAATACAGTTTGCTGATATTTCATTGAAATTTCATTGACTTTTTAATCAAGTTGAGAAGAACCGATTTCTTAACAATATTGAGTCTTCCAAATGTAATCTTTGATTTTTTCCCCAAATAATTTGTTGTTTTTTTCTGCATATACATCCTGTATATTTTTGGTTAGATTTATACATAAATTCATTTTTGGTGCTATTGTAAATGACACTGCATTTTTAATTTCAAATTTTAATTGCTCATTACCAGTATAGGAAAGCAATTGACTTTTTATATTAACCTGCGTACTGCAATCTTTCTATGCTTGATTATTAATTCCAAGATGTGTTTTGTTGTTGTTGTTCATTCTTTGGGATTTTCTATGTAGTCAACTATGTTATCTGTGAGTAAAATCAGTGTTATTTCTTCCTTCTTAATTCATTCTTTTATTTCCTTTCTTCTCCTATTGCACTAGTTAGCACTTCTAATACAACACCGAGTAGGGATCGTAAGAGGAGCCATCTTTACCTTATCTCACATGTTAGGGGGAAAGTATCTGCTTTCTTACCATTAATTATCTATGATATTAGCTATAGTAGCTTTCTGTTTCCATTTGTTCTGTGTGTGTGTAGGGGGGTATATGTTCTTCTCAAGGTGAAGAAGTTCTACTCTGTTCCTACTAGCTAATTTTTTCTTTTTTTTTTTTATCATAGATAGGTGTATTTTTTACAATGCTTTTTCTACATCAATTGATATGATGGTATAATTTTTCTTCTTTTGCCAGTTGATGTGATAGATTATGTTAATTGATCTTCAAATATTGAATCCGTCCTGTGTACTTCACAATCCCACTTACTCATGTTGTATAATTAAATTTTTTATTAATTATTTGAATGACTATTTAGATAAGGTCCGTATAGTTAAAGCTATGGTTTTTCTCGTAGTCATGTTTGGATGTAAGAATTGGACCATAAAGAAGACTAAGTGCTGAAGAGTTGATGTTTTTGAACTGTGGTGTTGGAGAAGACTCTTGAGAGTCCCTTGGACTGCAAGGAGATCAAAACAATCGATCCTAAAGGAAATCAAACTTGAATATTCATTGGAAGGACTGATGCTGAAGCTAAAGCTCCGGTACTTTGGCCACCTGATGCGAAGAGCCAACTCATTAGCAAAGATCCTGATGCTGGGAAAGATTGAAGGCAGGAGGAGAAGGGGATGATAGAGGATGAGATGGCTGGATGGCATGAGTTTGAACAAGCTCCAGGAAATGGTGAAGGACAGTGAAGTTTGGCGTGCTGCAGTCCATGTGCTCGCAGAGTTGGACTTGACTGTCAACTGAGCAACAACAACATTTAGATAAGATTCTTATATTGGAAAAGATTGCTATACCTTATAACTCTCTTTTAATCTGTGACTTCCCTCTTAATCCTTCTGGCTTATTTTCTCAAATTCAGTCATTTTCCTTATAGAATTCCCAACTGTTTGGATCTTGATTTCCTCCTCATATTTTTATTTAACTTGTTCCTCTGTCCTCGGTAATTCTTACAAACTATTAGTCGAATTCAGAGACTTATTTGTATTTAGACTGAATTGATTGATTTGCTTGGGGGCAAGACTATTTCATGGATGGTATGTACTTCCATCAGACAGTATATAATATCTGCTTGTCTGTCTTTGCCATGTCAAAAGCTACTGATGTTCATTTTCCCAATACATAACCTCATTAACAGTACAAAATTTAGATTTCTAAATCCAGCATTTTTTCATCTTTTAGTAGCTGGAATATTGCTATGAAGAGAAAATTTTCTCTCATTAGCTACCCAGTGGAAGAGTTTATTTAGGGAAACCAGGATAAATCTTTGATGCCTTCTCTTTATTTGCCAGTTTTCAAAATAATGAGATCATTCCTATAATAACTTTTGAAGAAAGTACTATTATGTACTCCATGATTTAAATATCTTCTTGTGTTTTAATCTGCAGCTCTGTCCTTATGATCGTTGGTGTTGCTCTTACTGTTCCTTCTATGGTGATTAGATCCCATTTTCAGTGGCTTTTGATTTCCTTTTTGCAGTAACCTCATGTTTTATTAGTGTCCTTGCTTTCAGATCAGAGCAATTGTTCCCCTTGTGTCTTGTACACTTTCTGCCCTAGGTGCAGAGTCAGCCGTTCCTCAAGGAGACTTGGTCCCTTTTTGTGGGAAATTCAGAGATTGCAATCTGCACGCTTAGCAGAGTTTTAACAAGAAATTGGAAATGGCATGTGGAGACCAAGCCTTGAGCAGACTGGGGGCCCGAATCACGTGTGGGAGGACTGAGTCACGTGTATCCTGAGTTGTGAAAATATTCCCACGGAATGACTCTGTTTTTCTTCTGCTGGGGGGCCCAGAGGTTTCACCCATCCAGGACAAGTTTTCGCATTCATTTCTTGGCTTAAGATCCCCCAAACCATATGTACAGTGCAGATTTGGAATCCTTACGTGCATGTGGTACAGCCTGAGGTTTTGATTTCTCATGGGAACCCGTTTTCTTCTCATTCAGGGCCCCAGGCAGATGGCAATCCTGCCTGACACATCCCAGGACTGGCAGCTGGAATTCCTCTAGCCTCCTCTTTTCACAGGGAGAGATGGTCGTTTATGGGCAGCCCTTCTGTTCTCACAGTTGGGCACTGGGATCTCAGTTGCCTGAGTGGCTCTGTGTCCTGCCTCCCACCCAGAATATCACTGTGCCTATTTCCAGGTGGTGGAGCCTTGGGGAGCATAGCTTTTTGTTCGTGTTTTGCTTCATTTCTGGTATCTAATAATTGACTCTTCTCTCTTCAGAGCCTGGTTAACACAGTCATGTGAAGTGAAAGTTGCTTAGTCATGTCGGACTCTTTGTGACTCTGTGGATAGTCCATGGAATTCTCCAGGCCACAATACTGGAGTGGGTAGCTGTTCTCTTCTCCAGGGGATCTTCCCAACCCAGGGATCAAACCCAGGTCTCCCACATTGCAGGTGGATTCTTTACCATCTGAGCCACCAGGGAAGTCTAAGGATACTGCAGTGGGTAGCTTATCCCTTCTCCAGTGAATCTTTCTGGCCCAGAAATTGAACTGGGTCTCCTGCTTTGCAGGAGGATTTTTTACAAGCTGAGCTACCAAGGAAGCCTTAAGACAATTATATTCAGCATTTAAAAAATCTATTCCCTTTTCCATCGCTTGTTAACCTGGGCACCATAAAATTGTATGTTTTTTTTTTTTCCATCTCTGGTGGGGTTGCATTTTATCCATGAGAGCAGGGCATGGGGAACAGCTCTTTTTCTTGGGATGCTGTCTCCCAGCTGGATTCTCTGGGTTGGGGGGAAAGATGCCCATAGCTGGAGGTTTTGATGTCTGTGATATTTAACATATAAGGTGCAGTCACTTGCATGGACCTTTTCCTGCCTCTTGGAGGCGGGGTGGGTGACATATGTCCGTTGCTCAAACACCTGCCTCAGAGTGATGTGGGCTCCTGGTGTGTAGTGTTGCCCTCATGGATGGAGAGCTGTGTCTCCTGGGTACTTGCCAGGTGTCTTGGCCAGAGCCTCCTCTGGCATCTTCCTATTATTTACCAGGTCGCTTTTTAAAAAAGACGTTTTTTAAGCACATTACTGCCAAATACCTCATGTTTTCTTATCATCAGACTCTGTTTTCCTCTGAAGGAATCACAGGCCCTGTCTTCAGAGATATCAGTGCCAAGTGGTGCCTGGAAGGCATTTGGGATAACACTTGACCCACTAGTGTGCCCTGGTGGATGGAGCAATGATGCTCTCTGGGAACCTTCCGAGACATGAACACAAAGGCCGGTATTCTTTTCCTTTCACTATGTGCTGTTTCCTCTGACATGTTTTAGTACTGATTAGGGACTGGTGGGTCCCTTTGTTCTTAATTAAAAGTGGTTGTCTGTAAATGTTCTACCTTTCTATTTTGTTTTCCCTCAAACGTAAAAAGGCAGAGGCCCAAGAAGACAGACTCAGATCTTTTATTTTTTTCTTTTTTTAAATATAAATGTATTTATTTTAATTGGAGGCTAATTACTTTACAATATTGTATTTGTTTTGCCATACATTGACATGAATCTGCCATGGGTGTACATATGTTCCCCATCCTGAAGCCCCCCTCCCACCTCCCTCCCCATCCCATCCCTCTGGGTCATCCCAGTGCACCAGCCTGGAGCACCCTGTCTTGTGCATCAAACCTGGACTGGCGATCTGTTTCATATATGATAATATGCATGATTCAATGCCATTCTCCCAAATCATCCCACCCTCACCCTCTCCTAGAGTCCAAATGACTGTTCTGTATATCTGTGTCTCTTTCATGGTCTCACATACAGGGTTACTGTTAACCATCTTTCTAAATTTCATATTTATGCATTAGAATACTGCATTGGTGTTTTTCTTTCTGGCTTACTTCACTCTGTATAATAGGTTCTAGTTTCATCCACCTCATTAGAACTGATTCAAATGTATTCTTTTTAATGGCTGAGTAATATTCCATTGTGTATATGTACCACAGCTTTCTTATCCATTCATCTGCTGATGGACATCTAGGTTGCTTCCATGTCCTTGCTATTATAAACAGTGTGATGAACATTGGGGTACATGTGGCTCTTTCAATTCTGGTTTCCTTGATATGTATGCCTAGCAGAGGGATTGCTGGTCATATGGCAGTTCTATTTCCAGTTTTTTAAGGAATCTCCACACTGTTCTCCATAGTGGCTGTACTAGTTTGCATTCCCACCAACAGTGTAAGAGGGTCCCCTTTTCTCCACATCCTCTCCAGCATTTATTGCTTGTAGACTTTTGGATAGCAGCCATTCTGACTGGTGTGAAATGGCACCTCATTGTGGTTTTGATTTGCATTTCTCTGATAATGAGTGATGTTGAGCATCTTTTCAGGTGTTTGTTAGCCATCTGTATGCCTTCTTTGGAGCAGACTCAGAATCTTGTATCACAGTCCTTACTTCCTCCTGAGAGCAAGGGCCACTTAAGTGGGACTTTTGCAGCTCACATTTCCTCTAATTTTCATAGTACAAAGGTCTTCTCAAAGGTAGTTTTCAGGTACCAAGGGACTATGCATACCCACAGTGGATGCTGATGTGTCCTATGGCCTTATCCAGTGTAAGGTTTCTAAGGAGCCAGCTGGTGATGCATTCATCACAGGTTTGTATAAATGGTGCTTTTGCAAGAAAAAATGTGATATTTTCTGACCTAGTAACTGTTGCTTAGAAACTGTTGTCCACAAAATCTAGAATTCAGGAAAGGGCTTTGGTGAAAGGGAACAAACTCTAGACCTAGATACAGAAGATGCAGGTGAAAATCCTAGTCCAGTGGGATGTGACCCTGGTACACTTGTTTGAATATATCACAGCGTGTCTCATCAGCAGGCCAGCTCAGGATCCAGGGATACCTACATGTGGGAAATGCTGTGGATCCAAGGATACCACCAGGAGAAGAGATGGGCATCTGCTTAGCATCCAACACTTGAGGCTGACAATGAACCTGACAGCAGGTAAGACTCAGAATATTTGTTTAAGACATGTTCTGTGGTCCCAAGCAGCATAGTCCTTGGACTAACAGCTCTCCTCCGTGCTGGGCTCTTTAGGATTCACCTCTGTTTCCATCCCATGCAGCACTTTCTAGTTCTCAGTAAAGGCTTGTTCATGGGCAAGTAAGGGGGTCTGATGAAAAATATGAACGTGACCAGCATGACTTTGTTCCTTTTTGCCCAATACAAGAATCATACTGTATTGAAGCTGATGATGTGTTGATCGATTCAGGCAAGCAAACCAGACCTCTCTGTGCATGGAAAGTTCTCTTCTTTCTTTCTCAGCATCTACACCTGTGCCTTTCACTCAATGTAGACAGCTCTGTCCTTCAGGGGCCAATAATATTAGGTTCCTGCCTTGATACTGCATTTTGGATGGTGAGGGATACTGTGTCCTGATCACTTACTCTGCCAGACTACTTTTCTGCTGCTGGAAATGGAGACACAAAAGACAGGTTCAAACTCCCCCGGGGCTGCAGCTTGAAACTTCTAACTATACTCCAGGGATCCTGCAGGAATGTGGGTCAGTGGTTCCCTTTGGAAAGAGATGAACACACATGAATGTATTTTGCCAAAAGCTTGTTTCTGGATCACAGTGGAAATACTGTTGGATTTCAACTGAAAAAGACTACACAGCAAATTCATGTTTGCTTAGCCCAAACAAGCTCCTTGCATCTCCTGAGCCTCAGTTTCTTCATCTGTAAATTGGGGATGGGAACCTACCCTGACAAGGTTGCTTGCTGGGTTGGCTGAAATGACAGTACTGGAATGACAGGTTTGCTCATCTGTTCTACATTATTGGGTTGACAGCAGATGGATTTGTTTCACCACAGTTGTCCAGCTTCCCTGAAATGCCATTTCCTGTGGGAAAGAAAGCTGGGGCCATCTTAACATATGTTCCTCTGAAGTTAGGTCCTGATCCACTGAAAGTCATTTTGTTCAATTCCCAT
This sequence comes from Antilocapra americana, assembly GCA_007570785.1. Lineage (NCBI taxonomy): Eukaryota > Metazoa > Chordata > Mammalia > Artiodactyla > Antilocapridae > Antilocapra > Antilocapra americana. The sequence continues at coordinate 12,644,122 of ML661897.1, forward strand.
TTCACAGGCTCCCCGTTTTCTGTGAATGGAAACTTCATGTATTTTTTTTATCTCTGGCTAGAAAACTTCCAAGTCCCAAATAAGGACCTTTAGTGAAAACTCAAGAGATTTTAGCTTCAAATCCAGAAACATTTGAGTTAGCCAATGTGATAACCGCACTTTGTCCCAGAATGTTGAATGTCACAGGCTTCAGAATTCATCTGCAAATGGTATGTAATTAGGTCAGTAGAGGAGTGGAAATGCTGGTTAATTGCTTCAATCTTTTTCCTTTTCGTTCCTCTAAATGCATTTCAATTGACTATTAACTGCAGTGTTTTTGTTCCCAGAAACAGTGAGTGTCTCAGAGGTTCCCATGGGGTACCCTGTGTTTGGGAGTGTGCAGAAGTTCTGGGGGCACCCTGCAATTGGGGGTAAGCGGAGGATCTGAAGGGGCACCATGTATTTGGAGGGCACCCTGTGATGGCTAAGATGGTAAGGAATCCTCCTGCAATGCAGGAGACTTGCTTTAGTCCCTGGGTGGGGAAGATCTCCTGGAGAAGGGAACGGCAGCCCACTCTAGTATTCCTGCCTGGGGAATCCCATGGACAGAGGAGCCTGGCAAGACACAGTCCATGGGGTTGCAAAGAGTTGAACACGAGCAACTAACATGTCCACACTTCCACAGTGTTTGTGCAGAGCTGCAGGAACTTAGAAACTCCTCCTTCCTGTCACCCAGGCAGGACTGCTTTTCCTACAAAAAGGATTGTTACTAGTGTGGGTTTTAACTATCAGCAAATACGAGGAATTTGTACCTCAAGCTTTCTCTGGAAGTGTGTCATTCCCAGTATGGGTGTGGAGCTGCTGTATCTGTTTACAGCTCTCTCTCCTTCACTGGTTCCTCGGAAATCACCAGGGTCACTCTGGCATCCACCACTCAAGGTTACAGAAGGGTTTGTCTCAGTGCTGCTTTACACTGAAAAGCACAGCTAGCTGCTTCCAGACACAGGCTCGTGTTAGCAGTACATCGCATTAATTCCTTGTAGTGCTTTAAATTTCTAAGTGAGGCAGGCTCTCTGCCTGAATGCGTGCCTTGCTCAAGCCTCCAGTTTATCGCCCCGATGGCCATTCTCTCCTCCTCCTTAATAACAAGAGCTCCAGTTTAGCTGGGATGGTTATGGCAGTCAGTACCACGTGTCCCTGCTCCTATAGCCATGCTCCTACATCCCCCTCCTTGAGATGTGGCCCCGAGCACTGTGTGGACTCTGGAAGCATCATGTGCTTCCCTGGGAAGCACCCTGAAAAGTGGATATACAGAGACTTCACTGGGAGGTGTCATCCCAGAGCAGTGGGGGTCAGGAAAAGGGACTCTGCCAAGAGAGACAGAGATGCCTCAGTGAGCTGTTCAAAGCTTCCCAGAGAATCGTGCCAATTTACTCCATCATCCAGAACTCCTCTCCAACATAACAGTTCATCTGGGTGAGAGAGGGAGGGAGACCAGTGTATATGCCAGCATCTTATCTCAAACCTCTTGTTTTTCAAATTTTAAACTGTAGGGTATGACCTCCCCACTTTTCCTGCTTGTATCACTTCTGAGATAGCCTTGGGGAAGGCCAGGTCCCACCCCCGAAGATGTGGGGCTTCATCTGAGCCCAGAAGTGAGGGGAAGTGTCAGAGCCTTCATGGGTACCAGAGTTGCTATCATGCTGTTTGGTGGGAGCAATAGAGTCTGTGATGCAGCCTGCCTTCACCCCAGAGATGCTTAGACAGCCAGTCTAAGAGAGGAGGTGACAAAGAAGCAGCCAAGCCCTAGCAACCTAGGGAAGGACAAAAACTGGGTTTACTACATGTCCTTAAAAGGAGTTGGTGTGTATTGGAATGCAGATGTGATGGCTGGAGCTCTGGTAGCCATTTGGAAGCTCAAGGAAGAGGCAAAATGCTTATAATGATTGTGTGTAATCTAGAACAAAGCTCATGTTCCTGATAGTATTTTGAATTTACCATGCTAGTTAACCAAACTGGTGACCTATACACTTCTTTTACAGGTCTTGTTATCTTCTACAAAAGAAAGAAACAGACTTCTATTTTGTTAAAGCGAATGGGCTTCCCTGTTGGCACAGATGGTAAAGAATCTGCCTGCAATGCCAGAGACCTGGGTTTGATCCCTAGGTCGGGAAGATCATTGGTGAAGGGGATGACTATCCTCTCCAGTATTCTTGCCTGGAGAATTCCATGGACAGAGGATCCTACAGGCTACAGTCCATGCGTTCACAAAGAATTGGACATGACAGAGAGACTAACATTTCTTTGGATTTAAAGGCAAAGCATTTCAACTACTATAGCACATGATAACAGTTTGTTGGATGAATGAATAAATACCCTGGTTGATTAATGCTTGTCATACATCCAAAATAGTAGGTTTATTGCAGTATATTTGACACTAACTAGTGTTTGTCCTCTGCACCTTTGTGAATCCTGCCTGTCCGTAAGGCCGGGAAAAGTCCTGACCCAGCAAATGTCAATGGTCCTTGCATTAAAGCACTTTCATTTCTTTCTGTTTCCACGTTTCCCTACACTTTCTTTTCTTAAATATGAACCCAACACCTCCACCTACATCCACTCAGCAAATTCTTCCCCTTTGTCGAAAATTCCCTATAAATGTCACCTCCTTGTGAAGCCTTCCAGCACCCTCCTGGGCAGGGAGCGCTCACCCATGTTCCTCCAGCACTCATAGCACTCATAGTTCCTGCCTTTGCTTCCCTGCCTGGCTCCCTGAAGTTTCTATATCATCCTTTCTCTCTCCTCACACCTTCCCCCTTCCTTTCCCCTCCCACTCTTTACTGAAGACATGACTTACATCTTCCACAGAGAAAGTACCAGCTTCCGGATATGAACCCGCTCCCCTCCACATCAGTTAGCCTCCATGTGCAGCCGTGGGCACTGCCCTATTTTCTGGCGATGTGTCAGCCTCCCACAGGGTGAAGATAGCCTTCACCACTGGGTGAGCCATCAGGACTCCCACAGGAAGCTAGAGTCTCCTTTATCCCCCATACTCATCAGCTCTCCTTGAATTTGTTGTAGCAATTTCCCCTCTTCTTTTGCACCATCAATTCTTCTATCTACAGAATCATTCTCATTAGCATTTATACATGCTGTAATGAATCTCTATCCACTCCTTCCAGCTGTTGCCTCATTTCTCTGCTCTTCTTTACAGCAAAACTCCTTGAATAATTTTCTGTTTTCATTTCTTTCCCTTTTCTCCTTTGAGTCCATTTCAGTCCAATTTTTCTCCCCTCCAAGATCACCATTGACCTTGAAAAAGCTAAATCCAGTGGTCAGTCCTGGCTCTAGATATCCATCACTACATGACAAAGGTACCCCTAGCCCCCCAATTTAAATAACAATATATTGAGATGAATCATGATTTTGTTGGTTGACTGGGCCCTGCTGGATGGTTCTAGCTGAGCTTCTCATGTGGTTGCTGTCACATGGTTTCTGGGGCTGGAGCCACCTGAAGGCAAGACTGGGCTGTGCATCAAAGATAGTGTGTTCACCCAACCAGCAGTTGGTGTTGTCTGTGGGCTGGCAGCTTGGCATGACCTTAACTACAGAACCTGCCCATAGCCTCTCCATGTGGCTTGGACTTCTCATTGAGTGATGTTGGGTTCCAAGAGAGAGCATTTCAAAGGTGAGCATTCAGGAGACAAAAAGCAGAAACTACCAGGTCACTTATGTCTCCATCTCTAGCAGGTGTGGGCTCCTTCTTCTGGATTGTGATGGTTAAAGTGTCATGGACTCAACAGGAAGATTGAGAAATGGTTTGCCTCGGTCAAGGGAGTGACAAAGTCACATTGCAGAACAGCCTTTGGCACAGGGAGTCCCTCCTTCTCCCTTGAAACATGGTCTTCAGTGTCTTCCTGGAGGTACTTTTGGCATCTCCCATCTCACTAGCTGCTTATTCTCAGCACCTTTCCTGGATCTGTCCACTTCCACACCTTAGCACTTCCCAGGGCATCATCCTTGCCCTTTGTTTGTCCAACCCTTTTCTTGATCATCTATCTAATACCATGACTTAGAGTGGCGTGAGCCTAGGGTTATAGTTGCCGTGAGGTGATGCTATGGTGGATATACCCGTAACTAACTCTTTGTGGTTCATATGGATGCGGCTCCTTCCCTGAAGGATTTCAGAGGAGTCTGTACCCCAGGATTGTCTCTCTAAAGTTAAAGAACAGTGGAATGACCCCATGGCAGGTCTCCCTGCTGTGCCCAAACATGAGCTCTACATTGTACTTGCCTGAGAGAGTGGTACCCCCAGCCTCCTGATTTTACAGTTATCAGTGGAACATGTGGGGCATTTATGTGTCCCTTCTAGACCAGGAAGTACTTAGTTACTGGTGCTTGTCTTTCTTCCTTTCCTGACTCCCTGACTGAGGAAGAGTATATTGATACGACACACTGTAGGTGGCTCAGAATGCCAATCCAATAGACAAAGGAATAACTGGTTCCCTGTTAGACTTGAGATGACTGCAATATGAACACTGGCTGTGCTAAACCACTGAGACATAAGCTTGGCCATTATCACAGTGTAATTGGCCTGTTATGATGTATGAGCCCCTAATAGAGCTTTCCAGAAAAATAGGGGGTATTTCTTTTTTCTCCCCCTCCATCTAAGTAGATAAAAACCTTCCCACACTCCCGGACCTCCAGCTGCTCAAGTTTAAAACAACAGAAAATGAAGATCCTGAGATCCTAAACATTCTGGATGTGACCTCTAAAGCATTAAAGATTCACAAACATTTGATCTCTGTCTGCAGGTGTCTATCACATATCCGACACTTGTCTCACCTACGAACATGATGATGGAGGTCCAAAGCAGAGTACAGCCCTGTCAGTCGCTGAGATAAGACGAACACAAGCAAAGTCATCACATACACAGTTAGGGAGGAGCTGCAGGCAATCAGATCCTAACATTTGTTGAATACAGATCCATGGGTTGGGTATGTGAATATAAATGAGACATTGTCTGCTTTCTAGAAGTCGCTGATACAATGGGGCCTGTGATATGGTCGGTCATTCACTCAGCAAGTTTTTACTGACAGTCTGCTGTGTTCTGGCTTCGTTCCGGGCACGTGGGATATAGCAGGCAACAGAATCAACTGAATGAAGTCTGTGTCCTGAAGCTCTCACTTCCTGGGTGGGATATGGGAGAGTCAACATATCCTGGCATATGGTGATAAGAGCCATGAGGAAGAGCGACAAAAGGGGGAGGGGGATCAGTGTATGGTCAGAGATGCCTCATGAAAGGAGATATTTGGATAGACACCATAAGTAACATGAGTGGGACAGCCAGATGGGTCTCTAGGAAGAGAGTGTTCCAGGCAGAGACTTGAAAATGCAAAGGCCTTGAGATGGAAACTTCTTGGAATGTTGGAGAAACAGCAGAGGTTCTCTGGGACTCTGGAGCATGATAGGTGGAGTGGCAGGAGGCAGGAAGAGGCTGGGGGTCCCTGTTTGGACTTAGGTTTACAGCCCAGCCTGTGAACATTGCACCATGGATGCCCTGACACTTGCCTGACCCTGTGGGCACAGGAGGCCGACTGAAGGTTGCATTCCAAAGGAAAAGAATTGAGTGTTTCTTTAAAAATGTTTGTAATACAAACATCAGTAAAATACTGGGGAAAAAAATGGAGAAAAAGCCTCATCTCTTTGTGAATGGTTTAAGAGTCACATAGGTTTATTTCATGTCCTCAAATATTTAAACAGAGTTTAGAGATTCAAATGAAATTTTTTTTTTTTTTGTCTCCTTAAAGCATCCAGGATCTCCTAGTTCCTGCTCCACATGGGTTGAGCTGTTCTCTTGAAATGTTTTTTCATCTCTGACTTCCTGGAATGGGTTTGCTTAAGGAAATCAGTTTTGAGAGTTTGCCTTTAGTCCTGGCATGCTCGTGGGAACCTTGTTACAGAAGTCAGCATATCCTATGAGCACCCGAACTTCAGGGCTCTTTTCTGGCCCCTGAGACTGCTGGCCTGTTCACGTGACCCCTGGCAAGAGGGGCATTCCCTTTACTGCTTGAAGGGTGAGCACCCATGGCTCAATTCTAGTCCCTTGGGAAGACAGAGACAGGAATCCAAGGTTTCAGAGCAAAATAATGATTTGAAAAAGATGCTTTCATCGGAAGTCAGTTCCCAGTTACTGAGGATTTTGTTGTTGCTCTCCATTTTAAATTGGATTTTCATTTGAGGATGTGGTATTTAAAAGTAAATCATCATCCATGTAGGTTTCAATGGAAGCTCTCTGTTTCCTTGTAGAGAAATTAAATCAGACAAAGAAATAAAGGGAGGAGCAGATGGGCCCGTTTTCCAATTTGGGCTCAGGTGGGTCTCAAGGAGAAGTACAAGGGCAATTCAAAAGAATCTAAAATGTCATTTTCAGAGAATGCTCCGATTGGTGTCCATGGAAAGAGCTGTCTTTCGTTTGTCATCACATTCCTGTGATGAAATGAACTCACTACTGGCTGTAGTTCATTTGACTTGGGTTAAGGAAAGGTAGTGAGGGCATCTCATGTGGTATAATAAACTGAATTATGTGCCCCTCAAACTCATCTGGGCATCCCTGGTGGCTCAGCAGTAAAGAATCTGCTTGTAATGCTGAAGCTGCAGGAGATGCAGGCTCGATCCCTGGATCAGAAAGATCCCCTGGAGGAAGGCATGGTAACCCACTCCAGTAGTCTTGCCTGCAGAATCCCATGGACAGAGGACCCTGGCAGGATACAGTCCATGGGTCTGTAAACCAGAAACAGGGCTCACACTGGATCTGCTGGTACCTTGATCTCAGACTTCCAGCTTCCAGAATTGTGAGAAGTAAGGTTAAATTGTCTTACCCTGTGGCATTTCTTGAGGCTGCCAGAGTTGACTAAGACATGAAATCAAAGGTTAATGCAAGACCAACTGGATAAAGGGGTGAGGGGCAGTGAGGCTGTTTATCAGCTCCCACTGACCACAGACACTGGGCTCTCATCCACATGATGCAGACCATGGCTAGTGCGCCAGCCCTGGCTGAGCAGGCCGGGACTCTGTGGGCTGTCACCCTCTTGAGCAGGTGCTGGATGTTCTCTCTGTCATTAAGGCTTTTGTCCTACTCAAGAAGCATTTCTTCCAATCACTTTCCACTTACTCACTCACTACATCACCTGTGAGTCCATTCAGACCAATGCATTTGTTCAGTGCCAACTTGTGATCACCATAGGGGCCAAGCCTTGTTATGGGCATGTGCTAAACTCTCACTGAGGATGCAGTCAGTTGTTGGTGTGGCATGGGGAGTGGATGACAAAAAACACTTTAGGGATCATAGCTCAACTATTTGACAAATAACACAAAAGGTCACACATACATCAGTCAGAATATTGGCATCATAAGTGATAGTTTTTATTTTCTTGGGCTCCAAAATCACTGTGGATAGTGATTGCAACCATGAAATTAAAAGACACTTGCTCCTTGGAAGAAAAGTTATGACAAACCTAGATAGTGCATTAAAAAGCAGAGACATCACTTTACCAACAAAGGTCAAAACTATGGTTTTTCCAGCAGTCATATATGGATGTGAGAGTTGGACCATAAATAAGGCTGAGTGCTGAAGAACTGATGCTTTCAAATTGTGGTGCTGGAGAAGACTCTTGAGAGTCCCTTGGACTGCAAGGAGGTCAAACCAGTCAATCCTAAGTAAAATCAACCCTCAACATTCACTGGAAGGATTGATGCTAATGCTCCAGTACTTTAGCCACCTGATGCGAAGAGCTGATTCATTGGAAAATACCCTGATGCTGGAAAAGATGAAAGGCAAAAGGAGAAGGGGTCAGTAGGGGGTGAGTTGGTTAGATAGCATAACTGGCTCCATGGGCACAAGGCTGAGCAAACTCCAGGAGAAGGTGAAGGGCAGGGAAGATTGCTGTGCTGCAGTCCATGGGCTCAAAGAGTTGGATACAACTTAAGGACTGAACAACAATGACAAATAACAAGTCTAAGTAATAAATGAGGCAAGAGATGCTGGTCCAGACAGCCAGGAAATGGACTCACTCACCTGTGACCAGGCCTCACTGGGCACCGGCTGTCCACCCAGTGCTTGTGAAGGGGACACAGATCAGATCATTGCTCTCTGCCAATAGGGCTCCTAACACGAAGTATTCCTAGATTCTCTCCCAGTAAAATTCCTCACCCTCCCTTTGAAGGTGTGAGTCAGGAGAGATGGAGAGTCGCCAAGAGTGTCAGCCTGGGTGCAACTCCCTTCCCGTGGGAGGAAGCTTCAGGAAAAGGAAACAGCACCAGTTTCCTTGCACAGTCTAATTAAGGACACAGAAGGGAAACAAGTGAAAGAGCGAATCAATCAAGGCAATTACACCTAGTGATAAGCAGTGTGAAGTAAGCAAACAGTACACAGGGGAGGAGGAGAGTCATCGGAGAGCTTGTGCTTCACCAGGGGAGTCCAGGAGACATTGAGGCTGATGGCTCAGGACCCATCATTGAAAAAGAAAGGTGTTGAGAGGCAGGGAACAACACATGCAGAGCCTTGCAGTGTGGCAGAGTGGGGCATGTGCTGGAAACAGAAAGCCAGCCAAGATCATAGCCGAGTGAAGGAGGGAAGAGTGGAGGAGAGGCTGGCGAGATGGAGCTGGCTCATCCCACATGGAACTGGGGGAGAAGAGGCCAGGAGGGAGGGAGCTGGGGGAGGCCAGTCAGGGTGCTGTCACATGGTCTGGGCAGGGCAGTGGAGTTTGCATTTTGGCAATGGGATTGGAGAGCTGGGGTAGGTCTGAGCCATGGTTTGAAGGTAGAGTTGGCTGCTTCACTGATGGACTTTGCATATGGAAAAGGGACAGGTAAGAACCAGGGAAATCCTGGCATTGGAGTGGTACACATTTGACTGTTGGTGAAGATTCTTGTGAACAATGGCCAGAGCATCTCAAAGATCACAACAGATGTGCATAAAAGTTCCTTGAATAATGATTTCAGGGGCTTCCCTTGAACTTCAGAGAACTCAAAACTGAGGGATTTAATTAAAACATTTGTTGGAATGGAAGCTAGTGGGGAGATGCGGGAAGAGGGTCACATTGAAGGGCAAAAGGTGAACGATATTGATTCATCTTTTTGGTGTCTCCCCTCATTGCTCCCAAGGATCCAGGCATTGATCCATGTCTCAGAGCCATTATAAAATATTAATAGATACACACTTTTTTTTTCCATTTTACTTTTCTGGAAATATCTATTTTAAGGAGAGCTTGAGAGGCTTCCAAGTCCAAGGAAATCTAGTCATTCCTTAATCCACTGAGCAGGTGCCTTCCAAGCAGCTGCAGAGAAAGAGTGTTTCCACAGTGCCTGCCAGCCAGCTCAGCTGTTGTCCAGGAGACGGGTGCTCCATGGACCTACTCAAGCCTTTTCCAATCTCTTCCTTGCTCTTAACTCTGCATGTGGAATGTCAAATTGTCAGGAGATTAAAGTGCTCACTTTTACCTCTAGCTGGAGTTCCTGAAGGAACTATTTTAAGGAAATAGTGATTTCCCCAACAATTGTGCAGATTGATCCAAATCACCATTTTACTTGGTATTTATTTAGTACAGTTGGCTGAATAATGGCTCCCCAAAGATGTTCACATTCCTAATGCCCAGAGCCTGCTGTTGTGTTACATTACACAGCAAAAGCTCCTTTGAAGATGGAATTAACTCAAGAACCTAGAAATTGAGAGATTATCCTGGAATATCCAGGTGAATCCAATGTCGTCACCAGGTTTCTTATCAGAGAGAAACAGGAGGGTCAGAGGTAGATCTGGAGAGAAAAGTTTAAGGATGGAAGCAGAGGCTGGAGCAATGTGATTTAATGATGGAGGAAGGGACATGAGCCAATGAAAGCAAGAACCTCTGAAGTTAGGAAAGGCAAGGAAACAGGTATTCCCCTGTAGCTTTCAGAAGGAAGGCAGGCTGATTTGCACCTTGAGACTAACCCAGAGAAATGGACTTAGGGTTTTGGACCTCCAGAATAATACATTCATGTTGTTTAAAGTCACATAGCTTATGATAATTTGTTACAGCAGCAAGAGGAACCTAAGATGCCTAGCGCATCAGTTCTGCAATCCTCTAATTGCATGGGTTGAACATTTAACTATGTGTTCTCATAGAATTCACCACTCTATGCCATCCTATACCCCTGTCCTTAGTTCCTCTATGCTGATTCTGATACTTGGCCAGATTAAGTATTTATATCCTTTCCCCAGTAGAAAGAGAGGATATTAGCTGATTTCCATTGTTTGGAATGAGCATGAAATTAGAATCCAAAGTCACCTGACTACTTGGATATCTGCATGGTGGTCATAAAGTCTGGAAACAATGATGAAGTTATTTTTTATTATTTAAGTCATAATATTTATTAATACTTTATTATTTTCTTATCTTGATAGAGATCTTCTAATTTTAAAATTTGGAAGATTGGTAATGTGAATATTTCAAAGCTCTTTTTGTGGGCTAATATATTTAGTTTTAAGCAAATAAAAAATCGAATCTGGAAAACCATAATTGGTAAGTTTGACATTTGTCCATGGCACAAACAGATGATTTTGAACGATTTTTGGGGGGTGAAGGAAGGAAGTGATAGTCACTGGATGCAACTGTTAGTTTATTTGGAATAAGCAAGACCAAGTTCACCTCTTTTTGGTTTGTTTGTATTTTCATTTGTTTAAACAAACCATTTCATTCACAGTAAAAAAAAAAACTATGTTGGTTAATATTGCTTTAATGGCTTGTTTTACATATAAAAGATTATATTAACTTTATTTTAACTGTAAAGTTATTCATTCAACCTTTTTTTTAGGATGACTTAATAGATGTAGGGGTCCCAGGTAGCACTAGTGGTAAAGAATTGACCTGTCAATACAGGTGATGCAGGAGACATGGGTTCCATCCCTGGGTTGGGAAGATTCCCTGCAGCAGGAAATGGTAATCCCCTCCAGTATTTTTGCCTGGAAAATCCCATGGACAGAGAAGCCTGACAGGCTACAGTTCATGGGGTCACAAAGAGTTGGACATGACTGAGAATGCACACACATACACACATAGATGTAGAATTGCTATTCAAAAGTATATGCATGTTTAAAAATATATGCCCATTTAAAATCTTAATAAATACTTTTACTAAGATCATGGCATCTGATTCCATCATTTCATGGCAAAGAGATGGAGAAAAAGTGGAAACGGTGGCAGATTTTATTTTCTTGGGCTCTGAAATCACTTTGGATGGTGACTGCAGCCATGAAATTAAAAGACGCTTGCTCCTTGGAAGAAAAGCTATGACCAATCAACATAGCATATTAAAAAACAGAGATATCACTTTGTTGACAAACTTCCATATAGTCAAAGCTATGGTTTTTCCAGTAGTCATGTACAGATGTGAAAGTTGGACTGTAAAGAAAGCTGAGTGCCAAAGAATGAATGCTTTTGAATTGTGGTGCTAGAGAAGATTCCTGAAACTCCACTGTACTGCAAAGATATCAAACCAGTCAATCTTAAAGAAAATCAACCCTGAATATTTGTTGGAAGGGGACTGATGCTGAAGTTGAACCTGCAATACTTTGGTCTTCTGATGCTAAGAGTTGATTCACTGGAAAAGACCCTGATGCTAAGAAATATTGAGGGCAGGAGGAGAAGGGGGCAACAGAGGATGAGATGGTTGGATGGTATCACTGACTTGATGGACATGAGTTTGAGCAAACTCAGGCAAATAGTGAAAGACAGGGAAGCCTGGCAGGCTGCAGTCCATGGGGATGCAAAGATTTGGACATGATTTAGCAACTGAACAACAATGTATGTCTGAGGATGTATGAGTGTATATGAGTGCATGTGAATGTGTGTGTTTATTTATTTATTTATTTATTTTTTTGGTTTTGGCCAAACTTTTTATTTAGTATTCTGTAGTTGCTTAACACACACTTAAATGGTCTTATTGGGGAAGGGGAAAGGGGAGGTTCTTGTAGATTTCCAAGGAAATGTCAGAAAGGCAAAATATGGCCAGCATTATCCATTTGCTTTTTTCTGGGTTTACTGGGCGAATAGCACTTTCCTTACATATATGCATCTGATCTCAGGTTTTTCATACTGAGAACATTTGAGATTTCAGTTTGAAGACACTCTGAAATCCTAAGAGTAGCATACCCCGACCACCCTCTAATAGCTAGCTTGTTTATATAGGCAGGAGGATTCATCTCTCCATTTTAGATGCCTAGATATTTTGTGTAAGATAAATTGCTTGCCTCATCATTTACTGGGGAAAATCCTATAGGAAGTGGCCTTTAGGGACACTTTCACTTGGAAGATTACACCACTAGTACACATGTCAAGTCTTAACACACTTAACATTTGCTTGTTGAAAGCAATGTCATAAAATCAAAGATTAAATATGTTTTACTCTTTCCTCACAAGAACATAAAAAATTATGGAAGGGGAACTTAACAGGAAATTTAAAAAAAAGTAACACAATCTTTCCTTTTAGTAGTCCTTGGGTAGTTATGATAGAACAGGTTCCACTTTTGTTTCTTTCTTTGAACAGGGATTTTGGTCCAAAGTTGTTTGTTTTTAATATCTGCTTCTGCCTCCCCCTCTATCAGATCGGCTTCCTCCACGGCCACCACCTCTTGGTGCTCCGTGGCTTGAACTGCTGTAGGAATCTCGTGGAGGAGGGTACCCCCTTTCCATAGAAGGGGGAAGCCCTCTTTCTTGTCTGCCAACCCGATCACGACCACTTGAGTAGAGATCACTTCGGCTGCTTGAGTAACTGTCTCGACTTCCACCATATCCATCCCGTGAGCTGCTGTAATCATCATAGCGACTGCTTCCACCATAAGATGGCGGGGGCCCTCGTGTAGGTGGAGCACTATGTGAGTTACCATAACTGTCATATGAATCTCTGTAGGAACCTCCACTTGGATGATCTGAATAGTCACGATCACGACCACAGCCATCTCTATCACTGTAGCCTCTTGATGGATAGTCATCACGTGAACTGGAATGACCGTAATCACGGTAAGTATAATCTCTTGGTGGTGGTGCATAATCTCTTGTATCACGAGAACTTGGGTAATCTCTGCTTGAATAGCTGTCTTTAGTAGAATATCCATCATCTCTTGGGGACAAATAAACATCTCTACGAGAGGGCAAGGGCTCCCTTAGATGTGGACCTCCATAACTATCTCTTCCACGTGATACAGGAGCTCTTCCTCCCATTCCACTGCTGCTTCGAACTGGTCCTGAAGGGGCAGATCTTTTAGGAGGAGGACCCCCACTTCGTGGTGGTGGTCCTCTTTTTACTGGAAGTGGTCCCCTGGAAGAACTCATGTTAAAATTCATGGAATAGCCACCATCATCCATGTGCCCTCCATGGGATGGAGGACCCCTGGTTCCTCCACTTCCTCCTCTTCCTCCTCGAAGGCCTCTTGGAGGGCCTCTGCTTCTTGGAGGTGGAGGTGGTCCACGTCTACCACTTTCGAATGATGGTTTAGTGGCTTGTTCCACTTTGATGGCTTTTCCATCTAAGGACTTTCCATTCATGTCTCTGGCTGCATCCTTAGCATCTGCTGGGCTTTCAAAGGTGACAAAAGCAAATCCTCTAGATTTGTTGGTTTCACAATCTTTCATCAAGAGAACTTCCACTATTCGTCCATATTTGCCAAATACTGCTTCAAGGGCTTTCTCATTTGTTTCTGTATTGAGGCCACCAATAAAGAGCTTTCCTGGGCGATCTGCCTCAACCATTTCCCCCCCCCCAGGTTAAAATTGGAGAGGTGACGATGGTCTCAAGCTCCTAGGAGCTCGCCAACAGCGGCTTCCTAGCAGCTCCGCACGCGGGAGGGTGACCGATCCTGAGAACGGAAGCTATAAGGCGCTCGCACTACTGCACAACGAGGAATGTGTGTGTTTAAAATGTACTGGTTGGCTGTCACTTTCACCCTAAGGGTATTCCTTCTATGACAGTTGAGATCCTTTGTCTCTTGGCCATGGCTGGTCTTCAACCACTGGGCCCTGACTCAGGACATTGAGTGCTCAGTTGCTCAGTTGTGTCTGACTCTTTGTGACCCATGGACTGTTGCCCACCAGGCTCCTCTGTCTGTGGGATTCTCCAGATGACAATACTGAAGTGGGTTGCCATGCCCTCCTCCGGGGATCTTCTGACCCAGGGATTGAACCTATGTCTCTTATTTCTCCTGCAATGGCAGGCAGATTCTTTTACCACCAGCAGCCATGTGGGAAGCCCAAAGGAAGAAATTATATTGTGGGATGCATGACCCAGTGGACAGGAGGGAAAATTCAGAGGTCAGTGTGAACTATTTGCTTTCTCTGTTTCTCAGGCTGTTTTTATACCTTTTCATTAGAAGGCTTCCCTCCTTGCATCTGCACTCATCCGGCTCCCCTAGTGGTTCTGGATGGTCACCTCTGGGCTCTGCACCCATCCAGACCTGCTTGCTTGGCCCTCCTCTTCAAGAGGCTTGGTTCTGTTCCTTTCCTGCCCCCCCCCTCCGGCGCCACCCCGCCACATCCCCCACTCAAAGTGCTTCCATTGCAGATGACAGATGCCCTCCTGGAGGACCAGGTGGCTGCACTGTGAAATCATAAGTCGTTACAATCTAAGCAATTAGGGTTTTCCATAGGACCACATGCTAATTGAGGTTAGAAACAATGTGTGTCTCATTTGCTGCTGTACCCTTAGAGGACAGCCCAATTCCTTTCTATCCTTATATCCTTGATCGTCAATGAATACCTGTTGAATGAATACAATATTATAAGTGCTGAGAAATATGACTTTTCTCTATGCAAAGTGTTTTGAATAGAGGGTCTCCATAAAATTGAGGACAAGATGTGTGCATATGTAATATATATATGTGTATAGGTATTGATACATTGAGGGCTTCCCTGGTGGCTCAGATGGTAAAGAATCTACCTGCAGTGCAGGAGACCTGGGTTTGATCCCTGAATTGGGAAGATCCCCTGGAGAAGGGCATGGCAACCCACTCCAGTATTCTTGCCTGAAGAATTTCCATGGACAGAGGAGCCTGGTGGACTACAGTCCATGGCGACACAGAGAGTCGGACACAAGTGAGTGACTAAGCACATATACACACACACTGACACACTGAATATGCAGTGATATATTGAGTATGCAAACAGACAATGGCCAGATGGCATCTGGCAACAGAATTCTGACTCAGAATTTCCCTAGTAACCAGTCCAGGACTGTCAAAACTTAGTTGATGACCACTTACTTCCCTTTTTCTTGTCGTGTTTCCAACACTGGACCAACCAGAGAAAATAAAATGTGCTCCCTAACCAATCAGATGCCTCCTCGCTGGCCCATCTCCCACTTCCCCAGGTCCACACACCTCCACGCAGTACACTTAACACTTTCTCTTCTTGTTCTCTATGAAAGCTTGAGTCTCTGGTAAAGGAGAGGAATGGTGGTCGATTCCCTGGCTACAGCAAGCTTTGAATAATTGCATTTGGTCCTTCTCATTTGGGTGGACTTCATTTATTTTACACACACAGACACGTACATTTTGGGCATTGGTTTTAATGGTAACTTACAAGGGTTAATAGAGGCATATCAAGAATGACCTATACATCTGCGTTCCTTTTGCTGTCTCGCATGCTGGGTTCTCGTTACCGTCTTTCTAGATTCCATATATATGCGTTAGTATACTGTATTGTTGTTTTTCCTTCTGGCTTATTTCACTCTGGATAACAGGCTCCAGTTCCATCCACCTGAGTAGAACTGAGTCAAATGATTTTTTTTTTAATGCTGAGTAATATTCCATTGTGTATATGTACCACAGCTTTCTTATCCATTCGTCAGTTGATGGGCATCTAGGTTGCTTCCATGTCCTGGCTATTGTAAACAATGCAGCGATGAACATTGGGGTACACGTGGCTCTTTCAATTCTGGTTTCTTCAGTGTGTATGCCCACCAGTGGGATTGCTGGGTCATATGGCAGGACTATTTGCAGTTTTTTAAGGAACCTCCACACTGTTTCAACAATACAGTATACTAATGCATATATATGGAATCTAGAAAGACGGTAAGGAGAACCCAGCATGCGAGACAGCAAAAGGAATGCAGATGTATAGCACAGACTCTTGGACTCTGTGGATGAGGGCAAGGGTGGGATGATATGGGAGAATGGCATTGAAACATGTTAATTATCATATGTGTAATCAATCGCCAGCCCAGGATTGATGCTCAGGGCTGGTGCATCGAGATTTCCCGGGGGGAGAGAGGAGGGAGGGAGGAGGGAGGGGGGTTCTGGAGGGAGAGCATATGTAAACCCATGGCGATATCATGTCATTGTATGGCAAAACTAATAATAAATAAATAAATAAATAAATAATTTATTTGAATCAGTTCTACTCAGGTGGACGGAACTGGAGCCCATTATCCAGAGTGAAGTAAGCCAGCAGGAAAAACAACAATACAGTATACTAACGCATATATATGGAATTTAGAAAGACAGTAACGAGAACCCAGCATGTGAGACAGCAAAAGGAAGGCAGATGTATAGAACAGACTCGTGGACTCTGTGAATGAGGGCAAGGGTGGGATGATATGGGAGAATGGCATTGAAACATATTAATTATCATATGTGTAATCAATCTCCAGCCCAGGATTGATGCTCGGGGCTGGTGCATCGAGATTTCCTGAGGGGAGGGAGGAGGGAGGGGGGTTCTGGAGGGGGAGCATATGTAAACCCATGGCAATATCATGTCATTGTATGGCAAAACTAAAAAAAAAAGAAAGAATGACCTAGATGTCCATCACACAGACATGCACTGTGACTTCTTTATTTGCATTTGCATGTTGACTCATGGCATTTGTCCCACTAAATAAAGGCCAAAGGCCAGGGACATGAATAGTTGACAAGAATTTAGCAAGAAGAGTGGTGGGCAATGGATCCTGCACATGGCAGATGCTGAGGTGGGAATAACTAGATCAGAGGCCACTGTCCAAGGGTTGAAGCTGGGCCTACTTCCCCATCTCTGGCAGGTGGTCAAGGTAGAGGAAATTTAAGATGGGCAAGGCTGGGTCCCTAAACCACTGTATGGTGGAGGTCTACATGCCCATTGAAACAATCATTTTTGATTTTGAGAACAAACCAGTCAATCCTAAAGGAAATCAACCCTGAAAATTCACTGGAAAGACTGAGGCTGAAGCCGAAACTCCAATACTTTGGTCATCTGAAGTGAACAGTCAACTCATTGGAAAGGACCCTGATGCTGGGAAAGATTGGGGGCAAGAGAAGTGGGTGACAGAGGATGATATGGTTGGATGGTTGGATGCCATCACTGAGTTAATGGACATGAACTTGGGCAAACTGAGTGATGGTGAGGGACAGGGGAGTCTGGCATGCTTCAGTCCATAGGGTTACAACAAGTCAGACACAATTTTGTGACTGGACAATGACAAAGTAAACTTTAATTGCATCTGACTAAGCCATGAGATTCTGGGGCTTGTTACAGAAATTTGCATTGCCTAAATGAATGTGTGTGTGGTTGGTTGCTTAGTCAGGTCTGACTCTTTGCAACCCTATGGACTGTAGCCCTCCAGGCTCCTCTGTCCATAGAATTTTCCAGGTAAGAATACAGGAGTGGATTGTCATTTCATTTTCCAGGGAATCTTCCTGACCCAAGGATCAACCGACATCTCTTGCATCTCCTGCATTAGCAGGAGGATTCTTTACAACTGTGCCAACTGGGAAGCCCCACCTACATGACTGCCTTCCCCCAAACACAAAGAAATGAAGACACACAGCAGCAGAGAGCACCAAGGGCTACATAGACCTCAGCGAGCTGGGGAGTGGCTAGCCTTGTGGGTGTTACTGTCACCTCTTCTAGGAGGCAGCCTGAAGCTGACACAAGTTTGAGGGGAGACTTCCAGGTAGAGACTTGGGCTGGAATAAGGGTTCGAGGTCTGAGGTGCCTAGAGAGTTTGAGAAGTAGAAAGAGGCCAGGGTTGTGCTGCATCAGCCAAAGTGGGCAGAGCAGTACCTAATGATGATGGAGTAGTTGGCAGTGGTCAGATTATGGGGGCTGGGTAGAACAAGAAGAGAGTGGATTTTATTCCAAGTGCATAATGGGACTCTTACAGCCTGCTGTAGGGCAGTGTTCTTTTTATTTTTCAGGAAAAGAAAAAAAAATTTTTTTTGGTAGTGTCCTTATGACAGTAATTACTGCACCTTTTCAGGAAAAGGGTTATCCATTTAATAAACATTTACTGCCTGCCTACTCAAATGGCTAAACAATGCATTCATTTACTTCTGATTCAGACAGAATGCTGAAGTATTGAATGCTTACTGTACTCAGTGCTAATGTCATGGAATAGATGTTCAGGGGTGAACAAAAGAGATGGAGCATCTCCCTCCATGAAGCTGATAGCCTAATGAAAGACAAGCTTTCAGTAAATATCCCCAAGTAAACTGAGAATGACATCTTCAATGGATGCCATTAAGGAAAAGAACATGGAATGTTGGGAGCCGATACTAGGGAGAGCTTCTTCAGATGAGGAGATAGAGAAATCAGGAAAACTGAGTGCTGAAGGATGAATCATGAAGCCTGGGGATGGGGAGGAGCTCCTGCCAGGGGGAACTGCATGGGTGAAGACCCTGAGGTGGGATCGAGCTTTACGCATCTAAGAAACTAGAAGATGGTGGAAGGCAGAGAGCCAGGGAGAAGGTGGGTAGGGCCAGATTCCATGGGGCTCCCACAGGAAAAGAACTGCAGGGCAGTGTTCTGTTTACACATGTGAGGGATGGCTTAGGTGTGGGTGGACAGTGGAGCAGACAGGGCCATGGTCCAGCCAAAAGATGGCAGAAGATGGACGTGGAGATGTTGGGATGTATTTTGAAAAGGGAGCTGTTGGGACTTGCCTAGCATTAAATGAGGGCAGAGATGAATCAACAGCCCTACCTAGACCACTGACTGAGGACCTAAGACAGAAGTGTTTCCAGAGAGACTGAGCCTGGGCTTGGAAGAATAGGCCATCATGAGCCAGCAAACAAAGCCTAGGAGTTATTCAGTTTAGTTCAGTTCAGTTGCTCAGTCATGTTCAACTCTTTGAGATTCCATGAATTACAGTACACCAGGCCTCCCTGTCCATTACTAACTCCCAGAGTCTACCCAAACCCATGTCCATTGAGTCGGTGATGCCATTCAGCCATCTCATCCTCTGTCATCCCCTTCTTATCCTGCTTCCAATCCTTCCCAGCATTAGAGTCTTTTCCAATGAGTCAATTCTTCACATGAAGTGGCCAAAGTACTGGAGTTTCAGCTTCAACATCAGTCCTTCCAATGAACACCCAGGACTGATCTCCTTTAGAATGGACTGGTTGGATCACCTTGTAGCCCAAGGGACTCTCAAGAGTCTTCTCCAACACCACAGTTCAAAAGCATCAGTTCTTCGGCGCTCACCTTTCTTCACCTTCCAACTCTCACATCCATACATGACAACTGAAAAAACCATAGCCTTGACTAGATGGACCTTTGTTGGCAAAGTAATGTCTCTGCTTTTCAATATGCTATCTAGGTTGGTCATAACTTTCCTTCCAAGGAGTAAGCATCTTTTAATTTCATGGCTGCAATCACCATCTGCAGTGATTTTGGAGTCCAAAAAAATAAAATCAGCCACTGTTTCCACTGTCTCTCCATTTATTTCCCATGAAATGATGGGACCACATGCCATGATCTTAGTTTTCTGAATGTTGAGCTTTAAGCCAACTTTTTTACTCTCCTCTTTCACTTTCAGCAAGAGGCTTTTTAGTTCCTCTTCATTCTGCTTATCTGAGGTTATTGATATTTCTCCTGGCAATCTTGATTCCAGCTTCTGCTTCTTCCATCCCAGCATTTCTCATGATGTACTCTGCATATAAGTTAAGTAAGCAGGGTGACAACATACAGCCTTGACGAACTCTTTTTCCTATTTGGAACCAGTCTATTGCTCCATGTCCAGTTCTAGCTGTTGCTTCCTGACCTGCATACAGGTCTCTCAAGAGACAGGTCAGATGGTCTGGTATTCCCATCTCTTTCAGAATTTTCCACAGTTTACTGTGATCCACACAGTCAAAGGCTTTGGCATAGTCAATAAAGCAGAAATAGATATTATTAATAGGAGTTATTAATATCCTCAAAACAACATTGTTATGGGAGAGACATCCCCTGTATTTGAGAAATATTATCTATAAAATGAACCCTGAGGAGACAACTTCCTGTTCTAAGCACAATACTGGCAAATTAGTTTCTTTAAAGTGACATCACTTGTCAAATTACATTAATGTGACCTATTTGTATTTTATTGGGTCTGCAGTTTTATAGTAAAAGATTAGAAAATTATTTTGTTTTATACTTACATAAAAGCTGAAAAGCTCACAAAATGTATACCTAAATGTATGCATATTTAATTCACATTACAGTAAGAATAATAAAGTCCAGACAGGAGATCCATGATAAATTTTTATCTTTTAAAAGGAATGTTGTTTTGGTCAGGTTTGGCAAACACTGCTTAGGTGACTTGCTGAAAAATGCTGTGTGAGTCTGCAGTGGGTACACAAAGATGGCCGAGTTGGTCTCTGTATATGGAAGGAGGGGATTCTGCTAAGTGACATGCCTGTCACCTGCTCTGTCTCCATGGGGACATCTCCATGTGTGCATCACACTTGTAGGATGGTGGTTCTCCTGGGAAAGAGCTGAGACTCCCGCACTGTCTGCATGTGACTGCCCATCATCAGGGGAGTTTACAGAATGCCAAGGTCTAGATACTAAACATATGGATACAGATATAACTCACTGGGATCCAGCCTGGACATTGACGGATTAGAAACTTAACCAGGTAATAGGGATGCACAGTCAGGCTAGAAAGCTGAACCATTTGGAACTGTGATCTGGTTGGTGAACCCGTCTCATCAATGCTAGTCAGATGCTTTGGGAAAGATGGACAGATCATGTGAAAGTCAACAGATAGCCACCTGTTGGAACGTGAGGAACACTGGACATCCTCTGAAAATACTGTCATAAAACAGAGACCCCCGTCTCCCCACAGCGTGTGTTTTGACTGAAGAATAAAAAAGGGAAAATACAATATAGGAAATTATAAAACAGGAAATAGGAAATTCACCTTCCTGGCTTTGAACAAATATGTTTTTATTAAATCCCCTGATCTAGCAGACACCTCAGAATGAAGTGTATTTCTGAGAAGACAGCAAAGCAAATGGGCAGAGGCTGTCTCTGTATATCTGGAGCCAGACTGTCCACGGCAGGGAGTGATGGGGTGGGTCTGAGCCGCTTTGGGGCTGGTCCAGGCGTATTTGTGACCAGCATCCCCAGCCTCTCCATGTATCTTGTCCAGACTGGAAGCTGTGTTGTCCAGAACTTCTCTCTGATTTCACGTCTTTGTGGAAACAAATGTTAACTTCTCTTTCCTGTGTCTTGCTCACACTTTCACCGCTGTGCTTCTTGTGGTTTTCTGAACACATATACTTATGTTCTCCCTCCCTTATAGACTTGGAGTGGGGTGGTCCTCAGAACATCAGACTCCCCTCTGGTCCCTTAACACTTATTTCAGTGCTTTTATATAGTTGGCACCCACACACCAAACCAATTCAAGATTTCATTTTTCCCTAGAGATCTTCTACTTTGTTTCAGTTTTTCCATGTTACAGTCATTAGTATGGGTGGTGGCTGACCCTTCTAGAGGTTAGTAACGACAACTGTCCATTGTTGGAGACCATTAGGAAGCTGGAAGTTGTGTGGTGCTTGGATGGGACTTGTCCTGGAACTAGGCCACAGCAGCTGTAGGTGAAATTGGGGGTGGTGATAAAAAGTGACTCAGAGATTTTAAAGATGATTTCTTTATCTCATAGTTTCTACTTGAGCATGTGTCACACAGATCACTTGGGAGAGGCCATCCTCAGACTCTTGAAGTGAGGTGAGAGGATGAGCAGCTGATGGTCCCACTGGACATATTGAGTCACAGCGCTGCCTTTCCACAAGCTCTCTAGGGGATATGAGGCACACTAAAGTTTGAGAACAATTGACCTAGGATTACTTCCATTTTTCTCATTCTATCCTTTGCATTTAATCTTTGAATGCATATTTATTAAGCTTCCACATGGCAGAAGCATTATGCTAGGAGCTAGAGAGACAAATCCCTTGACTTTGAAAATTTCACAGTCTCAGCAGGGTGGCAAATACACCGACTTTTGTTGTGAGGGGTCAGGGCTGTGAATGTGGACTGTTGGTGCAGGTGAAACAAAGGGAAAGGAAGTACACATCTCAGGGAGCAACATGATGGGGATGTACAGCCATTTTTTCCCCCCATAAAATCACAGCAGTTCAGCAAAGTGGTTCCCATTGCCCTGTTTCATAGCTCACCACTTTGATGTAGGGGCCATGTAGCCATCTGTAGAGGAGGGGACATCTGAGCAGAGTTTTGGAGTGTCTGGCATGAAGTAAGTGAGAAAAGGTGTTAGATACTACTCTTTCATCTAGCATTTCATCAATTGTGGGCAATACCAACATAATCTCAAGGCTTTATTTCTTGAAAACTTTAGTGGAAGCTCACATATCAATGGCAGCTTGTACTACATTATTTTTCAGAGTTATCTGGTTAAGCATCACCTAGGGCACTAGTTAAAAATAAAAATATATGGGCTCCACCTGAAATAGCCTGACCCAGATTCACAAGGAGATGATCCTGGGGATCAATTTCCAGCAAGCCCACAGGGATTCTCAAACTTAGGTAAGGAAGAAAAAGTATTCTCAAACAAAATGAAGCATATGTTAAGAAAAAGATGTGGTCACAGGGCTCTAGGGATCAAATGTGTGTGTGTGTGTGTGTGTGTGTGTGTTTGTGTGTTCAGTCATGTCTGACTCTTTGTGACCCCATGGGCCATAGCCCACCAGGCTCTTCTGTCCATGGGGGTTCTCCAGGCAAGAATACTGGAATGGATTGCTATTTCCTACTCCAGGGGGATCTTCCTCACTCAGGGATCAAACCAGGGTCTTCCAGCATCTCCTTCATTGGTAGGCAGCTTCCTTACCACTAACCCATCTGGGATCAGAGGGAGCAGGTTAAATGCCAAGGGAGAAATAGGGCAATATTTGATTTAATAAAAATAGAGGGCTGTGTGGGAGCAATGTCAGCAAGATGGCAGACTAGAAAGTTGTAAGTCCTCACTCTTCTATAGAAATGTGAAGTAAATGATATACAGACCAAAAGCAACTTTGTGAGAGCTCTAGAAACCAGTTAGACTCTCTTTAGATTTAAGGACATACATAGCTTGGAAGTGAAAGTTTGGAAAAAGATACTTCATGTAAATGTTACCCAAGTGAGATCAGACAAAACTGTCTTTAAGTCAAAAACAGTTATAGAAGACAAAGAAGTGTATCATATAATGACAAAAAGTCAATTCATCACAACAAAACAATTACAAATATATATGCATCACACATCACATTTTCTAACTAAATGAAGTAACCATTGACAGAACTGAATGGAGAAACAGACAGATCACAATAATAGATGAAAAGATAAATATCTCACTTTCAGTACTGGATAGAAGAACCAAACAGAAGATCAATAAGGAAGACAAGACTTGCCAAAAATAAACAATTGGATCTCACAGACACATGCAAAGTATTTCATCAAAAATAGCCAGATATATGTATTTTTTCTCCAGTGTATATGGAACATTCTTTAGAATAGACCATATGTTAGATCACAAAATAAGTCTTAATACATTTAAAAGGGTTAAACTCTTACAAACTATTTTTTCCAACTACAATGGAGTAAAACAACATCTGTTGTCTAGTCGCTAAGTCATGTCTGACTCTTTTGCAACTCCATGGACTATAGCCCACCATGCTCCTCTGTCCATGAGACTTCCTGGGCAAGAATACTGAAGTGAATTGCCATTTCCTTCTCCAAGGGATCTTCCAGACCCAGAGACTGAACCACATCTCCTGCATTGGCAGGTGGGTTCTTTACCACTGAGCCAACAGGGAAGCTCTAGACATCAATAGCAGAAAGAAAATTAGAAAATCACAAATACAGGGAAGTTAAGCAATGCACTCTGAAAATACCAATGAATCAAAGAAGTCATAGTAGAAATTAGAAAATATATTGAGACAAGTAAAAATGAAAGGACAGCATCCAAAACTTATGGGATGCAGCAAAAACAGTGCTAAAAGGGAAATTTATAGCTACAAAGGCTTTTATTTTAAAAGAGAAAAATCCCAAACCAACATTCTAAATTTACACTTTAAGGAACTAGAATATGTAGGACTAACTAAATCTAAAGTTAGCAGAAAGAAGGAAATAATAAAGATTAGAGCAGAGATAAAATAGGAAAACAGTAGAGAGCTCAATGAAACCAAGAGTCTTCAAAGAGATCAATGAATTTGAGAAACTTTTAGCTAGATTGACTAAAGAAAAAGGAAGACTCAAATAACTAAAAACGGAAATAAAAACAGACACTTTACAATTAATCTTATAGAAATAAAAAGGATTATGTGGGAAAATTATAAACAACTGTAAGCCAACAAACTGGATAACCTAGATGAAATGGACAAAATTTCTAGAAACACAAAACCTACCAAGATTGAATCATAAGAAATAGAAAATCTGAGCAGACCTATATCTAGTAAGGAGAGTGAATCAGTAATGACAAATCTTCCAACAACAACAAAAAAGCTCAGGACCAGATGGCTCTACTGATGAGGTCTACCAAACATCTGAGGAAGAATTAACATCAATCCTCTTCAAATTCTTCTAAAACACTCAAGAGGAAGGAAGATTTCCAAATTCAGTCTGTGAGGCCAGAATTACCCTGTTATCACAGCCAGATGAAAACACTACAAGAAAAGAAAACCACAGACCAATATCCTATATGGATATTGATACAAACATTCTCAACAAAATATTAGCAAACCTACTTCAAAAGCACAATAAAAATAAGTATGCACCACGAAAATGTGGAATTCATTCTTGAAATGCATGAACGATTTTAATGAATGAAAATCAATCAGTACAAGACACTGTATTAACAGAATGAAGGAAGAAATATGGTCATCTCAACTGACACAGAAATAGCATCTGATAAATAGCATCTGATAAATAGCATCTGATAAAATTCAACCCGCTTTCATAATAATAAAAAAAGAACACCAACTAACTAGGAATAGATGGAAACTAGCTCAAAGTAATTGGTGGAGGAAATGGCAACCCAACTCTACTATTCTTCCTAATGAACAAAGGAGCCTATAGTCTATGGGATCACAAAGAGTAGGACATGACTGAGCATCTGAGCACGATACCTCAAAATAATAAAAATCATATATGAAAAGCTCACACTTAACATGTTATCACTGGTGAAAGACTGAAATCTTTTTCTCAGGAAAATAGACAAGGATGACTGCTTTCACTATTTCTACTCAACATAGTACTAGAAGTTCTAGACAGTAATTAAATAAGAAAAAGAAATAAAAAGCAAATCGGAAAGGAAGAAGCAAAACGATCTGTTCTCATTTGAGTTACATGTAGAAAACTTTGCACTTATATGTAGAAAATCTTAAAAATGCCACAAAACTCTTAGAACTAATAAATAAATTCAACAATGTTTCTAAATGTAAAATTGGCCTACAAAAATCAGTTGTGTTT
Source organism: Antilocapra americana (assembly GCA_007570785.1). Taxonomy (NCBI): domain Eukaryota; kingdom Metazoa; phylum Chordata; class Mammalia; order Artiodactyla; family Antilocapridae; genus Antilocapra; species Antilocapra americana. The sequence goes on from ML661897.1 coordinate 12,669,822, forward strand.
CCATACAGGAACAACAAACCATCCAAAAGGAAATTGAGAAAATCATCCCTTTTACAAAAGCATTAAAAAGAAAAAAACTTTTAAAAAGCTAAAAACATACTGGAAAACAATTCCCTTCTCCGATACCAGACAATGAAGGATAGCTGTGGATTTATAGCCATGGCGATGATGGTTTCCTCCCTCCAGTTCTTATAAGAAGCTGGCCTGCCTGGGCATCCACCTCAGACCCTCAGAAGAGCACTCATCTCCCTGAACCACTAGACTCAGCACACTTGGGAATTCCACTGATGCAAGTGGACCCGGTACGAACAAGTTTGTTACTTTACCCTGGTCCGACAAAGATTGGACTGGGAATGAATTTATGCCCCTCACTTCCCCAATGGTCCCACTACAAAGATGCAGCTGTCTAGAATTTATGGTGCTGAATTCAAACAAGACACTAGAAAAATATAACTGAGGTGCAGACCATAGATAGCCACACCAGCCAAATCTCCAAGGGAACTGAGACTTCAGAACTTCATGTAATCGGTCTCCTTTTTTTCAATTCTGTATATTTGAGGTATGTTCCCCACAAGTAACCCAATTCCTATAGTAAAAGTGAATTTTATTTGGGCTATACTGATATGATGTGGAGTTCCATCTTTAGCATACACATATGAGAAAGAAAAGTTGACTGAAGTTTGTTAATGCTAATATTATTTTATTTTTGTCTATTTAAATGCTTACCTCTTTGACACTATGTGTTACTGCCCATTAGAAAAACTCTTGACGTCACCTGGAAAGAAGTCAGGACAACAGAAGATGGAACAATTCCTGAAAGAAAATTTAGGATGGGTAAATAAATGTATCGTACTGAGTTTTTTAAAAAAAAAAAAAAAAGAAAAAACTACTTAGGAATAAATTTAACCAAGAAAGTAAAAGACTTATACATTAACCCCCACAAAATACTGTTGAATAAATCTAAAGAAGACACCAATAAACAGAAAGATATCCTTTGTTCATGGATTGTAAGACACAATCTCGTTAAAATATCAATACTATCCAAAACTATCTATAGATTTAGAGCAATCCATATGAAAAATTCCAATGACATTTTTTGCATAAATAGAAAAATCCATCCCCAAATTTATATGGAATAAATCTCAAGGAAATCTCACTGTTTTGATTTCCTTTAGGATTGACTGGTTTGATTTACTTGTAGTCCAAGGGACTCTCAAGAGTCTTTTCCAATGCCACAATTCAAAAGCATCACTTCTTTGGCACCCAGCTTTCTTTATGGCCCAACTTTCACATCCATACATGACTATTGAAAAAACCATAGCTTACTAGATGGACCTTTGTCTGCAAAGTAGTGTCTCTGCTTTTTAATATGCTGTCTAAGTTTGTCATAGCATTTCTCCCAAGGACCAAGAGTCCTTTAATTCCATGGCTGCAGTCACCATCTGCAGTGACTTTGGAGTTCAAGAAAATAAAGTCTCTCACTGTTTCCATTGTTTCCCCATCTATTTGCCATGAAGTTATGAGACTGGATACCAGGATCTCAGTTTTTAGAATGCTGAGTGGGACCTTACCTTACACCATACAAAAAATAAACTCCAAGTAGATCAAAGACCTAAATGGGAGACTTAAAACTATAAAAATGTTAGGGGAAAACACAGGGAAAAAACATCACAACATTGAATTTGACAAAGATTTCTCAAGTATGAGACCAAAAGAGTAGGCAATAAAAGAAAAATGGAAAAACTGGACTACATCAAAATAAAAACTTCTATGCACCAAAGGACACAATTGACAGGTGAAAAGGTAAACTAAAGAAGGGAGGAAAATATTTGCAAATCATATTTCTGAAAAGGGATTAATATCTAGAATATATGAAGAACACTATAACCCAAGGACACAAAAACAAACAACTTGCTTTAAAAAAAGGGCAATGGACTTGAACAGACATTTCTTCAAGAAAGTTACATAACACAAAATGATGCTTATGATCTTTAATCATTCAGTTCAGTTCAGTTCAGTCACTCAATCATGTCCAACTCTTTGCAACCCCATGAATTGCAGCACGCCAGGCCTCCCTGTCCATCACCAACTCCCAGAGTCCACCCAAACCCATGTCCATTGAGTCGGTGATGCCATCCAGCCATCTCATCCTCTGTTGTCCCCTTCTCCTCCTGCCCCTAATCCTTCCCAGCATTAGGGTCTTTTCCAATGAGTCAGCTCTTTGCATGAGGTGGTCAGAGTACTGGAGTTTCAGCTTCAACATCAGTCCTTCCAATGAACACCCAGGACTGATCTCCTTTAGGATGGACTGCTTGGATTTCCTTGCAGTCTGAGGGATTCTCAAGAGTATTCTCCAACATCACAGTTCAAAAGCATCAATTCTTTGGTGCTCAGCTTTCTTTATGGTTGAACTCTCACATCCATACATGACTACTAGAAAAACCATAGCCTTGACTAGATGGACCTTTGTTGACAAAGTAATGTCTCTTCTTTTAAATATGCTGTCTAGGTTGGTCATAACTTTCCTTCCAAGGAGTAAGCGTCTTTTAATTTCATCGCTGCAATCACCATCTGCAGTGATTTTGGAGCCCAAAAAAATAAAATCAGCCACTGTTTCCACTGTCTTCCCATCTACTGACCATGAAGTGATGGGACCAGATGCCATGATCTTAGTTTTCTGAATGTTGAGCTTTAAGCCAACTTTTTCACTCTCCTCTTTCACTCTCATCAAGAGGCTTTTTAGTTCCTCTTCAATTTCTGCTGTAAGAGTGGTATCGTCGGCATATCTGAGGTTATTGATATTTCTCCCGGCAATCTTAATTACAGCTTGTGCTTCTTCCAGCCCAGCATTTCTCATGATGTACTCTGCATATAAGTTAAATAAGCAGGGTGACGATACACAGCCTTGATGTATTCCTTTTCCTATTTGGAACCAGTCTGTTGTTCCATGTCCAGTTCTAACTGTTGCTTCCTGACCTGCATACAGGTTTCTCAAGAGACAGGTCAGATGGTCTGGTATTCCCATCTCTTTCAGAATTTTCCACAGTTTATTGTGATCCACACAGCCAAAGGCTTTGGCATAGTCAATAAAGCAGAAATAGATGTTTTTCTGGAACTTTCTTGCTTTTTCGATAATCCAGTGGATGTTGGCAATTTGATCTCTGGTTCCTCTGCCTTCGATCATTAGGGAAATGCAAATCTAACCCACAGTGAGATGTTACTTCATATTAGCTAGAATGACTACTATTCAAAACTAGTAAATGTTGGTAGAATATGGGAATATTGGAAGACTTGCACATTGAGGGTAGGAATGTAAAGTGGTACAACTGCAGTGGAAAATAGTATGGCAGTTCTTAAAAAAATTTAAAGAGAATTACCATATGACCCAGCAATTCTACTTTGGAGTATATAATTTAAAACAATTGAATTCTTAATTCAATGATATTGAATATCATTATGATATTGAATATAATTATGATATTTGTAACATCCATGTTCATAACAGCACTATTCACAATAGTCAAAAGGTAAAAAGCAACTCAGTGTCTATCACTTACTGAATGGATAAACAAAACAAAATATGGCACTCATGTGCAATTCATGTGCATGTGATGGAAAATTATGCAGCTTCAGAAAGAAAGAAATCTGTCCCATGCTATGACATGCATAGATGAATCTGAAGACATGCTAAGTGAAATAAGCCAGCCACAAAAGACGTGCACTGTATAATTCCACTCATATGGGGGACCTAGAGTAGTCAAATTTATAGAGGTATTAATAGAAGGTAGCATGGTGGTTGCCAGATGTTGCAGAGAGGAGAATGGAGAATTGTTAAATGCATACAGACTTTCAGTTTTTCGAGAGGATAAAGTTCTAGAGATAGACGATTGCTACTCTTACACAACAATGTGAAGGTACTTAATACTACTGAATCTTACACTTTAAAATGGTCAGAAAGGTAAATTTTTTTTATGTGCATTTTACCGCCATTAAAAAAAAAAAAATTGAAGGGCCTTGAAAACCCTGGGGTGAGGGAATTTATCAGGAGACAATGGAAAGGCCTCCAGAAACCAGGTGAGGGAACGATTTGGTCATTGAGGTTTGGAATTGGTGCATGTCGGGTGTGTGCTAAGTTGCTTTGGTCATGTCCGATTCTTTGAGCTCCATGGCCTGTAGCCCACCAGGCTCCTCTGCCCTTGGAATTCTCCCTGAAAGAATACTGGAGTGGGTTGCCATGCTCTCCTCCAGGGGATCTTCCTGACCCAGGGATCAAACCCGCTTCTCCTACGTCTCCTGCGTTAGGAGACGGGTTCCTTACTACTAGTGCCGCCTGGGAAGCCTTTGGGAGTGGTAATCCTACCCACCCACCCATCTTTGTATGTAGACAGCATGGTTTAAAGCAAGGACTCTTTGGGGTCAGAGAACCAGTTAGGAGTTAGCCTGGAGATCCATGTTCAAGGACATCAGACTGGCTGGAGAGCTTATTTAGGGTGTAGGCATAGACTGTCCTCACACACTCATATTCAGTGGGTCTAGGGAGAACCTGAGACTATAAGTTTCTAACAAGCTCTCACAGGTTATACTGATGGGGCTGGTCTAGGACCCTCCTTTAAGCATCACTGTTAGAGGGAAGAGGCAGAGGGGGCTCTCAAGAAGTACTAGAAGCAAAGTGAGCAGCCAGCCCACGGCTGGCAGGGTGATGACTGAGATCATCGTGGGGTCTGGACACCTGGTCTGATCTGTTTACATTCATGCTGCAAGGTTTACAAGAAGCCACCTGAGGTGGATTTACTACCCACTCATAAGAACAGCCTCATTGAGTAAACAACCCCAAATGATCCATTTCCTGGCCATTCCCTCCCCGTGTGCCCCAAGTTAGGCAAAACTGAAACCACTGCCTTTCTGAGAAAAGCTTCCTTATACTTTATTACCCACTTTTATGGGCTTCGTGATACGAGTTCTGACACTGATGATCGTGTTCTCGTTTATCACGTGGCCTGGCAAGATAGTGGTCTGCACACTCTGAGCTCCATGCTTTGATGCTCTTTAGGGCGGAAGGCAAGCAGTTGCTTTTAAAAACAAAGAGTTAATAATTCACCAAGCCAGAAGCCAGGATTTGCACCCTGGAGAGGGTTGGCTTTGTGTTGGGAAGTCTGCTTCAACATCTGGCTCTTGGCAGGGTCTCCAGGAGATGCAGGCAGTTGCTGCTTCCTTCTTTCCCACCTGGGAAAAAATGAGATTGCCATAACCTCCACAGTGGCTGGGAAGACAGCAGAGTGTGTTCTGGGGTCTTCTACTGTCACAGCATGCTCTGGACAGAATATTAGGACTGGGATTCTAGGGCTAGTCTTTTCTGTCCTTGGACCTGGTACCCAGATCTGGGCATTCTCTGGGCGTCTATCAAGTTGGGGAGATTCTGGCTCCTGGTTTGTATGTGGCAGTTTCCTTTGGTTCTCAGTACTGGGGAGCATGCAGATACACTCCACCTTCTCAAATAAGACTGTCTTATTGGTAGCTGATCATGAACCCATGGGCATTCAGACAGCAGGGCAAAGTTTTGACTTTTTGACTCTGCCTCTTACCAGCAGGGGCATCCTGGTCCCTATGGAGTTGGCCTTGAGCTTATGGGGAGCCAAGGGTCCCTCCTCCCTGGTTTCCTTCTTGTTCTCCCACTGTTGCTGCCCCTTGGGCCAAAGCTCTGAGGATGAGTCTTTCTATTCCTAATGGCACTATCTTGGCCTGATGTGTGTGTTTCCCCATGGTCCTCTGCAGCATGTGGACTTTCACAAAGAAAAAGAAAGAATGTTAAACCTGTAAGATCTGGATCTAGTAGCATGTGAATGAACCCCAGATCTGGAAAACATCTTGGTTACATGACTCTCCTCTGGACAGAATCACCCCTCTTCACCCCAGAAGAGCACCAAGTGCCTGGCATACTGTAGGCACTCAAGAAATGTCTATTATCATCACTCTTATGACACCATGGCCTAGGGAGCTCTCTGGCCCATCCCCAGGCTCCTCCGAGCTCCTTGCAAAGCTAAAAGTTGCGTCTATGCCTTTGGGGAGCTCACTGGAGGAAATAATCACCTGTTTTCTCTTGGGAGTGCCTGAGACACTCCTCAAGTGGGATGAATATGAATGAAGTTAGGGGTCAGGAGGGGAGAGTGTGACTTTGTTTCCTGGGGGGGGGGGGGGGGGGGACGGTTTTCCATTCCTTGGTGGCACCAGGAAAACAGTATGAATACTTCTTGGCAAAAAACAAATAACTTTGAGCCCTGGGAAAGATGGTTTGGAGAGAGAGTGACTGCTCCAAATTGCTCTTTGAAAACAACAGGCTTTCTTGGCCGACAGTGAATCAAACGTGATGAACTGCAATGCATCTGGCACTGTCTGCTCATGGAAACTGCTCTGCCTCAGGGGAGATGGAAAATGGATGACAGAGCTGTGGAAAGAGGACTAAGGTGTCACAGATTCTGGATTGTCTTTCAACGTGCAAGTCTCCACAGAGAAAAGGAGGTGCCTGGGTGGCGCATGGCCTCAGGTGCTGTGACAGATGTCTCAAGACTGCCAAGTGTCTCCGTGCAGGGTGTCACGCATGGCCCCACCTCTGGACAGACCTGCCTGCGTGGGAGGCAGGTGCTAAGGGCAAGGCCATCTCCAGAACAGGGAGGATGGAGCCCAGGGCCATGTAAGAGTTGCCACCATGACTGGGTGGTTGTTTCAGTCAGAGCAAGGGAGCGTGCCCTCCACCCCTCTCCTTCCACTGCACAGGAGATTGGTATGTGTGTGTGTGTCTAGGGAGCTGTATAGGGCTGTGTAAAGTAGTAGAACATGCATAGTGAGGGGAAGGTGCTGATACCGAGCATGGTAAATTCAGTCTTCTGTCTTCTTTAGGATGGAAACTACTCAAAGGTATGTGTTTGAGTGCTAAGTTGCTTCAGTCGTGTTCAACTCTTTGTGACCCTATGGATTGTAGCCCTCCGGGGTCCTCTGTCTATGGGATTCTCCAGGCAAGAATACTAGAAGGGGATTGCCATTTCTTCCTCCAGGGGATCTTCCTGACCTAGGGATTGAATCTACGTCTCTTACATTTCCAGCATTGGCAGGTGGGTTCTTTATCACTACAGTCACCTGGGAAGCCCCACTCACATGTATATTTGGAGTATAAAAAAGTACACATTGAATCTTAGCTTTGTGTTTTTGAAAAGCAAAGAAATTGAATACTTGGGGATAATGTTTCAATGCACCAATGTGGAAATATTCAAATATGTGTGGAAATGCATTTTCAGTAAACTTATACCTTGGAATTTTTCTATATTTAAATCCTGAATGCATGAAATAAATAAATGTACTTTTGTCTCAGAGGACAATATCATAAAATGAAACTGTGAAAAATTCTTTTGACAATTTTAGGTTATTGTTCATGGCACAATTTTTATCTGAGATTTCACAGTTTATGGTGGATCATTTTAAGTATCACTTTGTAAGTAAATTTTAGATTCTAAAATTGGCTATGCATTTATTTCTGGAGTTGTAACTGACCTTCAGAGGAAAGCAGAGGGCTTGAGTTTATATAAATCCTTCCAGAAAACCTGTATGTAGAAAACTACGGCACCCTATCATGCTGTGATGTCACAGTTTACAAAATTCCCCCTGCGATAACAGCCCCAAGTCAGGGATCAAGTTCTGTGCAGCAAATGGCAATGAGAGAAAGTAAGATAACAAAACAGACTGAGAGGAAATTGCCCCAGAGTTGGGCAGGAAGCATCAGTCTGACTATTAAGAGCTTTGTGACACTGATGTGCTGAGAAGGGTGCAGAGGAGTCTGTGACAAGGGTTCAGGCGGCTTTCCTTCATGGGAACACCAGCAAGGACAACATTAAGAGTGGACTGGCAAGTGAATACCCAAGCTTTTGCTGGCCACCCATGTCATCCTTGAGGAATGTGGCTTAGGTAGTATTTCCCTGACCCTCTGGATAAAGTAGGGGGTCTGGTTCACACTCCCTTAGTTTCTTCCACAGATCCCCCACAGATATGCTTGCGTGTGGCACCAGAACTTCTTGTTGAGTCCCTGCCTGCATGAGCCTGAACTTTGTGTGCTCATTTCTTCTGGCTCTGGGCGGGATGCCTCCTGCATCTCCTCCCGGACATGCATTTTATGAATAGGAAAGATGTGCATTGTCCCGCCTCCAGCTGGAGTTAGCAGTGGTTACTCTGCTTGGGGCACTGAGCTTCAGATGAAGAAGTACTGGATGCAGAGATATTCCTAAGTTTTCATTTCCACCATCAAGAGACAAGTAAAGTACATCCCTATGGCTAGGTGGGGCAGACATCTTGGACTCTGATCCAGGGGCCACCATATGCTTACGAGGGGTGGAGATGGAGCTGTTAGCTTGGACCTGAGGCCAGTTCTGGGATGGGTGAGTATGCCCTGAAGATGGGTGAGTCTGGCTATCCATCCATCCGTCCATCTGCCTACCCAGTCACCCCCCCCAACCCATCCACCCATCCTTTCATCCACTTGTGTCTGCAGGCCCTTCCATCTCCAAGACCCCACCATTGGGTCTTTCCCACTATTTCTAAGTACAATCAAGAGTCTCCTTTTAAACAACTACTCACCTTCACCCAGTTTGCCCCACATGTACTTCCTACCTCTTCTCTCTCATTCTCATGAGATTCATGAGAGAATGGACTTTCTCAGTGCCCCCTCCCCACCCCACTCTCATTCTCAAGAGAAGTCATACTCAGCCACCCTGGGACTTCATGCATCTGCCAAACGCCTTCTGGTCATCCTTGCGTCCCCTTGTCTTGACTGTAAACTTTCTCTTAGGAACTCTTCCGGCCACCACCCTGGCTTTAAAGGTGTAGTCGTCACATATTTGCCAAACAATTGAATCATTCCGAAGGCCAACAAGTTAATTCTCTCTCTCTTTTTTTTTTGTGGCAGGAAGGATCCCTTTTTCACAACATTCATCTACTCAGGTTGGGTTGGAGTATTATTGCAGCTACAAATTTAAATGGCAGGAGATGGACCTCATCTGCCTTTCCCCTTCCAAGGAGGGGTGGCTCCCAGGGGACTTGCTGGCAGAGCCTCAAGTGGAAGCCAGAGTGACTTTCCTGGAAGCAGAGCTGCCTGGAGGCTGGTGGCAGGTGTGCAGAGTCCTGGGCAGTGTCTGGGCTAGGGCACTGGTTTCTGGACACTCCTCTCCCGGCTTCCACATCCTCACTCTCAGCTCAAAGGTGCCGGTGGAAGGAGAGAAGCTGCAGTGGGTGAGTGCACATGACCTCCTGGTCCTGAAGGTGCCCCCAGGGGAGGGCAACCACCTGGGATCCTTCTCCCTCCAGGACCACATCCAAAAGAGGAAATCAGTATCTGTCGAGTGATCCAAACAAGGCAGAGATTTCCCAAGGTGACATATGAAGGAATAAGCTCTGTGAAGTGGCCTGCTGGGGTTGCAAGGTCTTGTGGAGTCAGGCATCACTTCTACCTGGCCATGTCAAAACCCTGGAGGGCAGAAGTTCTGGATCAGGAGACGTTTTGCTGTTGGAGAACATTAGACAATACTGGAGATACATCTGGTTGTCACAACTGGTAGGGAGCCAGGAAGCAGCCAAATATTCTACAGTACAAAGAAGCAACCCCACAAAAATCACCAGATCCCCAAAGTCCACAGTACCGAGGTTGAGAAACTCCATTTTGCATGACTGCCTGGAGGACTGGTTCTACTTAGTAGACTGAGTGCTTCCATGTGGCCAGTGCACTGAGTTTCTGAGGAGGAGAGGTATCCCACCAAGCCTCCTAGGATTGGCTCATTGGCTCCAGCTGCTGCCCTTCCTTCCTGTATAGTTTCCTGAGTTCCCACAGATGGAACCCCACATGTCAGAAAGCTCCAGGCACAGTAAGTTTGTGGGTCTGCCCTGGGAGCTGTGAGCAGGGCTCTGGTCTGCTTTAATGGGGTGAAGGGGGACCTTGATGTCAGTCCAACATGAGCTGGAAATAGTGTGAGGAAGATAGCAAGGATGCTCCTGGTTATCTCCCAAATGACATCGGCAGAACTCAGAAACTAGAGACTGTTAGATCTTATGGATATTGTGGGTGAGGGATCCTGGCCAGGCATGGCTGGATGATTTTCCAGTCCCAGGTAGCATGGGCTGAGTTCAGTTGGTGGTTACGCACTGGCAAATGGGTGTCTCATGGTCCAAGCTCGTGGCTCCGGTATCTGCCACACGGGCAGAGGTGGCTGCAGGCTGAACTTGGCTGGGAAGATGGCTCAGAGGGCTTCCTCAGAGCACCCAGGAGTGGCTGGCTGTCTAATGGTGCTTCAGGGTTCCCCAAGAGGGTCCACGAGTTGGGAAAAGATTGCAGCTCTTTCATAATGCCTGAGCCCAGAATTTGGCACCGTGTTCTGTCCTGTCTGCTATATTTTATTGGTGAAAGGAGACCCAGATCCACCTGCATTCAAGAGGGAGGGGACATAGGCAACCCCTCTTCTATGGAATGTGTGGGTGTCAAAAAAAAGGGCAACCATCTTTAATCGCCCCCACTCCAGCTTCATCCTAGAGGATATGTGAGGTGCCTTAGACATGATAAAGCCCAGACACTGAGCCAGATGTGCCTCCCTCCTCTTTGAGGACAAAGAGGAAATTCCAAGGAAATTCCAAGGACATTGGAAATTTCCAACGAAAGCAAATCCCAAGGAAAGCAGTGTCAGGATGTTAGCAGTGTATGATGTTGATGATGCTGGTGACTGGTCAAGCTCCACGGCAGTCCCCCTTCCATGGCAGGTGGGCTTACCATTCCTTTCTTCCTGGCAACCACCCTCTATCCCTTGTCCCACATTAATGCACAGATTTCCTACTACAGAATAGATGGTAGAGCTGAGTCCATGGTGATGTGGCTCCCCGGCACAGATTATTTTTACCAAGTGTTGATTTGGTAAGAACAATTCTGCCCGAGTTCCCAGTGGGGAGCATGAAGGGAAGGAGAATTTTCTAGAACAAGCAGCTTTGCACGAGCCGCTCCTGCTTGCTCATGAGGGATTCTTGGCATTTCATGGAAACAGGACAGTTGAGAAAACTCATGGGGACTCAGTAATGGGCCAAATGAGGAAGCCAGTAAATGCAGGCGGGGAGGCCCACAGTTCCTGTTTAACCCCTTATGTTAAATGTACATGATGATTTGAGATGTGTTGATATCAGATGCCCCTTCAAAGAGGAGCCTGTTGCCTTTCTGTTTCTCCTGAGCATAAAGAGTTCTTAAGACTCTGCTGGTGACTTTAGTCTCTGCCCTGGGGGTCATCTCTCTTCTCTCTTCCTCCTCTTCCCCAATATGTTTGGGCTCCCAGGTGATCTGCACTCTCCCTTAAGATCGATCTTGGAAGCAAACCTATTTTTGGTTATTTAAGTCACTTCCCGCAAGGCCAATGACCATCTTCTGAAGAGAGATTAGAGGTGAAGAGAAGCAGCACAAAGAAGTGAAGATGGCTGCAGAGCTAGTTGAAGCCCCCAGTTATTAACAGATGGTGGCTCAGACGGTAAAAGCATCTGCCTATAATGCGGGAAGACCTCCTGGAGAAGGAAATGGCAACCCATTCCAGTATTCTTACCTGGAAAATCCCATGGATGGAGGAACCTGGTAGGCTACAGTTCATGGGGTCACAAAGAGTCAGACACGACCGAGCAACTTCACTTCACAGGAGATGCTGGGGATGGTTGGAAGAAAGGCATCCTTCCAGATGTTATTTCAAATGTGATGCTGGTAAGGCAAAGTGCCTCACACAGAGAAAATATTTGATGAATTTTGGCTACTTTTAAAAATCTATTTTATGTTTCTTTTGATAATTGCATTTTAGACTCATTTTTCTCAATCAGTAATGTATTAGTAACTTTCTGTCCTGTCCATCCAGGTGGTGACTATGGTTCAGACTTCTGCATTGCACATGTAATCTATTAAGAAAGGCCCCCTTCCCTGGCATTCCAGTAGGTAACCTGGATGAAAATGTCTGTGGCTAAAGATATTTAATAAAAGTGAAATGGTAATGATGGAGCATCTTTCTGCTTTTGAAGCAAAACTTGAATGACACTTTAGTGAAGCTGCTCAGTCATGTGCAACTCTTTGTGACCCCATGGACTATAGCCTGCCAGGCTCCGCTATAAGATTTTCCAGGCAAGAATACTGGGGTGGGTTGCCATTTCCTTCTCCAGGGGATGTTCTCTGGTATTGCGGGCAGACCCTTTACCGTCTGAGCCACCATGTAAAAAGTAATAAGCAAAGTGATTTTTTTTCCCTTTTGGCTTTGATTCATTTTGGAAGGTAGGGACCCTGGGCCATGGTACCCTGAACATCTAATTCCCTCTCTGTGTCATTCAGATTCTCAGGAAATGTTAGTTGAGATACCAGCTCCTTCACAGGAAGAAGGGACTGGTGGTATTAGTCTGGGATCGCCCACCTCCTTCCAACCCTTTGCCTTTCTGTAGGGGATAAATTAGCCCAGTTGTGCTCATGTAGGCATCATCCTACATGTTTGAAAACATCAAAGAAGCAGGAGAAAACAGCTCTCTATATGACCTTAAAAACGAACCCAAGTCCTGCTAATTTTTCATGCAGGCCACAGCTCCTGGAATTGTTCAGAATGGGCGCCTTCCCAAGGGTCAGAGATAAATGACTTTGCAGAGAACCAGGCACCGGGCGCCCTCCCTTCCTCCTGCATTGTGGCAGGTGCTGTATTTACTTCGCTATTTTCTCCTCAGCAGAAAGCACACCAAAAGTCACTGATTTATTTACTTAAGGGCTACCACAGAAATTGTGCAGAAAACACCATGTATTGTGTGAGATCTTGTGTCTGTTTCCTTGGAATGTATATTCTACTGAAAAGGAAATCCATGAACCGGACCCTCGGGGAATACGAGGAATTGGAAGACTGTGTGTACTCTCAGACCTGCACAATGAGAGGGGTGTTCTTGCTCTGCAGGACCTGCTCGGTGAGGGTCTCGGTGCCTCCTTACAGACACTAGGCTCTGCTGGCTCAGATACACTTACTGCTTGGGTGGGCTGCCAGGGTCTCCATCACCCGCCTTGGAGCTGCACCAGAAAGCAATGCACAACCAGGGAAATGCAACAGGGCGTGAGAAAATCTGGGCAGCCCTCGCAGGGCCACCTTTCAATCACCTTTGCTCTGTGAACGGCCTTCTGCTGCAAGGTCCTGTGGTGAAGGGCAGTAACCCAGGAGAGGACCCTGAGGTGGGCCTGGCAAGTGGGCCCCTGACTGAGGGCAAGGAATTATGTGTTGACCCTTCAAGGCTTCAGTGGCAGTGAGGTTGGAGATGTCTCTTTGGTCACCATGCTTATATGGAGGGACTAGCTGTCTGAGAAGGCATTAATGTGAGGATGTTTACAGGATATGCCAGGAGGCTGAGTGAGGTGGGGAGTCCAGTGAGTCTAAGCCTTGAGTGCTAAGTCGCTTCAATCATGTCTGACTGTGTGACCCTATGGACTTCTGCCTGCCAGGCTCTGCTGTCCATGGGATTCCCTAGGCAAGAATACTGGAATGGGTTGCCATGCCCTCCTCCACGGGAATCTTCCTGACCCAGGGATTGAACCTGCATTGGCAGGCAGGTACTTTACTACTAGGATCACCTGGGAAGCCTTGACACACATTATATTCAAACCTGACCTTGGGAGGTTGGAAGACAGGCTCCCAGTTTGGACCCACGTTTGTCCCCATGTAGGCTTGATCAGTGGAACATAAGGTCTATGCTGACCGCAAGGGCTGACCAGCCCTCAAAGGACCTTCCCTGTTGCTTAGGAACCCAGGAACTGTGACCTCCTCAGGGCAAAGCTATTGGTAGGGTCTGTGCTGTGCTTACTCGCTAAGGCATGTCCAACTCTTTGTGACCCTCTGGACTGTAACCTGCCAGGCTCTTCTGTCCGTGGGATTCTCCAGGCAGCAGTGCTGGAGTGGGTTTCCATGCCCTCTTCCAGGGGATTTTCCCAATCCAAGGATTGAACCCAGGTCTCCTGCATTGCAGGCAGATTCTTGACCATCTGAGCCACCAGGAAAGCCCTTGGCAGTGAGGGGTATCCAGTGAGGGGTACCCAAACACCTGCAACAATGCTTCCTGGCCCAGCCATCCAGCTCCTTGATACCTACTCTATGGAGAAATGAGTGCTTGAATCCAAACCGCATGAATTCGAGTGTCTGTAGCACACGCTGTGGTCCTTCCACACAGTGGAATGGACTCTGGCCATAAAAGGAGTGAACTGCTGACACTACCACATGGGTGAATCTGGACAGCATGATGCTCAGTGAAGGAAGCTGTCACAAAAATACCACAGTCTATGATTGTACTGATGTGAACCTTCTAGACTAGGTGAATTCACAGGGACAGAAGTCAGATCGGTGGTTTCCAAAGAGGGTGATGAGGGTAGGGAGAAACTGCTTAATGAGTAAGGGGTTTTACTTCAGAGTAATGGAAATGTTTTGGGACTAGCCAAGGTTAAAGAGTGCAAAGGACTATGATAGTACTAAATGTTACTGAATTGTTCATTTTAAAATACATAATGTGTATTTCATAATGTGAATTTCACTTTAATAAATTGACAAGAATGTAAATGAAAAAACTGCCAGTATCAGCTTTATTAATATTAATATTAGCCTCACATTGGAAATAACCCAAATATCCACCACTCTGTGAATAAAATGTTTTTATCTATATGCTAGCATCCTTCACAGCAAAGACAACAGATATAAATTCAAACATGGGCACATCTCGCCAACCTTGTGCTGGGACAAAGGATGTTCACACAGTTTAAGTCCATTCATATGAAGGTCAAGAACATGCAAGAACAACCACTGGTGGTGGAAGTCAGAACAATGGTCATCTCTGGAGGAAATTTCTGGGATGGCAAAATGTTCCATACTTTTGATGTGGGGGCCATGACACAAGTGTATACAACTGTCAAGACTAAACTGCACCCTTAAGGTTAGTGCTCAGTTCCATATGTAAATGTACTTCAATATAAATAATAATTCCAAGAGTAGAGAAAAATCAATTTAGAGAAATAGAAACATTAACCTTCGTATATGGAGCTCACCAACTCCAGGCTTGCCAGATTGTTTACAGGAGACTGCTCATCTGTTTGGTCCTTCTCTGTGCGTGGCAACACCTGAGGCCTCTGCTTCCACACCGTCATTTCTTCTTTGTGCATCCATCCCCAGCAGGTCTCACTCCCCATGGGGAGCCTGGCCTGGAGCCAGGTAGGAGTTTTATGAAGTGTTGTGGAGGGACCCATGAGCTAGACGCTCCCAAGGTGTATAGGGGCAGGGAGGCAGAAGGAGACCCCAGGCTCACAGTGACCTCAGGTGTCCCAGCACCGATGGCAGGCATCCACAGTTCTGCTTGGCACATGCCCACATCTGGACAGCAGCCCTGAGCAGATGTCTGGCCCAGATTCTCAGTGCTCTATCCAAGGAGAGCTACTTCCGGGTCTCACTCAGC
The DNA here is from genome assembly GCA_007570785.1 of Antilocapra americana. Classification (NCBI taxonomy): domain Eukaryota; kingdom Metazoa; phylum Chordata; class Mammalia; order Artiodactyla; family Antilocapridae; genus Antilocapra; species Antilocapra americana. The sequence goes on from ML661897.1 coordinate 12,685,320, forward strand.
CAATTCACAGTCCTCTGTGGCTGCAGGAAGTCCCTTCACCGAATAGCAGCCCTGTGTGCTGAGATCGCAACCGCAGGAGGACTCCCACAGAACCCTCAGCCCTGCCCTGGCATTTGGTGCAGGCCTCCAGGAGCTTGGAGCAGAGCTTCTCAGACTTTCCTGGACACTGAGACACCCAGGGCCCTGGGAACAAGCAGACTCTGACTCAGAGGGTCTGGGGGCGGTGATGCTGATGTTCTGGTCTGGAAAGTCTGTAGGGGAAATAAAACTTGGTAAAAAATGATGAACATGCATGCTTATATACACACTAGCCAGCTCCTACTCACAGCAGCATATCCAGACCTAAATGTAGAATTTAAAGGTCCATCAGTCAGTGAACCCATGGGTAACATAAATGAGGTAAGCTCCCACCCCCAACCTCTGAGTCCTTTCCCATCACAACACCCCTTTACACTCCACCCGGATTTTTTGCATCTTTCTCTGTCTGTGGGCCTGCTGGGGGTCAGATGCAGCTTACTCTGAGGGGGAGGCTGTGTGGGAACCACCCTGCCTGGCCTGCCAGGAACTCCTGCCACACCTCCCATTTCCACAGAGCTATTTTTAGAATCCTATTTTTAAATTGTCTGAAGTTCACATTGACTTCACCGCCTAATTGGAAAGGTCACCTCCCTGGAATTGTCTGTTGTACACTCCACCCTGTGGACAGTGCAGAGCGGAAATGATCAAATATCCCTGGTTGGGACCACATGCTGGCAGCATCCATCTCTGCTAGGGTACAGGCAAGGTGGTGGTGGAGCCCGGCCCCCAAGCCAGCTCAGACGCAGGTCAGTTCCAGGTTCCTCTTTCACCTTCCACCTGTGCTGACCCGTCAGGCATGCAGACCCTGAGGTGGACACAGATGCTGCCCTGTTCTCACTGCAGCCCAAGGTGAGGCTGAGGGTAGGGTTTGTGTGGGTATTGCACGGGCCACATCTTTCCTTTTTAGGAATGCTCTGCCCCAGCTTCATGGATTATTCTTCCAGAACACCTGCCCTTCTCACCTGGAGGAGTATAATAGACCCTGGAGGACTTATGACCACACAGACCAATGGGCCAGAGTCTCAGACTGAGATTTGGTGTGGGGACTGGGGCTTACATGTCTCATCTGGTGTTGCAGGTCTGGATACCAGGCTTTGAGAACTATGGGCCTGTGCCAAACGTGTCAGAAGCTGTTGGGGAAAAGCAAAGTCTCCTGGCAGCTGTGGGCCACGTCTGTGTCTTCTGAGAGGGCAGAGTGTGGACTGTGGTCCCCAAGACACCCGGGCTCCAGTCTCTTAAGTATCCTTTTCTGGGAGATGAAAGCAGATCATTTAATTCAACTAAACCTTAGTTTTCCAATCTGTAAAATGGGTTGACATCTCTTATTTCATAGGGGTGTGGCCTGGTAGGGACCAGTGGGCTTCCCAGTGTGTTCTCTGGAGCTTCAACTTGATCCCAGGGTGGGTTGAGAGCAGCTCCTTGGGGCCGAGCTCTCACGGGCACTGGCTGTGAGCCTTTGATCATGTGCCCCCGAGCTTTGCCTGGACCATTGTTGTGAACTAGGCTTCTGTCTGTGAAATGAGAGGATACTCGGCGCTTATCTTGCCGCTCAGAGGCAATTTCAGGAGGTAAATTGAGTGAATGCCTGGGTAGGTAGGGAGCAGTTCTCTGGGACCCCACAGCTTTAATATTGGGAATGTTCTAGAGGTCCGCTGCTCTGCCAAACCAGGTGAACTCAGGCCACCCCAGTCCTGCCTGCAGGCTCCCTAGGCCTCTGGGAATGAGTTCTGCAGAATTCATTGGCCTGAACGCTGACCCGGAGCTGCCAGTTCAGAAGAACTATTTGAGTTTGCCTTGGCACGGGGGCTGCCTGGGTTTGCCTTGCCTCGTCTGGGCTCCTCGTGGTCGCTAACGCCTCCCTTCTCTGAAACTGGGCGCTTCCGGCCTGGCACCGCCTTCCTCCTTTCTCCCACTCGCATGCAAACAGCCGGAGAGCGGGGACTGCTTCTCCCCGGGCACATCCCCTCCCGTTCCGACACCCTCTTCCGCTAACCGTGTGCAGGAGGAACAGAGGCTGAATGCAGTGCAAAGTCCGCACCTCCTACCCGATCCTGCCTTCTGCCGAGGGCTTTCCCGGAACTCTCTCCTCCCCCCGTCCCCCTCCCCTCCGGGAAGCTGCTGGCAGAGGGATGCGGGCGGCGAGGCAGGCCGGAGCCTCGGATCCTGGAGTCAGCCAGCTCCGGGCAGACTCGGAGAGAGCAAAGGGTAGAACGTGTTGTAAAGGCAGGAGGCTCGGCGTGGGGAGAAAGTGAAGCCAGGACGGGTGGTGGTGTCTCCTCGGGGTGTTTGCAGCCCGAATTCTACAATTCAAAAGACACAGCAGACAGCCAGGTTGGGGCATGCCCGTTTGTTGTGTAAATCCCGGGGTCTGAGTTCCCAGGACCCAGAGCTCTGACTTGTGAATGCCAAGTTTCTGTTAGGGTTTGGGCATGACCTCCCTCCACCCCAGGCTTGTTTAGGTTCATTTGGGGATCTTGTCAGCAGGGGCCTCCCGGAGCCACCTGGGTAGAGGCCTGTGGGCGGGACAGCTCCCAGCCCTGGGCGCCCAGCCCCGCTTTGCTGCTTGAAGCCGGGGCCCAACTCAGCACCTGCTCCCAGCCCAGCGAGAGCATCGTGGTGACTGAAGGTTCCTTCCCTGTGCCCTAAATCCAGCTTGTAATGGAAACTCTTCCCTCTTCTATGCTCAAACATGCAGAAAAGCTGTTGAGCAGCTTCTACACAGATCTTTTTGGAGGCTCCGCGCCTTTTATTTCTTTTATCTTTTTCCATTTAAGAGTGGTAAAGCACCTGCCTGCCAGTGCAGGAGACATGAGACATGGGTTTGATCTCTGGGTGGGAAAGATCCCCTGGAGGAGGGCATGGGGACCCATTCCAGTACTCTTTTCTGGGGAATCCCATGGACAGAGGCGCCTGGCAGGCCACAGTCCACAGAGTAGCCAAAGAGTCAGACAGGGCTGAAGTGACTTAGCATGCATGCACACTCCTTTTATTTCTTTAATCTCTTTCCATTAAGAAGCAGCCAGCAGCCCCGAGTCAAGCTGCCCGCAGAGCTGTTACCTCCAAGAGACATCAGATTTTGGTTTAAGAACCTCAGCCAACTGGGTTTCCTGTCTGAGGGCAGACAGAGTCCCCCAAAGCAGCGTCACAATTGCTGCTCCTGTGGAGGAAGGTCAGGGTCTTCCCATGCGTCTGTTTTTGTGGTCTCTGTTTCTAAGGGGTTCACCCGACTTCACAGCAGGAAACACCCCATGGGGGACACCTGCCTCTGGTTTGACTGGGGACAGTGGGCATGTTAGGGTGCTGCAGTGTGTCCTTGGAGGTTCAGTGCTGGGCTGCTGGGCACCTGGGCACCCATGCTGTTATAATGGGTGTCACCTGGGTGATGTGACAGCCCAGAAGCCCCGGGGCCAGAGGAGAGCAAAAGGCTCTCAGGCCAACTGACCAGAGTGCTAGCGGGGCCCTAAGAACTAGTACAACAATAACCAGAGGGAAGCAGCAATGTGGCAAAAGATTAAAATAATAGCAATAAATAACAACACAACAACAACAATAAGCATGAGTTAAAAAACAAATAGAAAACCATGGGCTCCTGCAATGGGAAGTCAAGGCCCTTGGGAGTGCACTCTCCTTCCCTCTTTGGCAGTCTGGGACCAAGTCCTCCAGGGAAGCACACATGTTCCAGTGGGGTCTGCAGTCATAGGAGGGAAGCTCCCTGCCTGACTGCAGCCCTACACAGGTGCTACCCAGCTCCTCTCTCTAGTCAGGTCACACTTTTCTGCTTCAGTTTCCCTACCTTTAAAATGGAGATCCGTATAGTGGTTAGCACTCGAGGTGCCAGTCCCATCACTTCATGATAAAGAGATGGGGAAACAATGGAAACAGTGACAGACTTTATTTTTAGGGACTCCAAAATCACTGCAGATGGTGACTGCAGCCATGAAATTAAAAGATGCTTGCTCCTTGGAAGAAAAGTTATGACCAACCTAGACAGTGTATTAAAAAGCAGGGACATTACTTTGCCAACAAAGGTCCATCTAGTCAAAGCTATGATTCTTCCAGGAGTGATGTATGGATGTGAGAGTTGGACCATGAAGAAAGCTGAGCACCAAAGAATTGATGCTTTTGAATTGTGGTGTTGGAGAAGACTCTTGAGAGTCCCTTGGACTGCAAGGAGATCCAACCAGTCCATCCTAAAGGAAATCAGTCTTGAATATTCATTGGAATGACTGATGTTGAAGCTGAAACTCTAATACTTTGGTCACCTGATGCAGAGAACGGACTCATTAGAAAAGACCCTGATGCTGGGAAAGATTGAAGGCAGGAGGAGAAGGGGATGACAGAAGATGAGATGATTGGATGGCATCACCGACTTGATGGACATGAGTTTGAGTAAGCTCTGGGAGTTGGTGATGGACAAGGAAGCCTGGTGACCTACAATTCAGGGGGTCGCAAAGAGTCAGACATGACTGAGCGACTGAACTGAATTGAACTGAACTGAACCCGAGGTGCATGAACATTTGATGGCTTGATCTTGACAGGGTCCATCACATCCTGGGGCCCAGCAACTCTTGGCTCTGTTACTGACTGTTCTTTTTTTAAAATTAGAGTATAGTTGATTTATAATGTTGTGTTAGTTTCAAGTATACAGTAAAGTAATTCAATTATATATATATATAATATATATACATTCATTCTTTTTCAGATTCTTTACCCACATAGATTATTACAAGATACTGAGTAAAATTCCCTGTGCTATGCAGTAGGTCTTGATGAGTTCTCTATTTTCTGTATAGTATTGTGTCTGTGTTCATGTGAAAGTGTTAGTTGCACAGTAGTATCTGACTCTTTGCGATCCCATGGACTGTAGCCCTCCAGGCTCCTCTATCCATGGAAGTCTCTAGACAAGAATACTGGAGTGGGTAGCCATTCCTTTCTCCAGGAGACCTTCCCAATCCAGGGATCAAAGCCAGGTCTCCTGCATTGCAGGCAGCTTCCTTACCATCTAGGCCACTAGGGAAGCCCTTCTGTGTTCATCCCAAGCTCTTAATTGATCCCTCCCCGACATTTGATAGCCGTGCCTGTGGGGGAGCAGACACTCCTTCCAGGCTTCTACAGGAGGTATCACAGGGCTGTCTGTCCCCTTCTTCTGCCACCACTGGTCACTAAAGAATTCAGTGACTAAAGGGAACCCTCTTACACTGTTGGTGGGAATGCAAACTAGTACAGCCACTATGGAAAACAGTGTGGAGGTTCCTTAAAAAGCTGCAAATAGACCTGCCATATGACCCAGCAATCCCACTGCTGGGCATATACACCGAGGAAACCAGAATTGAAAGAGCCACGTGCACCCCAATGTTCATCGC
>ML661897.1:12691160-12789366 GCA_007570785.1 Antilocapra americana
AAAAAAAAAAAAGAATTCAGTGACTGTCCTCTTGTGTGGGTCTCTTCATGAAATATCTTCACAATTAAAGGGCTTTTTTGTCTTTTTTTGGTAAAACTGGTCTCATGCTCCATACAGTGTCCTAACACTCTTCACTCTAAAATTGGAAGAAGCTAGAGGGCATTTAGCATCACTTTTGTCACTACGCTAAAGCTGTCCACACCCTCCTCCTCGAAGTCTGGTGCGCAGTCTGGATGTGTAGCGCCTGCTGCCTGGGCCCCAGCGGTGGGCCATTGGGGGTGGTGGGTAGCGCATCTGCACAGGACTCCCAGGGGTGATGGCCTTCCACAGCCTTGGCCTGGCTAACTGGTGCGAACATCTTTAATTTCAGACAGCCTTTTCTTACAGGCCCCTGTTCTTCTAGTAAGTCACAGAGAAAGGGAAAAAAATGGGACTTGTGAAGTAAAATATCATTTATGACAGAGAAGAGGGTTGCTTGAATGGTGAGGGGCGAGAAGATGGCCCTCTCTAGTTGTAAAGAACCCGCCGGCCAATGCAGGAGACATAAGAGATGTGGGTTGGATCCCTGAGTTGGGACGATCCCCTGGAGGAACACATGCAACCCACTCCAGTATCTTGCCTGGAGAATCCCTTGGACAGAGGAGCCTGAAGGGGTATAGTCTTTAGAGTCACAAAGAGTTGGACACGACTGAAGTGACTTAGCACACACAGAAATAGCACACACAGAAAACATTTTACTTACTAGATTACTGGTTTATTTAAAAACCTGGTGTTTACTCTAGAGCAGAGATTAGGAGTAGGCTTAAAAGTTGTCAGTGATCAAATATCAAAAAAGTCCAACTCCTCGTTGTAACCTCTTGCAGCCCTGTCTACAGCAACATTATTCACAATAGCCCCAAAGTGGAAACATCTTAAATGCCCACAGATAGATGAATGGATAAACAAAATGTGGAATATCCATACAGTGGAACACGCAAGGATATTTAGCAATGAAGCATGTTGAAACATGGAAGACCCTTGAAAATGCTATGCCAAGTGAAAGAAGCAGGACACAAAAGGACAAGTATCACACTATTCTATTTATAGGAAAAGTCCAGACTAGACAAATCTGTAAAGATAGAAAAGAGATTAGTGGCTGCCTACGGCTGAGAGGGGGAGATTATTAAGAATGATGCCTAAGAGGTATGTGGTTTCTCTTTGGGGTGATGAAAATGTTCTAAAATTAGGTAGTGGTGGAGGTTTCACATCTCTGTGAATATGCTGAAAACCATAGCATGGGACACTTTGTAAAGGTGAATTGTATGGCATGTGAATTAAATCTTGATAAAGCTGTTATGCAATGCAGGAGACCCCAATTCCATCCCTGCTTCAGGAAAATCCCCTGGAGAAGGGAATGGCAACCCACTCCAGTATTGTGGCCTGGAGAATTCCATGGACAGAGAAGCCTGGTGGGCTACAGTCTGTGGGGTTGCAAAGAGTTGGACTGAGCATCTAACACTTTCCCACACTTTCACAAAGCTGTTACCTGAAAGAAACGAGGGGTTAGACTACATTAGTGTTCATCTGCAGAGACTCTTGGAATGCTAACCCAGAAGGTGCTCCATACAAAGGTGTTTATCTGCTGATTGCCTGTCCTGATTGCCAAGTGATTCACAGTCTATGGAGCAGAAGCTCTGATTTAGGAGGAGATCGGGCTCCAGGGAGAACAGTGCTGGGGGAGTTAGGAGGATCATGGACTGGGAATGAGGCTGATGTGTCAGTGGTCAGTAGAGGGCCATGTGCTGAAGGCTGTTAGAATGAGGACCCAAAGCTGTGGGTGTGGAGCGAGAGGAGAGGAGCAGGGGGTGACATGGGAGCCCCGTTTCATAGGAAGAGTTATTTCAGAAGGCAGGAACAATGTGTGCAGGAACATGGGGTCCTGGGAGCAGGCTGGCATGATGCCTGCCCAGGTGTGCCATTGGAGCTGCAGGAACACTAAGGATTTATCCTACGGGGACATCTAGGAAGGGCATGGATGGTCTTTGGCTGAGATACCACTTTGCCTTCCCTGCAAAGCAGCTGTGGGCTATAGTTATTCTTGAGTGCCTTCACAGCAGACAGAGCACAGGAGCTCTTCAGTCTTTGGGTCTTCCAGCTTTCTGGGCCCAAGACACATTGCGGGTCACACATTGTGGGGGTATGTACACACCCCTTTGAGCTCTCCCACCATGCATTTGCCAACAATCCTACCAATCAGGGCTGTTCAGGGTTGCTGACTGGGAGGAGCAGTGGACCCATTTCGGGTCCTCCCTCTGGTTCTCAGTCCTTCCATATGTGTCTTCCCTCCAGGGATGCTCCAACTGGGCCAGACATCAGAACCCCCAGATGGCTGGTTAAAAGACAGGTTCTGGCCCCATCCACCTAATTTCTGAGTTAGTAGGTGTGAATGGGGCCTGCATTTTACTTTGCACACAGAGAAAGAGAGTTCCAGGTGATGATGATGGTGCTGGTATGGGACCGCGTTTTGCAGAACCATTGTTGTGGAGCAGGACAATTCATGTAAAACAGCAGAAGAACCTGTGCACCAGGGTTGGCCTCAGGCTGTTGCAATAGACTATCACACAGTGGGTGGCCTAAAGCCACAAAAACTTTTTCTCTCCAGTTCCCGATGTCAGACATTCTAAATCAAGGTGTGGGCAGGGCCATGCTCCCTCCAGTGTTTCTACAAGGAAATCCTCCCTCTCCTCTCCTAACTTCTGGTGCTGTCAGCAGTCCTTGGTGTTCCTTGGCTTGTGGGAGCATCACTCCATTCACGAGGCTGCCTCCTTCCTATGTCTTCTCATCGTCTTCCCTCTGTGCATGTCTGTCTCTGAGTTCAAATCTCCCCTTTTTATAAGGGTGCTGGTTATTTTGAATCATGGCCCACCCTCATGATTTTAACCTTAATTACCTCTGTAAAAAGAGTACATCTGAACGAAACCACAATATGAGGTGCTGGGCCTTAGGACTTGAGCATATTCAATCCGTAACCATGCGCTTGGGAGCAATCGGGTCGTGTTCACATCCACAGCTGGGTCTGGACACACGATTGGGCTGCAAGTAAATCCAACAAATTCTCCCTGTTTTGCTACACTTTAGCCTATTCCTATAGACACTCACTCCTCAGAAGATGAAGAAGATTTTTTTTTTCTCTGCTGCCTTTGAAGCCTCAGCAGTGGCCACACCTTCCCGAGTTGAGACTTCTAAAAATCCAATGCAGGCTGTTCATTGTCTACAAATATAAAAGGGAGGGTGCCACCCAGCTGTTCTGCAGACTAGGAAGCTATGTAGGAACATTTCAGGACCCTAAGAGCATTAACGATCTGGGAAGAAGAGTCAAGAGAAACATAGGGCTATATTTTTCAAGGGGTCCAAGGGTGAAGAGGGTAGATTCCCAAACAGGTCCTGTGCAAGAGAACAAATAGAGCTCTCACAGCACAGACCCATGTGCCCAACTGTGATACAAAGACCTCATAACCTGATAGATGAGAAGGGCTCTGTCTTCCCACCTTGACGGCTATAGTCATCTGCTCAGGCTGCTATAACAGAATACCACTGACAGGGTGAGTTAAACCACACATATTTATTTCTGGCAGTTCTGGAGGCTGGAATTCCAAGACCAAGTTGTTGACTGAACTGGTCCCACCTGAAAGTTCACTTTCTGACTTGTAGAGGACACCTTCCCACTGTGTTTGCATGTGGTGGAAAGAGATTGAACTCTTTTCCTCTCCTTGCATGCATGTGTGCTAAGTCACTTCAGTTGTGTCTGACTCTTTGAGACCCTGTGGGCTGTGACCTGCCAGGCTTTTCTGTCCCTGGGATTCTCCAGGCAAGAATACTGGAGTGGGTTGTCATGCCCTCCTCCAGGGGCTCTTCCTGGCCCAGGTATTAAATACATGCCTCCTGCATTGGCAGGTGGATTCTTTATCACTAGTGTCACCTGGAAAGCCCTTTTTTCTGCTTATAAGGGCACTAATCCCATCATAAGACCCCACCCACATGACCTTATCTAAACCTAGTGCATGCAAGTATGCTCAGTCATGTCCTGCTGTTTGCAATCCCAGGGACTGTAGCCCACCAGGCTCCTCTGCCCATGGGATTTCCCAGCAAGAATACTGAAACGGGTTGCCATTTCCTCCTCCAGGGGATCTTCCGCATCCAGGGATGGAACCTATATCTCTTGCATTGGCATGCAGATTCTTTATCACTGAGCCACCTGGGAATTCCCCATCTAAACCTAATCACCTCCCCAAAACCCCAGCTCCAAATATCATCACATAAGGGGTTGCGGCTCTACCATATGAATTTGGCAGGGACACAAACATTCAGTCCATAACAATAACACACGGTAAATATGGCCTGGAAGTTGTTATGCTTGGATTCCTTAGACCCCCTGGTCATTCTGCTGGAATATGGTGGCATAGGGACTTCCTGTCTCTAGATTTGGGCCTTGGATCTGATCTCTGCAGCCCTCACCATGGGGGACCTTATGGGCACATCCAAGCTCTGACTATACCCCTGGAAACAGCTGCTTCCTGATCATCAGTGGGTCTCCAATTGTACATGCCCAAGGCACATTTGAACAGAGACAAGGCCTGAACAGGCTAGGAGGCAGCCAGAGAGCATTTATGCAGACTGAATGGGGCCCTCTAAAGCACAAGCAGGGGGACACTCTCCTTCAGGTTTAGGGGAAGTGAGAAACAGAACTCTGTCCCGTCTCTGTGGTTCTCTGAGCTCCCCAGGGAGTGATTGCGACATTTACCTCAGGCTGCAGTGGAGGGCTTTGGAGCGTGAATGTAGCCCTCAAAACCTGCCAGGGGTTTGTTGAAGCTCAGATTCTAGTCCCAGCACACAGGAGTTCTGTTTGGAGGGTATGGCCTGGGGCTTGGGCAGCGTTCTTTGGACTAGCAGCATGATGCAGTAGCCTGTGGTCAGAGAGCTGGGATGGGGGAGCAGAGGTGTCCAGACTGTCCTGGAGATCCTTAGCATAGATTTGCATAAAACCTGTTTTGACAACATGGGAAATCAGAAATGTGTTCAGAGCACAAGTATTTCCGGCAAGGTTTCAGATTTCACATTGATATGTGGGGGGTCATGGCCATGTGTGTGTGTGTGTGTGTGTGTGTGTGTGTGTGTATGTGTGCACAGATATACACATGTATACAAGCATATGTGTGTGTATATATATATATATAATTTATTTAAACAGTGTGTCAGTGTAGTTGGTGAAGCAGAGGGAGTTTAAAGTAGAAGCCCAAGGTACTATGCTAAAGAGAGATAATCTGTTTACAGGGGAAACTTGTTCGAAGTTATGATCAATTCCCCACATTCTTGACCATGAGAACATAAAGTCAAAGGCTTGCAGGGAGTGACTGAGGAGGTCTGTGAAAGGAACTGTAACCAGAGCAGCAGTGCCGCAAGCTAGGAGCTCGGCCTGGCTCTGCCAGAGGAAGGTACCCTCTGGGATGGATAACAGAGACAATTTTGAGGATGGGACAGGAAGAACTGCTCCACCTTCAGTGCTTGAATTTACTTTTTCCAATTCAAGAATTGCTGGAGTCATCCAATATGTTCAGAAAAGAGGCTTAGTAATTTATTCACCAACAAACATACACACACACACACACACACACACACTCACAGGAAGCTTTCATTAGACTATGGCATGTGAGAGATGGGGCATAACATACAAATTCTGGTCTGCATTTCATGTGCCCATGTGCATGTAGATAGTAAAAAAGTGATGATATTAACACTATAGGCACACCCACCTTTATAAGATACGCATTGGTGCCTCAGATAGCTAAAAATCTGCCTGCAATGTAGAAAATCTTCCCAGTGTTGGAAAGGTCCCCTGGAGGAGGGCATGGCAACTCACTCCAGTATTCTTGCCTGGAGAATCCCCATGGACAGAGAAGCCTGGTGGGCTACAGTCCATGGCATCGCAAAGAATCAGACATGACTGAACGACTAAGCCCAGCACATGTAGGGGACTTATTGTAACTTGGGAAGTCCTGAACAGCATTGCCGAGAGAAAGCAGGAGCAAAGCCCTGTCAATCAAAAGAACAGCTTTCCTCCTAGCCCTCCTCCCTGTGGGCAGGCAGGCGGTTGATCCCTCCCACATCTGGGATAGGTGGGCAGCATGCGTTTCTGCTCCTTTACTTGGTATCTTAACTGATGCTCTATATTTTTCACTGGGTCCTTACACATAGGACAACTGCTGTGGGTTTTAGGGACAGAGTGGGAATGCAGTCATGGTCCCAGCAAAGTCCTGATTGCTCATGGAAGCCTTGTGCACCTAAGAGGCTCTGGAGGGCCCTGAAGGCCCCTGCTGCCAGTCACTCATGCGAGACTGAAGACATACCCAGGACATTTGGCTCTTCGTGAACTGCTAAGACACAGAGGGTGAGATGGCTGGGTGGCATCATCGACTCGATGGCCATGGATCTGGGTGGACTCCCGGAGTTGGTGAGGGACAGGGAGGCCTGGCCTGCTGCGGTTCGTGGGGCCGCAAAGAGTCGGACACGACTGAGTCACTGAACTAACGAACTAAGACACAGATTCTCACAGGGAGGTGAGTGGAATAGCAGCTTGGAAACCCCCTGTGCTCTGGATGCGGCTGACAGAGGAAGGGGGCTACACCCACAGCAGGGTTAATAGTGAGGCTGAATAAAGGCTGAGCATGAGTGCGAGCAGGACTAGTGGAAGCTGTGCCTGAAAATACTGAACTGGACGACGTGTTCCCGAGGCCTGCTGGCTGCTTCGCCTGATGCAGTAACGGCTGAAGAATCTGAAAAAGAGCCAGTTCTGCCAGCAGCCTGCTCCCTGGCTTTTCCCAGAACTGGTCACCATCCCTCCAGATGAGGGAGAGTGCTATGTGACAGCAAGCAACTGACACCTCAGGCCCCAGGCTCCTCTCCCCACCAGGGCCTGCTGGACCAGTCCTGCAACATCAAGGTCAGGAGCCTGGGGGCTGGAACTTGCAGGTCTGAAGTGAAGCCCTGCCTGTTGCTGATGTGGGGAGGGAGAACCAGGTCGTTCTGGAAAGGGGAAGGTGGGAGCTGCAGACTGCCTGGTTCTCTAAAGTGGGAATGAGTGGCAGACCCAGCTTCTGTTTCTAGAAATAACTTTATGCCAGGGAGGTGAGATTATGGACCTGTGCCTTGATGGGTGCTATGATCCTGTCTGGAGATGGTGTCAGTCTTCCTGCCCTTGGGGGATTGAGGCACGATCCTCTGTGGCAGCTTGGGGACCCAGGACGTGACTTCTCATGTGCTTTTGATACTCGGGGATTCTCTGATTAAAAGTCATGTACAGGAGTGCCAACTTGAGATAAGAAGAGCAGCCACAAACCCAACCAGAATTGGACATGTAAAACTCAAGGGAGCCTTTGCCCATAAGAGCCTTGTGGGTCTGAATTCCTCTGCTCTGCTGTTGTGGGCTGGTGCCAACACATGCCCAGCATTGCCTGTCAGCTGGGAGCCGAGGGGGCAGAAGTTCTGTAATCAGCTGCCTTCAGGGATGGGGCTGGGGGATCCAACAGCTCATGGCTTCCTGGGGAACCTGGCAGCCTTGCATTACTATTCATTGGTGTTTTGGCTTCCTTAACTATAAGATAAAATGAACAAAAGGTAAAATACAGAAGGGTTGTAATTTGGTCCCATTTACAGAATTAGTTAATTCTTCTGATTGTGTGGCTAGTACAGTCAAATTTGCTAGATCTTCTCATTTTCTTTAGGGGGAGGGTTTATATTGAGATATATTTTGCATTAACTTTATATTACTATCAGGTGTACAAAAATAGTTGGATACATGTATATATTGTGAAGTGATCACCACAGTAGATTTATTGGCCACCATGACCACATACATTTTCTTTTCTTCTGATGATAGGTCTTTTTTTTAATGCTTCTATTTTGGTAAGGATAATTCAGAAGCAAGGGATATCCACTGGAGTATGGCTTTCAAACTCAATGGGTTGTGAAATCAATCAAGTAATGTTTGAAGTGTGATTAGCATTTAGAAAAAAATGTGAAATAGGAGACAACAGAGAACACTGAATCCTCTATTTGTTTTCTTTCCAGCTTCACACCCAAGATGTGATGCATTCCCACCAGGTCCTGATGCTCAGGCCCTGTCTGCCTCTTCCAATGTCAATAGCCCCTCACACCTCCCTCCCTGTCCTCCACCCACCCTGAACACCTTGCTTTGTTTCCTATGTGTGTGGAACTTTTCCTCCACTCAGATTAATGCCCAGATATTAGTTTCTCTTAAATGTTGCTCCTGACCCTGCTCCTTTCATCTGGACCTTAACTCTGCTTCATCCTTCTCTGAGATCTCATCACTATCTGATGTCATGGTAAAGCTATGTGATTTTCACTGTGGTCTGTCTCTGTCTTTAGATTATTCACTCCATCTGAAAGGGACATTGTCTACCTCCCTGCCATCATCCCAGTAGCTAGAACGAATCCTGGGATACAGTGGATGCTCAATAACTATTTGTTATTTTTGAAGGAATGAATGAAAAATGAAATGAATTGCCATCCTTATGTCATTCAGTTGTGATAAGACCAAATAAAAGAATACAAACCCAATGCTCCTAACATAGTTAGCACTCAGTAAATGCTATGCATTATACTGTTTTACTTTCTCTGCATTTTCAGGCCATTCATTTCTCTTGACATTTTCAAATATGTGTCCCTGGAAAAGAAATATATCCTGTATTCATTCCCAAATGAGTGTGAGTTTCTGAGATGAAAACACAGTTCTTTTAAAAGCTGAAATTGAAAATATTAAGTGTCCTGAGAATACACGAGTTGATGGAAGGTGTTCATGCAGTTTCCAAAAGCATGCACAGCAGGGATCCCAAGAAGGATTTCAGTGCAGTTGGCACTTCTGCATGTTCAGTGGTCATGAGAGCTTCATATTTCAGAGTTCACAGTTCTTTCTAAATACTGAAGGCAAAAGGTATTTCAAGTATGCATTGAGTATTTCCAAATCCACACATTCTTTGGGGTCCCCTTGGCTCAATTTTAGAGTGCTGCTAGTTCCCTATTTGGAAAGGATTTGGGGAAAGGAGTCCCTGGATGCCAGGAGCTGCTAGATGTCATCAGAGAAATATTTCTCTCTTGTGATGGTTTAATAATAGAAGTGCTTTTCATTCACACATTAATGCTAAACTTAACTATGCAGTCATGACTTGGTCTCTAAAGATGAGGCATTTTACCTGTGAAGGAGCTGGGTAGAAACAAAGGTATCTGAGGAATGCATTAGAGGTGCCCCAGCACACTCCTGGCACTCTTTGCAGGAACATTTGGTACCATGCATCACCAGGCCAAACCATGTCCTAAAATAAGCTTACTGTGTGGTTCTCTGAGCTAAATGAGGTCAGTCTGAGAGTTGAGACAGAAAACATTTCTCAGGTTGCTCTCTTGAATGTGTGTGGCAGACAGACTGTGTGGCAGTGTATCAAGGTAGACTGCATGTCAACCAATATATTGTCTGCATCCTACTATTATAACTATCATGCATGTGGACCTACATGGTCCATGCATATTTCTGTCTGTGTAAGTGTCAGCTCGCAGGACAAAACTCAACTATTTAATTCTATTTTGCCTTGTTAGAACTGTTGGGGAAAAAGTTCCTAAGACATTTAGAAAAGAAATTTCTTTCTTTCATGCTGAAGCAGTTTTTGCCTGTTTGCCCCTCTTGTCCTGTTTCCTAGGTTTCACATATGTTTGGTATTGATTGAGCCTATGTGCCAGGCACCTGTGCTAACTGCTTACATGTTCTGTTGCTGCTAATTCTCTCAAGAGTCTATGAAGTCTGTGTTATCAAGTTCATTTTACAAATGTGGACAGTGAGGTTTTCCTGTGGGTCTTCTTCCTATGGAAGAATGAGAACCAGTGTTCCCGCTCAGGTCTCCAACATTGGAAGGCCCACTTGCAGCCTCACTTCTACAGAACCTCCTCCTAGGGGAGTGATGGGAAACTCTGCAGGACCCAGGCAGCCTGTCTGGACCACATCCACATCCCACTTCCTGGAGGCTGAGTGTTGACACCAGTCAGGGGAACTGCTTCTTCTGCCCACTCTCCCCTCTTCCTCTTGTCTCTCAAGAGTGTGCCCTAAGGCTCCTGGAACCAGAGGACATCAGAGTTTATTTTGCAATTGCACTTTGGGGAATTATGGGCTGCTTGAGGCTGTTCCTGGGAATTGATTTGCAGCTGCACAGCTGTGCCAGTGAATGAATGTGTGTTGGAGGGATGTCCCAGGCTCCCTAGAAATGGAAAGGCATCCTTAGGAATTCTGAGCCCATCTGGGATCAAGAGGGGTCAGGTCCACTCAAACCCAGAGATGACTGTGGGTCAGGGAGGGCAGAGACCTGCATTTCCCAGGCATGGTGGGGTGGTGACAAGTCCTAAGGACACTGGGAGACTGTGATTTTAGGAAGAAAACAGGGAGATCTTACTCTTAGGTGGGAAGAAGTTTGGTCAAGCACCTTGTTGCAAGTGCTTGATCAGGTCGATGATGTGGCCAGCATCTTTCACACTTTAATCTGGGTTCTAAGCTGTATCTTAGAGCATACTGAATATAGCCAATATCAGTGTGTGTCAGAGGCCAAAAAGGCAGTGGGGAGTGTGCTGACGATCATGGGGTAGAGGGTCCTCTGTACTAAGTAGAACAGAAAGTTTCAACAGAAGACTCTGTGGGCAAAGCCCCTGAGGGCAGTTGGGAAAAGGGAGGCAATGGCTTAGTCCTTCCTGACTGAAAGAGCCCACTCTTGCCGTGGTCTTGCTGGACACAAAGTGTGAGTGTCAGCCTGACGCACTGTATTGGGTTGTTTCCGGGCTTTCCAGGGCTGGAGTGTCGTGGTGGCTCAGACAGTAAAGAATCTGCCTGCAATGTGGGAGGCTGAGGTTTGCTCTCTTGGTCAAGAAGATCTCCTGGAGGAGGGAATGGCTACTCACTCCAGGATTCTTGCCTGGGAAATCCCATGGACAGGAGAGCCTGGAGCATGCTAGTTTGCATGCTGCAAAGAGTCAGACATGACTGAGCAATTAACACTTTCACTTTCCAGGGCTTGACTTCATCACCACCTAAGTTCCTTGAGCACAGGTTCACCCATTCACCCAAGAAGCACTGCTTCAGCCCTACCAGGTGACATGCAGAGCTGTAGGTGTTGAGGACACAGCTCCAAGCAGAAGACAAAAGTGCCTGCCAGAGGGAGCTGACTTCTACGGCAGGGTTGGCACATGTTTTCATACAAATTTTAAGCTTTGGGCTACATGTGATCTCTGTTGCATCTATTCAACCCTGTAAAACATCCACAGACATGACACTCATGCAATGGGGTGGCCACGCCCCAGAACAGAGTCGTCTACAAAACCAGGTGCCCAGCCTGACTGGGGGATTTGGCCCAAGTAGTAGTTTGTTGATCCCTGCTCTAGTGAAGAAGATTAGAAAGGGCTCTTTAGGGTTCAGTTCAGTCGTTCAGTCGTGTCCGACGCTTTGCGACTCCATAGACCACTGTATGCCAGGCCTCTCTGTCCATCACCAACTCCCGGAGTCTACTCAAGCTCATCTCCATTGAGTTGGTGATGCCATCCAACCGTCTCTTTAGGGTTATGTTCTGCCAAATTCATTTTTCTCTCAAAGCCTTTGTAGGCTACCCCACACTTGAGTTGGTTTTAGAGCATCCTGTGCCAGTCCCTGGCACCTCCTCACCTTGCTGGAGAGATCAAGACAGCAGAGGTGCTGCAGGAAGACACCTTCTGTTATTGGCTGAGTCATGTCCCCCAAATTCATATCTTGAAGTCTTAATCCCAGGGCCTCAGAACGTGACTGTACTGGGAGACAGGGCCTTCAAAGAAGTGATGAAACTAAAATGAGGTCATTATGGTGGACCTGGTGTCCTTATGAGAAGAAGAGATTAGGGCACAGACACGCATGAAAGGAAGACCATATGAGGACAGAGGGAAGATGGCCAACTATAAACCAAGGTGAGAGGCCTCCAGAGGAACCAACCCTCCTAATCAACACCTTGATCTTGGACATATAGCCTCCAGCACTGCCAGAAAATAGATCAGTGCTGATTAAACCACCCAGTCTGGGGCATTGATGTGGCAGCTCAAACAAGCTAGTAGACCTGCCTTGTCCCATGTGTCGCAGACTCCAAACTGTCAGGGCAGAGGAAGGGATGGATGCTCATTACCAGATGCTCTTACAAGAGCTGAGGAAACACCAACCCTCCTTCCTCATCCTTTTTCTTTCCTGGCCTTGAATGGACAGCTGCCATACTGTCTTATCAGCTCCTTCTGAGAAGGTGATGCCTGGGTGGTGAAAATAACAATTCAGTGAGAGGATAAGAGTTTGTAGAGATGAAACTGAGGAAAACACCCCTCCCAGTCTCCACAAGATGGAAAATATGCATTAAAACCATCAGGTAAAAGGAAACCCTTCATCTTTCACTGGAGTTGCTTTCTCAAGGAGTGTCCCAGGCTGGGTGAGAACCTTGGTCATTGGCTCTGGTGGCAGGCGTCCTGCAGGGGAAGCTCTGGAGCTGGGTCTTGGCATCAGAGAATCTGATTGCCCAAACTCTGGAGTCATTAGAAAAGCACAGACCGCTGAGGTATGTGCTGTACTGACCTCCAGCCTAGGCATTCAAGTGAGCAGTGTAGCCAGTTCAAGAGTGAAATAATCCAATCAGTGCTCCAGGTTCATGATGTTTTTGAGAATCAAACATACAAGCTGCTCTTAAAAGCAGAGGATCAAGAGCCTCTGAAAGGCCCGATTCCCAAACTAGGAGCCCCTCTGGATGTCTGTTTCTGAGGCTACTGGGGCCCAGGCCAGAGTGCCTGCTCCATTCCAAGTGCAGAGCCCTGCCAGCCACAGCATAGTCCTTCCCAATGCCCCTACCCCTGCTTAAGCTTCAACCAAGCCTTTGGCCATATCTAGGCAGGATGGCTTGAATGCCCCTCTGAGATGACTATGCAGTGGGAAAGAACAAGTTGGTCATATTTGAACAATCATAAACTGGAATATGGCAAGGCTATATATTGTCATGCTGCTTATTTAACTTATATCCAGAGTACATCATGTGAAATGATGGGCTGGATGAATCACAGGCTAGAATCAAGATTGCCAGGAGAGATATCAACAACCTCAGATACATAAATGATAGCACTCTAATAGCAGAAAGTGAAGAGGAACTAAAGAGCCTCTTGATGAAGGTGAAAGAGGAGAATGAAAAGCCTGGCTTAAAACTTAACATTCAAAAAACTAAGATCATGGCATCCAGTCCTATCACTTCACAGCAAATAGACAGGGAAAACATGAAAATAGTGACAGACTTCATTTTCTTGGGCTCCAAAATCACTGCTAATGGTGACTGCTGCCATGAAATAAAAAGATACTTACTCTTTGAAAGAAAAGCTATGACAAACCTAGACAGCTTATTAAAAAGCAGAGACATCACTTTGTCAACAAAGGTCTATAGTCAAAGCTGTGTTTTTTTCAGTAGTCATGTATGGATGTGAGTGTTGGGCCACAGAGAAACCTGAATGCTGAAGAATAGATGCTTTCAAATTGTGGTGTTGGAGAAGACTCTTGAGAATCCCTTGGACTGCAAAGAAATCAAACCAATCAATCCTAAAGGAAATCAACATTGAATATTCTTTGGAAAGACTGTTGTTGAAGCAGCAACTCCAATATTTTGGCCACCCAATGTGAAGAGACAACTAATTGGAAAAGACCCTAATGCTGAGAAAGATTGAGGATAAAAGGAGAAGCGGGTAGCAGAGGATGAGACGATTAGATAGCATCATGGACTCAGTGGACATATATTTGAGCAAACTTTGGGAGATAGTGGATGACAGAGGAAGCTGGTGTGCTGTTAGTCCATGGAGCTGCAAAGAGTTGGACATGAATTAACGACTGAGCAACAGCAAACTAGTTCCATCGGATTAATGTCACACATCCTGAGGCCTGGAGACCACATGACTTCAGGTTCAACTCCTCAGTCTATCCTGGCATTTGGAGTTCTGTGGGTCCCATGGCTCTAGAAATGGCAGGACAGGGCATGCAGCTTGTACCCATGTGTTAGGTACACTATGTGTTAGGGAATGGCATCCACAGTCATGGTGAAAGCACTATTAGAGGCATGACCTGAACAGTGGTAAATGGCCTTGGTGATCGTTAGGGAAGGGAGTGACTGTCAAATGCCAAGGACCTCTACAAAATGTTATTAGAAATTCTGAGTCCAAACTGAAATGCAAGCTTTCCTATTTTAAGATTTGGTATTTTAAGTAAAAATTATTAGTGGAACTCTGTAATAGTTGCTTTCTTTGGCTTGTCATGATAGCAGGAGGCTTTCAGCACTGGATTGTTCATAGGGCTCTGCTTTGCTTGGGGCCCACAAGGATGGGGAGGCAGATGGAGCAGAGCTGCAGGTCTGGCCTAAGAAGCATTGCCCTATGACTTGCTCCTACCACCAAGCTAGCCAGGGGAGACAGGCAAGGTTCCAGCCTCTTGGGAGATTGGATGAAGGCCATACTCTGTCCACATAGTTGGAGAGAGGGCTGTGATCAGGGGTTGAATGGGGCCTCAAGGCCTTGGAAATCTTTGGAGAAGCTTGGGGTTGGGGAAGGCATGACCCATTGGCCCAAAGAATTGGTTACGGTTGTCTGGCTCCTGGGGAAAAGTAAGCTCAGGGGACAGTATCATCCAAGGTTTTGGATGGGTTTGTGACAAGGGATGGCTCCAGAACCTGAGGACCAGGACTCAGTGGGCAGCTCGTGTTGTCCATGGCTCCCAAGGCCCCTTTAGCCGCTATGCTAAGCATGTCACTGTAGTTGGTGAAGAGCTGTGTACAGGGAGACTGAGCCAGAACTCATTTTTTGTAGCTTTTTCCTTCAGAGTTTTGTGGAAATAAGTTTCTAAGGACAGGCCTGGCCAGGGACAGAGGTTTGTTTTGTATAGGAAAAATGACTACATTTTCCCCTGGAAACAACATGGGGATCCCAGGCAGCTTAGCTTTGGCAGGGCCCCCGTCTGTGGGCAGATGTGCCCACATGCCTGCTTTCACACCAGGCTGTCTGTTCAGCAGACAGTGAGGAAGGGAAAGACCGTAAGGCAGGCCTGCCTGCCCACTGTGTGTGGGTCCACGGTGAAGTCTGGGGCCCGAGCCGCAGACCCTGGCTGCCTGGCTCCACACCCTGGAGACAGCAGGTCCTCTGAGCCCCTAGAGTGAGCAGCATCAGCATCGAGAAAGAGGCTGGAGTGCAGGGTTAGAAACCACTCTGCATCTTAGCCTTTCTCTAACCGCCAGAAATCCCCAAGAGGAAACATTGTTGCCAGGACCAAATGGGAAGCACCCAGAGTAAGGAGCAGACTGGGAAGAGCACATTCTCATCCTGGGAGTTGGCAGGATCAAGATCATGAGATAGTGGGGGCCTGACAGCAGATGCGCAGTCGAGGCAGAAGCTGGTCCTCAATTTATTTGGATTCACCAGTCTTGGTTTCTTTTCTCTATTTTTACCAAAGTGATACATGCTCACAGTTTTTAAAAAAAAAAGGAAAGAGAGAAATTCCCTGGCAGTCTAGTGGTTAAGACTCCATGCTTCTGCTGCAGGCAGCATGAGTTCAATTCTGGTAGAGGAATTAAGATCCCACAAACTACGTTGTATGGGATACCCTGGTGGCTCTTGTTAGAGCATCCGCCTGTTAATGCAAGAGACGCAGCCTTGATCCTTAGGTCAGGAAGATCTCCTGGAGAAGGAACTGGCAACCCACTCCCAGTATTCTTGCCTGGAATACCCCCATGGACAGAGGAGACTGGCGGACTATGGTCCATGGGCTCACAAGAGGGACAACAACAATCTTTGTGGTACAGCTAAACAAAATAAACAAAACTCCAAACAAACAAAAATAAGGAAGGAAGGATGAAACCAAGAAAGGGGAAAAGAATCTTAAAATGGATGCAGTGTCTTTCCTGCCTGACTCGTTGCCTCAGCTCCACCCAGAAGTGACCTCTAGGAAGGCTTCTGGCTTTATTTCTCTCACTGCCCTGCCGCCACGGGATAGTCAGTTATTCTCTCTTTATGTGTAGGTTAAGGCATTATCATTTTTTTCATCAGTTCATTAAGACATTTTTTTCTGGTTATATGTTTTACCCTATGTATTTTTAACTCCTTAGTTCTATTTCAAGCCCCCCTTGAGAGTCACGGGTTCTTGTATGCCTCATGCCTGAAAAACAGAGGTGTGCTTGAACAATGTTTTGTGTTTTTACATTTGTTTTTAATCCACATCAAATGTGTGGGCTAGAGTCTTGTTCCATCTCATGTTTTAGGCAGTCAGTGTTGAAGAGAGCTCCCCTCCCCAGGCTGCACATCTGCCTTAATGCTACCAGCTGTAGACTCTGCACCTTCCACACCCTCCAACTTCACCAATCACAGAAAACCCAGTCATGAAAATCGGACCTCTGGGTAGGGACTTGCTGGTGATATCTCTGGGGTACATCCTTAGAAGTGGAATTGATGGCTTGTCTGTTATAAAAAGTTGGACTTTACTAAACTATGCTTGGATGCTTGCAGCACATTTGGGCAAGGTCACTAGTGGGCTTTGCACAAGAGTATGATGGTTCCCATCTCCCCAGATCTTTCATCAGTGTCACTCAGTTTGCTAGTCTGCCAATCGAGGTACATATATATAAAAACTATGTATATGTACATATACACACATGTGTATATGTATGTGTATATATATATGGATAGATAGAGATATATATAGCTCTCACCACTATTATAATTTGGATATGTCTGATTAATAGCAAATTTGAGCATGTCTGCATATATTGGCAGGGCTTCCCTAATAGCTCAGTTGGTAAAGAATCGACCTGCGATGCAGGAGACCCTGGTTCAGTTCCTGGGTTGGGAAGATCTGCTGGAGAAGGGATAAGATAACATTTCAGTATTCTTGGGCTTCCCTTGTGGCTCAGCTGGTAAAGAAATCGCCTGCAATGCAGGAGACCTGGGTTCAATCTCTGGGTTGGGAAGATCACCTGGAGAAGGGAAAGGCTACCCACTCCAGTATTCTGGCCTCCATATATTGTTTATCATCTGTTCCTCTGTTTATGAACTGCCTACTTGTTTGTTTTGCTCATTTGTAGAAGCCCCTTGTATATTCCAGGAACACATGATCAGTGTTACATTTTGCTAATACTTTCTGCTATCTGTTACCCCATAGATAGACAATGGAGTAAATAAACTCCAAGAGGGCACTGAATATCAGGTGGATAAAAGTAAACAAAAAAATCTTTTTTGTTGCCGATAGTATACATTCTATATGTAACTACAAGCTTGAGCTAGTCATTGTATTATTCAACTCATATCGGTTCATTTCAGTCACTCAGTCACATCTGACTCTTTGTGACTCCATGGATTGCAGAACTCCAGGCTTCCCTGTTCATCACCAAGAGATACCTGGAGTAACAGACAAAGTTGGCCTTGGAGTACAAAATGAAGCAGGGCAAAGGCTAACAGAATTTTGACAAGAGAATGCACTGGTCATAGCAAACATCCTCTTCCAACAACACAAGAGACTGCTCTACACATGGACATCACCAGATGATCAATACGGAAATCAAATTCATTATGTTCTTTGCAGCCAAAGATGAAGAATCTCTATAGAGTCAGCAAAAATAAGACTGGGAGCTGACTGAAGATCAGATCATGAACTCCTTATTGCAAAATTCAGACTTAAATTGAAGAAAGTAGGGAAACCACTAGACCTTCAGATATAACCTAAATCAAACCCCTTATGATTATATAGTAGAAGTAACAAATAGATTCAAGGGATTAGAGCTGATAGACAGGGTGCCTGAAGAACTATGGACAGAGGTTCATAATATTGTACAGGAGGAGGTGGTAATCAAAACCATCCACAAGAAGAAAAAATGCAAAAAGGCAAAATGGTTGTCTGAGGAGGCCTTACAAAAATATTTGAGAAAAGAAGAGAAACTATAGGCAAAGGAAAGATATACCCATCTGAATGCAGAGTTCCAAAGAATAGTAAGGAGAGATAAGAAAGCCTTCCTAAGTGATCAATACAAAGAAATAGAGGAAAACAACAGAACAGGAAAGACTAAAATCTCTTCCAGAAAATTAGAGATACCAAGGGAACATTTCATGCAAAGTTGGACACAATAATGGACAGAAACTGTACAGACCTAACAGAAGCAGAAGATATCAAGCAAGAAGAGGTGGCAAGAATACACAGAACTATACAGAAAAAGATCTTAATGACCCAGATAATCATGATGGTGTGATCACTCACCTAGAGTCAGACATCCTGGAGTGTGAAGTCAAGTGGGCCTTAGGAAGCATCACTATGAACAAAGCTAGTGGAGGTAATGAAATTCCAGCTAAGCTATCACAAATCTGAAAAGATGATGTTGTGGAAGTGCTGCACTCAATATGCCAGCAAATTGGAAAAACTCAGCAGTGGCCATAGGACTGGAAAAGGTCAGTTTTCATTCCAATCCCAAAGAAAGACAATGCCAAAGAATGTTCAGACTACCACACATTTCAACTCATATATCTTTGCTTTTTTATGAATCATAATTCTATCTGTTATGAGGATGGTATTATATTAATTTAACTATATAGCCACATATTTTTCAGGCTACATTCCCATTTCTTTAATGTTTATTTTCTCATTTCTTTAACATATTATTTTGAGATAATTGTAGATTGACAAGCAGTTATAAAAGTTAATAAAGATTTCATATACTTTTACAGCTTCCCTGATAGCTCAGTTGGTTAAGAATCCTCCTGCAATGCAAGAGACACAGGAGACTTGGGTTTGATCCCTGGATCAAGAAGATCCTCTGAAGAAGGAAATGGCAACCCACTCCAGTATTCTTGCCTAGAAGTCCCCTGGATAGACTAGCCTGGTGGGCTATAGTTCATTGGGTTGCATAGAGGCAGACAAGACTGAGCACACACCTTTCTCCCTTCCTGCCTTCACGTTTCCCTGGCAACCCTAATCTGTTCTTCATTTCTATAATTTTGCTAAGTCAAGATTGATACCTAATTGAATCAGATACTATGTATGCTTTTGGCATTGGTTTTTTTCAATTAACATAAATCCCTTGAGATCCATCCAAATGTATTTGTGTTCTTTCTCTTTTAATACTCCATTGCACGGCTGGACCACCATTTCACCCACTCAGGGGCATCTGAGTTGTTTCCAGTTGGGGCTATTGTAAATAAATCTGTCGTTTGTGTATAGGTTTTAGTGTGAACCTAGCTTTTCACTTGTCAGGGGTGAATGTCCAAGAACAAAATTTCTGAGCAGTAACTGCATGTTTAGTTTTATGAGAAATTGCTTTGCTCTTTTTCAGAGAGGTGGTATTTACTTTGTGAACGATCCCACTTTTCCATGTCCTCGTCAGCATTTGGTGTTAATCACCATTTTAAAATATCTGTCCTGTTGAATGTGGAGGGCTCTCTTATTGCAGTTTTAACTTGTACTTCCCTAAGGCCTAATACTAATATCCGTTTTTGCTTCTTGTATTTTGAAGTTCTGCTTTTTGGCACATTCTTAGAATCATTTGTCCATCAATAGTGGATCAATCCTTTTATCATTTTGTAGCATCTCTATTTGTCTCTAGTAACTTTATTTCCTTTAATATGCCTTATCTGATATTAATATGAATACTCCTGGCTTTTTGAATCTATATGTTTGTGTTTGAAGTGAGCTTCTTGTAGATAGCATCAAGTTTTTTTTTTCTTTTTCATTCCACTCTACAGAAGTTTTCATTGTATTTTGATTTCATTTCATTTCATTGTGTTTCATTGTTGTTATTTAGTTCATTTATATTTAAGGAACTATTGATATGTTAGGATTGCCATTTATTTTATTATTTACTTCCTGTTTGTTTCCTCTATTACTCCTTTGTCTGTCTTTATTTACTTTCCTTTGGGTTACTCAAACATTTTTCTAGGATTTAATTTTGATTCATTTAAGGTGTTTTTGAGTATATCTCTATATATAGTTGCATCATCTCTTGGTGATGGCTCCATGTATTACAATATACATTAATAATTTAACATAATCTGCTTGTATTGATGTTTTAGGATAATTTTGTATGAAATGTAGGAAACTTATTTCCATTCAAGTCCCTTTACTCTGCTTCCTTTTTAGTATAATTCGCTTATACATGAATACTCTAATGTAAATCCTATGTTTGTTTCCACTACCAAATATAATCTAAGAAACTTACAAGAAGAGTAGACTCTTACATTTATACTTACTTTTACCTACTCTGATGGTTTTTATTTTTTCTTAAGTTCCAAGATTTTCTCTGTTATTATTTCCTTTTTGTTTAGAAAATGTCTTTAACCATTTTTTAAGTGTAGGGATCTCAGCAAAAAATTCTTTTAGTTTTCCTATGCTTATGAATATCCTTCATTACTATAGGATGTTTTTACCAGACAGAGAATTTGGGGTTGACAAGTTTTTTTTAATTTCCTTTTAGCTCTTAAGAAACATGATGTCATTTCCCTATTGCTTCTATGGTTTCAGATGAAAAATCCACTATGATTTAATTGGT
Source organism: Antilocapra americana (assembly GCA_007570785.1). Lineage (NCBI taxonomy): Eukaryota > Metazoa > Chordata > Mammalia > Artiodactyla > Antilocapridae > Antilocapra > Antilocapra americana. The sequence goes on from ML661897.1 coordinate 12,711,791, forward strand.
GTTTTCCTAGAAGAAATGTGCTGTTTTCCTCTGATTTTAAATACTTTTATTTCTAGTGTCCCCAGGTTTAATTATAGTGTGTATTAATGTGCATTTTTAGGGGTTTATTGTGCTTGGGGTTTACTGAACCTCTTGAATTTGTAGACTTGCATCATTCAGTAAATTGGGAAATTTTTAGTCATTATTTTTCAAAAAATGTGTCGGTTCTACTCTTTGTCTTCTTTCTTTCTGAGATTCTGATTCTATCATTAGTTATTTTATTGTTGATCTCTAGATCTTTGAAATTGTTGATTTTTTCAGTCTATTTTTAAATTTCCTTTTTAAAATTGAACTATAGTTGCTGTATAATAAATGTCATAGGTGTGCATGCTCAATTGTTCAGTAATGTCTATTTGCAACTCCTGTGGACTGTAGCCCACCAGGCTCCTTTGTTCCTGGGATTCTCAAGGCAGGAATAGTGGAGTGGTTTGCCATTTCCTCCTTCAGAGAATCTTCCTAACCCAGAGATTGTACCTACCTTTTCTGCTTGGTAGGTGGATTCTTCATCTTTGAGCTGCCTGGGAATTCCTTATTCTACTTAGGTTGTTATAAAATAGTCTATATTCCCCATGTTGCACAACACATCCTTGTAACTTACTTTATACCTAATAGTTTGTATTTCTTACTCCCCTACCTCTGCATACTAGTTTTGCTCTCTATATCTGTGAGTCTATTGCTTTTCTGCTATATTCACTAGTTTGTTTTATTTAGATTCCACATGTAAGTGATATCATAAAGTATTTATCTTTCTCTGTCTGACTTATTTCACTCAGCATAATACTCTTTAAGTGCATCCATGTTGATCCAAATGGCTGAAAGCTCATCTTTTCTTTGGGCCCCACTGACCAATGTGGGCACTGACTAGCACCACCTCTTAAGTGCTCATCTCCCACTGGACTCTGCTGACACCAGGTATAGGTGTACAAGGAGAGCTGAGTCCCACCACATTGCTGCTGCATGGCAAAGCAGAAGCTCAGATCCCTGATGGACTCAGCTCAGCTCCTTGATGGACTCCCTGGGACTTGTAGACCCCAGGGGCTAACAACCAGCTCCACTCTCCACCCCTTCATCTCACCTCCATGGAGCTGGATGAGGGCAGAGACCCACTTCTCCACTTGAGCCTACTGAGACCACAGTGGGTGGAAGAAATGGTATGCTGGCTGGGCCCCACTTGATCTGGCTGATGCTGGGGGTGGAGGTTCAACTTGCTGGACTCTTCTCTTCTTCCTGCCCCACCCTACCATTCTCGTGAGGGAGTCAGAGCATCACCTGCTTCTGCCTGGTGTGAGATGAAAGATCAGCTGCCTCTCAGTCCTGCTGCTTCCATGCTCTAGAGAAATCAAAGTGCCACCACCTGCTTCTGCTGAGCAGGAAATGGGCTATAGGCCCAGCCCTCTAGACACTGCTGAGTGGGAGCACTGGGTTGCTGCCTCATGCTTCTGTATGATGGAAGTGAGGCAAGGTGGAAGACTGGCTTCCAGTTTGACCTGCTGAAACCACAGGGATCGTGGCCTGTTGCAGTGACAGCCTACAACCAAGTATCTCTTGATTGTAGTTTGGGACTATCAAAGGTAATCTTTTCTTGTGTACCCAGTTTATTAGAAACCAACAATTTCATTGCTATTTCCTCAGTGTTACTTCTCTTTACTACCTTGTTTCTTCCTGGATTCATTCTTCATTTAACAGTAATGTAGCTTTTGAAATTCTTCTTCCAGTTATTATAATGTCACTCTACTCTCTTCTTATTCTTCACGTTATTATTAAATCATGAATGACATTCAGTTCTGATTTTTTTCTTTTGGAAATTATTAATCCATTATTAGCCAAACATTTTTGGAGGTTCATTTGGCTCTGATATTACTAGATATCTTTATAATGTTTCAACTATAGATTTTTCCTTATCTATCTTTTTGGAACCTGGTTAGGCATGTCAACTTCAAGATTTTCATCTTTTTTTTTTAATTTAGTAAAATTTAATTTCCTATTTCTGCTAATACTTCTTCCTGTTTTGTGAATATTATATAACCATCACACTTATTAACTTTCTGCTTATATTTTCCATCCTTTTGTTCCTTCTTGATTGCCCTGGGAGAAGTTCTTCACCTGATCTTTCAGCTCACACATTCCTTCTCTGGCTATACCCATTCAACAATTAATCCCATATATGACTTCTAAAAGAATTATTTTTTCATGTCCAATATTTTTACTTGTGTCTTCTTAGAAACTTCTCTCTCTGTTTCATGACAGCAATTTCCTCTTTTATCTCTTCAAGAATATTTATTATAGCTCAGATGGTGAAAAAAAGTCTACCTGCAATGCAGGAGACCCCAACTCAGTCCCTGGGTCTGGAATATCCCCTGGAAAAGGAAATGACAGCCTACTTCAGTAATCTTGCCTAGAGAATTCCATGCACAGACGGGTTTGCAAAAACTCGGACATGACTGAGCGACTAACACTTTACTTTTACTATCTGCCTTAGTCTATTAATATGCCTTTATCTGATGTAGACTGTACAATTTATTACTTTTATTATTGGTATTATCCTCAGTTGTCTCCTCTCCCCAACCTTGTGAGCTCAGATTTTGAAGGACCAACTACCCTAACTGAGAGTATTTGGCTCAGAGAATGAGATGAGGCCCAGGTTTTAGTTTCTGCCTGTCCTGGTCATTTTAAAAAGGAGCTAACATTCTCTTGTGGGGAGAGCATCTGGTGTCCAAGGGTGGACTTGAGTTTAGGTGACCCTGCCTACCTTGCCTCTGACCTTGCCCCTGGATCTACTTTTTCCAAGAGATATTCTCTGTATTTTGACTGTGATCCCTGAAGCATACTAGGTAGAACAAGGGAAAGAAAGTTCCTTGGTGTCACCTGACTCCCTTGTACTTGTACTTCTAGCCAAAACTCTTACTCTATAGTATCTGATGCTGCCTTAAGATTAGCTTCTATCCTACAATGGTATGCAAAGAGACATATTGTGATTATTAATTATTTACATCATGAACAAGGCAAGATTTGATTCACTCTGGACAGTGAGACAAGTCTGCCACCCAGATGATTCTCTGACCTTGGTGCCTGGTTCTCTGCCATGGATGATCTGTTCTCATACATTTAGATACCTTCTAAACCCCTAGGACTTTCTCCCAGATTTTATATTAGAATATCTCACTGTCAGAGAGATGCAGAGCCCAGAAGACTTGAGGTTCCAAATTGTATGGTAAGACATTGGAGGAAAATGATTTTAGAAGATGGGCTTTGTTCATTTTGGCTGTTTGAATCGTGATTATCCATGTCAGCTCAATAGGCTGCAGTTGAACAGTGGTCATTGCTGTTGAGAGTACCTCTCTAAGGGCTGCCCCCTGAGCACAGACAGGACATGGGAAGTCAGTGTCCCTGAGTCCCAGCTGTATGGGGCCTGTCTACTCTGAGTGTGGGCCAGCCTAGAGCTCTTTGCGGGGTGTACCATACCAACACTAATATGAATACTTTATAGATCAGACAGAGGAGAAGCAATGTACTTTCATCCTGTCTCCATCTATCTATATTTTGGAATGCCTTTGAATTTTTCTTTGCTGAGGGATCGAGCCTCTCCCAGATCAGGGCAGAAGCATATTAGCAGAGAGTGAGGCCTTTCCTTTGCTTTCTCATCTATCATGTGACAGCTGCTTGCTTCCTCCAGCACATACCAGAGATGCCAGAGAGTGGCAAATGGTGTCCTCAGGCCACTCAGAGTGAGGAGTCCCCAGCTCTGATGTTCTCATGGAGACTGATCGTGCTTTCATGAATGCACCGTCATTCTTTGAGTGCCTTCATGCCCACAGTACAGAGGCATTTAATTTCCAGCAAATTTGGCAAGGTTATCATCTTATCTATAGTTAAGTGTGAACTTTCAAAACTCAGATTGTGGCAGACTTAATCTCACAGAGACAGTGAGATATACTCATGTAAAAACTATGAGTAAGTCCTGAAGAGTCCTTCGTTTATCCAGTTAGCAAAAATGTAATAATCATAAGCCCATTCTTAGACACTGGAAAACAGTAGTAAGAAACAAACAGACAATGAGATTTATTTCCTAGTGGAGGGAGATTGATAATTAACATCCAAGGCTATTAATAAAGATGGATATTTCAGACAAATGTGAAGAAGGAAATAAAAGTAGATTGAAGGGATATCAAGCTGGATTGATTAACTTGTCAATACCAGCCATCAGGAATGCCTATGTTAGAAATTTATGTATGTTCTGAGTGTTGCAAGATAGGGAAGGACAAACTGTGAAACAGCCAGAGGGAAGCACTCTTGGCAGCTGGAAGAGAAAGCACTAAGGTCAGGTTAGGTCTGCTTGCCCAGTAGAGAAGGACAAGTGTGCTAGGAACCTGGTGAGCAAAAGGGAGATTAAGAGATGAGCAATGAGAAGTGAGCAGCCATAAGCCATGTAAGAGAAAGTGTTCACTTTGTTCCCATGGGCAAGGCAAATCCTCTGGCGATTTAACCAGGTGTTTTTTCTGCTTTGATTTTAAAGCCTCTCTGGGTTATTGCAGATTACAGATTACAGGGTGAAGAATAAACATAGAGAGATCAATTAGGAGGTGATTGCAGTACTGTATACGAGAGATGATGGTAGCTGGGCTCTGGTTGTAGCAATGTAGATGGAGTGAGGAATTCAAACTATGCAGTGGAGATGAAGTTGAAGAGCTTTTCCACTGATGAATAAACTGGACACCTTCAGGGTTTGGCGATGAGCTAATTGAATGAGCTTATTATTTACTAAGATGGTGAAGGTCAGGAAGTAACAGATTAGATGGGTGGAAATCCAGAGTTTCAATTCTGGATTGTACTTGACGAGTCTTTCAGCAGAGAATAGTTTTCAGGACTGGCCTCAGCGAGGGAAGCAAAATGGTTTGAGGATGAAGTTGAGCAGAAGAAAGTGGAGAAAGCAAATCTTTTAAGGTCCTGGAGTGGCCTCGGCTAGAGGAATGATATGGGTTGGACTTGCAGGAGAGGTGGAGAAGTGTGCTGGTGGGAGGTACGAAGAGAAGGGGTAGAGTTGCGAGCTATGTTAAGATGTCAGCTTTCAGAATGCCTGTTGCATGGGCTAAGGGGCAGTAGGGAAAACGAGGTGTTTGGCTTAACTTAGTGTGTGGAAGGATAATCACTGAAGTAGAAAAGACTTGAAGAGAGTCAGGATTGGGAAGAGCAAAGATGATTTTGATTTCGGGCAAGTGGAGTTCAGAATATGTCTTCCAACACTTTGAGGAGTTGTACATTATTGTGGTACTAAGCCCAGACTCGGGGGAGGTCTTATTTCTACATATCTATCTTTCTTTTACAAAAGAGCATGTATTGTTTTTCTAGTCTTAGAAACAATACATAGTTCTCATAAAACATTTGAAAAATCCAAAAAAATAAAAAATAACTCAAATCTGACTACCCATAAATAATAAATAATAATATTTGAGGTCTTATAAACATATACACATTGTACACATTATACATTTTTATAATACTTTTGCTGGGTTTTTTAAACTTAGGATATAGTGTATATTTTCCAATGTTACTAAAAATTCCTCCATATAATTCTATGTAGTGGTGTCATTGTCTTTCCTAAAGCTTAGGAAATGGAAACTCAGAATTACGCCCCCCCCAACCTCCTCACCTCCCACCCCCTATCCCTAGCCCTGTTCTGGGGCTGCATCATGTACTTCTTAATCCCTTACTTATTTTATGAGATGTGGTGACATTTCCTACTTGGGAAAGATATGGTTCTACTCAAGTATCCAGGTCACATGACCAAAATTACAATTCAAGGAAACTAACAGCCTGAGAAACCGTACTTGGAAATAGGCTGAGGTCTTTAGGTGGGAGTGACATGTGATTAATGATTGCTGACCTGCAATTACCTCACCCTGGTGTTAGTCTCTTTCCCTTTGCTCATTTGTTCTTTTTCACTTTTATTTCCTCACTATACGTTTAGAGGCTTAACAATAAATGGGAAAAAGAAAGGTGAGTGTAGAATAGAAATTGGTGCTGCCCAGGAAGGCTCAGACTGTCCTATGAGCCCTGGGGCTGAATTCTTTGTAGAGAAGGGCTGAGTTTTATGTTTTTCCTGCCCAGCTAGGGATGGAGAGCCCTTGTCTGGCTCTAGGCGATGTGGAGGAGCATGAGAGGAGGCACTGAGAGCAGTGGTGGGAGTGGAGGGAGAAGAGGGTGGGCCGGAAAGGATGGAGAGAGAGCGTGGGGTGGGGGGTGACTTATCCCTTCCCACTCCCTCGTCCCTTTGCTCTGGGAGGCATTCAGGTGGGCCCCTTGAAGTGTGAAGTCACCCCGCTTCACAGCACAGTGACGCAGGAAATTGGGGTTACTATGGCTGTTGTGAATACAAGTGTGTCCTCTGTTCACAGTATGAGTGGGAAGGCACCATGAGGGAGAGGACAGGCAGAGCTGTGATTTAATGTGATGCATTTTGTGAGTAATAATATATAATCTTTTACAGAAATGTATTTGGCTAGAAAAGTCTTATTTGTAACATGCATGGTCTTTAGTTGTGGCATGTGAACTCTTAGTTGTGGCATTTGGGATCTACTACCCTGACCAGAGATCAAACCCGGGCCCCCTGCATTGGGAGCATGGAATTTTAGCCACTGGTCTACCAGGGAAGTCCCAATAATATCTGATCTTTATTAGTTAGGTTTGATCAGAGAAACAAAACTGCTTGGAGTGATGTGAAATAAGAAGTATGTGTGTTTGTATGTGAGCACGGATGTTAGGCAGCTGAAGGAGACACTGAGGAAAGAATAATAATCTAGGAGAGTCCAGTTTGAGGATCAGAAAATTAGATGGGGACCACAGGGAAGAAGTTTGTGCTTCCACGTTACTTCTGTGGCTCAGATTGCTGGCCACAGGTCTTTTGAAGAAGCAGCTTAAAACATGGTTAGAGGGAGAATAAGACACATTGGAACCTATGAGGGGATACTCAGGGACCCTTTGGAAAAACACTGAAACCCACGAGGGCAAAGTGGACACCCATGCCTCTGTTTTATTACATCTGACCCCCAAGGATCAAGCTGACCTTGATCAAGGCACTGGAGTCCTTTGCTGTGAGCCTACCAACCTACGCAGCCCAGTGCTCTCGTATTTTACAAATCGAGAAAGAGCTTGTAGGAGATTACTTGGTTATAGACGTGACCACAGATAAGAGTAAGTGTGTGTTAGTCACTCAGTCGTGTCCGACTCTTTGTGACCCCATGGACTTTAGCCACCAGGCTTCTCTGTCCATGGAACTCTCCAGGCAGAAATAATGGAGTGGGTTGCCATTTCCTTCTCCAGATAAGAGTAAAACTATGTGTAAAATTTGAGGCACACTTGACCTTTGGATAACACTGAATCACATCTCACCTGGATTTTCTTTTGGGGTGCCAAAATACTGTTGAAAAAGTAATGCATGTAGCCATTGTATGTCTAAAGAGGCACAGATCTACATTTAAATCTAAACAACTGGAAATCAAAGACACATGCTATTGTACAGGTGGGATATAATTCAGTGTAACATTTTTGGAAGCGCATTCTTCAATAGCTATCAAATTTAAGAATGTGTGCTACTTTAATCCTGCACATTCCATGAGTTAAAATATATTTGATACTGTATTTTTTATTTATTTATTTTTTATTTTTTTAAATTTTCTTTACTTTATTGTGTTGGTTTTGCCATACAATGACATAAAACCGCCATGGGTCTACATATGCTCCCCCTCCAGAACCCCCCTGCCCTCCCCCTCCCAATTCCCTCCCCCTGGGACATCTCGGTGCACCAGCCCCGAGCATCAATCCTGGGCTGGCTATTGATTTCACATATGATAATTAACATGTTTCAATGCCAATCTCTCATATCATCCCACCCTTGCCCTCTTCCACAGAGTCCATGAGTCTGTTCTATACATCTGCGTTCCTTTTGCTGTCTCACATGCAGGGTTCTTGTTACCATCTTTCTAAATTCCATATATATGCGTTAGTATACTGTATTGTTGTTTTTCCTTCTGGCTTACTTCACTCTGGATAATAGGCTCCAGTTTCGTCCACCTGAGTAGAACTGATTCAAATGAATTTTTTTTTAATGCTGAGTAATATTCCATTGTGTATATGTACCACAGCTTTCTTTCCATTCGTCAGTTGATGGGCATCTAGGTTGCTTCCATGTCCTGGCTATTGTAAACAATGCGGCGATGAACATTGGGGTACATGCGTCTCTTTCAATTCTGGTTTCCTCGGTGTATATGCCCAGCAGTGGGATTGCTGGGTCATATGGCAGTTCTATTTGCAGTTTTTTAAGGAACCTCCACACTGTTTTCCATAGTGGCTGTACTAGTTTGCATTCCCACCAACAGTGTAAGAGGGTTCCCTTTTCTCCACATCCTCTCCAGCATTTATTGCTTGTAGATTTTTGGATGGCAGCCATTCTGACTGGTGTAAAGTGGTACCTCATTGTGGTTTTGATTTGCATTTCTCTGATAATGAGTGATGTTGAGCACGTTTTCATGTGGTTGTTAGCCATTTTTATGTCTTCTTTGGAGAGATGTCTGTTAAGTTCTTTGGCCCACTTTTTGATTGGGTCATTTATTTTTCTAGAATGGAGCTGCAGGAGTTGCTTGTATATTTTTGAGATTAATTGTTTGTCTGTTGCTTCATTGGCTATTATTTTCTCCCATTCTGAAGGCTGTCTTTTCACCTTGCTTATAGTTTCCTTTGTTGTGCAGAAGCTTTTAATTCTAACACATATATATGGAATTTAGAAAGATGGTAACGAGAACCCTGCATGTGAGACAGCAAAAGGAACGCAGATGTATAGAACAGACTCATGGACTCTGTGGAAGAGGGCAAGGGTGGGATGATATGGGAGAATGGCCTTGAAACATGTTAATTATCATATGTGAAATCAATCGCTAGCCCAGGGTTGATGCTCGGGGCTGGTGCACGGAGATGTTCCAGGGGGAGGGAATCGGGAGGGAGGAGGAAGGGGGTTCTGGAGGGGGAGCATATGTAAACCCATGGCAGTTTCATGTCATTGTATGGCAAAACCAACACAATAAAAAAATAAATAAATAAAATAAAATATATTTGAAAAGTATGACTGTGTAAATCCTTTTTCTCCTGAAACTGTGTTTAAGTGTAAGAATTTTTTTTCATAATTTTTTTGAAAATTAGATTCTGGAAACTGTCAAAATGTCCATGTATAAGGGACTGATGAAATAAATTTTTACATTCATAAAATGAAATATTAGCAATTTTTAAAAAGAAACATAGATCTTTTTGTGTTGATTTGGAAAATACTTAAGATGTAATATTAATTAAAATGGAAAGTTGAACAGTATGGATTATACTTAACCAAATACTTATAAAGGATGTGTATATAAGGATTGAATAATGTGTTTTTTATAAAAAGACTGACAGGAAAATATTAATGATGTTTTTACCTAAGAGGAAAGAAGAGTTTAATCTTTCACTTTACAATGAATACTTTTTGAATGTTTGACAACCAGTATTTAGTGCTTTTAAAAGCCATGATAGCAAATACAGTAGAAACCGTAATGTGTTTGGAAGTGATTGACACAACTTCCAAAATTGTGATATTTTCAATCTATAACAAGTGTCTTTCCAGCTGCATACCATGAAAAGTGTGATGCATTTTCCTTCCACAGCATTTTTACACATTCAATTCAGTTCAGTTCAGTTGTTCAGTCATGTCTGACTCTTTGTGACCCCATGAATTGCAGTAAGCCAGGCCTCCCTGTCCATCACCAACACCCAGAGTCCACCCAAACCTATGTTCATCAAGTCAGTGATGCCATCCAGCTATCTCATCCTCTGTCATCGCCTTCTCCTCCTGCTCCAAATCCTTCCCAGAATTAGGGTCTTTTCCAATGAGTCAACTCTTTGCATGAGGTGGCCAAAGTACTGGAGTTTCAGCTTCAATGTCAGTCCTTCCAATGAACCTCCAGGACTGATCTCCTTTAGGATGGACTGGCTGGATCTTCTTGCAGTCCAAGGGACTCTCAAGATTCTTCTCCAACACCACAGTTCAAAAGCATCACTTTTTTTGCACTCAGCTTCCTTCACCGTCCAACTTTCACATCCATACATGATTACTGGAAAAATCATAGACTTGACTAGACGGAACTTTGTTGGCAAAGTAATGTCTCTGCTTTTCAATATGCTTTCTAGGTTGGTCATAACTTTCCTTCCGAGGAGTAAGCATCTTTTAATTTTATGGCTGCAATCACCATCTGCAGTGATTTTGGAGCCCCCCTCAAAATAAAGTCTGACACTATTTCCACTGTTTTTCTATGGTATGTTCTCAATAAATCTTATTTTATGACAGATACTTGGATAAGAGTACAATTGTGTGGTAGCTTGAACATTCTTTGGCATTGCCTTTCTTTGGGATTGGAATGAAAGTTGACCTTTTCCAGTCCTGTGGCCATTGCCGAGTTTTCCAAATTTGCTGGCATATTGAGTGCAGCGCTTTCATGGCATCATCTTTCAGGACTTGAAATAGCTCAAATGGAATTTCATCACCTCCACTGTAGTGATGCTTTCTAAGGCCCACTTGACTTCACACTCCAGGATGTCTGGCTCTAGGTGAGTGATCATACCATCGTGATTATCTGGGTCATGAAGATCTTTTTTGTACAGTTCTTCTGTATATTCTTGCCACCTCTTCTTAATATCTTCTGCTTCTCTTAGGTCCATATCATTTCTGTCCTTTATCAAGTTCATCTTTTCATGAATGTTCCCTTGGTACCTCTAATTCTCTTGTAGAGATCTCTAGTCTTTCCCATTCTGTTGAAGACTATCTACCTATTGATTGACCATCTATAACCATCATCAAGACATCACTTATCTATCAACCTGTCTTTTTATGTACTTATCTTGTTGTTGTTCAGTCGCTAGTCCTGTCCTACTCTTTGTGACTCCCTGGACTGCAGCACTCCAGGCTTCCCTGTCCTTCTCTCTTTCCCAGAGTTTGCTCAAACTCATGTCCTTTGAGTCCATAATGCCATCCAACCATCTTATCCTCTATCTCCCCCTTCTTCTGTCTTCAGTCTTTCAGAGCATCAGGGTCTTTTCCAGTGTTTCCACTCTTCACACCATGTGGCCAAAGTATTGGAGCTTCAGGTTGAGCATCAGTCTTTCCAATGAATATTCAGGGTTAATTTCCTCTAGGATTGATGGTTTGATCTGCTTATAGTCCAAGGGACTCTCTAGAGTCTTCTCCAGCACCACAATTCAAGTGCATCAATTCTTCAGCACTCAGCCTTCTTTATGGTCCAGCTCTCACATATGTACATGACTACCTATCTATCCTCAAACAAAATGATAGCACACATGGTGTTCAACAAACCTCTTTTGTCAATAAACAATGGACCTTTAATATCTTTCTAGTCACTTCAAACACATCTGTCTTATCCATTTCAGTGTCTGCCTGGGATTTTCAATATGGTGGTAGAAGGATATATTCTCAGTAATACTGGAAATGTTCTTGATGAAAGAACAGTAAATGGTGGCTTTGACATTGCTTTTCAATGCAAAGCTGAACAGAGGGTTGGTATTCTGGGCTAGTAGGGTCCCAGGTAAAAAATTTGAGTGGGGTATTGTTCTGAGCCAAGCTGGTAACCCTGTTACCCTTAGTTTTCTTGTTGCCTGGTGTGGGGTCCTGAGAAAAACCCTTCCTGATTCTCTCCAAATGCTCTTCTTTACTGTCTCCTTAAGAACCATGTAGGGTGGGAGAAGGAGGGAGTTGAAATAGCTGTTAGGTAAGTGATGGGTCAGTTGGTAAAGACTATGCCTGCAATGCAGAAGACCTGGGTTCAATTTCTCCAGGGTTGGGAAGATCCCCAGGGGAAGGGAAAGGCTACCCACTCCAGTATTCTGGCCTGGAGAATTCAGGCCAGAATTCAGCCTATACAGTCCATGGGGTCTCACAGAGTCAGACACAACTGAGCAACTTTCACTTTCACTTTCAAGGGATTAGGAAAGCCTTTCCTGGAGTCTAATTGCCCCATGGGGGAAGAAGGAAGGTGGAGACTTGACAGGGACCCAGAGGTAAGAGACAGACTCTGCAGTCCCTGGAGATGATTACTTTGACATAAGCGTGAGCTGCTTCTGCCACTTTTGTCTGCTGCTGTAGACCAGACCTCACAGCCAGCAACCACTGAACACTTGATCATTCTGACTGTGAACTTTAAGTGGAATGGAGGTGCCTGACAGGACCTCTGCAAGTCACATATGCCTAGGTAACCAGTACTGCTTAGGAAGTTTCACCCACAACTGTGTGAGAGCTGGACAAGGGGGCAGAACACAGTCCCTCCTCCCCTCTGTGACATTGGGGTCACCAATAACCAGGTCACAGTTCACCAGGCCACATCCTGTCCCCTTCCTGGGGTTTACTCCCTGGCCATCCAACACCTCTTCCCGTTGGGGTCACGCCTGTCATCCTTGTTAGTTCCTGTTTTCATTTTTTATCTTTATCTTGCCCAGCTCTGGAAATAAGGACTTTTCTCAGCTCATTGACTCTCAATTTACATTCTGCTGGGAAGGAAGAGAGGGGGTCATGGCTGGGGGTCAGGAGGACCCCACAGCAGGGAAGCTGGAGATTCAGGAAGCAAGAAGAGAGGAGCTTAATTTCTCCCTGTTGGTGTTATCAGACTGAGAAAAGAGGAGGAAATAGGCTATCCTCCTAGGGACTCTGTATGCTTGCTGGAGCCTGTCTGTGTGCCCCCTGGGAGGGCAAGATCACTCTGCTGCTCTGACCTCATTTCCCACCTCCTGAAATGACTTGTAGTCGTGGAATGTGGGGATTTTCTAAGTAAGCAGGCTGTTTGTTTGGTTGTTTCTTTTCTTTTTTAAAAAATGTTTATTTATTTATGGCTGTGCTAGGTCTTGGTTGCTGTGCAGGCTTTTCTCTAGTTGCAGTCAATGGGGGCTACTCTCTAGTTGCAGTGATCGGATTTATTGTGCTGGCTTCTCTTGTTGCAGACCATGAGCTCTAGGGTCTACAGCAGATGCAGCTCCTGGGCTCTAGAGCACAGGTGAGTAGTTGTAGTGCATTTGCTTAGCTGTCCCGGGTCATATGGGATTGCCTGGACCAGAGACAAGGAATCAAACTGGGATCTCCTACATTGGCAGATAGTCTCTTTACCACTCAGCCACCAGAGAAGCCCTGTTTGGTTGTTTTTTAATCTTATGTGCTACAGTACTTTTTCTAATATTCAGCATTGTTTGTTTGGTGAGGATTTCCCCACCAAATTCCCCCCATGTCCCTCCTTTATAATTGTATCTTGTTGTTCAGTCACTCAGTTGTGTCTGACTCTTTGAGACCCCATGGACTACAATATGCCAGGCTTCCCTGTCCTTCACCATCTCCCAGAATTTGCTCAAACTTCTGTCCATTGAGTCGGAGATGCCAACCCACCATCTCATCCTCTGTTGTCTCCTTCTCCTCCCGCCTTTAACCTTTCCCAGCATCAGGGTCTTTTCCAATGAGTCAGTTCTTGGCATCAGGTAAATAGTCTCAATCTGGCCTCTCTGACCACCATATATTTCATGCTGTCAATGTCATTGATTATGTGGTTGCCAAGGAGACTGACACCACCTCTTTAGAATGACTCAGTTGACCTTTTTTGACTCTATAGTCAGAATCAGTTCTGTCATCACCGTCAAGACTTCTTCTGTCATCCCACCTTTTACTGATATTGATGGCTCATGTATAAAGCATGTGGTTGAATGAAGTGAGTAGGCACTGATAACATGCAGCAAATTCCTCAAAGGGAGTGCCCTATAGGAAAGGACCTGGTGTAGGCTAGGGGAAGCATGGAGGGATTTACTGCAGTCACTATGGGCTAACTCCTGAACAACTCTCCAGGATCAGCCTTGACTACACATAAGTTTATTTCTTGCTCACCTGAAGTTGTGTTCTGCCATCATGAACACTTGCCTCCCAAGGACATGTCAGAAGAAGTGCAAGAGAAATCTATAGAGGCTCTCCCTGGACCAGTCCTAAGAGTAGCAATTACACCCCTATTCATATTCCAGACTGCAAAAGGGGCCTGGGAGGGTGGTCTGGCCATGTGCAGCAGAAGGACATGGGTCTGATGACAGAAGACCTTTGGGGTAACTATATCTCTCCGAGTCTTATTTCTTGGGCTGCTGAACATGAAGAACTGGACTGGACAGCCTTTAGGTTCCTTCCTGATTCCTTTCTCTATAAGCATTCTCTCTTGGTAGAAGGACTGCTTTTTCAAAAATCTGCTAATTTTCTACTCTCAGATGAGATTCCCTAAGCCAGCTCAATCTTTAGTCATCTCAAATGTGCTGCAGTAGGTGAAGACTATTGCCAAAGTTTTTATGTTGGTGCAAAATATTTCTAATTAATACAGAAAAAATCTTCCTTACTCCTTTTTCCTGATTAAATAATCTCACATCATGAGTTGTCATTAATTCCTTCAACCATCTTTCTATCAAGGGCCCTTTAGGTGTTGCAAGACCATCCTTGCATTCATGATGGCTAACAGTTAATGGAGCATTTATACTGCCACAGGGACTCTGCTGACTGTTCTTCACCCACTTTTTCTTATTAATATTGTAAGAATGACTTATCACAGAACCAACTCTGTTCAATGTGCAAGAGTTTTCAGGTCAGTTTAAAAAATATTTTATTGGTTGTGTTTTTTGATATAAAGAATTATGAAAATGCTGCTACTGCTGCTGCTGCTAAGTCGCTTCAGTCGTGTCCAACTCTGTGCGACCCCATAGATGGCAGCCCACCAGGCTCCCCCCTCCCTGGGATTCTCCAGGCAAGAACACTGGAGTGGGTTGCCAGTTCCTTCTCCAATGCATGCAAGTGAAAAGTGAAAGTGAAGTTGCTCAATCATGTCCGACTCTTTGTGAACCCATGGACTGCAGCCTACCAGGCTCCTCCGTCCCTGGGATTTTCCAGGCAAGAGTACTGGAGTGAGTTGCCATTGCCTTCTCCAGAGGAAATGCTGAATCTCTAATTATTAAAATTTTAAATTAAAAATAATTGTTAAGTTTTTCCTACATGGCTCCTGGGTTTCCTGCTATATTTAGGAAGGCTCTCCCATGTATTTTTTGATCTTAGCTTGTCACACCCAAGCTGATTCTGAGTTCCTGCTGTGCTCTAGGCATTCAGCTGTCCAGCTTCTCAGTAACACCTGCATGATCCACATGAGGATGATGGAGTTCAGGGCAGGGGCGTACACCTAGAAGATTGTTCTCTGCAGCTTCACCTAAGATGGCCAAATCAGGGTGTGACCTCATTCTTCCTTTGACTTTTCTTTCCACATGACCAAGTCACTGGGTGTGCCTGCTCCTTCCACTGTTGAACTCTTTATTCCAGAAATAAAAGAGTTTACAGAACAGGTTCCTGTACTGAGAGTATTTGGAAAATTTTATGGACTTTTTTGGGAAGGTGTTTTAGCATGCTTTTCTTTTTCTAAATAAGGAAAACAAAATGCCAGAATTATTAATCCAGGCAAGATTCTCATACAATATGCAGATTCTTTCTTTCAACTTTTTCTTTTTCTTCAGTAGGATGGTGGAGTTTGGTGATAGCATGAATATAAGTCTGGAACTTCTCTGCATCCTGCCCCATGTGGGTGGCTCCTAGTGGCCCCTGTCACATCCACTGTGCCATGGCACCAGGACTATTTCCCATTGGCTACCCCATTCTGGGCCCCATTCCCATCTTCAAAGGTGACAAAGGTGACTCTGCCAGAACAGAGATTGGGTGCTTTCCTTTTAGGGTCACATGCTTTGAGATAGGAAGCCTGCACTATTTTCCACTATTTTAGTCTCAGAAAAAAATGTGTGGGTCAATATTTCAGATTTTTTTTGGAATGAAAATCTCCCGTTAACTTGCTGTCATGTGACCTACAGTGATGCATTGCCTTTTGAGACCATGCTGCAATGGAGCAGGTATTCTCATGGCAGAACGTAAAAGCTTGAAGTTTGTGTCCAGTTACCTCTGTGCCCTAATCCTAGAGCAGTGCCTGTCACATGGGTGGCCAACATGTACTATGGCATGAAGGACTGAAGAGGGGTGGGTAAGACCTTTCTCACAGGATGTGAGGTTCAGCAAGGTGACACCTGTGAAGAGTCCAGCATCTCCTTGCAAGAGGTCAGCATCATCCTGGACGGAGTGCATCTGAGCATCACAGAATGTTGATGGAGAGAGAGGCCACAGAGGTCACAGTTCTCATGTCCAGACTTTTTTTTTTGTCACTGAAAATTCAATTTATTTTAATTTTTAAAAACTGAAGTGCGATTGATTTGCAATGTCATGCTAGTTTCAGGCATATAGCATAATGATTCAGTCATACATTGATATATCAATTTATTCTAATTTTTATTTTTCATAAAATATTACTATTCTTTTGATTTTTTCAACTATTTATTTAAATTTATTTTTTTGTTGAAGTATAATTAATTAACAATGTTGTGTTAGTTTCAGGTATTCAGCATGGTGATTCAGTTTTATATGTATATATATATATGGAATACATATATACACATATATATGGACTATATATATATACACATATATGGAATATATATATATAAACATATATATGGAATATATATATATATACACACAAGGTATCTGAAAAAGAATAAATATATTGTTTATATTCTTTTCTTTATACATTATTACAAAGTGTAAGTATAGTTCCTGATGCCATATAGAGTAGGTCTGAGACATTTTTAATGGAGAAGCTCTTCAGGCCCCTCACATTCATCATCTCATTCCCTAACCACCCCTTCATTCCCCTGATAATCACCACCAGCCTCACAAGGCTGGGGAGACTCCTCCTCCTTTTTCTATCAGCTGCAGAGCCCATCTGTGCCAGCCCCTCGTATCTCATTTATCCACTCCTCTTTCCTTAACCAGAGGGGATCGTTCAAGAGAAGTTCAGAATTCAAACTTTAGAACTAGTTCCTAGTCCCGCACTACCAGTGATGGGTGTGGATTACAGATGGAATAACTGTCAGACTCAGCACCCATCCCCACCCTGCTCTTACAGTGGAGAGAGGGAGAGTTATGTACTCCATGTGGAGACTTCCAAAGAGGACTGACTGATGCTGAGTGTGCATCCAGCACACAGATGAGCTCCATCAACAGCAAGCAGTAAGTATTAGGATCAGGGTCCAGCTGATCATAAGGGGGTTCAGAGGAGGGAGGGAGGACATACTTTGCACACCCCCTACCCCCCATCAAGCCTACACAACCATGCGGTAGTAAGAGTACAGAGGAGAGTTCCAAAATGAACAGGATTGTACCGAGCCTCTCCTGGAGTCTTGCCACCTCTGTAGTTAGTCTGAAATCCAGCCCAGTGCACTTGGGCCCCTCACTTCCCACCATCCTGGGCTATCACATGAGCCTTGCCTTTTCCCCACCCTTAACCACACATCCTTCACTCCAGTCCCTTTCCTGGATGGACATGCTATCCATCCACCCCAGCCCTGTAGTATCACAGAAGAATGTACATTTCATAATACCATTTTTTTCAAGTTCAAAAGTGTGAAAATTAAACACTATACACTTTTAGGCATGCATATGCTTTTAGTAAAAAATAGAAAAGCAAAGCAAAGGAATGACAGCAAAGCTAAGCATCCAGGATATCAAATAGAAAGAAAGCAGTAGCCCAGGGATTTGGGCAGGTGGCAGGTGAAATGGTAAGGACAGAAACTGAGCTGATGACTGGTGGGTAAATTCTGCCCATCTTATGGGTTACAGACACTGGGTGTAGGGGTGAGACGTGCCTGAGATTTCACAGTTAGGAAGATGCGCATCTGGGACTCATGCTGACATTTATCTGACTCCCAGGCTCATCATTCATTCTGGGAACTGGAAACCAGTCATCAAGAAAGCAGTGTGTAAGGATGAGTTCATCTGAGATAGAGTGAAGAATGAGACAATGGAGACAGCAGGGGGCAGAGGGCAAGAAGGGTGATCAGCACCCAGGATGGAACTTTGGAGGGACTGGAGAGATGGGAAGGAGACCTGGGGAGAGTGTAGTTTGAGAAGCCCATGTTGAGTGAGTACATAAAAGGGGTGTGGCTGATAGCGTTGAATGGAGCAGATCACAGGACCATGGCTAGAGACTGACTTTGACTCTCTGATTCATCTGTTGAAGCGCAATCCCCAATATGACTATATCTGAAGGCAAGACTTTTGGATGGAATTGGAAATCAACCCTGAATATTCATTGGAAGGACGGACGCTGAAGCTGAAACTCCAATACTTTGACCACCTGATGTGAAAAGTCAACTTACTAGAAAATTCCCTGATACTGGGAAAGATTGAGGGCAGGAGGAGTAGGGGAGCTACAGAGGATGAGATGGTTGGATGGTATCACTGACTCAGTAGACATGAGCTTGAACAATCTCCATGAGACAGTGAAGGACAGGGAAGCCTGGTGTGCTGCAGTCCATAGGGTTGCAAAGAGTCGGACACAACTGAATGACCAAACAACAATAACAAATGTTACATGAGGTTATAAGGGTGAAGTCCTGATTCACTAGGGCTGGTACCTTAAAGACAAAAAGACAGCAAAGCTCTCTCCACCTTATGAGTGCACAGCTGGAAGACAGCCATCTGGAGGCCAGAAAGACCACCCTCACCAGAAACTGACCCTGAGTGCAACTTGATTTTGGACTTGCAGCCTCCAGAACTAGGAGAAGTACACTTCTGTTGCTTCAGCTCTGCATTTGTGGTATTTGTTAGGGCAGCCTGAGCAGACAAATTCCAGGAATGGTGGACGTATCCCTGGGGCAGAGATGGCCCAGAGCCTCCTATTTGAACTTCCACTGTTCGAACACTCATTCGTGAAACAACTTTTGTGACCTGATGAGATGCAAGCAGTATGAAAATACCCAGGCTACATTCATCAAAGTTGTCCCTGCTGACGACTGCACCTCTGCTTATGTGGGGACCATGCTCCCAGACCCTTCTGGGTGGTGTCCCAGAAACAGGTCTTCCCAATGGAGTTCTGTCTTACTTTTGAGAACAAATGCTATTCCGCTTGGGGATGGAGCACTTTAAGTCCTTCTAAAGCATGAGGCCAGTGAAACTATAAATGGCCTTTGTAGCTGATCTTTGCTTTTGGAAGCAAGTGAGTACAGTGAGTGTTTGAGGTCACTAACTTTAGAAGGCATGGATGGTGTTCAGAAGGTGCTTTGTTTTCAAGGATGAGGGGTGAAGATACATGGGTTTGATTTCCTTTTCAACCAACAGTCTCTCTGAGAGACCAAACTGGAGGTGCCGGTGTGTGTACTCTTGTTCTCAGACTTTGTCCATGGAGTTTACATTCCGTTCTGAATGTCAACAGAAAGACCACCATCAAAAGTAATGCCACAGCAAGTGGCACCCCACTACTAGCAACAGACCCTGCAAGGTGAGTTCAGTCTCTCCAATCAGGCAGAGTTCGGGATCGTAACCATGTGTCCTGGTGAAAAAGTGGGGTCCTTCAGGGATGTGGCATGTTGGCATCCTTCATGCTCTTTTTATTAAAAAAAAGATGCTTCAGGTAAAGTGGGAAGAACAAAGGATATTTATTTCTGACCAGATACAAAAGCTTTCACATATGGAAACACTACTCCCTTCCTTTTTTTGGAGTCTACTTTTCAAACTGAAAATAAATACTTCCCTTGAGAATTGAGCCGTAAAGTGGGTAATAGCAAAGCAATATTTTATTTGCAAATAATAGACTTCATTTTTTAAAATCTGCCTTGAAAATGCATTGACATTTCAAGGACTCTTTGGTTATACTCTTTGCCTCCCATTCATCTGGGAATTGTTGCTTGTCTTTGGGCGTGACATTCATAATAAGGCACGCTGGGCATTGCAGGTATGAATATACCTCCACATGATAAAAAGATCCAGTTATCATCAAAGTATTGTTCAACATAATTAGCATTTTCTTTTCCTTACCTTTTAGTAAGATAAATAAGTGATGTATGGCCAACACATTCAGTAGCTGTATTCGGTTCAGTTCAGTTGCTCAGTCGTGTCTGACTCTTGGTGACCCCATGAATCATCGCCAGCTTCCAGAGTCCACCCAAACCCATGTCCATTGAGTCGGTGATGCCATCCAACCATCTCATCCTCTGTTGTACCCTTCTTCTCCTGCCCCCAATCTTTTCCAGCATTAGGGTCTTTTCAGATGAGTCAGCTCATCAGGTGGCCAAAGTACTGGAGTTTCAGCTTCAGTATCAGTCCTTCCAATGAATATTCAGGACTCATGTTGTTTAGGATGGACTGATTGGATCTCTTTGCAGTCCAAGGGACTCTTAAGAGTCTTTTCCAATACCGCAGTTCAAAAGCATCAATTCTTCAGCACTCAGCTTTCTTCACCATCCAACTCTCACATCCATACATGATCAGTGGAAAAACCATAGCCTTGACTAGATTAGATGGACCTTTGTTGACCAAGTAATGTCTCTGCTTTTCAATATACTGTCTAGGTTGGTCATAACTTTCCTTCCAAGGAATAAGCATGTTTTAATTTCATTGCTGCAGTCACCATCTGCATTGATTTTGGAGCCCAGAAAAATAAAGTCAGCCACTGTTTCCACTGTTTCCCCATTTACTTGTGTATTATCTTTTGATTAATCCAAGTGTCGTTTTCCAGACCATTCCGTGAAAGCAGTTCACAGCTACTGAGCAGGCTGCAGCTTGTGTCTGGGTGTCTTCAGCTCTTTCCCCTGCGATGGGATGGGCTTCGAGTGCTGGTGCAGACAGGGCCGATGGCACGGCCGTTTGTCCTCTTGGGCCCCTCATTCAAGGCAAAACCTGCGTCTTCACCCCTGGCTGGGTAATCCCAAGTCCAGCTAGAAGTGAGGACAGAAATGTTTGCCGGGCCTGAGCTCATCTCATGTCTGTTTGCTCTTGAAGCCAGACTGGCCTGTTCCTTGCAGGTCTCTGAGGTGGGGTCTCTGGGGGGCTGCAGTGTCCTTGAATTTCTGATTAACTCTTCCTTGACTGAGTCCCCAGAAGCTGCAGGCAACCACACTCAGGAACACTGTCCTGGCTCTGCATCCTTACCCTCCCACACACCATACCACAAGTGTAAATACCATACACACATCACACCAAATCACATATACACTGTGCCACATGTGCACACACACACACCACACACACATATACACACATCACATACACCCTACATATCACACCACACACATCACACCAAATCACATGTACAAACACTGCCACATGTGCACGCACAGCACACCACACACACACACATACACATCACATACACTCTACATATCACACCACACACATCACACCAAACCATATGTACAAATGCTGTGCACACATGCACACACAGCACACCACACACATGCATACACACACATCACATACACCCTACATATCACACCACACACACATCACATCAAATCACATGTGCAAACACTGTTCCACATGTGCACACACAGCACACCCTACACACCACACCACACACATACACACACATCACACACACCTTACATACCACACCACATACACACACACCATACCATGCTCACACCCACACACATACAAATCACACACAAACACCACCCACCCACACCACACCCTCACACCCCACATATACCAGTGTACACATGCCATGCCATATGCACATGTACAACCCACATACACCATACCATACCACACACACCATACACAGATACACCCCCCCACTTCCCTCCTCCAGTGTACCCCACACTGCCACATCTGAGGTCCAACCACTATTTTCTTAGCATCTTCCCTGACCCTTACCATGAAAGGGATTCCTGAAGCAAAGTCTGCGAGGTTTCCTCCCCAGGAAGGGCCCATCTGAGCACACCGAGAATGAGGGAATGTTGTCAGTCTCTTCTTCCAGCCAGTCGTTCATTCCCTACATTTCTGTTGTCCATGATGAACCAGGAGCTCTTCTGAGTCTTGCAAGGAAGTGGGGATGTAATGAGGATGGGGAGAGTTGGTGCAGCCCTGTTTCCATGGGGCTTGGGGTCTGGGTAAGGGGGATGCTGAGAACATGTCAGCGAGAAGGAAGGTCACAGCCGTGAACACAGGGATGAGTGAAGCCCTGGGACCCTGAAGCAGGAGCTGCGTGGGGCGAGTTGGTGATAAGAAGAACACTAACCCGTGACTGTGCCCACTGCAGAAGGCAGAGGGCAGCTGGAAGGACAGCAGTGAGAACAATGTGGTGTGTCTGGGATGCGGAGGCCTGAGGGCTGGTCAGTATAGTGTGAGAAGTCCAGGGGTCGTGTATGCAAATATTCCTTCTCTGAATGTAGAGGTGGTGACGAGGTATGGAGGGTGGGCCTGGAAGCAATGGAAGGCACAGGAGAATCGGGGATGCTGGACCCCAGAAGAGAGGAGCCCACTGTGGGGATGGAGGGGTGGCCGGAAGAGGGAGCATGGAAGGGGACTGCGCTGGGCCTGCCCAGGGACAAGCAACTGTGAAAGATAGGATCAGGGTCATACTCTGCTTTTCATTTCACTTTTCTAAACTTTTGCTTTGAAATAATTTTGGATTTCCAGAATAGCTGCAAGGATAAAGTTTGCATATACAGTCCACTTGGTTTCCTTTTGTGTTAAAATCTTACAAAACCAGAGTCCATTGGTCAAAACTGAGAAACATTGGTCCAAACTGAGAAACATTGGTCCAAACTGAGAAACGATCATTGGTAAAATACTGTTAATTAAACCATAGAACCCCTTTTTCACTGAGACTCAGTCCAGGACCCCAGGGTACATTAAGATGTCCTGTGTCCTTGGTTCCCTTCAATCTGTGATGATCCCTCCGTGAATCCTTATCTTTTATAATTTTGGTACATTTTGAAGAGTGCTGGCCAGTTATTTTGTAGAATTTCCCTCCCCTGCTCACCAAGTTTGATGCTTTTCCAAGATTAGGTTGTAAGTAGGGATTTCTGTGCATAATATCACAAGATGCTATGCTGTTCTCATCATCAGGGTGTGTAGGACCTCAGATAGCTTCCTACTGGGTGATCCTCACCTGGGTCTGTTGGTTAAGTCAGTGTCTGCCAAATCTCTCAACTGTCAAGAGAGTGTTTTTCCTTTTCCATATTTTTCTTACAAGAGAGTCACCCAGTCCAGCCCAGGCTCCAGAGGAGAGAAGAGCTAAGTTCTGGAGGTACAAGTGTCCAAGAATTTGTGGGGTTATGTTAAATTCACCCCAGTAACCAGTATCTGGCCCATCCAGATAGAGAACTGGAAGAACTGCTCACGAATAGCTGTGGAATGCTATACTGTGCAAAGACCCAGAGGGGCTTGCAGTCAGGATAGAAGGCTGACCATACTCAGGCCCCCCTTCTCTCTCTTCGTGCCACTAAAATGACAGGAAAGGAAAGGAATCTTATCACCTCATAGAGAAAAAGAGAGCAGGTTGAAGCCAGGGATTAAGTGTCCTCACACATGTTATGGTGACTCAGCTGAGTGGATACTGAGAAAAAGTGGCTGTCTTTCTAGCCACTCTATTGGGAAGAGCCAAGCAGTCTGAAGGTCAAGGGGGCACAGGGCTGGAGGGGCTGGAAGGACTGGGGGAACTAGAGGGGCTGGGGGTTGGAGGGGCTGAGGGAGCTGGAATGGCCCACAGCAGGGGTGGGGTGAGCATCTACACAGAGAGGCTCTAGCATCTAGTGTTCCTCACCCGGTCTGTACAGCGAGGGAGTACTCTGCCCACCATCGCCCAAACGAGGAGGTATTAGTTTCCTGGGGCTGCCATAACAGAGGGCCACAGAGCAGGTAGCTGAGAACAACAGAAATGTACTTTTTCACAACTCGGGAGGCCAACTGATGACACTGGGTGTTGGCAGGGCCAGGATCCCTCCTAAGGCACAGGAAGAATCTGTCCCAGGCCTCTCTCCAACTGCCGGTAGTTCCTTGGCCTGCAGCAGCATCACTCCAAACTTCACAGGGTGTTTGCCTCATGAGCATGTCTGTGCCCAAGTTTTTATAAGAACATTAGTCATGCAGAATTGGGGCCCATCTTAATGACCTCATTTTAACTAATCACATCTGCAAGGAGACTATCTCCGAATAGTGTCACATCCTGAGGTGTTTGGGTTTAGGACTTCAACATACAAATTCGAGGGACACACAGTTCAGCTTATAATGTGGTGGAGAGTTTACCAGCTGAAAGTACGGAGAGTCCCCATGTCAGGAACAACAGACCTAGCAGAGGGCTGGAGAGCGCTATGGAGCTGATATGAGTATCAGCCTACAAGACTCTGCGTCCTCACCGTCCTTTCCTGGTTTTGCTTTCACAGAGAGAGCAGCCAGGACCACTTGTGCTCACCCGGGGAGAAGGTTAGACATTCTCAGACAAGATGTCACCAGGTATTGGTATGTGACTGTTTCTCAGTTGCATCTGGATCATCTCACTGCATCAGTCTGCAATCCCCCTGTCCAGCTCCCATCTTCCCAAATCACATCCAGCACTTGATTGCTTTCCTCTGAAATATGAACAGAGAGCCAAGCATCATAGATACTGGAGAGAGATTGTCCACATCGAAGCTGGAGACTCAGAAAAACCAGAAAGCAAATATGCAGAAGAAAAAAATTACCAAGGAGCTAAAAGAGGACTGAAGAATAAGAGTTAATATTCTTATAAATTAAAGACGGAATTGCACCCATAGATAAAAAGCAGTATGCTATGAAAAAAGAATTACTAACTATTGGTCAAGAAGGAAGATAGAATATAGCTATTTTAGACATGAAAGTAAGACCTGTCTATCTGAACATCCACCTCTCATCTACTGATCAGTTGTCAACCTATCCATCCATCCATCCATTCATCGTCCAGAAAGCCAGTCATTACCTATCTACTCACCTATCTATATCATCTATTCCTGACTCAGAGGTCACACCTGGGTCTCCTGTATTGTAGGCAGATTTTTTACTATCTGAATTACCAGGGAAGCCCTATTATCTATCTACTTATCTACCTGTATAGTCTGTTCATCTATCATATATCTCTGTATCTATAATCTATTATCTACCTATCTTTCCCCTGAACTCTGTCTTTGGAAATTACTGGATAATGCACTTCAGTAAAATAAGAAAGAAAACTAGATGAAATGGAATTCTTGAAACAGAGGACCCAAAACAGGAGAGAAGTGGGGAAGTGCCCATTATCCAGAGTGAAGTAAGCCAGAAGCAAAAACAACAATACAGTATATTAACACATATATATGGAATTTAGAAAGACAGTAATGAGAACCCAACATGGGAGACAACAAAAGGAACGCAGATGTATAGAACAGACTCGTGGACTTTGTGGATGAGGGTAAGGGTGGGATGATATGGGAGAAGGGCATTGAAGCATGTTAATTGTCATGTGTCTAATCAATCGCCAGCCCAGGATTGATGCTCGGGACTGGTGCAGCGAGATTTCCCGGGGGGGAGGGAGGAGGGAGGGGGGACCCGGAGGGGAAGCATATGTAAACCCATGGTGATATCATGACAATGTATGGCAAAAACAATAAAAAAAAAAAAAAGTCTCTAGGAGAAAAAAAACTCTGAATACTGGGAAAAGTTTTCAAGTGTTTAAGACATGTGTTCAAACTCTTGAATACTTTTGCTAAGAAGTACATGGAACATTAAGCAAGTGAAAGCATAAGACAATTTTTAGTTTCTGGGAAAAAAACCTGTAAAGGTTGTGTAAGAAGTGAGGCACTCTCACTCCATACTTGGGGAATATTTGTGCCCCATGTACATAATGTAAACTCTGTTGGGAGGGGAGGACCTGGGGAGGTGGCACATGGGGGTGATGGAGAGAATGAGTTCTCACCTTCCTTAATCAATATGGTACTGTAGAGTATTAATTAATAAAAAAAAGCAGGATTGTATGTCACATAGAAATATGGAAATAAATATCAGAAAAAAAATCTTTGGAAGTTGAAAATGCCTTCCTCTAAGCAGCAGTAGTATTTGGGGCACTAGGCGCAACATTAAAAAAAAATTTTTTTTAATAAAAGCTATTTAGAACTGTTTGATTTCACTCTGTGGATGTACTTTGCTAAAAATAGAGACATGATTTTACAGCAGAAAGGCGAGTAGAAAAATGTGTACACACAGCTCCCAGAGGCTTAGACACAGTGAAAGGTTTCTGGCAGGATTCTGTGTTGCCTTTTTATTAGTGAGACAGGCCAATAGAGTTGTATATTTATGCTGCCAGAACTGGGAGGAAGCCCTTCTTGTTCCTTGGGGCCATACCACTCCATCTGTCACCCTCTCTTTGAAAACGCTTTTGTGACAGGATGCTTACAGTCCTAGCACCTTGCCCTGATCATTCCTGATGTGAGTCACAACTTTGCTGGGGCAGGCGGCTCAGAAAGCCTGGGAGCCCTTTTCAGAGGGTGAGAAGGAAAATAGCAGCTCTCTGTTAGTTCTGATAGAGTTGCCATTCTCCACTGCGGAACTTCATTGATAAGAGATTGCAGGCTGTTAGAAAACCCAGGTCATGAACTGTTTGGCCATTATTTTCGATGTCTACTGAGAGACTCCTAGTTTCATCAGCTCTCCCCCATTCCAACCTCCATGTTTGTGCATCTTAAGGTCTATACCCCTACTTTGCTCACATTGGGCTCCTTGGAACAGCTTTCTCCACGTCCTCCCTCTTGGTATTCTCATCACGATGTCCTCTAACTGTCCTCCCAGAAGAGCAGAGCCAATGCCAGTGAAGGGGAGAGGAATCTTTATGGCAATATCGAGTCTGCAGCCCCCAGCCCATGAACTGCCCCATCCTAAACTTGCCTTAGAAAGAGGGGAGACCCATAACACATATGGGAGCCACTTTGGGGAGAAAGAGCGAATGGAAGATGAATGCTGATGCTGGTTGGTGAGAGGGTAACAGGCAGGAAGGCCAGGGGTCTCCAAATGGAGGAAATAGGCTGTAAGTGTCAGACATTTTTTAATCTCTCTCTTAAATGGCAGGAGGAAATAAACTACTAGCGTTATATTTTTTCACCTTCTCCATACAAATTTAAATATTGTTGTTCATGGGGTTCTCAAGGCAAGAACACTGAAGTGGTTTGCCATTCCCTTCTCCAGTGGACCATGTTTTGTCAGAACTCTCCACCATGACCCGTCCATCTTGGGAGGCCCTACATAGCATGGCTCATAGTTTCACTGAGTTAGACAAGGCTGTGGTCCATGTGATCAGATTAGTTAGTTTTCTGTGATTATGGTTTTCAGTCTGTCTGCCCACTGATGGAGAAGGATAAGAGGCTTTTGGAAGCTTCCTGATGGGAGAGACTGACTGAGGGGGAAACTGGGTCTTGTTTTAATAGGTGGGAACATGATCAGTAAATCTTTCATCCAATTTTCTGTTGATGTGTGGGGCTGTGTTCCCTCATTATTTTCCTGGAGCCAAACTATGGTGGGGGTAATGAAGATAATGGTGACCTCCTTCAAAGGGTCCCATGCACCCACTGCTACACTCAGTATCCTCAACCCTGCATTAGGCCACTGCTGACCCACACCTCGGCTGGAGACTTCTGGACTCTCATGGGCAAGTCTGGATCAGTCTCTTGTGCGGTCACTGCTCCTTTCTCCTGGATCCTAGTGTGCACAGGGTTCTGCTTGTGCCCTCCTTCCAGTAGTCATGTATGGATGTGAGAGTTGGACTATAAAGAAAGCTGAGTCATAGCAAACACACTCTTCCAACAACACAAGAGAAGACCCTACAGATGGACATCACCAGATGGTCAATACTGAAATCAGATTGATTATATTCATTGCAGCCAAAGACGGAAAAGCTCTATACAGTCAGCAAAAACAAGACCAGGAGCTGACTGTGGCTCAGATCATGAACTCCTTATTGCCAAATTCAGACTTAAAGTGAAGAAAGTAGGGAAAACTATTAGACCGTTCAGGTATGACCTAAATCAAATCCTTTACAATTATACAGTAGAAGTCAGAAATAGATTCAAGGGATTATATTTGATAGACAGAGTGCCTGATTAACTATGGATGGAGGTTCATGACATTGTACAGGAGGCAGGGATTAAGACCATCCCCAAGAAAAAGAAGTGCAAAAAGGCAAAATGATTGCCTGAGGAGGCCTTACAAATAGCTGTGAAAAGAAGAGAAGCTAAAGGCAAAGGAGAAAAGGAAAGATATACCCATTCGAATGCAGAGTTCCAAAGAATAGCAAGGAGAGATAAGAAAGCCTTCCTTAGTGATCAGTGCAAAGAAATAGAGGAAAACAATAGAATGGGACAGACTAGTGATCTCGTCAAAAAAATTAGAGATACCAAGGAAACATTTCATGCAAGGATGGTCACAATAAAGGACAGAAATGGTACGGATCTAACAGAAGAAGAAGATATCAAGAAGAGGTGGCAAGAATACACAGAAGAACTATAAAAAAAAAGATCTTAATGACCCAGATAACCATGATGATGTGATCACTCACCTAGAGCCAGACATCCTGGAGTGTGAAGTCAAGTGGGCCTTAGGAAACATCACTACAAACAAAGCTAGTGGAGGTGATGGAATTTCAGTTTAGCTATTTCAAATCCTAAAAGATGATGCTGTGAAAGTGCTGCATTCAATATGTCAGCAAATTTGGAAAACTCACCAGTAGCCACAGGACTGGAAAAGGTCAGTTTTCATTCCAATCCCTAAGAAAAGCATTGCCAAAGAATGCTCAAACTGCTGCACAATTGCACTCATCTCACACACTAGCAAAGTAATGCTCAAAATTCTCCAAGCCAGGCTTCAACAGTACGTGAAACATGAAATTTGAGATGTTCAAGCTGGATTTAGAAAAGGCAGAGGAACCAGAGATCAAAGTGCCAACATCCGCTGGATCATCAACAAAGCAAGAGAGTTCCAGAAAAGCATCTATTTCTGCTTTATTGAGTATGCCAAAGCTTTTGACTGTGTGGACCACAACAAACTCTGGAAAATTCTGAAAGAGATGGAAATACCAGACCACTTGACCTGCCTCTTGAGAAATCTGTATTCAGGTCAGGAAGCAACAGTTAGAACTGGACATGGAACAACAGACTGGTTCCAGATCTGGAAAGGAGTACATCAAGGCTGTATATTGTCACCCTACTTATTTAACTTATATGCAGAGTATATCATGAGAAATGCTGGGCTGGATAAAGCACAAGCTGGAATCAATTTGGCTGGGAGAAATATCAATAACCTCAGGTATGCAGATAACACCACCCTTATGGCAAAAAGTGAAAAAGAATTAGAGAGCCTTTTGATGCAAGTGAAAGAGGAGAGTGAAAAAGTTGGCTTAAAACTCAACATTCAGAAAACTAAGATCATGGCATCTGGTCCCATCACTTCATGGCAAATAGTTGGGAAACAGTCAGAGACCATTTTTTTGGGCTCCTAAATCACTGCAGATGGTGATTGCAGCCATGAAATTAAAAGATGCTTGCTTAATCCTTGGAAGGAAAGTTATGACCAACCTAGACAGCATATTAAAAAGCAGAGACATTGTCAACAAAGGTCTGTCTAGTCAAAGCTATGGTTTTTCCAGTAGTCTTGTATGGATGTGAGAGTTGGGCTCTAAAGCTGCATGCTGAAGAACTGATGTTTTTGAAGTGTGATTTTGGAGGAGACTATTGAGAATCCCTTGGACTGCAAGGAGATCCAACCAGTCCATCCTAAAGGAAATCAGTCCTGAATATTCATTGGAAGGACTGATGTTGAAGCTGAAACTCCAATACTTTGGCCATCTCATGCGAAGAACTGACTCATTGGAAAAGACCATATGCTGGGAAAGATTGAAGGCTGGAAGAGAAAGGGATGACAGAGAATGAGAGGGTTGGATGGCATCCCCAACTCAATGGATATGAGTTTGAGTAACTGATGATGGACAGGGAAGCTTGGTGTGCTGCAGTCCATGGAGTCACAAAGAGTGGAACACAACTGAGCTACTGAACATTTAAAAAGAGATTTCTTTTAAAATTTTGTGTTACTATGATGACACCTGGTTCCACCTGAACTTAACTTTACTTAAATCTTGATCTAATCATGAGTTTTTCTTATGGAAATGTTTGTCTTAAGCTATGTTAATGAACTATGTATTTACCTTAGAGTCTGTCTTTAAGTTGGTTCTGCCTAAGACTCGAAAGGACTTGACTTGACAAACCTGTATATTTTACTCATACGTTGTTCTCCTAATCTATGTTAATGAAACTATATATTTACTCAGAAACCTGCCTTTCTTCAAGATTCATGTCAATCGTTTTATGGCCCGGGATGACTCACCTGGTGCCAGTGTTATCTCAAAACGCATGTTGTGGATGAGGGCCTGGTGCTACTCTGAGTTTTGAGACATCTCCTTTCTATAATTAACAGCTTGCTAGTAGCTATATAACATCCAGCTAAAGACAAGTGGGGGAGTAGTTTTTCTGCCCCCTTCTGATGTCTATGTCAGAAACTTTCTCTGTCTCTTTTATACTTTGATGAAATTTTATTACATGAAAGCTCTGAATGATCAAGTCTTGTCACTTGCCCTGGATTGAATTTTTCTTCTTCAGAGGCCAAGAACCCACACATCTTTTGTGGTTCAGCAACAACCTTTCATAGGTTGGAGTAGCATGACTGGATGCTCATGCTCAGGCTGGAGGAATCGAGCAGGTCCAGAGCCATCACTGCAGCCAACCAGGTGAGGGGTCAGTAAGGAATCGTATACCTCTTCTACCAGCAATGGGTGCACTTCCTTGTAATTTCTGTGTTCTGGTTCCTTTAGGGTTTGGGGATTCCAGATCCTGGTCACCTTTCCTCCATTTCGGACACAACTAGTGACCAACGCACTTTGCTCTTACCGGAGTAACTCTGCAGCCTGGGATGGGAAGGCTAAGAATGGGGCAGAGCCTAAGAACAACATTAAATGATGGAACTTTAGGCAAAGTGAACAATTTCTTTGAATGGCTTCTCGAAGCACTTGTGTTTAGAGTTCTTGTGTGCATACCATATTGTATCAAATAAAATGAATCCCAGACTTTTGGAACATTCAGATTTTCCAAATTCAAGACTTTTTAGTGAAAATAATAACACAAAACATTCTTAAAGGCTATAAAGAGACTTTGGGGGTTGGCTACTCCAGTAGGTTGGAGGGAATACACAGGACATGGGGTCCCAGGAAGGGAGCTGACAGAGGTATGGGTGCAGCCTATAATGTCCAGGGCTTCTGGACTGATAGTGATGTGGGCAGCTCTGTGCCTACCCCTGACTTCCACTGATCTTCAGCTTTCATGGACACCTCTGTTCCAGCCCTAGTCAGCTGTGTTTGAGCAGAGACTTGTCAGTGTGAGTGTGTGGGCCCCACAGGTGCCTGGTCAAGAGAAGTCCAGGTTCAGAGAGCCACCCCTGCAAAAAGCCTGAGGCTTGAAAAGTGAGTTTTGGGAGAAGTGGACTAGAGTGAGCACTGGAAGGTGGTGAAGCATGCCTACTCTGCAGGGCAGATTCAAGATAGCCCGAACAGTTCCCCAAAGTTCCCATTTGTTCATCTCTAACTATCAGTGAGGATCTGTTTCATCAAGGTGCTCTATAAGAAGTTGAGCCTGAAGCAAATCATATATGGAAGCTCATGTAGGAGCTGGAGCTCTCATTGGAGAGAAGTGGACCATGCTCAGAAAGTATTCGTGGTAAATGGAGCTAACTCTGGGGAAAAGGAACCATAGAGCTATGCATGAAGGATGCTCATAGGACCTGGACTCACAGTGGAGAAGAAGCTGGGAAAATAAATAGGAGATCACTTGTTAGACCTCTCAAACTTCTGGCCACATCTGAGCTTGCAGAGAACTCTGGGTGTGTCCACAGAGGTGCACTGGTGGGGAGGTCAGGGAAGCATCTGCTTTTGTGTAGCCACCACGATGGAGCAGTGGCTCTCTGGTGGTCCCCTGGGGCTGCTGGATACAGAGCCAAGGAAGGTAAGAATTTTCTCTATTTGTTTGCCAGAGTTGTGTGTTGCCCTTGGCTTCCCTGATATCAGACCAAGGAACACTTGTGGCCATTTCACTCCAAACTATGCAGGGAAGGGTAATCTGAGACATAAACCTCCAACTTCACCAAGCTGAGTACAAAGCAGCACAGCATCATGGCACTCAGTGTAGGGGACTGGGCCTGGTGCCAGTCTTCCCTTGCAGGCCATGCAGTCTTCCTGCCTTGTCTTTAACTGGCATTTCCTGTTTGCACAATGAACAGGGGTGTCAGCTAAAATGACAGCCTTCCAGAACTTGTCTCTGACTCCTACACCATTTGACTGCTGCTCCTGAGTATCCTTTGGGGCCATTCCTTGACAGATGAGGCCAAAGTGTGGGTGCTCTTCTCTCATGTGTCACCACTGATGAGAGTGGCTGGGTTGTGTAGATGTCTCTAGGAGTTCTACATTAATGTGACTGCCACCCTGGAGGGTCACCAGGCCAAAACTCTAAGGCTCTGAAAATGCAAATCCAGCCAAGAAAGAAAGGTGCCCCAGTGAAACAGGCCAACCCTTTGGAATGTTTCCCAACTTTTTCACTCTAGGGATGAAGGCTCCCAGGAAAGACAGAACCAGCTGCTGAGCGTTTGTATAGGCAGTAAAGGCAGGGGCCTGGGGGCCTTGGTATTTATGAAAGAGAGTCTGGGGAAAGGGGATCAGGAGTTGCCATAAACTCCAGGCTTCCAATCTTAAGGAAATTTGTTGTACTGGTGAGGTCAACAGGCGAGCTTTGATCACAAGCAAAGACTCCAAGATTGTTGTCTACAAAAGCGACTGATTCATTACATCCAGGTCTCTCGTGCTAGCAGGGGTCAAACTGAGCAGGGTTGGAGAAGGGAGGAGAGCAGCATTAGCACAGAAGTCCCTGCTCAGCCCTCCGCTGCATGTTTGTGATTTCTGCAATGCTCCTCTGGGATGAGTGATCTCTGAATTTGCTCATGAATTTGCAACACTTGCCTGACTTATGACTTTGGTTTATTTGCTGAAATAGTCACTTTTTTTTTTGCCCTCCTTGGGGAAAAACAAGTGGGTGGAAGCAAGGCTTAGGTGTCACCATGTCTGGCTGTAAGTCTTGCTTCCTAGGGTGGAGAAAATGAGAGGAATTCTTAGGAAAGGGTGAGGGCCGGACACCTACCATTGATCACAGATATGCCACTGTAGAAATGCTCATCTGTTCTCGTCCTTTCTTCTCTGAAGGCTTTCTGAGGCTCACACCCCACCTGCTGCACAATATAAGGGCAGTTAACCCCCTGGGAGCTATTTTTATACACAGTTCTTGTCCCTGGCAGTCATCCCACGTGATTTGCTTTCTTTTTGTCTATGATACCACTGCCCAGAAAGGGTGCCCAGAGACACAGAGTGGATGTTCATCTTGGAAGTCATGAAACAAATCTTCCACTATGTGTCTCAGCACCCAGGACCTCTCTGCTTCTTGGGAATCAGCAGCTATCTCAAGACTACTTCTTTTTCTGTTACTGAAGCCCTGATTTCACTCTGATAACTTTTGGTGCAATTAGGTAGATATTACGGACTCCTTTGTAGGCAGAGGGCCTGTGAAGTTACATCTGACTGAGTTGGGCATAGACTGGTACTAATCCACCACAATGCGTTGCTGTAGTTCATTCAGTTATTCATTTAATCAATGTTTCTTTCCTGTCTATTATACATAAGAAGTTCTCTTGGAGGAAAAGGCCATGAGCTGATTCCTGCCCTGACAGAGTATGTAGTCAATCAGGGTAGCCAGTCTGTGAGACTAGCAGGTATAGGACCTCATAATGAACTCTGGGCTCCTAAGAGGCTGGTGGGAACATCCTTCTAGAGGCTGTTGAGATGAGTAGGGAGTGTCCCAGGGAGGAGCTGAAGGAGGAGAGGCTAGGCTGGGCAGAGGAATGGTTTCTCCAAGGCCCGTGGTGAGGGCCAAGGAGTCCAGTTCAGCTGAGTGTAGAGTATGAGGGGGTTATGGGAGGAGAAGAAGCAGGAGACACAAACAGAGGCTGTGATGACCCGGTCACTTAAAGATGGTGAGGTCACAACTAAGGGCCAGGAGAACCCTTAAAATAGCATGGTAAGATTTTTGTCTTAAAAAAATTTGCTTCTTGACCATCTGGTCCCAGCCTAACTTTGAGGCTCAGTCCTCATCCATCCTGCCCACACGGCCAAGCAGAAATTCTTTGACCCTGTACACTGTCCTGCTTTGGTTACACTCTTCTCTTTGCTTGGAGTGAAACCCACTCATCCTTTGTGCAGTCTTTTCTGAACCATCTATTCTACCCACAAAATTTTGGGCTCTTGTGGACCCCATACACATATCCAAGACCATTTGTGGAAATGGATGGTTATATGGCTGCCTTTTAGGGCCATTGTTTGGACTCACCTTTCCAGTACCCTGGTCAAGCGTATCACAGGGACCTAAGTAGGTATGTTAGGAAAAATTATCCAAAATTCAGATAAGGCCAAGAGCATGACCGTATTTCCCTACAGTGTCATGCTGAAGCTTTGATTAATAGACCTAAAAGAAGATTATTTTTCTTTTATTGTTGTTGTCCAGTCTCTAAGTTGTATCTGACTCTTTGTGACCCTAAGAGATTACAACACATCAGACTCCTCTGTCCTCCACGATCTTCCAGAGTTTGCTCAAATTCATGTCCACTGAGTCAGTGATTCTATCTAACCATCTCATCCTCTGCTGCCCCCTTCTCCTTTTGCCTTCAGTCTTTCCCAGCATCAGGGTCTTTTCCAATGAGTTGGCTCTTTGTGTCAGGTGGCCAGAGTATTGGAGTTGCAGCTTCAGCATCAGTCCTTTCAATGAATATTCATGGTTGATTTCCTTTAGGATTGACTGGTTTGATCTCCTTGCAGTCCAAGGGATTCTCAAGAGTCTTCTCCAATACCAGTTTGAAAACATTAATTTTTCCATACTCATCCTTCTTTATGGTCCAACTCTCACATCCCTACATGACTACTAGAAAAACCATAGCTTTGACTATATGGACCTTTGTTGGCAAAGTGATATCTCTGCTTTCAAATACACTGTCTAGGTTTGTCATAGATCTTTTAATTTCATGGCTGCAGTCACTATCTGCAGTGATTTTGTAGCCCAAGAAAATAAAGTATATATGCTTCTACTTTTTCCCTATTTGCCATGAAATGACGGGATCAGGTGCCATGATCTTAGATTTTTAATGTTAAGTTTCAAGCTAGCTTTTTCACTCTCCTTTTTAACCTTCATCAAGAGGTTCTTTAGTTCCTCTTCCCTTTATGCCATTAGAGTGGTATCATCTGCTTGTCTGAGGTTGTTGACATTTCTCCCAGCAATCTTGATTCCTGCCTGTGTTTCATCCAGCTCAGCATTTTACATGATATACTCTGCATAGAAGTTAAATAAGCAGGGTGACAATATACAGACTTTTTGTACTCCTTTCCCAAATTTGAACCATGGGAGTAACCCAGTTGTTCCATGTAATGTTCTAACTGTTACTTCTTGACCCATAGGCAGGTTTCTCAGGACCCAGGTAAGGTGACGTGTTATTCCTCTCTCTTCACAGTTTGCTGTGATCCACACTAGAACCATGCTGTCAACACATGGCTATTGAGCCCTTGATACATGTCTAATGCCACGTGTCAAACTGACAGCATCTTAAATGTATTGGATTAAATAAAATATACTCAAAATTAGTTTCATCTATTTGTTCCTAATTTTCAACGTGGCTACTAGAAAAACTTAAATTACACACCTGACTCATGGTGCATACTATCAGATAGCACGTCTCTAGAAGGCAAGTCAATTGTCTGACTTCATTGTTTCCTCGTATTAATGCAGAGCTCGAACTGTGAAATACATGTTAACTTGTAGATAATTGCTAGTAGAGATTCAGATGATTTCTGACTCGTAGGAGAGATAGATTCTGTTTTATTACCCTGGGGTATATCTACCTGATTTGTCTCTAACTTTAAAAATTAGATCCCTTGGAGAAGGGAACCCATTCCAGTATTGTGGCCTGGAGAATTCCATGGACTGAGGAGCCTGGTCAGCTACAGTCTATGGGGTCCCAAAGAGTGGGACACAGTTGAGCAACTAACACTCCTTAAAATCTCAGTCCTTTAAATG
Organism: Antilocapra americana; assembly: GCA_007570785.1. Lineage (NCBI taxonomy): Eukaryota > Metazoa > Chordata > Mammalia > Artiodactyla > Antilocapridae > Antilocapra > Antilocapra americana. Next base: position 12,747,971 of record ML661897.1, read on the forward strand.
CTCTTTGAACCAGCTTTGTCATCTTATTGCTTCCCTTTTTAATGAGTGAATTTAATTATGTCTTTTACACATGTTCTTTCTAAAGAAAAAAAGAAAGAAACTATCTGGGCACACTGTAAAGAAGGTACTTGGTACCAGAGATGGACAGGTCTGGAGTGGGGTAGCCTGTACGCAGGGCTTCTGGCAGCTAGGCCGGAGTGGGAGGTCACTGAGCGTGGACGGAGGTGAAGAAAGTCAGGAGGGAAAAGGGCCAGAGCAGGACTGTGGTGACAGTGCAGGAGGGGACTGGACTGAGCTGAGAAGAGGCAGTGAAAGAGGTGCGTCTTCATCAGTTTGGGGCTCCAGGTTGTTCCAAACTTGGGGTTCAGGGAGCTTTTGGGGTCCTGGTCATGGTCCTTTTCTATTCACACTTTTCCTCTCTGGGCTCCAACTCCCATAGAGCTCTGGGGTCTCACCTCGGATTAGGGTCTTATAACAATGGTGAAGCCATGGCTTGCTAAGGGAGCAAGAGGGTCACCCCAGGACCCTACTCTGAGGAGCACTGGACTACAATCCAGGGGATGAGGTTTCAGGTTGTGCTCCCAGAGCCTGAGTACCTGGACAGCAAGACTGTTACACATGGCCACTCTAAATCAGGGTTTGGGTTGCTTTAAGAACAAAACGACAACAGAGGGCATTGAAAGGTAATTCTTGGAAGCCAGATAGGAAAGAGCACATACTGTATGAGTCTATTTATATAAACTACAAAACAGGCAAAGCTGATCCATGCTGTTCAAAGTCAGGAGAGCTGTTATTCTGGGCTTGGTGCCTGGAAGGGAGCAGGCAGGGGGTGGAGGGTGTGGCTCTGAATGTTGAGTTTTTTAGCTAGTGCTGGCTTCACAAGTGTGTCCAGTTTTGTGAAAATTTGTCAAGTCATGCTCTGCACTCCCCACCTGCTACCTCCATCCCAACACACAGCTTCTACAGAAATGCTTTCCAAAGGACAACCTTGGGGCTCCCCTGGAAATGCTCACTCTGCATGCTGTAGCTGTGTAGACAGGACGGGTCCAGGGAACCACAAAGGACATCAGAAGTTCCAATGGGCTTGTTGCTGATTTCCAAGCAGGCAAAGAAAGTCACAGCTCTTCTGAAACAATAGAATTTGGGGCCAAGTCGCCTCCTCTTCTGACAATTTAGCCCACAGAAGTTCTCAGAGGATCAAGCAAGGGATGGGTCTCCAGCTAGAAAGGGTCATGACTTCATTTAACTACAATTTAAAAGCAGTGTCTTCAGAGGGAAACCATGGTTCACTTCAAGTGGCTTGAAACCACCTGGAGGAGCACAGTGTTGCCAGCAGGTGTAAACAGGCACCTCCAGGGAGCTGGTGAAACCTGCTCAGGAGGTCATGGTCCTGGGCAAGGCTGCTTTTGCTAAGGAGTCTCATTTGAATGGGGATGATCACACACAAAGACCAGTGCCTGACCTGCTGAATGGGGGTTCTTCACCAGCCCTGTGTTCCTGGGATGCAGTGGTATCACATGGCAGTCACACCTGTCACATTTGAGTGCTTTCTGCCTGTGTGTGGATCTGTGAGTGCCTGACCAGAGATGTAGCACAAACCTCCCGGACACCCACATTTGTGCCTCAGAGTCCAGTGCTTGACTCCAGACCCAGTTGATGCTGTCCCTCTGCCTTCACAGGGGACCTCAACTCCCCCCACTTCCAGCCTCAGCACTGACACTTGGATTTCTTGAATTCGGGTCCACTCCCAGGGACATCCCATGCCTCAGGGTGGTTGGCTCTGGCCAGTGTCCACGGAATAAGAGAGCGGACCCCTTGCATGGTGACTGGGCATGTTCCAGATTCTAGCTGCTGTCAACTAGAGAACAGAGGATACAGGGTGGCTCCCCTGCTGATGGCAATCGAGAGTGTGGATGGCAAGTGAACCTTGTTGTCGCTGCTATCGAGGTGTTGGAGCTGTTATTGCTGTGAGACCCCAATCAATCACCCTAACACCGTGTCTTCCTCTTGACCCCCTAACCCCTGCACTGACTCCTCCCAGTCCTCCTAAGTCGACTCCGAAGCCTGGGAGGCCTCTCCTTTCTTCAAGCCCTCCCCTGCTCAACCTCACACTTAGTATAAAATCCAGACTCTGAAGTCTGGCCCTGCTGACTGCTCCTCCAACCACTGTCCACCCCTCCCAGGAACACTCATCTCCCTGATCCACTTCAGATCAGGGACTCAGATCTTTCTGACCTACAAATTGAACCAGGATCTCCTGCATTGCAGGCAGATTCTTTACCAACTGAGCTATCAGGGTAGTCCTCCAAGGTTAGGGGCGGCTGGTATCAATTGATTGGCTTCCTCTTATTCTTCCACCTTCTGTCCTGCAGTGAGTGGTGTCTCTACCCAGCAAGTATGCAAACAGAAACCTAGATCTCTTCTTGTCATCTCCTTTTCCTTCTCTCTTCATCCTGGTCAATGTCTCTCTAGTTCAACTTCTCTCCTCACTGCCTGTTAGCTGGTACATGCTATCGCTTCCTTCCTCCTGGCACTTTTACTGCTCCTTGATCTAATGTTTCTTATTAATGCCAGTCTTTCCTCTTAGACAATAATCCCCATGACCCCCTGACCAGACCTGCTGTCATCCACTATTTTGTCTCCAACACTGTACTTTCCTCCTGGGAAGTACCGATAAAGTCTTGCCAGACATCCCAGAGCTGTCCCCTTCCATGATGCATGCACCTGGGGGAGAAGCCTCACAGGAAGTTAATACCAGAACGTGGTCTAATTATTGTGTGCCTCTTTCTTCCACAACTGAAAAGACTGATTTATTGATGAATTCAGTATCTTGTCCAGTTACTTACCCATTGGGTGCCTATTAGATAGCACACAGGGCTTCCCAGGTGGCTCTAGTGGGAAAGAAGCTGCTTGCCAATGCAGGAGATGTAAGACGCAGTTGGATTCCTGGGTCAGAAAGATCCCCTGGAGGAGGGCACAGCAACCGACTCCAGTATTCTTGCCTGGAGAATCCCATGGACAGAGGAGCCTGGTGGACTACAGTCCATAGGGTTGCAAAGGGTTGGGCACAACTGAAGTGACTTAGCACAGCACAGCCCAGATAACAGACACTCTGGTCTTAAGGAGAGGGAAAATTTCATAGACGTTCCCCTCACAGGTGGATGGGACTCTGATGCCTGAAAAGATGAACTCAGTCCTCTACCTGGAGACACATAAAAAGACAGTGGGAGTCAAGAGGGAGATCTGTGTTGCTCAGACAAGACAAGACAAGATAGTCAACAGGGAGAGTGGGAAGAGGAATTCTGTGCAAAACCATGAAGGCATGCACCAAGGGCAAAGAGAGGGAAAAGATCTTTTCAGGCAGTTTGGTCTTGTGATTGCATACAAAAGGCAATTGGAAGTCAGAGTACAAAAGTCAGAGGGCAACAGATCTGGGCATCCTGAGGCACCTATGTGCAGCTTTCTGTTTTGGAAACAGGAGGTGGCCAGGGCAGCAGCGTTCCTGACCCTGTGATGAGGTGGGGGCTGGGCTCAAAGGCTGTCCTGCATGTGCTGCTCACGTACCTGCGATTCCGTCACCACCCACCTACCTTTGTCTCTGTTCATTGAATTGTGATTGGCAGACCAATTGTGAAGGAGTAGTGTCCTCTCCCTAAACAGACATGGGTTAAGGGCAGTGGTGAGTAGCTTTGTCAACATTGCTCCATAAAACCGTCCACTCTACTATAAAGAGCTGTAGTCAATGATGCAGAATATTTATTTATCCTACCAGTAGGCATGTTTCGGAGTCAACCTGCATGGTAAGCCTGGAGTCAGATGGGATGAGTGTGGAAAAGAAGGGAATGTGCACGGACATCAAGGGGACAGCAGGAGACGTGTTCTCAGGAAACAGCCACTTTAAGAAAGGGAGAAAGGCAGCTCACAGAAGAAAGGAAGCGCCTCAGGGTATGGGGTAGTTTGCTGGAGATCAGAGGGGGAACACAGGGGCTCTGGAGACAGAAGGGGAGTTGGGCCCTGGAGCAAAGACAGTTCTTTCCTTTTTCAGGCTTTGTGGAGCTTTGACGAGCACATTCATTGGTTTCAAGCCAAGGCATGTTTCTAGTGAAGCAGCACCCACAGAGTCCCGGGGTTTGCTCTCTGACTGAACTGTCCTCAGACAGAGTGAGTGAACTGAGCTGGCCTGAGCACATGCTGGTACAAAGTGTTTCTGTTTGACTAAGAACTCGGGTCACTGACCACAAGTGCCTGAGCTCATGCTGGCTGAGATGCAATGAGATGTTCTTATCGCAACTCATAATACTAGTTGCTTTATCTATTTATTTGTGTTTATTTGGGCTTCCCAGGTGACGCTAGTGGTAAAGAACCCATACCAATGCAGTAGACATAAGAGATGTGGGTTTGATCCCTGGGGTCAGGAAGATTCCCTGGAGGAGGGCATGGCAACCCACTCCAGTAGTCTTGCCTGGAGAATCCCATGAACAGAGGAGCCTGGTGGGCTACAGTTCTTAGGGTTGCACAGAGTCAGACAAGACTGAATTGACTTAGCACATTTGTTGATTGCTGTCCAAATATAAAAAGACTTTGGCACTTAGAACATCTCCTTGTCTGAGATTGAAGCTCACTTTCTGTACTATTAGCCAAGTGTGGAGAAACATTTCTAAAAGGGTGTGACCATAGGGGGAAATGACTCTGGAACCTTTTCTGTAAAATCAGAATGAATAAATCACATTCTTACTTGCGCAGTGAACTGACTGGGATTGGGAGTTGTTACCTGCAGAATCTTCTCTGTGGGCAGGGGAAGATGTTGTGAGACACACCGGTGGCTGGTGACGGAGAACTCCTCTAATGTCAGCACTCCAGTTTACACACAGAAATGCAGCACAAATCACCCTCAGGAGAAAGCAGATGGATGAGACCTTGAGAAATCCAAGGAAATACAATTATCCACTCCCTCTACTCCGTGGCCAGGGCACTCTCCTCCATGTTTCCTGGCTCCCCAGAGAAGCACTGAATGCAATATAAACACGGTAACTCCACACCCTCTGGGGAGGGCTTGTACCCCCTGCTTAGCTCTGCATTAGTTGCTGCATCACACACCCCCATTCCATCTCCCTGCCACTGTGCTGTTTCAGTGCTAAGTTTGGACATCCCTGATCCCTTGCTCCAGGGACCGTCTACATTGTGGGGAACCCTGATGCTCTGAGCATACAAGAAACAGGTAGCATTTGAAGAGAGAAAGAGAGAGAGAAAGAGTGATGCTAACACAAGGAGGCATATCTCTGTGAGATAATGCAGAAATGTCTTCGGTGATAGAGAATTAGATGGTTAGATAGCATCACCAACTCAATGGACATGAATTTGAGCAAACTCTGGGAAATACTGGGGCTTTCCAGGTGGCACTAGTGATGAAGAACTCTCCTGCCAATGCAAGAGATGTAAGAGATGCAGGTTCGATCCCTAGGTTGGGAAGATCCCCTAGAGAAGGACATGGCAACCCACTCTAGTATTCTTGCCTGGAGAATACCATGGAGAGAGGTGCCTGGTGGGCTACCAGTCCACAGGGTCACAAAGAGTTGGACACGAATGAAGAGACTTAGCATGCACTGGGAGATAGTGAAGAACAGGGAAGCCTGGCATGCTCTAGTCCATGGGGTTGCAAATAGTCAGCTATGACTTAGCGAATGAACAACATCTTCCAAACCCCAGATTTGCAGTCACATCACCAAGTCACCATAGTCAGAATTTTAGAGCCCACAAACCTGAACTCTGACTTTGTTGTTGTTCAGTCACTCAGTTGTGTCCTACTGCTTGCAACCCCATGGACTGCAGCATCCCAGGCTTCCCTGTCCTTCACCGTCTTCTGGAGCTTGCTCAAACTCATGTCCATTAAGCTGGTGATGTCATCCAATTATCTCATCCTCTGTTGTCCTCTTCTATTCCTGCTTTCTGTCTTTCTTAGCATCAGGATCTTTTCCAATGAGTTGGCCTTCACATCATGTGGCCAAGGTATTGGAGTTGCAGCTTCAGCATCAGTCCTTCCAATGAATATTCATGGTTGATTTCCTTTAGGATTGACTGATTTGATCTCCTTGCAGTCCAAGGGGCTCTCAAGAGTCTTCTCCAGAATCATAGTGTTAAAGCATCAGTTCTTCCGTGCTCAGCCTTCTTTATGGTCCAACTCTCACATCCTTACATGCCTACTGGAAAAACCATAGCTTTGAAGCTACAGATCTTTGTCAGCTTGCATATATATCATGGAGCCTACTCTGAGAATGCCCTAGTCCCAGCTATCCTTTTGGCCACGATGACTCATTGGATCCTACTGGATTGAGAAGTATTCATCCTTCAGGTGCCAGTTGCACTGGTTGGAATCTAGTGGGGATTGATGTTTCACCCTCATCTCTCACTGAAACAAGTGGACTATCTTTCTTCACATCTAGCATAGAGCCACGGGTTTTCAGAGTTGGCAGCTGCCCAAGAAAGCAAAAAAAAAAAAAAAATTAGTTGTAGAGGAAAGAGATCTAGTAGGTTCAAGTGAAATGTGCATTAGATGATGCTCAGCATCTACCATAAGGACCCGTTCCAATCAGTAGCAATGGCTCTTTAAACAGACACTTTCTCCTGTGTCACTTCAGTTTGTGGCCTTGTGAAAATAGTCAAGGACACTGGGAGCAGTATTTCATTATCAGTGCTGGCACCCAGAGAGGGCAACATATATTTGCATGAAATCTGAAGCTGGGAAATGGAGGGCAGTTCAGAGTCAAGTGCCAAAGCTGAGATCGAGATGCTTAGAGAGCCCAGCAAGACCAGTGCAGTGGGCATCTTGTGACTAGGAGAACCACACTCTGAGAAAACTAGAGAATGTACTTCACTTGCTTAAGATCACATAATGAGACAGAACTAGGACTGAGATCAGTTCTTTCGAAAGCCAGGCAGTTTCCACATTAACTTGCATTGTGTGGTGCTTTATCATTCCCTGGCAAGTTTACCCAGTCACCTCATTTGATCCCTGTAGTAACACAAACAGCAAGGTGTCCACAGATATGCTTACTGTAGTTTATACAGATTCTTACACTCCCAGTTCATGTTTCTTCCTTTTACTTGTCTTTGGGGTGGTGGAAGCACTTTAAGATGATGTCTCCATTATATACAGGAGATGAAATAGATGGGGCAGGTCCCTAAGATGTGTGGAAAACTGTTCTGTTTCCTAAAATCTTACTCTTGGGGACCAACATCATGGGCAACAACAGTTCTGCACAAAGCACGTGTGTTTCAGAATGTGGAGTTGAAGAAAAATAGGCATTTCTCCATCCCTGGACACTAGAAACCACACGCTGTTTGCTCTTTTCTGAAACAGTGCTCATCCTAACCAACCCAAAGGCATCTCTGGCATAAACTGACACCATCCATGAGACAAGCAGCACATCTCAATTGACCCATTCTTACCAAAGAAGGAAATTTTACTCCTGGATCTTGGTTGTGACTTGTTGGATAAAGGACAATGTGTCTTTAGAAATAATTTTCCATCAGTTTCAAACTGAAGTGACCTTCAGTGTCTTACTTTGGAGGAAGTCAAGTACTGTGATGAAAAGGACAAATGGAAATTGATCTTTCCATATGTCGGCCTATTTAGTGATAAATTATATTCAATTTCGGAGGAAATTGAATATAATTTATCACTAAATAGGCCGACATATGGAAAGATCCCTCCAGGATCTTACAAAAGCAGGTGGCCCAGATTCAGAGGGCAGAGGAGGGCAGCAGAGGGACCGGGGGAGCCAGGACCTTGCCTGTCCTTGAAGGAAGCTCAGGAAGCTGGGCCACCCAGCAGTTCTCTCTTCCTCATACACCTGCCACTGAGGCTGCTCCCAACCTGGGGTGAGCATCTCAGACCCTGAGGGAAAGCACTGGGCAGGTGTGTCCATTCTGGATGACCTGTGTGCAGAGAGAAAGGCATGTCCTAAGAACACATCTGGGATTCTGAATGATCCTAATACTGAATATTAATTGAGAACATTTGAGAAGCTTGCAATCTATTCTAGATCTTCAAGAAAGATGGGAACTAAGTGGAGACTGTGGATTGAGGGAAGAGGTCTGCTCTTCCTTTAATGAAATATGGTCATTTTTAAAGATTGGAAAGTTTAGGAAGGTCAGTGAGATCCTTGTCTTTCCCTACAATTCCTCACTGGTTCTTTCTGAGATCAAGGTGTACAGGATGGAGGACCAAGGGACCCAAGCTTGAGAAGGGTTTGTTTGAAGCACCTACATGATTCATGGCTTCCGGTTCTTCTGTCTGCAAGGGTTCAGTCATGGAGCAGTTTCTTCTCTTGGATGAGCTCAAGAAGGAGGTGAGTGGCAGTCAGCAGTCAGACTCTGCCCTTGGTCAGTGCTCTGTGGGGGCAGGTAAATCAGAGTTTCAGCATTGTGGGCACAGATTAATGTTGTGCAGTTTTTATTCCCCTCAGTGTTTGGCATATTCCTGGTGCGAGGTGCGTGCCCTGTTCTCTGAATTTTTGTTGGGAACAAAGTGTGTCAGTGTGGTCCGGAACATTCATGACAAAACCTGTCCTCAGTTTGTATTTTCTTCCAGATTAGATAATTATGGCCTTTTTTTGGTGGGGGGTGGGGGGGAATGCATTTTACTTTCCCTCTGTTTTTCTCCATCTTCTTCTGTAAAAAGTGAATACGTGGCATGTCAATTGGGGATTATAACATTTTTCATGGTGTTGAAGGAAAATGTTGAGAAAAAAGTGGAGAACTGAATTGAACTCTATGAATCAAGGCTGGGAAGGTTGGAAACAGACATTTCTTTTTGCTCTCTCTCCCTCTCTGACTCTCATCTCTTTCTCAAGCCATTTGTTGTTCATAGTTCTAGTTCATAGATTTGTGATTGGCTTTACTTTACCATCCTACCCTATAACAGCAAATCCCTCAGGGGATGTATTTTAGAATGGGAAGGATGCAGTAACTGGACCACAAATTTTAGTATACAATGGCTTTCACCCAGCAAAGGAACTACTGGGTCATATTTCAAAATAGTTATGTTTCTGTTTTAATAATCTTCCCACCCATGATCTGGAACACAGGGCTTCCTTGATGACTCAGATGGTAAAGAATCTGACTGCAATGCAGGAGGCCTGGGTTTGATCCCTGGGTTGGGAATGGTTACCCACTCCAGTATTCTTGCCTGGAGAATTCCATGGACAGAGGAGCCTCGGGGGCTACAGCCCATGGGGTTGCAAAGAGTCAGACACAGCTGAGCAACTAAGAGTACTCTGCATTTATAGGAGTGTCTCCTGGAGACAGAGAAGAATGAATGAAATGCAGACCTTATAAAATGCATGAGACTTCTTTTTCTTCTCTCAGCCTATTGAAGTCCTCTCCTCTTCTCAAAAACACAGTCAAGACAGCTCTGTAACTTGAAGCTGTGAAAAGCTCTGGGATGGATATTTCTTTTTGCTCTCTCATATGGTCCTTAGCACTTTGTTATCAGATCTGATCAAGTGCTTGGCTCATCCCTCTAGTCTCCTTTGAACAACTCCCTGATGGTCTGCTTTCTTTCAATCCTCACATCTGCAACCTGTGACAGACAGTCTCTGCCTGCTCAGTCACTCGATTGAGTCTGACTCTTTATGACCCCTTGGACCATAGCCTGCCAGGCTCTGCTGTCCATGGGACTTTTTGGGCAAGAATACTGGAGTGGGCTACCATTTCCTTCTCTAAGAGATCAAACCCGCATCTCCTGTGTCTCCTCTGCTTTGCAGATGGATTCATTACCCACTGAGACATTGGGGAAGACACTAGGGTGACCCAAAAACCCTCACCATCTGGTATTCACACTTCTCAATATCTTTCCATTTGAGTGTGGACAGAATCTGTGGTTTACTTCTAACAAATAGAAGGTGGCAAATGTTGGGATGTCGCTTCTGAGATTAGCTTGTAAAAACACAGTGACTTACATCTTGTTCTCCCTCTCAGTCTTTATAACTTGCTCACTGGACCTGCCAGCATCCACATGAGTAATCTCAGGTGCTGATCCTTCCTAAAGTGAGCCTTGCAGTGACTGCAGCCTGTGTGAGACCCTGCATCAGAGACACCCCAAAAGTCATGCCCTGAATCCTGCCCCACAGGCACAGCAAGATAATAAATGGTTTTGATCACTGAGTTCTGGAGGCACTCTTTTGTGCAGGGTAACTAATAGAACCCTCTATAGATCCCTTCCTTCAGCTTTCCAGAACAGCACTTAATAGCGGTGTCTTGGAGCAGGGACTTGCTTAAAATACATACATTCGTTGCCACCCTCAGAGACTCCATTTGGATGGGGTCCCTGAAGTCTCTCTCTTTAGCAAGTTTCCTGGGGCTACTGCAAAGAGCAACATTGAGAAGTCGTGCCTGACTGCCTTCTGGAACTGCTGTGATTGTTCCGAGTACCGAGGGTAGAGACCAGCTTCATTTATGGTCATTCAATGTGATCTATGAAGTTGTTCCTAGCAAAGGTACCATGTCACTGTCATAGGTTATATTTTTAAAGAAGGCTACAACAACGTCTTCGGTCACACATGCTCTTCTACAAGGTAAACTTGACTCTTTCTCGTGTCCAGAGGCTGAGTCTGATTCTCACTCTTGATCTAGGCTGATCTCATGGCTCCCTTGTGACCAATGGAATATGATGGAAGTGAGGCTGTGTGACTTCCAAGGTGAGGCCAGCAAAACCATGCCTTCTGTCTGGTTCCTTGGGGACCCAAGCCCAGACTCCATGTAAGAAGTGTGATTATGGCAAGACCACCATGCCAGACAGGCCATGAGTGCACTTTAGTTGACAGCCAAGTTCAGCTGTCACTCAATAGCCAATATCACCTGCCAGCCGTCTGAATGAGCCTTCATGAATGGCCAGCTCAGGAAGCCTTTGGCTGACACCTGACTCTGGCCCCAAAGAAACCTTATCTTTCCAGACTTCTGACTCAGAAATCATGGTGGCTTTAAGTAGGTAATTATTTTGTCACACAGCTATGGTTGAATACTACTCAAGCTGGAAATACAGATTAAAAAGCATGTTCTCTGCTCTCAGCTTAATAACTAGAACTATGGAAAGACAGACTTAAAAGCAAATAAAATGATTGTGACTTCCTGGGGACCATGTACAGAGATAGAGGGAGCAAAGGAGAATGAGTCTGAAAGAGAAAAGTCATACTGAGCACTTGAGCTGAAGTTTGCCATACCCCTAGGCCAGGGGCAGCACATGTAGAAGCATCAACAAGCCCTAAACATTACACACAATTCAAAAGAGGATAAAGAGCCAAGGAAAGCGGGCAGGCTGTCATGGACAAAGCAGCTACTACATGTGGAATCTACTATACCAGGCAAAAGAATGTTGATTTAATCTGGTCCCACTGGGTGAGCCACCAGAGAATTTGGAACATGCTTATCTGGGTGATGTAAACATCCATTTCTTCATTAAAAAAAAAAAAAAAACCAGCTATAACTCTTTGCCAATCAACTGAATGGAAAAAGAACTGAATTGCAACTCAAGCAGTTTCTATTTAAGTCCTTGTTACTCACCCTGTGATTGAGCAGAGATTACTTAAGGCTGGTGCCCTCCCTGTAAACACCTGTCACTTCCCTGGTTTGCAGAAATGCTGAGAGGTTAATGAGATCACACGTATGGAATGTATGCAAGTTTCTAAGAGAAAGAAACCAGATACATTCGAGATACTATTATCATTTCCCCAGCCGTCTGGGAGTCAGCTTTCTAGCAAACCCAAGGGTTCAGAAGTTAGGAACTTCTAAATAAAGGAAAAATAAAGAAAGGTGTTTCACCCCAGAGAAAGTAGGAAGCTGATTCAGAAACAGCTGAAGAGCCAGAGATAACACAAAACAGGATACAGGCGGCTGGTCATGAAGGAAATCCCCACACTCCTTGGAAGGAGCAACAATAAAAGCCAAGCAATTGTGTGCAGACAGCCAAAAACAAGTGATACCATGAGGAAAGATGAGCAGGAAAGGATGGAGAGATAGCAGACTGGTGGGCAGTGGCAGAGATCAGAGGATGCTGGCAGGAAGTTTGAGAGCAGAGAGAGGCTGAGCTGGCTGTGGATAAATGGAAGTCAAGGAGGAGGGTTTGGAATGGCAGGCAGGGTGGCAGCCAGCCTCTCCCAAGATCAGAAGCTGGACATTTTTGGAGAATACTCTTCAGATCAGCGAGTAGGATCTTACTGTTTGGAAGTGTGGATGCAGCAGACACGTCTAAGCAGAGGTGAAAAACCAGGTGTTCTAGAAGGAGGCCGCTGGTGTGGCTGCCTGGTGGTAGAATTCAGCGTGTGTGTGTAGGAGGGGCCCAGAGGACAAGTTAGAAGCAGTTAGAACTGGCCAGTGAAACTAATGTGTGACAAGGCAGTGGCTGCCTGGAGAGCCCTATAGATGCCCTTGCCATGTGCTATGTGCTGCGTGTGATATGCTAAGTCACACGCTGTGTCCAACTCTTTGCAGCCCCATGGACTGTAGACCACCAGGCTCCTCTGCCCATGGGATTCTCCAGGCAAGAATACTGGAGTGGGTTGTCTTGCCCTCCTTCAGGGGATCTTCCTGACCCAGGAATCCAATCTGCATCTCTATGTCTCCTGCATTGGCAGGCAGACTCTTTACCACTAGCACCATCTGGGAAGCCCTGCTTCTGCTATGACCTGGTTTCAAACACCTGCCAGACTTATAGCAGCATTTCCATTTGTCTGTACCTCTAAAACCTCCCGAGTCAGTCCACCACACTTTGCAAAACAAACATCCCTTAAGGAATCCCAAGATTTTGTTGTATACCTCTGCACCCAGCTAAATGCACTGGACTTGATGTGAAAAAGAGAACTGGACACAAACTTTGTGGGGGACTATCCCCTGGGGTGTGTCTCTTTCCCCTTCTTAGCTGGAAATCCTTGGCTGATGGTTATGGGACTGAAAGCTCACTCGGACTCTGGCTGAGGTTTACCCCGGCAGTCTAGATTCCAGAAGGCTCTTCCGATCTTTGAAAAATGCTCCTCTGATTACGTGCCTCCTTCTTGTCCCAAGTGAGAGGATGGCAGCCCTCTGGGCTCACTCCCCGGAGACCCTGAACCCTGTACCTCTGCCCACACTGGGGTTCATGCCCTTCCTCCAGCCAGTGCAGTGCTTCCAAACTTGGCTGCATGTTGAAATAATGGGGAGCCCCTGCCCACCTACACCAACTATGTCAGGGTCTCTGGAGGTGGGGCCAGGGCTAGCCTCCTTTTCACTCTCCTAAGGTAATCTGCGAGAACACCAGTGCCCCCCACCACAGCCCCACAGCTTAGCTGGAATTGCTAACCTCCATATTGGCTATTAATGAGCCTTCTGCCAGCTCCCATCTGAGGTCACTCCTGCCATCCCAACTACAGTTAATTAAGGAAGAATATTCCTCCTGTTTCTGGTGCTTGTATTCTTTACAACTTCATATTGCTTGCATAAATTACTTGACTTGTTGATGTTTACCCCCTTGGATCATAAGCTGCAGGATGGCACAAATTAGGTGGGTTTGTGGTCAGTATAGTGTCTTTGGCACTTGTCCCAGTGCCTGGCACATAGTAGGTGGTCCATAAATATGGGATGAATAAACAGACAGATGGAGAAATGCCTTATTTTCTATAACTTCTCTTCTCCGAGACATTTCTATTCACCTTTTCCCTTTCCATCACATGTGGAGAAGGTGTGCATAAAATGTTGCTTCTGTTTTTTCAGATGAAACTAAGTGTATGACTTTCCTTCTTGATTAATCTCCAAGGGCACTTGTTACAGAAAGAAGGCTATGAGGAAGTCAGAGGTCATTCTCCCTGACTGTCAGTCCATGGGCTGACTGTTTTCTCTTTGGTATCTGGTGCTCAAGACTGTTGGTCTCTGCGAGGTGGGAGTTGGGCACTCCGTCTCCCTTGCTTCCTTTCCTCACTTGTGAGGAGGGGGTGGGGCCTGACCCCAGGGCGCACCTAGTGCTGTGTTAGGTGCTCTGTGTCCCCTTGGGATTCACATATCACTTGCCCTTCCCATGCATCCCCTCAGACCCATTAAGCTGGTGGGTCTTAATTTGTCCCCTGACCCTCTTGTTCCCCTTGGAGGCAACTGAAGATGACCTTTTCTGCTTTTTTTTTTTTTTTTGGAGTGTTTCAGGTGATCTTTTGAGAGGGTGACATTTGTAGACTCAGCAGAGGGTTTTTAAATGTTTATTTTATAACTCAACTTTTATTTAATATGTGGCTTCTGACACCTACTAATACTTCTTTTTTGCAATACTTCTTGTTATCTGGATACTGATCTAAACAAAAGTGTGAAATATTGCAAAGGCATTTTATGTAGCACATCTTTTAAAGTATGACTGGGGTGTCACTCCCTTTTCCAGGGGAGTTTCCCTGACCCAGGGATCAAATCTGCAGTCCGTGCACAATGCAAGTCTTCACCTAGAGGCAGCAATGGCGATCTTGCCTTTCCCAAGCTCGGGGTGGGGGGTGGGGGGTACATATTCAGTGGACAACCTTCTGAAAAGCCTGCAATTGCACACAGGCAAAATAGCAGGAGTCACACCCAAGCCCTCTGTTTTCCATTTTTCTGCTTCCTCTTCCTGATGACGTAGGATTCTTTAGTCACATCCTCAAGTAACTGCCTGCCTTTATCCAGTCACATCCTTTGATGTACTGCCCTACAGCCTAGGGTCCATTATTCTATTTTTGTTTGAAAAGGTAGACCAGTTCTGAGAGGTACATACAACAGTACAGAGAACATTTGGCAAATGAAACAGGCTTGAAAGCTAAAATATGGCATTTGTGTCCTAAGAGAAAGCAGAGGTGGGTGATGGGAAATCCAAGACACAGTGAGCATGTTTTTTTTTTCCTGCAAAAGCCAACAGGACACTAAGAGAAGTGATGCTGTCTGCCTCTGCTGGAAGGTTGACCTGTGTCTGCAAGCCCTCCATACATGGGTGGCATATGATTGGACATCGCAAAAGAAGGAACAAAAGGAAAGTACTCTAAATTGTGGCAGAATTATTAGAGTTTGCTGCCAGGGGAAACAAACCAATCAACCAACCCAAGACTTACACACTTGAGAGACTTTGAAAGCTTGCCAAGGGTTTGCTCGGGGAGGTTGTGAGGCTATTCTTTCTAGAGGCTCAGAGACAAGGCAGGGGCTGACGAAAGATGGAGCAAGTGGCCTCTTATTGCCCTAGCTTCAACCTTGCCTGATGCCCTCTGGCACACCACTCCCATTACTCGTAGGAGAAAGCTGTGTGTAGACCCCCACTCACCTCGCCCTGTGTTAAGGCATTGGTTTTATGATGGGTTCTGCTGTCCAGATGTTCAAGCTGGTTTTAGAAGAGGCAGAGGAACCAGAGATCAAATTGCCAACATCTACTGGATTATTGAAAGAGCAAGAGAGTTCCAGAAACACATCTACTTCTGCTTTATTGACTATGCCAAAGCCTTTGACTGTGTGGATCACAATGAACTGGAAAGTTTTTAAAGGGATGGGAATACCAGACCACCTGACCTGGCTCTTGAGAAACCTGTGTGCAGGTCAGGAAGCAGCAGTTAGAACTGGACATGGAACAACAGGCTGGTTCCAAATAGGAAAAGCAGTATGTCAAGGCTGTATATTGTCACCCTGCTTATTTTACTTATATGCAGAGTACATCATGAGAAATGCTGAGCTGGAAGAAGCACAAGCTGGAATCAAGATTGCCGGGAGAAATATCAATAACCTCAGATATGCAGATGACACCACCCTTACGGCAGAAAGTGAAGAGGAACTAAAGAGCCTCTTGATGAAAGTGAAAGAGGAGATTGAAAACGTTAGCTTAAAGCTCAACATTCAGAAAACTAAGATCATGGCATCTGGTCCCATCACTTCATGGGAAATAGATGGGGAAACAGTGGAAACAGTGCCAGACTTTATTTTTAGGAGCTTCAAGATCACTGCATATGATGATTGCAGCCATGAAATTAGAAGATGCTTACTCTTTGGAAGGAAAGTTATGACCAACCTAGACAGTATTTTAAAAAGCAGGGACATTGCTTTGCCGACAAAGGTCCATCTAGTCAAGGTTATGGTTTTTCCAGTGGTCATGTATGGCTGTGAGAGTTGGACGGTGAAGAAAGCTGAGCGCCAAAGAATTGATGCTTTTGAACTGTGGTGTTGGAGAAGACTCTTGAGAGTCCCTTGGACTGCACTGCAAGGAGATCCAACAAGTCCATCCTAAAGGAGATCAGTCCTGGGTGTTCTTTGAAAGGACTGATGTTGAAGGTGAAACTCCAATACTTTGGCCACCTCATGTGAAGAGCTGACTTATTGGAAAAGACCCTGATGCTACAAAGGATTGGGGGCAGGAGGAGCAGGGCAAGACAAAGGATGAGATGGCTGTATGGCATCACCGACTCAATGGACATGGGTTTGGGTGGACTCCGGGAGTTGGTGATGGACAGGGAGGCCTGGTGTGCTGTGGTTCATGGGGTCGTAGAGTCGGACACAACTGAGCGACTGAACTGAACTGCTGTTCAGATCTCCTTTGCAAAGCTTTTCTGGTGCTATGCAGCAGCAAACAGAGGTCACAGAGTAGTACTAATAGATTAAATCTTCTGCACCCAAAACGCAAGGTGCTGCTCTTCTCTCTTGCTCTCTGAGCTCTGAGTTTTATCTGACACTGTTTCAGTCATTTGTGCAGGAAAGAGAGGGTAAAAAGCATCGACTCCTGAGGCTTTTCTAGTGTGAACTTTACTGACCCACATCACTTGGCTGCCATGTTTTCAAAGCACAAGAGCAAAGAGGAACTAGGTAGCTAAGAACAGATTCGTGTTCTGTGTCATCTTTTCTCTGTGCACATCACAAAGCATTTCTATGATCACTCAAAATACTCTCACAGAGTTTAATGTGAAGAAGATTTCTTTGTGTATGACAGGAAGGATGCTGTTTGACAGTAGTTCGTGAATCCAAGGATCACGGAGGAACTGGGGGGAATGAGTAATTCCAGTTTTAACTGTACATGGAAGGTCTGCCATGAATGCCCTAATGGTGATGTGTATTTTAATCCAGGCTCCAGGGTCTGACAAATTCTTACTCATTTTGTTGAAGTACATTTTTTCATTCATTACCAGATAGGAGGTTAATGAAAAGAGTAAACACTAAACCTCACAGAAAGTGTTCTTGAGGAAATGTCACCTTTAATAAAAATGCAATGACTTGAAAGAATGGATTAGGAGACAGAGCCCCACCACTGTGTATAATACCCAATGGCTTCTAGGTCAAATTCAGCTTTCCCAGCATGCTCAGTTGAGACATTGCTTTAGGTAAGCTCAGTGTCTGAGATTG
This sequence comes from Antilocapra americana, assembly GCA_007570785.1. Lineage (NCBI taxonomy): Eukaryota > Metazoa > Chordata > Mammalia > Artiodactyla > Antilocapridae > Antilocapra > Antilocapra americana. The sequence continues at coordinate 12,765,320 of ML661897.1, forward strand.
GGATTTCCTTGTATTTTTTTACAAGAAAAGAAGTCATGGCATGGCACTTCTCTGGTTGTCCAGTGGTCCTAACCACTCAGCACATTCACCATCATGGCCCTGGGTTCAGTCCTTGGTCAGGAACTAAGATCCCATAAGCTATATGGCATGACCCAAAAAAGAAAAAAAAGAAAAACCATGGAAACTGTGGGTATTTCTACCTAGATCTTTGCTTTTCACTTGCAGTTGTTGATGTTTTGGATAAGGGCATTCTGACTATACTATGTACTTCAATCCTCTGAGTATCTTGTCAAAACGCAGAAAATTATTTCCGAGGTCTGGGGAACAGTCTGAGATTCTGCACTTCTAAGAAGTTCCCAGGATTCATGGACTGTGCTTAATTCATATAATCCTAACAGATCTAGAGATTAAATACTATTACCTTCTTTTATTTTTCAGATAAGGAAATAGACACAGGAACTTGTCCATGATTCTATAGGAGCAGGTCCCAGGGTGGATTCAACAGTTGGTCTCCCAGAGGGAGCTGACCCTCTTCTCTGACCTGACATAGATAATGAGCCAGGACAAGGTGGTGGGAGGGGGTACTGGTTGGCATTCTGGCCTCTCCCACAGTATTGGCAGCATCCCAAGGGGAAGTGAGCTAGGCTATTACCTGCTCCACATTTTCTCAGGGAAGTTGTTAGTAGACTGAGGAGGAAGCTGAATTTCCTCCTTCCCCATGCACAAGGAGAAGGTCCAGAGGGAAGCTGCACTTACACAGCCCTGGTCCTTACATCATACTTCAACAGGGGACTCCCTGCTACTAGAAGATAAAGGGAGATTCAGAGTCTCATAACACCTCAAATGTCCAGAGTCAGAACATTGTTTTGATCTAGTTAATGGAAGCAGATTTTTATTAAGTAACTTAATATCATAAAAATAAAACTCTTAAAAGAGTAATTCTCTTTTCAGTGAATATATACTGTCAATGTTTTGACCATTTTAGCTTAAAGGCCCTTTATCATAAAATGTATGGTTTTAAATGGCACTCTAATTGAATTTACAATGGCTATGACTTCCCTGAATATACTACACAAAAAGTGTAGTAAATTAGAAAATGTTGAACTCTGTTGATAATTTATGGTTCTCAGTTTGTGGTTTTTACTACACACACCTAATATATGATGATTACTTAGCTTTTTGTTGCAGTGAACAAGGTAACAGAACATCAAAGATATGGTTGCTGAACATTCATTTCTGTCTACAAGGCAGCAGGCAAAGACTGGGTTTCAACACTGCTATTTAACTGTCCTACAACCAATTAGTATTACGTCATCATATGCCATCAAGGCAAATATTTTACACTGAAAAAAATTAAAGTCAAAACTGTTATTTGTTAACATTCAAGTGAAATATAACTTCAAGCAGAAAAAAAAATAGTTTGTATATTTACTATTTGACGCACATAGGATTTCAATTTTTATTTTAATGAGAAGAGCTCAACAGCTTTTTTATGTTAAAAAAAAATGAAAAACCCTTTGCCACACCAAGAACAGAAGAACCATGCCCTGAAAGAGAAAAGACAGTCAACAAACACCAGCACTAAGATGAAGCTGATGTTGGTATCATTGACAGGACTGTAAAGCAACCATCATCAGAGTGCTTAAGCAAGCAACTGTGAATTCTCTTGTAAAAAAAGAAAATATTCCGTCAATAAAGAAATAGATGATACAAGAAAGAACCCTATGAGAATTATAGACCTATATTACAAGCACAAAAGTAAACAAAAATCAAACAAAAGCAATCAACAAACAAGCAGCAAAACTTACAGGATGGGTTCAGTAGAAGCAGGGAGATGACAAAGAAAAGATCAATGAACTTGACAGAGTTCAGGAATTTACTCAAGCAGAGACAAAAGAGACTGCGGTAAAAAGGATGGAAGCTGTCTCAGTGGCCCATGAGACATGAAGCCAAAATCTAACACTGGTATCGTTAGAGTCCCAAGAGAGGAGATCTTGAGAGTAGGACTAAAATAAGTGTTTGAAGAAATAATGGCTGAAAGCTTCCCAAATTTGGCAACTAGGATAAATCCAAAGATGTTCATGTCAGTATAGTTCATAATTAAACATATATGGTGATATATCCTAGAAAATGGTGGTTTGAGTTCTGCATTGGAGCATCCAGAAGGACCATGTGACAAAGAAGGGAATGCCACCATATGTAGACGCAGCCTGTCAGGAACTCCTAGTGAGGTCTTATGGTTTTTCAGGTTGGGTCCTAGACTGTTTGAGAATGGATGAAGATGATCCTTGCCCAGGAAGGTCACAGGTTAGCTGGGGAGGTGGACTCACGGACAATCTAGTATGGTGAGTATGCCATGATTGTTCTGCCCCTAGCTGCTCTCATGAGACCTGTCTGGATTTTGAGAAAGTCCTCCTACCCTGCATGTCTGTAAAACAGGTATATAAGTTTCTGTGCTCTCAGAGTGTGGGACACAATTAATATATGGAAGATAGCTGTGTAAAACACTTCTTTTTTTTTTAATGAATTAGAGCCAAGAAAAAGCTGACATAAAACTCAATTAAAAAAACTAAGATCATGACATCCAGTCCCATCACTTCATGGCAAATAGGTGGGGAAAAAATGGAAACAGTGACACATTTTATTTTCTTTGTCTTCAAAATCACCGCGGACACTGACTGTACCCACAAAATTAAAAGACTTTTGCTCCTTGGAAGAAAAGCTATGACAAACTTAGACAGTGTATCAAAAAGCAGAGACATCATTATTCCAACAAAGGTCCATCTAGTCAAAGCCATGGTTTTTCCAGTAGTCATGTATGGATGTGAGAGTTGGACCAAAAAGAAGGCTGAGCACCAAAGAATTGATGCTTTTGAATTGGGGTGCTGGAGAAGACTCTTGAGAGTCTCTTGGACTGCAAGGAGATCAAAAGAGTCAATCCTAAAGAAATCAACCCTGATTATTCACTGAAAGGACTTATGATCAAGCTGAAGCTCCAATACTTTGGCCACCTGATGCAAAGGGCCAACTCATTGGAAAAGACCTCGATGCTGGGAACAATTGAAGGAAAAAGGAGAAGGGGACAAGAGGAGATGAGATGGTTGGATGGCATCATTGACTCAACAGGAATAACCTGAGCAAACTCTAGGAGATAGTGAAGGACAGGGAAGCCTGATGTGCTGCAGTCCATAGGGTCACAAAGAGCTGAATATGGCTTAGTGACTGAACAATGAACAACAACTCCCTGTTTCTGTGAAGTTCTGCCATTTTGGCTGCTGACTCCTGGCTGTGATCTGCTTAGTTGAATCCTCTCTCTCTTTTGACATTGTGACTCCAGGCTGTGAATGCAAAAAATGGTTCAAAAAGTGATTCTCCATTTCTACAGCTTGATAGGCACAGGAAGATGAGATCCTTGCATGTGCTCTGGGTTTCTCTGCGTGTCTTTGCAAGTATTTAGTGACTTTGGGAAATTAGCTTCTGAAAGTGGCTTTCTTTTCCCTAAAGAACTCCAAAATAATGCCTTGACAAATTCAGAATTTCATAGACGGTGTAAGTCATTTCCACTCCTGAATGCTTCCTTGCACACTAGGTGACAATTGAAATTCTTTCTAGTGAATTTGAACCCAATAGCATCTTCGACCTTTGTGTTTTGCTCTTCCTGTTAGAGTCACACACTCATCTGTGTTTACTCACCCATCCTCCCATTTTACCTGTAAGATGAAAGAAGCAGTGGGGTCAGAACAGTAAGGCTGTTGGCACCAGCGAGCCCCAGTGAGAGCTCTCCCAGCACACCTGAGTGTTGTCCCATGATGGGGCAGCGGGTGGGCCCTGCCACACTGGTGTGAGAAAAGGCCCACCAATCGCTTAGATACCTCCAGCCTGCAGGAACCTGGCAGAGGGGCACAGGCAGCAGAGACTCATATGGGCTCTGGGGTCCACACCAGGAGCCTGGTTGAGCCAGGTGGTAAAGGAAGGAAGGGGTCTTGGATTCTATTACAGTAACCCTGCCAGCCAACCTGGGGAGTTATCTGGTTGAGCTACATTTCCTAGTCTCTTATTTGATTACTTTGCACCTTTCTCCCCTTCAAACCATCTTCCCATCCTCACCTCCTGCCTTTTTAGTCCATGACTTTCCAGTTCCCTCATCTCTGCCTCAATGCTGATTTTTTTTGCACATACCTTCTCTCTCTCTCTCTTTTTTTTTCCTGGGGAGACTAACTTTCCTGTCTCTTACCAAAGTGCAGTTCCTCAGTGTGTTTCCTGGGTCCTGTCTTTTCTCACCTTTTCTCTCATTTCAGATTTTCTCTCTCCATGAGATCATTCTCAGCCCCTTAGAAGCACTATAGTATCTTCCACCACTAAAAATAACAATAATCCCCAACCAATGACTTCTCCAGCTGCTCTTTTCTAGTCCAAGAGCCTTTTGTATGAGACACTTTCCTATAGGACTCAGTTTATTCTATACCTGTGTTACCACATGGATTGTAAACCAGTCATGTTTAAAAACTTTCTGTTGTTGCATCCAGTCCCCTTACTTCAAGGTAGACAGAAGGAGAAAAAGTAGAAACAGTGACAGATTTTATTTTCCTGGGCCCCCAAATCACTGCTCATGGTGACTACAACTATGAAATGAAAAGATGCTTGCTCCTTGGAAGAAAAGCTGTGACAAACCTAAAAAGCAGAGGCATCACTTTGCTGACAAAGGTCTGTATAGTCAAAGCTATGATTTTTCTAGTAGTCATGTAGGCATGTGAGAGTTGGACCACAGGAAGGCTAAGCACCAAAGAATTGATGCTTTTGAACTGTGGTGCTGGAAAATACTCTTGAGAGTCCCTTGGACTGCAAAGAGATCAAACCAGTCAGTCCTAAGGTAAATCAACCCTGAATATTTATTGAAAGTACTGTTGCTGAAACTTTAGCTCCAATCCTTTGGCCATCTGATGAGAAGAGCCAACTCATTGGAAAAGACCTTGATGCTGGGAAAGATTAAGGGCAGGAGGAGAAGGGGCTGAGAGAGAATGAAGTGGTTGGATGGATTTGAGAAAACTCCATGAGACAGTGAAGGACAGGGAAGCCTGGCATGCTGCAGTCCATGGGGTCACAAAGAGTTTGACCCGACTAAGCGATTGAACAACATTTTTTCTTTTTGCCCTTCAGATAAATCATCCGAACTTCTAAGACTGACTTTGGAAACTTGGCATAACCTATTCCTGCCCCACTTTAGTGCCCCTTTCATGCATTACTACATTCCAGCCCTGATCTTCCTGATGGCATGAAGACCCCAAGTCCTTTCTACTATGGGGAAAATTGCATGTATTTGCTCTGCAGAAATTTCCTTCCACATTCTATTTGTATGGATATTATAGCTATGGCACTCTGATAAAAGGGAAGGCCACTCAAGCCCATTTATATAGATCCCTGCATAGTGTTTACCTAAAATCACGTCAACAGAAAGACATTTGATCTTTTTCCAGAGATCAAGTGGGAGCTGGATGAAGTACTTGGAAGTAGCATCTTTTCCTGGCTTTGGCTGGCATCCAAATGCTTCCTTGTTACTTACCACTGAGGTGCTTTACAGTTCTTTTAACATTCTGGCTGCTGTTAAGATCATGTGTAAACAAACTTAGTTTAAGAAGAATGAAATTAACCAACATTGATCTGACATTGTTATTGATTGTCTGTAATGAGCTCTTTTCAGTTGGTGGCTAATTGCTGTAATAGTCAACCCCAAACTGTAGGCTCTTAATGCAATACAAATGTATTTCTCACATTGCAGTCCTGTGTGAGTTGGAGGGGATTCTCTGCTCCACAGGGTCATTCAGGATCCCAGGGTCCTCCTATCTTATTTACCAGAGTTTTCTCCATTCACCTGGCAGATGGGAGAATAGTCCAGATTACATGTAGATTTTGTAGACAGGTCTGGGAGGGGGTGAACACCACTTCTGCTTACACTCTACTGTCTGGAACTTAGTTATGTGACTGCAAGGGAAGCTGATAAACCCTTTACAGGTATGTGCCAGGAAGAAGAAAAGCATAGGTATTGGTAAGAATTAGCCATTTTTGCCTCATCTGCCTCATCTCTCAAATCCAGAAAGCATCTATGGTTCAGATGTGTCAATAAACAGACAAGGAAACCAAGGCAAATATAAGGACAAACCAATAGTCCAAAGCCAAAACTGCAAAAAGGAAATGCGGTTTCAAAAGGGATTTTTCAAACTAATCTGTATTAGTCAGGATAAGCTGTGGCCATACTCCCAAGCCAGTGGTCAGCCCAGCTATGGACCTCCAACTGTTTCACTCTGCCACTGAGGCGTGGTGCCCACAGCAAGGCACTTAGTCACAAAGTGCAGTTGCTGGCCTCCCTTGGGTCAGGCCCATCTGCTGGAGGGATATGGCCACCTAAGCAACCCGCCCCGCATCCAAGTGTGGGGGACAGGTGCCGAGCCAGAGAGAGCTGACTGGGAAGTCCCAGACTGGACATCTGCTCTTTTGAGAAGTCCTTTGGGTCGGGCTCATGGCCCGGGCAATCTCCTCTCCTTGTTTACCCCAACAATAGAAAAAAGGATGCTTCCAAATGCTTCTGGCTGCCATAGCCAGACCTCTCTGAGAGGTCTGCAAACACCCCTGAGGCTAAGTGGGGAGCTGAAGGCTTGCCCTCCGAAAGCTCTGCTGGGACCCTCTGGGTAGAAGCCATGGTTTCCAAGCGGACAAAGTAACCTGCAAAAGACACGTCCAGATGATGTCCAGATAAGCCTGGGCTGTGCCCAGGGGAGACAAACTCAGAGAGAGTGGCAGCTTTGTGTATAAGGCAGGAGCCTGGCAAAGAAAACTGAGGCTGGCTGGCTTCCCTCCAGATGAATGACGGAGAGCAGTGGTTGCAATCTGGAGGCAGGGCCGTCTACACTGGCATTTTCCCACTCCACCTTGATGAGCTAGGGTCCTGGGAAAGTGACTGATTTCTGCCTCAGTTTCTTCCCCCATCAAAGGGAGATAATCATCCAGAGGATTGTTAGGAGGACTAAGTGAGCTATGTAAAATGCCTGGACAGATCTTACACATGTGGGCGCTCAGGGATGCCCATCAGCCGTGTAACTTCCTGAGCGAGACTTCATGCACAACCTGCCGTGTCTGGACAGCCCAGTGCTCTCTCCGTGGAAGCCGCCTGCACACATGCACCCAGACCGACGCTATCCAGCACCCCAGTCACTAGCTGCGTGTGGCTACTTGTATTAAATTTAAATTTGTTAAAGTGAAAGCAGCCTGAAAATTAATTTCCTCCATGTTCAATAGTTACATGTGCCAGTGACTACTATGCTGCCTGTCACCAATACAGAGCATTTCCAACTCTGCAGAAAGCTCTATTGAAAAGCACTTGATCTAGTCAGAAGTTAATGGACAAGGACCTGTTGCTTACCTGCCCGCTCACCTGAGTCAGAGGGAGAGCATTTCCAGGACACATCAGGTGTCACGGGGCAGTGGCTATATCTGCCACATGGTCACAGATGAGGAGGAGCCCCCTGTTAAGCTCCAATAAATTGGAGCCCTTGCCAAGTTCTGAGCCAATTTTAGGGAGCCAGCTGACAGGCCGTTGTTGTTTTTGTTCAGTTGCTCAGTCGTGTCCAATTCTTTGTGACCCCATGGACTGCAGGCTTTCCTGCCCTTCATCATATCCCGGAGCTTGCTCAAACTCATGTCCATCAAGTCGGTGATGCCATCCAACCATCTTATTCTCTGTCATCCCCTCCTCCTCCTGCCTTCAATCTTTCCCAGCATTGGTCTTTTCCAATGAATCAATTCTTCGCATCAGGTGGCCAAAGTACTGGAGCTTTAGCTTCAGCATCAGTCCTTCCAATGAACATTCAGGACTGATTTCTTTTAGAATTGACTGATTTGATCTCCCTATAGTCCAAGAGACTCTCAAGAGTCTTCTCTAACACCACAGTTCAAAAACATCAATTCTTTGGTGCTTAGCCTTCTTTATGGTCCAACTCTCACATCTGTACGTGACCACTGGAAAAACCATAGCTTTGACTAGACCTTTGTGGGCAAAGTAATGTCTCTGCTTTTTAATATGCTGTCTAGGTTGGTCATAACTTTTCTTCCAAGGAGCAAGTGTCTTTTAATTTCATGGCTGCAGTCACCATCTGCAGTAATTTTGGAGCTCAAGAAAATAAAGTCTGTCACTGTTTCCATTGACATGAATTAACACCAGCCATGAGAAGAAGGCATTGGGCTTGAGAAGTGAGGTGGATCCTCTGACATAGAAGAAGTCTATCTCATGGGCTGGCTTGTGTTGTTGGGATTTAACTTATAACAGTGGGTCAAATATAAAGTCATTTCTTCTTCTTTTTTTTTGTTTGCAAAATGGACTTTAATTCCAATCTCAATAGTTCAGTTCCACAAGCAGAGCTCAGAATACATATATATAAGAACACCTCACAGTAATGAAATATTCCATGTGGACTCCTGCCCACAAGAGGATCCTGTTCTGTATCCTGACCCATTTCAAGGAGGTAGGCTGTCAAAGGACCTTTCCAGATGGGAGTGAGGCCAAGGTGGTGATACTGGTTGTGGTGGGGTTATTGGGGAGTCCTCCCATCAGAAAATAAAAACAAAAAACAACAACTCCCACCTCACATCTCCCAATGACAAAAAAAGAAACATGGTTTAAATGATCAGGAAGACGATTTACCATTCATTTTGGTATTGCATATTTTGCACAATGACTCAAATTGCAAATGTGTGAAAATTTTGCCTCCTATGAAGTAGAGAGAAAGGGGCTGCATAGCACTTCCTTGAAGAGGAAGAGAGGAGAGAGGCAGAAGGGACAAAGGACAGCAATAACAACAATAATAATATGGCAGAAATAAATCATAATTATGAAGTGAGTAAAATATGTCAGGCCCATTTCCAAATAATAGATGTGTATTTATGCATCCTAACCTGACAGCAAACTCCCGGGGGTAGGTATGGCTACGACCTCTCTTTTACGATGGAGTGACTGAAACAGACAGGTTAGGTAACTTGTCTGAGGTCACACAGCCACTGAGAAACAGTACTGGATTCAAATGTAGATTTGAACTCTGGAACTTGAACACTCATCCACCTGCTCCGTTGCCTGAATTTTAATCTTCTGGCCATCAGAATGTCTGGAAGGTGCTCATTTTTCTGAGAGATGTGTTGGTAGACAGGTGCCTCACTCATTGGTGAGCAGTATTTATACCAGTAGATTTTGTGTTTTCATGTTTATATCAGAAGTCATAAACTCGCAGCTCACTGCCATCTTTTTCTTTTCATTTCTTGGTCTAAAACATTTTGGGATAAAAAGCAATATTTTAAAGAGGCATGTATAATTTTTCTCACTTCTGTGTTTTCTTGAGAGATAGGCATCTCTGGCAATCCTATGCCCTCCTTCTTTCCTGGTAGAATTGAGGATCAAGGGTGTCTTTAACTGGTGTGTTCCCTTCTTCTGTACCCCGAGTCACTCATACATTTTTCTTGTTGTCTCTGCTTTTTACAGCCTTTTAGAGTTACAGTTGACATATGAATAATCACACATTTTTAAAAAATAAAATTTGGTGGGTTTTGAAATATGTATGACATAATCAACTCAATGGACATGAGTTTGAGCAAACTCTGGGAGACAGTGAAGGACAGGGAATGCTGGCATGCTGCAGTGCTTGAGGCTGCAGACTTGGACATGACTTAGCAACTGCACTACAGATACATCTGTAGGACTATCAGCTCCATCAAGATAACGAATACAACCACCATCCCCAATCTGTCCTATGCCCTTTTGTATCCTTCCCTCCCACCCTGAGGCAACAACTTGTGTACTTTTGGACACTAGATTATTTCATCTTTTCTAGAATTTTAGGGAAATAAAATCACTTAATATATATCCTTTTATCTGGCTCCTTTCACTTAGTGTCACCACTTTGGGATACACTCACTTTGTTTGGCGTATCAGTAGTCCATGCACTTCTATTCCTTTTGATTGCTGAGCTGTATTCCATTGTGTGAACATGCTGCAATCTAGGCGTCCATTCTCCTGTGTCTGGACATCTGGTGGCTTCCAGCTAGGGACTCTTTCAAATCAAGCTGCTGTGAGCATCTGTGTGCACACAGCCGTGTGAGCACAGCTCCCAGTTCTCCTGGGTAAATATATGGGAGAAGAATGGCTGAATCACATGGCAGGTATATGTTTAATTTTTAAAAAACTGTCAAATTATTTTCCAAAGTAGGTGGGTTGTGTGTGCATGGCAGGCACCTGCTGACATTTGCCACCCCCACCCCTGCCAGCTCCATGATTTGTCTGAGAGTTGTCTCATGACAACTCTCAAGTCTGTGAGCACAGACACGAAGGGTGACTGCCTATAGAACCAAAGGGGATTCTTGTTGCACAGAATACTATCATATTACACTTATGAAGAGCTGTGTGATGTTCAAAGACCTTTCCCATAGGTCATTTAATGTGATCTAAATCATGATTGAATGTAGGTAGAGTTTTGATTTCATGTACAGTGAGTTTCTTCCTTACAACAAGACAGAAGCTGGGCATGTAGCAACAACTTTCCATGGACACATCAGAGAATTGAGGTCACAGGACAAACGTTATTGTGAAGACAGGTGTCTGCAGGGAGACATAGCAGCTAGACTTTGCTTGTCTCGGGTAGAAACCACCAGAGAAACCAGTGGAAAAGTAGACATGGATAGATTGCGTAGATTAGCATGAAAGTGTGGGTGGGGCTCCTGGGTGCTGCAAGCACAGACAGCTTCCTACCTTTTGCTGAGCAGAATCTGAAATGACAAGAAATAATGGCAGTACCAGGGCTTCCGGAGCCGAATGGGGTCTTGTAATGTGAGGTTGCCTGCAATTAGAAGGATCTATGGGGTCCCAGCAAACAGCTGCTCATGAATTCTGCTCCTTGGAGGAGAAGGTGACATTTGCTAGAAACTGAGTGATGGTGTCAGCTGTCACTCAGTACAGACCACAGATGTATTTGAAATGTGCTGACCGACAGACGCATATCCAGTTTACAGACGTTGGAGCAGGAGACAAAGCATAGGGAAATCTGTATATTTAACACACATGCGCTGAATATGCACTCACATCAAGCACTCTGCCAAGGGCTCGGATACAATGGTGACAGACATATTTATAGGTCATTATCAACATTCTGGCAAAACTATTCAGAATGGACCCGGCTTTCAGATCATTCAGTCCTCATAGAGGAGATGATATCTGACTTTGGCCATTTCTAAGAAGAATATGAGAGAGTCAGCTGGAGAGGGGCTCAGAGGGAAAATGAGAAGGGAGCAGGGGAGGTCCCTGGATCAAAGGCATGAGATCAGAAGGAGATGTAAGTATTACTGTGTTCAGGATGCTGGAGCAGCAAGTTTGTGTGTGTGTGTGTGTGTGTGTGTGTCTGTGTGCGTGCGCATACCCATGAACATGTGTGCTTGCGTGTAATGAGTTCTGAAATTATCCAATTCTCAATTAAATCACAGCACTCAGGAAGCATTCTTTTGTGATAGCTAGATCCTCTGGGAGAGCCCGAGGGGTAAAAGTTGTGCAAAGACATATACAATGAGCTCCTGGGGTCAGGAGCGGCTGCTTCTGTTGCATAGATCTGAAAACTGAATAGCTATTCCTCCACCTAGGTTTGTAAGTGCCTCTGTGTCTTGAAAAGATTATCATATAAACTCAGAATATAATCGGCACTAGTCTGTCCACCACTTGGTTTCATGTGAATTCACACTTGGCCGTTTTTGCTTTCAGATGTTTTCCTTTTGAGAAATGAAATGTAGCAGGCAGAACTGACCCCACCTTTCCTCCACGAGTATGACGTGCCTCGTGCCAAGTTTTTATCCCCTACAAGTAACAGTAGTGTAGCACGTGCTTTACGTGTCACCCAAATGGTACCTAAGTGTAAGTCTTGCTCAGCTTGCTCTTTCCACTAAGCATATGCTTTAGAGAGTTCTCCATGTTGGCATCTGGTTTTTTATTTTGACTGATACAAATATTCCATCATGCAACAATAAAAATTTTGTCCATAGTTTCCCGTATTGAGGGACATTTAAGATGTTTCTCACATTCCTATTATTTTCAAAAATTCCTGAATGACTCTTTGTGGAATGGGGGTGTGGTTAGTGTCCCATTGGGGCACTGGCTCTCAAACTTGGCTTCCACTTGAGCCAGCTGGAGAGTTTTATAACACCCATGTTTGGCCCCTACCCCAGGGGGTTGGAGCATTCTGTATGGGGCTGTGGTCAGAGGCCACGCAGGACCAAGGGAGCCCTCAACGTGAGGCGGGGGGAACTGTGGAGGATCTGGAGACTCAGGAGAGATGGGTCGGGGGGAAGCACATCAGTGATTCTGCAATGCAGCTCCCAGCCCACCTGTTCATGAATGCGAATGGGGTCAGTGCAAAATGAACGTGCCCATGTCTTAACCAGGCTGTGTGTAAGCATTCAACTCCTGCCTGCTTGAATCCCTGGACATCTCTCAGTGCTGGCTGCCTAGGGCTCTAGGAATGACCAGGGTGATTTTATTGTGTTTTCTGCAATCTGGAGGCAAAGGCAAATTTGTGCTACTCTGAGCAGTGGCAGGTGTGGACCTTGGTTGACTTAGGACTGAGACTGGTCCCCATGGAAGGTAGAGAGGAGGAAAGAAGCAGCAGAGGGAGCAACGGTCATCTTTTCATCAAGAGTTCCTGGTTTGGCACGTGTGGGTGTCACACCGTCTCAAGCAGAGCATCCCATATTGTCTAAAGTAGGATATGAAACGAACATGTGCACATCTGTATTAAGCTTTGGATGTTCGAAGGGCCAGTGCCGCCAGACATTAAGAAAGGCTGCTGCTGAGGTGTCAGAGTCTAAAAGGATGCGCTCTGAGCTCTGACCCCCAAACCAGCGCATCTAGAGTCAAGACTGGATGTGCCCTTTGTCCAGAACCTCACACATCCTGGATCTGACCTGCCTCACATCCATTTGAATACTCTGTGGCCCCATTTCATTTAACGATAGTTGACTAAACCACAAATTTAACTGAAGGTAATCCTTGGATGACATTCTAGGTTCTATTTTGTTTTTCCTAAAATAGGCAACTAGATTGGAAGTTATAAGGGGAAAAAATCTTAAAGAACAAGTGTTTGGTGCCAAGCAGTGGAGCTGAAATACAATTTCACTTTCAGGACCAATTGTGTTTCCACCACTCTCCAGCAGCTGAGAGTTTATGCAAAGAGGGTGATGTAATGGCTCTGTCTCCATGGGTATCTGAAGGTAAGAAAAAACCTGTCATCTCACATTTTCCACCAATTTCTTGCTGAAATTATTAGCAACCTAAAAATGGAACTGTTATCATTAGCATTCAGAATGGCTGGTTCCATAGCAGTGGCCTGTAGGGTATAAAGGGGATCAGCTACTGTGTCAAAGCCCATGGCTATGCCCACTCCATTGGGTGATGTGTTGAATCATGTTGGGGACACAGTGACACCAACTCACAGATTCACAACAGGCTCAACTGAAAAGAGTGTTAGGAAAAATCCTGACCAGTTCTTCAGGATTGAAGATGAAGAGGGGATGAAACACTCAGGTTTGTCTGAAATCATCAGCTCCACATGGCAGGACTCCTGGCAACCTCTGCTCCTACGCTCTTGGGTCTCCTGGAACTCTGAAGACATTAGCCTGTTGTGTTCTAGTATGGTCCCCAGCCTCTTCCCCAAGGCCCCCTGCTGAGCCAGCTTCCCTCCTTCCTGTATCTGGGCTCAGGCCCACAGAACTGAAATGATGGAGCAGTTCAGAACCCCCCACACACCTGGCTTTATCCCTGCGATGGGTATGAGCAGGGTGTTTAATCTGCAGGAAGTCTCCTTTCCTCTGTCCTATCCATGCTTCTTCCAAGTGTTAACATCTGTAATTATTAATTGCTTCTAGATGCATCTGTCTCTCCATTACAGGTTGAACTATGCCTTTAAAAAAAGGGCTTGCAGGAGTTCTGATCCCCAGCACCTCAGAATGTGACTATTTGGAGATAGTTTCTTTAAAGGGGTAATGAGATCATTAGGATGGACCCTAGTCCAATATGATGTCCTTGCATAAAGAGGAAATGTAGACATAGACACTCACACAGAGGGAACACCACAGGAAGACAACAGAAATAGGACCATCCACAGACAGAGGAGAGAAGACTCAGGAGGGCTCAGTCCTGCCCACACAAGGCTAGGCTGATCTTCTAGCCTCCGGAACTGTGAGAGGGCGTATGTCTGCTGTTCATTCCCCAGGCTGTGGTGCTTTGTTACAGCAACCACAGCGACCTCAGCACTCCTTTACTGCGTCGTGATCGGGTTTTGTGCCCTGTGGGCTCTGGGCGGGGTGACAGCCAGAGTGGGAAAGGCTGGGATCTCCTGGAGGAGCAAGCTCAAGGAGTTACCGTACCTGTCCAGCTCCCACCAGACTCCAGGGCCAAGTTGCTGCCAAATAAACACAGGTGTCCCGGGCTAACCATTCCCCAAGTGTTCACTGACTATAGAGTGGTCACTGTGCTCCTTAGAAAGTTCCAGTTGATGCTACATGTCTGTCTGCCCTTATATTTTAAAGGTACTGTAGAAACCATGGAGTTCAACTCCTTTAATAAAAGGGTTGGAAACCAATACAGGACACTTACCATGAGTTTGCTCTTGGAAACCAATATGGGACTCTTACTATAACATTCTCTACAAAGGCCCCTGTTCTCATGATCCACCTCTTTGTCTTAGCAGAAGAAAGATCTGGTAGATAACTTACTTATCTTTTACAAGCAAGCCACGCATCATCTTACAGCACTCTCTTTCAGCATCTTAGAGCACACTGCTTTCCTTTGTATCTGCCATCCCCACCAGAGGTCCAACAATGGCACAGAGATCACTTTTATGGTGGGCACAATGGTGGCTGAGCCAAGATCCCCAGGCCAACCTGGATGGTAGGGGCATGTTCTCAGATCCCCTCCTCCCTCCCTGGATATTCTGTTTTTGCTGGGAGCCCTTGTGCCTGGATTGCTAGTAATCCTAGTAATGCTACTTGGGTCCTTCAAGCTTCTGTCCAGGGGTATGACTTGACCCTGATCATCCCCACCTATAATCATAGCAACACACACACAGACACACACACTCACACACACACTCACACACATGTGTGGACACCTTCTTGCTATAGATCAAACACAGCCAGGAAATAATAAATGTGTGTGTATGTGTATGTAGGCACATATGTGTCTTTTAATAATTGAAATGATTCATATAAAAGGGCTTAATTATTTCAGGAGCTTTTTGCATATAAAGGCTTCCCTGGGGGCTCAAATGGTAAAGAATCTGCCTGCAAAGCAGGAGAATTGGGTTCGATTCCTGGGTTGGGAAGATCCCCTGGAGAAGGGAATGGTTAACCACTCTGGTATTCTTGCCTGGAGAATTCCATAGACAGAAGAGTCTGGCAGACTATAGTCCATGGGGGTCACAAAGGGTCAGACACAACTAAGTGACTAACGTGTCGTATATAAAGAAATGAGCTAATTAACCCAAAGGATATTTATATAGCAAAAAAGTGTAAAACCTACTCAGTTTAAACTGAGTTTCTGACTTTTTTAAAGCAAAGTTTTATTTCATAAAAGTATCCTAGGTGAATATGTGAAATAGCAGAGTGCACGGAAGGAAATTAAATGAAATGTGTAAGTTTCTCTCAGGTGTCCCTGGTGACTCAGATGGCAAAGAATCCACCTGTAATGCAGGAGACCTGGGTTCGATTCCTGGGTCAGCAAGATCTCCTGGAGAAGCAAATGGCTACCCACTTTAGTATTCTCGCCTAGAGAATTCCATGGACAGAGGAGCCTATTGGGCACACTTCCTTTCCCCTCAGTTCTAAGGCCTACATTCAGAGTGGGTCTTAGAGGAAAACTTCCAGAAGAATGCTATGCACATATAGTGTGTACATGCCTTTAAAATCTGTGCCCATTAAAACATTTTATACCATTATTTATATACCTTAGGCCTTTGTTTATTTTTTCAATAAAAATATCGTTGACCTCCAACTACATTCCTACATTCAAACTGACCAACATGTTCAATAAATATGTTAATAAATGGCTTAATTGTTATCAAATAAAATGTGGAATGTTTTCTGGAATGGATTAACAGTTAATGGTTCCTTATTGATGGCTATGTAGGTTGTTTCTCCTCTTTTCTTTCTTTTTTTTTTGTTTTTGCTCTTACAGACAGTACTGAAAAACTATCCTTCGACATCTACTAGGCATAGTTTTTGTGAGTATTCATGCAGGAAAAGTTCCCAACAGAGAAACTGCTGAGTCAGAGGAGATTTTCTTTTAAAACTTTAATGGATGTTGCCAAATCACTTTCCAAAGAATCACACTAATTTATATTCCCACAATCAGGTTAAGTGTTTGCTTAATTCCCTACGGCTGCACCCACATATTGGGTGTTATTCAACTTTTTAATCAAGGTCCATCTGCTGGGTAAAAAAAGGCATTTTGTTGTTAACATGTGCTTGTTTTAAATCATGAATGAGGTTTACAATCTCTTTATCTGTTTATTAGCCAATTTTACATCTTATTAGCAAACTACTTCTGCTTAATTTTCTATATCATTGTCCATCTTTGTCATAGGGATCCATGTAAGCCCTTTGGAAAAAAAAAATTAGTCATTTGTCAAATATGCCAGATATTTCTTTCCAGATCATCATCTTTTAAACTTTGTTTTTCTACATGGAATTTAATTATTTTACATAGTCTAAGTTTAAAAAAAATATTTTGCATAATCTTTTGTTTAGAAGTGCTCATTTTAATGATAGGAGAATTTGCTTTTAGGATTATTGTCCAATTAATTCTCTTCCAATGCCAGAAAAACTGCCTTTTAATTAACACTCCAATACGCTACTCTTTAATGATTACTGACTACTGATCTAAAGTAACAGGCTTAAAAACAAAGATCATTGAGACAAACAATGGCTTCAAATTCTATGTTAGAGAAAATATTCTATCTGATTTCAAAGTTCATAGAATATGTTTAAAAATAATTGCTGGAAATTAAAGGAGATGTAAACAAATGTAAGGACAGTCCATGCTAATGGATAGGAAGACTCAATACTTTAAGATGTCAATACTATCCAAAGAAATCTACAGACTCAATGCAATACTTCGTAAAATTCCAATGGCTTTTTTTTTTTTTTTTGCAGAAATGGAAAAGCTAACTTTCAAATTAATATGGAATGGCAAGAGTCCCCTGGAGAGTCAAAGCAATTTTAAAAAGTTAAGTTGGTGTACTCTCATTTCCTGATTTTGAAATTCAGTGCGAAGCTTTGGTAATAAAAATAATGTGTTACTGGCATGAAGAGAGACATAGAGGCCAATGTAATAGGATTGTGAGTTCAGAAATAAACAGACACAACTATGGTCAATTAATTTCCACAAAGGGTACCAAGTCCATTCAAAGGTAAAAGAATCTTTTATTCAAAAGATGGTGCTGAGACAACCACATATTCACATGCAAAAGAATGGAGTTGCACCCCTACCTCACACCATGTACAAAAAGTAACTAAATGGATCAATGTCCTAAACATCAATTAAAATCTTCACTCTTAGATGAAAGCATGGGGTAAATCTTCATGACTTTGGATTTAGCAATAGATGTTTTAGATATGACACCAAAAGCATAAGTAGCAAAAGAAAGCAAAATAGATGAATTGAACTTCATCAAAATTAAAAAAAAATTGTGTGCATCAAAGAACATTATCAAGAAAAAAAATTTTTCCCATAAATATAATAAGGAATTACTATCTAGAATTTACAAAGGACTTCTAAAATTCAACAGCAAAAAGAACACAAACAGGCATTTTTTTTTCCTAAGAGGATATACAAATGACAAATAAGTACGTGAAAAAGCACTCAATATCACTAGACACAGGGGAAATTCAAATCAAATCACAGTGAGAAACCATTTCACACTTACTATGATGACTATGAAGGTTCACTGATTGTAATATTGTAAAATAAGGCAGCTGCCATGAAAGCAATTTGGTAGTTCCTCAATGAAAAAGCAAGAGAGTTCCAGAAAAACATTTGCTTCTGCTTTATTGACTAGGCCAAAGTCTTTGACTGTGTGGATCACAGTAAACTGGAAAATTCTTTAAGAGATGGGAATACCAGACCACTTGAACTGCCTCCTGAGAAATCTGTACACAGGTCAAGAGGCAGCAGTTAGAACTGGACATGGAACAACAGACTGTTTCCAAATAAGGAAACAAGTATGTCAAGGCTGCATATTGTCACCCTGCTTATTTCACTTATATGCAGAGTACATCATGTGAAATGCCAGGCTGGATGAAGCACAAGTTGGAATCAAGATTGCCAGGAGAAATATCAGCAACTTCAGATATGCAGATGATACCATCCTTATGGCAGAAAGTGAAGAACTAAAGAGCCTCTTGAAGAAAGTGAAAGAGGAGAGTGAAAAAGCTGGCTTAAAATTCAGCATTCAGAAAAGTAAGATCATAGCATCTGGTCCCATCACTTCATGGCAAATAGGTAGGGAAACAATGTAAACAGTGAGAGACTATTTTGGGGGGCTCCAAAATCACTGCAGATAGTGATTGCAGCCATGAAATTAAAAGATGCTTGCTCCTTGGAAGAAAAGCTATGATTAAAACTAGACAGCACATTAAAAAGTAGAGACATTACTTTGTCAACAAAGGTATGTCTACTCAAAGCTATTGTTTTTCCAGTGGTCATGTATGAATGTGAGAGTTGGACTACAAAGAAAGCTTAGCGCCAAAGAATTGATACTTTTGAATTGTGGTGTTGGAGAAGACTCTTGAGAGTCCCTTGGACTGCAAGGAGATCTAACCAGTCAATCCTAAAGAAAATCAGTCCTCAATTTCCATTGGAAGGACTGATCCTGAAGCTGAAACTCCAGTACTTTGGCCACCTGTTGCAAACAACTGACTCACTAGAAAAGACCCTGATGCTGGGCAAGACTGAAGGTGGGAGGAGAAGGGGATGACAGAGGATGAGATGGTTGGATGGCATCACTGACTTAGTGGACATGAGTTTGAGTAAGCTCCACAAGTTGGTGTTGGCCAGGAAGGCCTGGTGTGCTGCAGTCCATGGGGTCACAAAGAGTTGGACATGACTGAGCAACTGATCTGAACTGAATTGAAAATGTTAAACACAGACTTACCATATCATGCAAATCCCACTTCTAGGTATATACACAAAGGAATTGAAAGCAGAGACTTTTACACCAATGACCATTGCGGTGCTATTGATAATAGCCCCAAATGGTGGAGACAACCTGAGTGTCAGTGGTTGGATGAAGGATAAACAAAATGTGTTATACACATACCATGGAGTATGATTCTGCTGTGAAAGAAAGGAAGTTCTGATATATTTGACAGCATGGATGAATCTTAAAATGTAATAAGTGAAATAAGCCAGGCACAAAATAAACAAATAAGATTCTACTTATATGTAACGTCTAGAGTAAGCAAACTCATACAGACAGAAAATAGATTATAGGTTACCAGGGCTTGGGAGGAGGAGGGAATAGGGAATGATTGCTTAATGGTTACAGGCTTACTGTTTGAGTTGAGGAAAAAGTTTGGAAATAGTGGTGATGTTTGCACAACATTTTTCCACTCAGATGCCTCATCTGGACACTTTTTGTTGAGTGCTGCTTTCACTAGGTCTAATTGCGAGTGGTACTTGAAATTAATCACTTGATTTTATAGAAGGAGTTGTAATAGAGTACTCCCTTTCAATCTACAATATACACAAAATTACCTTCTTTGGATGAAGACATGTCATTGGTGATTCATTTTGCTTGCTTCTCTATTTGTTCCATTCCATATTATTGTTCAGTATCCACTTTTCATTGCCCATCATCGTTTGTTTAAAAAACTGAATTTTTTCCATTATGTTTAAGCAAAGAATTGTATGTAAATAAATACAAGCATGTAAATACAGCTAAGAAGGGTTTTTTTTTTTTTTTGCTTAACTTATGTGAAACCCAAACATCAAAACAAAACTACTGAAAATAATTTTCAATGCTTGATTTGAATGTTTTGAGTATGTCAACTACCTCATGCATGATATAACATTGATTATTCTCAATTAATGTCTCTATTTGATTTTTATCAACTTCAACATGTCTACCTGACCATGGAGCCCCATCCAGCAGGAAATATCTAGCATAAACTTTGCAAATCACTTAAAAAAAATTATGAACCATTTTTTTCTTTTTTTAAAAAAAGATGTATTTATTTATTTTACTCTATTTTTTGGCTGTGATGGGTCTTTGTTGCTGCATGCAGACTTATTCTAGATGTGGCGAATTGGGGGATTTACTCTGTGGTGGTGGACTACTTATTTTGGTGGCTTCTCTTGTTGCAGAATCCAAGCATATGGAATTTAGTGGTTGCCCTACACGCACTCAGTAGTTGTGGCACAGGGGCTTATAAATACTCTGCAGTGTGTGGAATCTTTCAGGATCAAGGATGGAACTGGTGTCCCTTGCATTGCAAGGTGGATTCTTTACCACTGGACCAGCATGGAAACCCTGAAAACCACTTTTGACATGTTTGATCAGTCACAGCACCTTCTCCATACACTGCACAAATCTTTTTTTTTCATTTGCGTTCTTACCTTTCCTGAAATCATAAAGAATAATGCCCAGAAAATATTGCACTTCTTCCATCTTCAATATTAAAATAACTACATAAAAATTCACCAATTTGGATAAATTTCCTTTAAATTCATGCTGATATGACAACCATCACATACAACCTAACACAATTGTTTCAAATGAAGCTTAAGACAACTGAGTGCTACTAGAGTCATCTTATGGAAAAAACCAAATGAACTTTTTGGCTAATCTCATACAAGCAAGAAAAATCAAAATATATATTCACATAAGAGCCTGTGAATAAATATTTATAGAATCATTATTATAGCCAGAAAGTCAGTTACAAAGTTCACTTATTCTGATTCCATTTATATGGATGTCAAGAATAGACAAATTTATGCAGACAGAATGTGGATTAGTGGTTGCCAGGGCTGAGAGCAGGTCACAGATGGGGAATTAGAGGAAGGGACTCTTAATGGGTACAAAGTTTCTTTTTGGGGTGGTGAAAATGTTCTAAAATTAGAGTACAGCAATTGTTGTACAGCCTTGTAAATATACTAAAACTTATCCAACCGTATATTTTATATGGGTAAACTTTATGGTGTGTCAATTACATATCAATAGAACTGTTTTAAAAAGAGAGATACAAAATCAAACCTCGTTACTCTGTGCTTCCAGTGTTCCTTCTCCCTAGACACATATTAGGATTTAGTGTCGCTCTCTTGTGTCTTACACAAACACACACATACACACATATGATCCTTTTCTTTTCATGTTTCAAAGACATCAGAAGTTGGGAAAGACTGTTCCCAGTAAGGAGATATTATCAAAATTATTGAAATCACAAGCAGATAGGCAAAAGAAATTGACCCTTAGGACTTTGGTTTCCAGGAAAATAGGGCATGTGGAACTCACACGGGCTTTCTTTTCTTTCTTACAAGCATATCTAAAGGTGGATAAAATAACTTCAAGAAGGAAGAGATCCACCTTGCCTAGTAAGGGGAGATGCATCTCCCTAAACAAGGGGCAATGAATGGCTGGCCCCTCAGTGATGGAAGTGAAAACCTCTGCCCAGTGGACCAGTATGTGCCAAGTCACTTGAGTCATATCCAACTCTTTGTGACCCTATGGACTCTAGCCTGCCAGGCTTCTGTGTCTATGGGATTCTCTAAGCAAGATACTGGAGTGGGTTGCCTTGACCTCCTCCAGGGAATCTTCCCAATCCAGAGATCTAACCTGTGTCTCATACATCTCCTGCATTGGCAGATGGGTTCTTTACCACTAGCATCACTTGGGAAGCCCAATGGACCAGGGATATCACTAAAATGCTTGGTTCTGATGAGGCATCTGAGTGGAAAAATAGCACAATGCCCAAAGAAAAGGCTAGGATTGAGTAAGGGTGAAACATTGAACTCTTAAACAATATGACGTCTTTCAAATGCCAGGAAACAAGTGGAAGTCTCCACAGATATCAAGATTTTTCCTCATCTGAGTTGTAGCAGTCTCTCATTGGGTGGGCTGTTGCCAGACAAGGAAAAAACTTTTCTTCTCCTGAGTAATAAAGTAGTAACCTTCTTTCTTTTGGAGATAGGAGATACATCTCTTCATGTTGGTTCTACAATTGATGTGGAAGGTAGGGCATGGGAACTCCTCCTTCTGGCCCCCAACTCCATTTTATATGAGGATTATTAATTTATTACTTGTTAATTTTCACAACGGCAACATAGGAGACTCTTAAACTCACCTCCTTCCACATCAGATCTACAGTTACATAAGAAGCAATTTCCTCTGAAAGAAATTCATGAACTAGATGAGAAACTCCTATGCAATAGGAAAATGAGGGGGGAAAAAAACCCCACACATTGAAATAGATCTTGGCCCAGTCTCAGCTGCTGGTAGTCATGATAAAAAAAAAAAAAAAAGAATACCATTTGAACAATCACAAAGGTTTGAGACAGTCAAGAGACAGTTCAGTTCAGTTGCTCGGTTGTGTCCAGCTCTTTGAGACCCCATGGACTGCAGCACCCCAGGCTTCCCAGTCCATCACCAATTCCTGGAGCTTGCTCAAACTCATGTCCATCAAGTTGGTGATACCATCCAACCATCTCATCCTCTGTTGTCCCTTTCTCCTCCTGCCTTCAATCTTTCCTAGAGACAGAAGGGAATGGCATGCATATTCAAAGTGCTGAAGAAAAAACAACTGCTGCCCCAAATCCTCTGCCCAGAAAAGTAGTCCTTCAGAATTATAATTAAGATAAAGAATTTTCCAGAGAAAGAAAAAGACTGGCTTTATAAAAAAATGTTATACGAGGTTTTTTGTACAAAAACCTCGTATAGCCAAAGAAATCTTGAGAAAGAAGAATGGAACTGGAGGAATCAACCTACCTGACTTTAGGCTATACTACAAATCCACAGTCATTAAGACAGTATGGTACTGGCACAAAGACAGAAACATAGATCAATGGAACAGAATAGAAAGCCCAGAGATAAATCCACGCATCTATGGACACCTTATCTTTGACAAAGGAGCCAAGAATATACAATGGAGAAAAGACAACCTCTTTAACAAGTGGTGCTGGGAAAACTGGACAGCCACTTGTAAAAGAATGAAACTAGATCACTTTCTAACACCATACACAAAGATAAACTCAAAATGGATTAAAGATCTAAGCATAAGACCAGAAACTATAAAACTCCTAGAGGATAACATAGGCAAAACACTCTCTGCTATAATCCAAAGCGGGATACTCCATGACCCACCTCCCAGAATATTGGAAATAAAAACACGAATAAACAAATGGGACCTAATTAAAATTAAAAGCTTTTGCACAACAAAGGAAACTATAAGCAAGGTGAAAAGACAGCCTTCAGAATGGGAGAAAATAATAGCCAATGAAGCAACAGACAAACAATTAATCTCAAAAATTTACAAACAACTCCTGCAGCTCCATTCTAGAAAAATAAACAACCCAATTAAAAAGTGGGCCAAAGAACTTAACAGACATTTCTCCAAAGAAGATATAAAAATGGCTAACAAACACATGAAAAGATGCTCAACATCACTCATTATCAGAGAAATGCAAATCAAAACTACAATGAGGTACCACTTTACACCAGTCAGAATGGCTGCCATCCAAAAGTCTACAAGCAATAAATGCTGGAGAGGATGTGGAGAAAAGGGAACCCTCTTACACTGTTGGTGGGAATGCAAACTAGTACAGCCACTATGGAAAACAGTGTGGAGGTTCCTTAAAAAGCTGCAAATAGACCTGCCATATGACCCGGCAATCCCACTGCTGGGCATATACACCGAGGAAACCAGAATTGAAAGAGCCACGTGCACCCCAATGTTCATCGCTGCATTGTTTACAATAGCCAGGA
>ML661897.1:12789376-13083071 GCA_007570785.1 Antilocapra americana
AAAAGTTCTCATCACAAGAAAAAAGTGTAAGTATATGAGATGCTTGATGTAAACTAAACTCATTGTGGTAATTATTTTGCATATGTACATATATCAAATTGCTAGAATGTACACCTTAATACAGTATTTTAAGTTAATTATATCTAAAACTGGAAAATTGCATTCTATTATTATTATATTTTAAATATTGTAAATAAAAGTTTTGTAGGAAAAATAATTAAAATACAATCTATCTTAAAACTGGACAAGCTCAAACACACTTCTTGAAAAATACCAATTCTCAATATTGATTCAAGAATAAACGACACCTAACTGGACCTAAAAAGCTATGTATAAAAATTTACTTATAATTTCCAATTTTTACCTAATTAGATAAAACAATTGATGATTCAAAGTTCAGACTCCAAATTGCTTTCATTTGCCTAAATTCTGCAAATTATTCTTTGTCATTTTCAAAACAGGCTTCCACCAAATTTGTACTTCATGTGTGCTCCATGGATCTAAAGTTCTCCTTTATTTTCTTTTACCACATTTCTTATGCTAGGCAACAGTTATTTTATGCTACTAGATTTCTTAAAAGATCTTAATAATTATCCATACTGAAGCATATGCCTTCCCTAGCATCCTTACCAGGGAAGGCAATGGCACCCCACTCTAGTACTCTTTTGCCTGGAAAATCCCATGGATGGAAGAGCCTGGTAGGCTGCAGTCCATGCGGTCGCTAGGAGTCGGACACAACTGAGCAACTTCACTTTCACTTTTCACTTGCATGCATTGGAGAAGGAAATGGCAACCCACTCCAGTGTTCTTGCCTGGAGAATCCCAGGGACTGGGGAGCCTGGTGGGCTGCTGTCTATGGGGTCGCACAGAGTCGGACACGACTGAAGCAACTTAGCAGCAACAGCAGCAGCAGCATCCTCACCTGGTACATGCAGTTTGGTGGCACGAGCTGCTTACTTAGTTCAGCTTATGTTATTTTAGCTTTCTCTCTCTCTTTCATGGAAAAAATGATATAACCACATACCTTAAATGGACCACTTTGTCCTGGGGAGTCCTAGTTTATGCCTCTTGTCCCTGGTTAATTTAGAGCCCCACTCCCACCCCACAGACTATCAAAAGTGACACCACCGTCTGCTAAATGCAATAGATGCCTGCCAGTTAGGGACTCTTTCACCCTAATCGTGTGGTGAGTGTGACCTCAGGCAGGCCCACAGCTGTTGTCTCTACATTGGAGCTACGTGCAGACAGGTAACAGCCTGTAGGTAGATTGCGTCAAGCAGTTTAACAGGAGAATCCACCCATCCTGAAACTGCCTTTGAAACAGTAGTGTGGGATGTGCATTTTCCAACTGCAGTCAAGGAAATATAAACTCTTCTGGCAGGCTGCAAAGCCTACCTTTCATTCTAGAGCTTCTGCATTTGAGGTAGCAGTCCTCTCTGGAGGAATGAGGTTTATCCATTTGGTGAAGTGGCGTTTGGGCATCTTTCATGGGCATTGGGTTCTAATCAGGAAATGGGGCAAAAATAGTCTCCAGTCAAAGTTCCTCCCCAGAATGGGAATTGATAACCAACCATCTGATGTGCGTGCTTCTCGCTACAAGGATGGTGGTCCTTGTTCTTTACTGGAGGGCATCTTGAAATACGAAGCCAAAATAGGCATTCAGGCCAGAGAATCCTACTCAGACTTATGAGGTGCTTCTGTTAGGAAAAATTAGGTTTGAGGAGTTCTGTTGATGAGGGTATTAAAGGAGGATGCTTAAACCCCTACAGTTTTGCTCACTCTGTGGCTCTCCCACTTACTCATGGGATCTGTGGTTTAGCAAGGACTTTGTTTTGAGATGGTGGGGAGGTGGATATACCATTATCTTTTCTTAGCCAAAGTATAGGTGATTTACAGTATTGTTTTAGTTTCACGTATAGAGCATAGCAATTCATATTCTTTTTCAGATTCCTTTCCCTTATAGGTTATTACAAAATTTTGAATATAGTTCCCTCTGTTATGCAGTAGTTCTTTGTTGTTCATCTATTTTATATATAGTAGTGAGTATATGTTAACCCAAATTCCTAATTAATTCCTCCCCCCACCCAATAGAGGACTTATTTTAAGCAACAAGAACCCTATGTATTTGATCTTATAATCCCAGGAAGATACACAGCTCTTCATGTGAACTCTTACCAGCTTTCCCTGAAGATTGGTCTGCTCTCCTCACTCACAGAAAACCTTATGGCAGGATTTAAGTCAAACTGTTGCTTCTTTTTAAAACTCTTTCTGAAAATTTTCCTTATCACAAAAGCAATATAAAAAATGTAATCAGTCTGACAATATAGACAATTATAAAAAATGTGGATGATTTCTCCTGCTTCTCTCTAATCTTATTTCTTCAGGAAATGAGATCAACCTCTTTCACTTTGTTTGTATGAATAAATCGTAGATAGAATGTATCTTCCTATTCCATTCAGCAATTTAATTTTTCTTTAATTTTTAATTATGGTAAATACACATAACAAAAAATCTACCACTTCTACCATTGTAAGTGTAGAATTCAGTAGTGTTGAGTACATTCACACTGTTGTCCAACCATAACCAGCATCTCCCTCCAGAACTTTTTTTTCCTGTTAACTGAATCTCTGTCCCTATTACCGGCTAACTAGCCATTACCACCCCCACAGTCCCTAGAGACCACATTCTACTTTCCATTCCTAGGAATCTGACTACTCTAGGGTCCTCAAATAAGTGGAATCTTTTAGTATTTGTCTTTTTGTGACTGGCTTATTTTGTTTAACGTAATTTCCTCAAGGTTCATCTATGTTAATAGCATTCCTTCCTTTTAAAGGCTGGGCAATATTCCACTGCAGGTGGCACTAGTGGTAAAGAACCCACCTGCCAATGAGGAGACATGAGAGATGTGGGCCCATCTCTGGGTCGGGAAGATCCCCTGGAGGAGGGCATGGCAACCCACTCCAGTATTCTTGCCTGGAGAATCCCATCAACAGAGGAACCTGGCAGGCTGTAGTCCATAGGGTGGCAAAGAGTCAGACACAACTGAAGTGACTGAGCACACAGCACAGTATCCCACTGCATGCACATACTACATGTAATGTGGTTATCCACTTTATTTACAGACAGCTGAATTGCTTCTAACTTGAACACTATTTCTGGAAGAAAACTTCTACCCAGCTCACTTAACTTTGGAAATGAACTTATTCTCATTTATTTATTCATGAATTTATCTGTCCATATATACATTTCTTTACTAAGTGTCTAGAATTTTCCAGGCAATCCCACCAGATGTTGGTTATGCAGTCTGAGATAAAATGGAAATGAGTTTGTCCTCAAGAAGCATATGCATGAATGGCTCAGACAGAATATGAGGGACATGAATAGAACTATGAAATGGGTTATGAAAAAACCAAGTCAAGTCAATGAAAGAGACCAAGGGAGGGACCAGCTGTGAAGGTCTGGATGGTATGTCTGAGTGATTGATGGCGAAGCCGAGACCACTGGGATTCAGAATTAGACTTGAAAATGGTTGAACTGAGGGAAAGGGAAGCTTGTCATTTGAAAATGCCTTGGAGCAGAAAAGAGTTTGGCAAGAGATGGCACAGTGAGGAGGCTGGTAACACAGATACACAATGAGCTGGAGAGATGGTGGCAGGAGATAAGAATGGAGAGGACTAGATGAAGGTGTGACTTTGAAATATACTCTATGTGCAAAGGGAAACTTCCAAAGGCATTAAGTCGGGATGTGGTGTGACTGTATTTACATTAAAGAAAAAATAATGCTATGGCCACCGGCAGGAGAAAAGTTTAAAGGAGAATAGATAGGGGAGTAGGAAGGCCATGAAGGTGGTTTACTGCAGTACTCCAAGCGTGAGATGACGCGGGTTAGACCTAGGGTGGCCGCTGTGGGGTTAGGGAAATGTGGATGACTTTGATATGTATTTTGGAATTATGCCAAAGGGGCTTGTGGGTGGATTAGCTGTAAGAGATGAGAGAGGAAAAAGTGAAGATAAAGCCTTTCTTTTCAGTTTCTTTGATCTTGAATGCTTGGTCATTATCCCTGAGCATAGTAGGCTTGGTAGACCTAGTATACTCAGTGTATTTGCCAATGTGTTTTTTATGGAATGGAGCCCTCCTCTTGCTCCCACTTTCAACAGCTGCAGAATGCAGGCCCAATTCAACAT
The DNA here is from genome assembly GCA_007570785.1 of Antilocapra americana. Lineage (NCBI taxonomy): Eukaryota > Metazoa > Chordata > Mammalia > Artiodactyla > Antilocapridae > Antilocapra > Antilocapra americana. Next base: position 12,793,561 of record ML661897.1, read on the forward strand.
CTTTCATTTCCCCTCACCCTCTCTCTCATTTAAGCAGCTGTTGCTGGGCTGGTGGGCTCAGTGACAACTCTGCTTGACCAGCAAGAAGCTGCTTTGATCAGAACATGCAGACAGTCTAGATGCACAGTCTTGTATTTATATTTCTTCCCCTTTCTAAGCTATATCACAACCTTTATTTATTACCCATTTAAACTGTTTTTCAAATATTTTAATTCATAAGCTATGAAGAGGGAGAAACAAAGTAAAAACTAGAGAAGTAAGAGAAAAAGTCTAGTCCTTACTACAGCTGTCTTTCTTTGGTGGGGACATAAATCCTTATGTTGAAAATCGAAGATTTTATTCAAATTTCCAAGTTACTTTTCAGCCTCACAAATTTTGCACTTATAGTATTTAGTTGGCCTAAATGTTCATTTGTTTGAATTTTCCTACAATCTTATGGAAAGACCCAAAGGAACTTTTGGGCCAACTCAGTAATTATCTACTTCTGGGGACAATAAAATAACATCCACTTTCCAAGAGACAAACAATGCCCCTTTATTAACCAAAATATGAAACTGAAATTTAAATACCTTTGCATGTATGGAACTTATAATAATTATAACTGTGAAGACATTTATTCTCTTTTCAAAATTGAAGTATAGTTCAACTTCTGGATATGATGGGATAGTTTAGAGCAGACTAGTGTTCTTGCTAAGAACCACTACAAAACCAGATAAAATGTAAGTCTGTTGAATCCATGGGAGAGTCAGGAAGGCACCTCAAGGGAATCGTATTCTTTTTCTAATTATTAAAATAGACAAAATTTTAATTTAAGGCAAGATGGTTGTCTTAAATTTTGGATAACATTATTCAAAATTGTAAGTGAAAAATCAATTATACATTATTAATTTATTTTAAATGAATATGTTTCTTTTTTGGATTTGAGCTTTTTAAAATTTATTTTTAATTGGAGGATAATTGCTTTATAATATTATATTTGTTTCTGCCATACATCCACTTGAATCAGCCATAGGTATACATATGGCCCCTTCTTCTTGAACGTCTCTCCCACCTCCCACCCCACACCTCTAGGTTGTCACAGACTACAGGTTTGAGCTGGGAGCAACCATATTCCCTGAGGGCCAAAATCCTGGCAAGAAGACAAATACAGATAAGAAAGGCAATTTTCCACTGCTTATTACCCTGGAGTATCTTCCAACTCTTGAAATGGCATGAGAGAAACCAGCATAGGGTTCAGAAATCTCACAGACCTGAGACATTGGAAGTCAGGACTATGAAGGCAGAAGGGATCTGAGGAGGCTGCCGTGTGGGAAGGCATGGTGCATGGTGAAGCACAGCATTCCTTAAACCGTTAAACTCCTTGGGAAGAAGACTAAGATAAATAGCAGGAAGCTGCTGAAAGATAAAACAGAGTTTGGCACATAGCAGGGGGCACTGAATTTATAAACTAGCTCCATCCAATAGTCACTAGTCAGACATGTATGCAATGTTTCCCCAGCAGCATGCTTCATAAATGTAAGTTGTTCATATGAGCAATTGTAAGCCATGGACATCTTGCTCAGAGTGGTCCATCCATAGGAATTTTCCTCTAACCAAGTATGATTGATCTTCTCCCACTTATGTCACTGTTATGTCCCAATAGACCCATTGTAAATTGAAAATACCATAAGTGACAAATGCATTTAGTATTCCTAACCTCCTGAGCATTCTAGCTTAGACTAGCCTATCTTAAATGTGCTCTCAACACTTACAGTAGCCTGCAGTTGGGCAAAATCATCTCACATAAAGCCTATTTAATAATAAAAGGCATTGAATATCTCTGATATATTGAATACTACACTGAAAGTCCAAAACAGGGTGAAGATCTGAGTACAGAACAGTTAGGAGTGGATTTCTTATTTTGCCTCGTAATCACATGGTTGACATGCATATCACTTTTCAATCACTGTAAAGCTGAAAAATTGTAGGTGGGATCATCATAAGTCAGGGACTACCTTGCGAGTGTTTACCTGGAAGTCTAGTGTTTTGCTTTATTGTCTTTCCTCTAGGAGCGTCTCTCCCCTCCCAATAACTGAAAGAAAAATGCATCATAGACTAGCTGTTTTGATTCCCTTCTCTTTGGTGATTAAATGGGAAAACTTAAAACCCTGCTTCTAGGGGTTCTAAACTTGAATTTGAGTAAATTTCAGCATGTAAATCTATCTATGCTACTTCTGAAAAAATTGAAGTAGTAATAGTATTTTTAGTAAGCTTTTAATTTTGGAATAGTTTTAGACTTACGGGACAATTTTGAGGGTAGTACAGAGGGCTCCGGTTTGTCCCATACTCCAGTGCCTGCTTGGTTAACATTCCACTTTATTATGGTGCATTTGTCACAATACTTAAACCTATATGATATAATTACTCACTCAATTGTATACATTTTTTGTTGTGATTGTGTATTTTTTTTTATTAGTTTTGCCATACAATGACATGATATCGCCATGGGTTTACATATGCTCCCCCTCCAGAACCCCCCTCCCTCCTCTTTCCCTCCTCCCTCCCCCCGGGAAATCTCGGTGCACCAGCCCCAAGCATCAATCCTGGGCTGGCGATTGATTAGACATATGATAATTAACATGTTTCAATGCCATTCTCCCATATCATCTCACCCTTGCCCTCATCCACAGAGTCCACGAGACTGTTCTATACATCTGCGTTCCTTTTGCTGTCTCGCATGCTGGGTTCTCATTACCATCTTTCTAAATTCCATATGTATGCGTTAGTATACTGTATTGTTGTTTTACCTTCTGGCTTACTTCACTCTGTATAATAGGCTCCAGTTCCATCCACCTGAGTAGAACTGATTCAAATGAATTTTTTTTAATGCTGAGTAATATTCCATTGTGTATATGTACCACAGCTTTCTTATCCATTCGTCAGTTGATGGGCATCTAGGTTGCTTCCATATCCTGGCTATTGTAAACAATGCAGCGATGAACATTGGGGTACACGTGGCTCTTTCAATTCTGGTTTCCTCGGTGTGTATGCCCAGCAGTGGGATTGCTGGGTCATATGGCAGGTCTATTTGCAGTTTTTTAAGGAACCTCCACACTGTTTTCCATAGTGGCTGTACTAGTTTGCATTCCCACCAACAGTGTAAGAGAGTTCCCTTTTCTCCACATCGTCTCCAGCATTTATTGCTTGTAGATTTTTGGATTGCAGCCATTCTGACTGGTGTAAAGTGATACCTCATTGTGGTTTTGATTTGCATTTCTCTAATAATGAGTGATGTTGAGCATCTTTTCATGTGTTTGTTAGCCATTTTTATGTCTTTGGAGAAATTTTTATAAAGCGTTCTTTTTCTGTTCTAAGATCCTTATCCAAGTTATCACCTTACATTTGGTCATTGTGTTTTCTTAGTTTCCTCTAGGCTGTATTAATTTCTCAGACTTTCCTTGGTTTTTATGACTTAAACAGTTTTGGAGAGTATTCATCAGGTATTTTGCAGAATATCTCTCAGTTTTGGCTTGTTTGATCTTCTGATCATAATTAGGAGAATTATGGTTTTTGGGAAAGAAGACTACAGAGCTAAAGTGACAGTCTCATCACATTAAACCACATAGAGACACTATTGCCATGACATATCTCTTTGGTGTTAATCTTTAACAGTTTTAAAAATTAAAGTTAATTCACAATGTGTAGGTTTTTGTACTCTATAGGAGATAGTTCCCTGTGCTACACAGTAGGATCTTGTTGTTTGCCTATTTTATATATAGTAGTTTGTATCTGCTAATCCCAGACTCCTAACTTATCCTTCTATTAGTATATAAGGGCTTCCCAGGTGGTGCTAAGTGGTAAAGAACCTGCGTGCCAGTGAAGACAATGTAAAAGACTGGGGTTCAACCTCTGGGTCGGGAAGATCCCCTGGAGGAGGAAATGGCAACTCACTCCAGTATTCTTGCCTGGAGAATCCCATGGACAGAGGAGGCTTGTGGGCTACAGTTCATAGGATTGCAAAGAGTCAGACAGGACTGAAGTGACCTAGCATGCATTAGTATATATAAAATAACAGCATTCTAAGGATGGAACTGTTATAAGCATTAAATGAGCTTCGCTCTGCTTGTCATACTCTAAGATCTCAACAGATATTTATTATCATTATGATTGGCTTATATGAATTAACAAAGATAACAAATAGAACTGGCATAAACAAAGTTGTCAAAAACATAGCTGGCTCATGGTTAGGGCTAAAATAAGGGTTTATGGGGGTGTTGCTGTGGAAATATGGTCAGATTGTGTACACTCTTAAAATAGTCCTTTATAGATGTAAGCTATATGTGTTCAGACGTGGTCTCTAGTCAGATACGTGTTCTTTCTCTTCTAATCAGATGCTTGAAAGGCAGGTGACAAGTCCTGGAGAATATCATTCTATGACCATTGGGTCTTTTTGTGTGACTTTGGCCTCAGTGCCAACTTATCTGATGTCATCAGCCGACAGGAGGTTGTAGTTTTGACCATAGTTCTTCCTGGCACCCATTACACCTCTGGACTGACATCTTTCACACTAAGCAAACCATTTAGCTGCTTAAATTCATGCAAGTGTAAGCCCAACAATTTGGATGCATGTCAACATCCCAGATGGTTGGAACACAAATGTGGTCATTTTGGAGAATCAGTGTAATTATCTCAATGACTGGTTACTGGAAGGCCATCAAGAGCATGTCTACTATAGCTGTTTCATTTTCTTTCTTTGCATTATACATGTAGAACATGATTGCTGTAAAATAAAATCAAATGTTAAAGAAAGACATAAAGAAAAAAGTTAAAATTACCTTTAATTCTCCCAGAGGACGTTCTTTTTGAAAATGTGATCCATTTTGGTTTTTAAACTGCATTTGGATCTAGAGGTTTTTTTTTTTTGTTTTGTTTTTCTAAATCATCACAGATGATTAATGAAATATTAACCTCAAATCTCATGGAGACTTTACCAGTTAAATTTATGTATTCTATCTGCAACACAATTTATTTTAGTCTCATCAAATACTGCAAGGTGTTTTTGGTAATATTAAATGGCAGATTATAAGAAATCTGTTTCATAGTATGCTTGCTCCTGTTTTCTGAGAGGAATTCTAATACTTGCAGCAACATTAATACAAGGAAATTTGATTATTGCCCCGGTCAAAAATTGAAAGGTAGAAAATACAACCTGCCTAGTCTAATGAATTTGGCATTACAGTGCTTATAAGATAGTAATAAGCATTTATTTTCTTTTTCTGTGGTCTTATCAGATTATCTATTAATTTTCTATATGCCCCAACTACTAACCTGAGGATAGACTTCAAAGGAAAACTTGGAAACATGCCCACTTTCTTCAAAAAAAAAAAAAAAAGAAAAAAGGAGAGAGAAGGTATAGTTCTGGGCATTCCTTCCTTTAGTGTTTCATCTTTTAACATGAACCTTGCTGCCTTTTATAAAGGATATTTGCTCTGTGACTCACCTGTGGTCCTTTACAAAGCTTAAGCTGAATGACAGAAACTAGTTAAAACGTCAGATGATGCTGCACTATTTCTTTCTCAGTTACTTTATCCCCTTAAAAGTGTAAATTCTGCATAAATTTGTAATGGAAGCTCACACACCTGAGATTGGAGGTCATTTAAGTCACTTAACTTGCCTTCTGGAACTTCTAAGTTCTGTATTTTTATAGCAGTCTAAAATGAATTAGAAAGGCTTAAGTTTCCATTTCCTGCCCTTGTATCCACCATTTCATTACTGATCATCCCTCCCTTCACTGTGGGAGGGTATTTCTCTTCCTATCCCAGACAGGCCCCAGCGTTTGAGTGCTATATCCCATCTTTTGTCACTGGCATAGCTGTGTCAGTATCTTCTCTGCTTCATAGATGGAGCATCCATCATAGTGACAAATAGACACGAAGGAAGAAACCCCTCTCTGTGACTACAAGCATCTCCATAGAGAACTACTGAGCTCCCTTTTTCTCTTTATAAACCTTTGAAAGAAGCCAAACTACTTCACTTTCCTCTTTCATTTTTATCATTTATTTCTAACTCTGATACAAGGCTTCCATCCCCATCACTTCACTAAAACTAGAAGGTTGTCTTTATTTTATTTTTTGGCTGTGCTGTGTGATATATGGGATCTTAGTTCCCAGACCAGGGATTGAACCTGGGCCCCCTGCATTGGGAGCATGGAGTCTTAACAACTGGACCACGAGGGAAGTCTCTTAAAACTAGAAAGTTAGATTCTAGAAGTTCTCCAAAGGCCTAGTTTATTTTTTGCTTAATCTACACACACACACACACACAATTTTACATATTTGCATTACTTGCATCCTATGTTAGTTGCTGATGCTGATAATTCTTGAATCTGAAATTTCAAACTATATTTAATTTGAGTCCTAGCCCAGTATCCAGTTTCTTAATGGATCTGAGCATCTTCATTTAAACGAGTCTAAAACTTAACTTAATTTCCACTCTTCCAAGCTAAACCTGCCCCTTCTGGAACCCATGTTTGTGTGTGGAGTCAATTCTCACCCAACACCTAAGGATCATCCTGGATGCTATCTACTCCTGGCGTCCCCCTTCCATCAATCATCCAACCCTCAGGTTCTGCCTCATAAATCACAGACTTAGCCCATGCCTCCACCCATGTTTAAAAACTGTTTATAATAATTGTGAAATACAACTCACAAGAAATAGCATAAAATCCAAATAAACATATATATTTTTAAAAGCCATGTAACCAGTATTAGGGTCAAGGAAAAGAATATGCTAAAATTCCAGAAGCCCGTGACTTGTCTCTTTTGGATAACATCCACTTCCTCTTTCCTACTTCCTTGTGGGGCAACCACTAAGCTCATTTTAGGGGGATCACTCCATGATTTTCTCCTCAGTTTTATCACGAATACCTATTATTTCTAAGCTGCTGAGTGCAACGTTCCTGTTTGTGAGCTGTGTATATTCTTCCATTCTGTTATTTTATTTTATTTTATTTGTTCATTTACCAATATGAGCTTGAATTTCATCCATGCAATTTCACTCATTGGTCATTTTCAGTGCTAAGTGGTGCTCCATGACAGACGCATGGAGTACCTCTCCTAGTTGTTCACTTGGCAGATATCTGAAATGTCCTAGTTTTGATCTGATCATAGTGACCTCACTACAAACACTCAGTGCTCCTCCCTTGGTGTGCATGCCTGAGGGTCCCAGGGTATCTTCCTTGGGGTGGGGTGAGTGCTGGTTGTAATTACTCAGCTCATCGTTAACCGGGAGTGTAAGTACAACATGAATTCTAAAGTGATTTTGCAATAGGTGATCAATTTCTCTTTTTTTTTTTTTCCAAACGACTTCCTTTCTTTGCCCTTTCATACCAAGGAACTTTTCAAGAAGCAGATTTGTTGATGTTCTTTTTATATTTAGCATTTTTCCATGCTCCTCTTGGTTTTAGACAAATCTAAATTCTTTGACAATGGCATTCTCAGACAACGTCTGCCTACCTCTCCAGATTTCGGTTCTGCCATTTGCAGCTCTCAACTCCACCTGTCACCCACACAGCAGTGCTTGAAGATACTGAAACACAACAGGTTCTCATCAATATCTGGCCCTTTACATGTAGTTTTTCATTAAAATCAAATCCCCTAGGAGACCATTCCCTCATCCCCAGCCTGAGCTCAGTTTATGTCCCCAGCATTCTGAAATTACTCTGATTGCACATTTATCATTGTGATTATTGAGCTATGTTAGACGTGTCTGTTTACATTTTATTTATTCATATCCTGCCTTCTTATTCAAAGGGATTGTTTAGATAAAATACAATAAAAATAGAGCTGTAAGTAGATAAAAATCAGAATAAACCAAAGTGTACCTAGACTACATGAAAAAGAAGGGGGTATTGGAAATGAGATATGCAGGCTAGGGAATTCCATATGGTCATTAAAATTGGGCCCCTATAGATACTGAGAATCAGAGACCACAAAGCAGATAAATGCTTTCTCTACCACAAGAAAGTGAAGTTGCTCAGTCATGTCTGACTCTTTGTGACCCCAGGGACTGTAACCTACCAGACTCCTCTGTCCATGGAATTTTCCAGGCAAGAGTACTAGAGTGGCCATTTTCTTCTTTAGAGGATCTTCCCAACTCAGGTGTCAAACCCAGATCTCCACATTGCAGGCAAACGCCTTGCTATCTGAGCCACCAGGGAAGCCCTACAGTAAAAGTAGGGGTTGTATATTTCATCTCTGCATCCCCAGTGTCTGGGACCTCCTTTGTTCAGGTGGATGTTGGAGTGGGTACTTAGAGAATTAGTCACCTTTGGGAACTGCAACCTTATTCACCCACTTTAGAATGAAAACAGAACATATGTTCAGTTTAGTTCAGTTGCTCAGTTGTGTCTGACACTATGCGATCCCATGGAATTCAGCACACCAGGCCTCCCTGTCCATCACCAACTCCCGGGGTTTACTCAGACTCATGTCCATTGAGTCAGTGATGTCATTCAACTATCTTATTCTCTATCGTCCACTTCTCCTCCTGCCTTCAATCTTTCCCAGCATCAGGGTCTTTTCTAGTGAGTAAGTTCTTTGCATCAGGTTGCCAAAGTATTGGAGTTTCAGCTTCAACATCAGTCCTTCCAATGAACACCCAGGACTGATCTCCTTTAGGATGGACTGGTTGGATCTCCTTGCAGTCCAAGGGACTCTCAAGAGTCTCCTCCAACATGACAGTTCAAAAGCATCAATTCTTTGGTGCTCAGCTTTCTTTATAGTCCAACTCTCACATACATACATGACTACTGGAAAAACCATAGCCTTGACTAGACGGTTCTTTGTTGGCAAAGTAATGTCTCTGCTTTTAAATATGCTGTCTAGGTTGGTCATAATTTTTCTTCCAAGGAGCTAGTGTCTTAATTTCATGGCTGCAGCCACCATCTGCAGAATAAAAATTGGAGTCCAAGATTTGGGTTTCAGTGATTATGGAGCCCCCCAAACTAAAGTCTGTCTCTGTTTACACTGTTTCCCCATCTATTTGCCATGAAATGATAGGACCAGATGTCATGATCTTAGTTTTCTGAATGTTGAGCTTTAAGCCAACTTTTTCACTCTCCTTTTTCACTTTCATCAAGAAGCTCTTTAGTTCTTTATTTTTTGCCATAAGGGTTATGTCATCTGTATATCTGAGGTTATTGATATTTCTCCCAACAATCTTGATTCCAGCTTCATCTGGCCCAGTGTTTCTCATGATGTACTCTGCATATAAGCTAAATAAGCAGGATGACAATATACAGCCTTGACATACTTCTTTTCCTATTTGGAATCAGTCTGCTGCTCCATGTCCAGTTCTAACTATTTCTTCCTAACTTGCATACAGATTTCTCAAGAGCCAGGTAAGGTGATCTGGTATTCTCATCTCTTTAAGAATTTTCCACAGTCTGTGGTGATCCACACAGTCAAAGGCTTTGGCATAGTCAATAAAGCAGAAATAGATGTTTTTCTGGAACTCTCTTGCTTTTTTGATAATCCAGAAGATGTTGGCAATTTGATCTCTGGTTCTTCTGCCTTTCCTAAAATCAGCTTGAACATCTGGTAGTTCACGGTTCACATATTGTTAAAGCCTGGCTTGGAGAATTTTGAGCATTACTTTACTAGTATGTGAGATGAGTACAATTGTGCAGCAGTTTGAGCATTCTTTGGCATTCCCTTTCTTTGGGATTGGAATAAAACTGACCTTTTCCAAGGAAACCCTCTTACATTGTTGGTGGGAGTGCAAACTAGTACAGCCACTGTGGAGAACAGTGTGGAGATTCCTTAAAAAACTGCAAATAGAATTGCCATATGACCCAGCAATCCCACTCTGGGCATACACACCAAGGAAACCAGAATTGAAAGAGACACGTGTACCCCAATGTTCATCGCCTCATTGTTTACAATAGCCAGGACATGAAAGCAACCTAGATGTCCATCAACAGCCGAATGGATAAGAAAGCTGTGGTACATATACATGATGGAATATTACTCAGCCATTAAAAAGTATACATTTGAATCAGTTCTACTGAGGTGGACAAAATTGGAACCTATTATACAGAGTGAAGAAAGCCAGAAGGAAAAACAACAGTACAGTATACTAACACATATATATGGAATTTAGAAAGATGGTAACGATAACCCTGTATGCAAGACAGCAAAAGAGATGCAGATGTATAGAACAGTCTTTTGGACTCTATGGGAGAGGGCAAGGGTGGGATGATACGGCAGAATGGCACTGAAACATGTAAATTATCATATCTGAAATCAATCTAGATACAGGGTGCTCAGGGCTGGTGCACTGGGATGACCCAGAGAGATGGAATCGGGAGGGAGGTGGGAGGGGGGTTATGGAAGGGGAGCGTGTGTATACCCATGGCGGATTCATGTCAATGTATGGCAAAACCAACACGATAATGTAAAGAAAATAAATAAATATATTTTAAAAAATTAAAAAAAAAAAAAAAACTGACCTTTTCCAGTCTTGTGGCCACTGGTGAGTTTTCCCAATTTGCTGGCATATTGAGTGCAGCACTTTCACAGCATCATCTTTTAGGATTTGAAATAGGTCAACTGGAATTCCATCACCTCCACTAACTTTGTTTGTAGTGATGCTTCCTAAGACTCACTTGACTTCGCATTCCAGAATGTCTGGCTCTAGGTGAGTGTCATACCATTGTGATTATCTGGGTTGTGAAAATCTTTTTTGTACAGTTCTTGTGTGTATTCTTGCCACCTCCTCTTAATATCTTCTGCTTCTGTTAGGCCCATACCATTTCTGTCCTTTATTGTGACCATATTTTCATGAAATGTTTCCTTGGTATCTCTAATTTTCTTGAAGAGTTATCTAGTCTTTCCCATTCTATTGTTTTCCTCTATTTCTTTACACTGATCACTGAGGAAGGCTTTCTTATCTCTCCTTGCTATTCTTCGAAACTCTGCATTCAAATGGGTATATCTTACCTTTTCTCCACAGCTGCTTGTAAGGCCTCCTCAGACAGCCATTTTGCTTTTTTGCATTTCTTTTTCTTGGGGATGGTTTTGATCCCTGTCTCCTGTACAATGTCATGAACCTCCGTCCATTGTTCATGAGGCACTCTATCACATCTAATCCCTTGAATCTATTTCTCACTGTATAATTGTATTTCTATTTCTATTTCTCACTGTATAATTGTAAGGGGTTTGATTTAGGTATGTATCTTAGACTCACTGAATCATTTGGAGGGATGAGTGTTATCTGCAAACTGTAATTCCTAAGTCACTTGTCTGCAGGAGCAAACTGTCAACAAAAATTAGTAAGACTGACCAAGGGTAGGAGGTATGAGGCATTGGCAGGCCTCTAGTGACAAGGAGAACCAATGCTCTCTGTAAATAAGGAGCACAGAGTTGCCAAATTATACAGATTTTCAAGAGAAAAACAGATGCTTGGATTTTTAAAAATTTATTTTTAATAATATTGTGTTGTAATATTGTATTTAGTAATAATAATACTGTGTTTACTAATACTATATTTTTATTAATACTGTATTTTGACAATACTGTGTTGGCTTCTGCCATACATCAACATGAATCAGCCATAGGTAGACATATGTCCCCTCCCTCTTCAACATCCCTCCTACCTCCCACCCCATCCTACCCCTCTGGGTTGTCGCAGAGTACCAGTCTGAGCTCCTTGTGTTATACAGCAAATTCCCACTGGCTATCTATTTTACATAAGGTAGTGTGTATGTTTCCATGCTAGTCTCTCCATTTGTCCAAACTCTTCTTGCCCCACTGTGTCCACAAGTCTTTTCTCTGTGTCTGGCTCTTTACCTCTGTCCTACATATAGATGCATGATCATATGTATGCATTAATATGGGATATTTGTTGTTTTCTTTCTGACTTTCTCTGCAGAATAGGCTCTAGATTCATCCACCTCATTAAAACTGACTCAAATGCATTCCTTTTTAGGCTGAGTAATATTCCATGGTACATATGTACCACATCTTCTTTATCCATTCACCTGTCAATGAACATCTAGGTTGCTTCCATTTCCTAGCTATTGAAAATAGTGCTGCAATGAACATTGGGGTACATGTGTCATTTTCAGTTATGGTTTTCTCAGGATATATGGCCAGTAGTGGGATTATTGGGTCATATGGTAGTTTTATTCCTAGTTTTTTAAGAAATCTCCATACTGTCTTCCATAGTGGCTGTATTAATTTATATTCCCACCAACAGCATAACAGGGTTCTTTTTTCTCCACACCCACTCTAGCATTAGTCGTTTGTAGATTTTTTGATTGTGACATATTCATTGGAAGGACTGATGTTGAAGCTGAAACTCCAATACTTTGGCCACCTGATGCGAAGAGCTGACTCATTTGAAAAGACCCTGATGCTGGGAAAGATTGAGGGCAGGAGGAGAAGGGGACAACAGAGGATGAGATGGTTGGATGGCATCACCGACTCAGTGGGCATGAGTTTCAGTGAACTCTGGGAGTTGGTGATAGACAAGGAGGCCTGGCATGCTGCAGTCTATGGGGTCGCAAGAGTCAGACACTACTGAGTGACTGAACTGAACTGATTGTGACTGATGTGAGGTGTTATGTCATTGTATTTTGATTTGCATTTCTCTAATAATGAGCGATGTTGAGCATCTTTTCATTTGGTTATTAGCTATCTGTATGTCTTCTTTGGAGAAATGCCTGTTTAGGTCTTCTGCCCACTTTTTGATTGGGTTATTTGTTTTTCTGGTATTGAGTTGCATGAGCTTCTTGTATATTTTGGTGGTTAAACTTTGTTGTTTCATTTACTATTATTTTCCCCATTTAGATGCTGGGATATTTTAAATATGAGATTTTTCTAGTTTTTAAAATTTGGCAACTAGTTTTGTAATTCTTGTACTTAAAAATACTGTAGCGCTCCTAAGTGAATGGGCCAAACAGATCTCAACGGTTTGCATATTGGAGTGGACTAGAAATGAAACCCGTAACAGAGAGCCTTTTAAATCAAATAAACATAAAGAAAAAGAAAGGATAGCCAAAATAACTTATTTTATTTATTATTATTTATTGGCTGCACTGTGTGGCTTGGGGGATCTTAGTTCCCCCACCAGGGATCCAATCTATGGTCCCTGTAGTGGAAGTGCAGGGTCCTAAACACTGGACGAGCAGGAAATTCCAAAATAAGTTTTGTGTGGAATTTAGAAAGACGGTAACGAGAACCCAACATGCCAGACAACAAAAGGAACGCAGATGTATAGAATAGACTCATGGAATTTGTGGATGAGGGTAAGGGTGGGATGATATGGGAGAAGGGCATTGAAACATGTTAATTATCATATGTCTAATCAATCGCCAGCCCAGGATTGATGCTCGGGGCTGGTGCAGAGAGATTTCCCGGGGGGGGGGGGGGGGGGGGGGGGGGGGTTCTGGAGGGGAAGCATATGTAAACCCATGGTGATATCATGCCATTGTATGGCAAAAACAATAAAAAAAAAAAAAAGAGGAAATCAAAAAAAAAAAACAACAAAATAAGTTTTGTAAGCTTAAATATTCACATTTTTCAGTTTCTCTGAATATTTTTAATGTAGTTGGTAAAAGAGCATTCAGGTTTAAGAAATTGCGGCATAATAAGAAATACATACTTGGTTGTTATCTCTGCTTCCTGTCACACAGTTACTAAAACTCTTGGAATCTCCAGAGTGATGAGTGTCATATTTACTAATGAGAAGACTGATGGCTGGGGATACTGAGATTGCTCTAAAATGAGAGCTCATTTCCGGAAAGTCCAAGCCTTAATTAGTGGGTGGGAACTTTCAGCCACGACCCCGACCTCCCTCTAGAGAAGAGAGAGAAGGTGGAGATTGGCTTAATCATCAGTGGCCAATGAGTTAACCAGTCATGCCCATTGAATGAGACCTCTATTAAAATCCCTACAAAGTGGGGCTCACGGAGCTTCTGAGCTGGTGAGTGTGTAGAAATGCTGGGAGTATTGAGCACTGCCTCCCTTCCTCCTATAGCCTTGTCCCACACATCTCTTCACTTGACTGCTTTTGATCTGCATCCTTTATAATAAAATATCTTTCTGAGTTCTGGAGCTACTCTAGCCAGTCACCAAGCTTGAAAGGAAGGTGATTGCAGGAACAGCTGACATTGTAGCCATGTCTGACAGGAGTATGGGTACCCAGGCAACCAATACTTGTGATCAGCATCTGAAGTCAGGACAGTCCTGTAGGACTGAGTTTGCCCATACACCTGTGGGATCTGGGCTAGTCCAAGTGGTGTCAGAAGTGAATTTAATTTTAGGACACCGAGTGGGTGACTGAAGAGTTGGAAAACTAATTTTACTGTGAAAAACCTACACATTTGTGTGAAGATGTGTTGTGAGTAAAAACAGACCATTGAAGTATTGGAAACTGTCTATTAGCCACTGTTCTCAGTGACCCAAAAGGACCAGGAAGTAGAAAACAATTTATTTTGAAACCAACATGGGGTCATAAGCTAGGTTTTCTAGTGACAGCTACCTGAGAGGCTGCCATACACATGGGCTGAACATCGGGGATAAGGATCTTAGATTTACCTCCTGAACACTGCACTCCATTCCTACAAACAACTCACTATGTCCTGTTATAGGGACCAGCAGAGCTTAGTCTACTGTTTCCTGACCCTTTAAACTTGACTTGGGAATTTTTACCTCTAGCCAATAAGAGAAATTCTGATTTCTCTCAGGAAAATGCGCTAAGATGGAAATATCCATATTCCGTTTTGTTATGTGGATGCTAAACTCTTTTTAATCAACACTTTCTCATTTCCCAATTTCTCCATAGCAGTCTTATGAATGAGACTAATGTAAAGTTTTCTCAGAACACTTACTGTTTATTCAGTAAGCCAGAAAATTGTCATCCAGTAGGCTTATTTATTTATGTTAAATTGCTATAATGTGGTTTCTAAATCTCAAAATTCTAGGAAAATAAAGCTTCAGGGAAAGGAAGATTTATTTTATATAATAGCTAGGCAAAACCTAAAGTTACTAGAAGGAAAGAAATCATAAAGACTAGAGCAGAAATACATTAAACACAGATGAAGAAAGGAACATCAAAGATGAATGAAACTAAAAGCTGATTCTTTGATAAGATAAAATTTTGATAAGATAAACCTTTAGCCAGACTCATCAAGAAAAAAAGGGAGAGGACACAAATCTATAAAATTAGAAATGAAAAAGAAGTTACAACTGACATCACAGAAACACAAAGGATCTTAAGAGAATACTACAAACAACTGTATGCCAATAAAACAATCTTGAAGAAATAGAT
This sequence comes from Antilocapra americana, assembly GCA_007570785.1. Lineage (NCBI taxonomy): Eukaryota > Metazoa > Chordata > Mammalia > Artiodactyla > Antilocapridae > Antilocapra > Antilocapra americana. Next base: position 12,808,873 of record ML661897.1, read on the forward strand.
TAATTCTTAGGAAGGTACAGTCTCCCAAGACTGAACCAGGAATAAATAGAAAATATGAAAACAGACCAACCACAAATACTAAAATTGAAACTGTGATTTAAAAACTCCCAACAAACAAAAATTCAGGACTAGGTGATTTTCACAGAAATCAACTGTGAATAGTTATTGGAAGGACTGATGCTGAAGCTGAAGCTACAATATTTTGGCCACTGATGGCAAGAGCTGACTCACTGGAAAAGATCCTGATGCTGGGAAATATTGAGGGCAGAAGGAGAAAGGGATAACAGAGGATGAGATAGTTTGTTGGCATCATCAAATAAATGGACATGAGTTTGAGCAAACTTCGGGAGATAGTGAAAGACAAGAAAGCCTGGAATGCTGCAGTCTATGAGGTTGCAAGGAGCTGGACATGACTAAGCAACTGAACAACATTTATTGTTACCTGCCAAAACCCTAACCTCCTTCAGCTTAAGTACCATTCTTCTTTCGATCTGTATCTAAGCAGAACTTGATCATAAAATCATTATTCAACTGGACTGATCAGCTTCATTTTAAATCATGGCCACCACCCCAAATAGACACTAATCCTATGAATCAATACTGGCTAGTTTCTTTCACCAGCAGTTTGCCAGTGTGTAAGCCTAGCTTGAAGTCAGGTCAATAGAATTTGCCCCATCTGAATAACAGGAAAACACCCATAAAACTAAAGAATAGAGCCTCAGTGATCTGTAGGACAGGATTACATAACAAAGATCCAACATTCATATTATTGGAATCCAAGAAAGAGAGGAGAGCATGTAGGTAAAAAGATACTCTAAGAAGTAATAGCTTAAAACACCCAACATTTTGCAAATGACACAAACTTGTAGATTCAAGAAGCTGTACAAATCCCAATTAGGATAAGCAAAAAGAAATCCATGGCAAGACACATCATGATTAAGTTTCTGAGATCTAAACACAAACTCACAGATAAATGACACATTCCCTATAGGGTAACATTGATTCAGATGACAGTAGGTTTCCCATCAGAAACCACAGAGGCCCGAAGGTTGAGCCACAATGTTTTTCAAGGGTTAAGAGAAAAGAACTGTCAACTGTGAAGCCTAAATCCAGCAAAGCTACCCTTTAGGAATGAAGAGAAAACCAAGGACCTTTTCCTATAAAGGGAACCTGAAAGAATTTTTTCTAGAAGACCCACCCTGAAAGATTGCTAAATGCAATTCTTTAAACAGAAAGGAAACACTAAATAAAAGAATCTTGGAGCATTAGGATGGTACAAGGAAAAGTGGAGACAGCAGAAATATGAGCACACGAACTAGACTGTACTTTTGCTCGAGCTTTTTCCTTTTTTTCCTATATAAGTCAGTATTCATTTATGATAAATCTTTTCAAAGTAGGAATAGAAGAGAATTTGCTTAACTTGATAAAAGGTATCTACCAAAAATCTATAGGAAACATACTTAGTGGTGAAATACCAACGATAGTCCTTTTAAAATCATAAATAAGACAATAATGTCTTATTTATGATTATCATTGCTTTTGTTATATTCCTGGATGTTCTATTCAGTTCAGTAAGACAGGAAGAATGCATCAGAGTATAGGATTGGAAAGAAAAAAACACAACTCTCACTTTTCATAGATGATGCAGTTCCAAATGAATTGAAAAGAATCTATCTACTGATACCTTTTTATAACTCTTATGATAGTTCAGCAAGGATGCTGGATACAAATGAATATCCAGAAATCATGTACCTTTAATATCCAGCTACAAAAGATTATAAAATATACTTAAAAGTGTCATTTAGTGTGGCAACAAAGAATAAATCTAATGAAAATATGCAAGAACTTATGGTTATAGCATGAACATTTTATTAAATGGTAAGTAAATGAAGACATCTAAAGTTCACATGTTCATGAGTTTTTAGCATCATATGTAATGAATGAAGCAAACATTATGACACCATCCGATACTCAGAACAAAGATAAACGTGGAGAAGGTAAAAGGATATAAATGGAAAGAGGAATCCACAGTTCACTTGAAGGGGTAAGATAGGTCTAAGGTTCACTCATTCAAAAAAAAAAAAAACCAAAACAAACCTCCTTTCTCAATCCCACATTCTCTTCATTATTGCTTCAATTCTGTATTCCCTTCATTATTGTTTCAATTCTGTTTGTCATTTCACAGCCCCACTTCTTAAGAGACTTTCATCAACCCACTGCAATTTTCTTTCCCCTCACACGGCTCCACCAAAATTGGTCTTTTCAAGGTCACTTGTAATTCTGGCAAGAGCTGACAACAACTGATACTTTCCCAAAGTGTCTCCTGTAATCAAAGACATTTTCCTGTCAGCTGTCTCTGATGTCAGGATTATTCAGAATATTTATTTTCTGAGTCATCCTCCCTCATTGCCTTTGGTGTCTTGACAATAGAGCTATAATAGCTTTACACATTAAAGCACAAACACTCCTAATATCTCATACCCCAGCTGGCATTTTATCATCTGTAACTATTTGTTAAAACAGTTGAAACACTTGCAATTAAAACCTGCTCACGTCTACTGGAGTCTCAGCTTTGACACATCGCTGGAATCCCACAGTAGTGTGGGGAATGATAGCACTGCCCTTTAAATTCCCAAGGCAAAGGACAAAACTCCAAATTCTCACTGTATATGGAATGCACTCTTACAAGCTGTGTCCTATCTTCCCACTTAAATTTTTTGATGTTATGCAAAATAATGACAATCCTAAACGTGGGACAAAAATTAGTCCTTTAATTTATTCTTATGCTGACAGCACTTTGAACTGAACTTTGAGTATTTTGAGTTCAGTTTTAATTTGTAAAGATGTACAACTGAGCACAGAATGACCTCCATTCGAATGAAGGTTATCATCAGGAATTGTTTGTACCAAGCACTAATTTTTTTTTAAGTTGAAAAATAAAAGGAGGTAGAAGTGAAGATATATGTGTATGAAGTGTGTGTGTGTGTGTGTGTGTGTGTGTGTGTGTGGTATGAGGGAGAAGGAGAGACTGAGACAGGGACAAGGAGAATGGTAAGCAGGCAAATAAGAGTGAATCTTTGGAATCCATTAGCATGAGTTCCAAATTTTACTGTGCAACATTGAATTTCTAGCCTCATCTGTGAAATGGGAGAATAAGGCTGAGTTGTAGGGTTATGGGGCTGTGAGAGTCACCAACCCTGCCTGTCCTCGATCTAAGTCTTCCTGTCCTTAATCTCCATGTCGAAGAACCAAAGAACAGGTCTTCATGGTCTGGGAGTGCTGTGAGTTAGAACCTGTGAACCATGTCACTGCCATGTTGAACACTGGATTTTCAGTTCAAGGTCTCACAGAGCTCTTTGAACTTCCAAATGGCACCTGGTAGCTTTTAAGTTGGTAGTTGCCCCAGTGGCCTGGCCTCTGAGCAGCAGAGATGAGCAGAGACACTTGCTCTCAGAGCTGTCTAGGTCAGTGAAAGTGTGAGCTATTCAGTCGTGTCTTACTCTTTGCAACCCCATGGACTGTGGCCTGCCAGTTTCCTCTGTCCTTGGAATTTGCCAGGCAAGAATACCGTAGTGAGTTTCCCTTCTCTTCTCCAGGGGATCTTCCCAACCCAGGGACGGAACCTGGGTCTCCCACAATGCTGACCTGTTCTTTACCATCTGAGCCACCATGTCAGTAAACTGAAATTAAACCTTGGATATTATAAGCTCTGAAATTTTCAGTTATGTATTGTCATGACATAGCCAAGTCTCTGCTGTGTCAGCTGCATAAGACAGTCAGAGGTCAGGGGGCTTAAGGGAGAGGAGATCACACATGTTAATATTGCTTTTGTTGTGAAATTGATTCTCCTCTGTGTTTTAGAGAGTGCTGCAAACTGTCTTACGATTCCATCTTCTTTTAGGTACCTTCCTCTCTTGAAGTGTATAGTAGACGCAAGCTCATATGAGGACAGAGAACAAACCTAACTTTCTGATAGGAGCTGAGAATTCAACAGAAGTAATTTGGTTATTGGACAGAGATATTAAACCCTTGTGGTAAGCCTGTGACAATGCATATTCAGGCAAAATATGATTGTGGATGGGTCCCTCCTGTTCCCTATGTCTGTTCTCATTTCCCTAACCTTGCAATAAAACAGTCCCCGATTCTCTGTCATTCAAGTCATGGGACATTCCCACTGAAGACATGGGACCCTTCACCAAGAAGGGTTGTCACAATGGATGAGTTTGGACCACTTCCTATCACCAAATCCACAGGAAGAATGATGTATGCATTGAGGAGATGGATGACTGTCATGCTGGAGTGTGGTAAGCTCTTCTCATCTTTCTTTATGAATCATCTGTGCCAGCTCTTTCAATCCTAGGGAGCTTACAGTCACGATAGAAGACAACAAGCAAATGGGAACCATGCTGGTCATGGCTGGTACACACATTAGTAAGCCTGAAAGGACCGAAGGACCCTGCCACAGCTGACCGCAAAGAGAGCAACCGAATGCCACTGCCAACACCAATTGTGCTCCTTCTATCACCTGCCACATTTCCCTGCTACATTCATCTTCCCAGAACATGGCTTTGATCGTGTTACATCCTGGCTCCAAAATATTCAATGCTCTCCACTGTCTGCAGAACATAGGCAAACTCCAACTCTGAGTAACCACAGGCCATGTGGCTTAAATAACAGAGGCTTAGTGTCCTTCCTCCCCACCCCAGTTGTGAAGGCTGGAAGTCCAAGATCAAGGTGTCAGCAGTTTGAGTTTCTTCTGAGACCTCTCAGAATAATGAGGGAGAGCCCATTGCAGGGAGAGTTCATTGCAGGATGAGTCTCAGAAAAATGAGGGAAAGCCCACTGCAGGCCCCTCTCCCAGTTTCTGATGGTTTGCTGCTGAACTTTGGCATTCTTTGTCTTACACAAGTATCACCCAGACCTCTGCTTTCAGCATCACATCGGCCTCTCTTTGTGTGTGTTTGTCTCTGTGCCCAAGTTTATCTTTTGTATAAAAAGTGAACTGAAGCGGAGTCGCTCAGTTGTGTCCAGCTCTTGGTGACCCCATGGACTGTAGTCTCCTGGGCTCCTCTGTCCAGGCGAGAATACTGGAGTGAGTTGCCATTCAAGGACACTAGTAAAGCTGAATTAAGGCCCTCTCTAATGACCTCATTGGAACTTAGCAACATGAGCGTAGACCCTGATTCCAAGTGTGGTCATGTTCAGAGGTATCAGGGGCTAGCACTTCAATATATCTTTTGGAGGGGACAGGGTCCAGCTCATAACACTAGCCTAGTCATCCAGCCAAGGCACCTTTTCTATCCTTTCTTTACCATCTTGTACTCTAGACAAACTGTTCAGATACTACCTTGACTGAGAGGCTCTATCTTCCTTCTCAGGTATATCCATCTTTTAAGACCCAATTACTTTGCCAACAAAGGTCCATCTAGTCAAGGCTATGGTTTTTCCAGTAGTCATGTATGGATGTGAGAATGGAACTATAAAGAAAGCTGAGTGCCGAAGAACTGATGCTTTTGAACTATGGTGTTGGAGAAGACTCTTGAGAGTCCCTTGGACTGCAAGGAGATCCAACAAGTCCATCCTAAAGGAGATCAGTCCTGGGTGTTCATTGGAAGGATTGATGTTGAAGCTGAAACTCCAATACTTTGGCCACCTGATGCAAAGAGTTGACTCACTGGAAAAGACCCTGATGCTGGGAAGGATTGGGGGCAGGAGGAGAAGGGGACAACAGAGGATGAGATGGCTAGATGGCATCACTGACACACTGGACATGAGTTTGAGTAAACTCTGGGAGATGGTGAAGGACAGGGAAATCTGGCATGCTGCAGTCCATGGGGTCACAAAGAGTCAGACATGACTGAGCTACTGAACAACAAAAATCTGGGGCTTCCCAGATTTCATTAGTAGTAAAGAGCCTACCACCCCCTTCTAATGCAAGAGACAAAAGAGACAAGGGTTCGATCCCTGGGTTGGGAAAAATCCCCTTTAGGAGGGCATGGAATCCACCCCAGTATTCTTTCCTGGAGAATTCCATGGACAAGAAAGCCTGGTGGGCTATAGCCCATAGGTTCACAAAGAGTTGAAATGACTGAAGTCACTTAACATGCATATATCACTTTTATAGAGGTTTTCCTAGATTCTTTCAACCCTTGGTAATATATGTGAGCTTATTAAATTTGCTTTTTGCAGGTACTACAGTTTAGGGAACTATCCACAGACTTTCCTGCAATTCTTCTGTCTTGCAGGGCTCTGAAGCTCTTTAATGGGCAAGAAAGACCTTTGCTCTGTGTCCCTGTGGGATGAGAGATCCATAAAGCTAAGAGAACAAGGCTACCCAAAAACTGCATCACCTTCTAGAGTATTCTTCCTGCCCCAAAGAGCCCTCAGCCTGCTCCCAGGACCCACTCTGTACCATCCTCCTGAAGGTGGATCACACCACCAAGTTTCTGCCCCAGACCTGAGGGTGGCCAAGGGATGCTGAAGGTGGTGGACAGAGTGTGACTGTGCAGGCTGTGTAGATGCTCATGGAAGGACCTCAGAGAGAGGGGACAGAGCCAGCCAAGGGGAAAGGAAGGACATGGACAGGATCACACTCCAGGGCTGGAAGCTAGATCTTCTTGTGTCAATGCCTCCAAAGAAAAGGAGAATTTTAGATTTCAGTTTGGCTTCTAAGTCATTTGGAGGTACATTTGTCAAGGCAGAAGAATAGAGCTTATTCTATTTAACAATTTGTAAGCTTGATTGATACCTTTAAAATATTTAGCCTATTATACACGGGCCTTCATTTGTATTTTTGCTCAGGGGGTTCCAGCAAAACTTAGGAGTGGTGTGCTCCAGGCAACCTTTTCACTGTGTCTGATTGTGAATTTCCACCTGTTCTTTTTATGATGAGGGCAAACCAAAGTTGGTTCTTCCTGACCCTTGAGCATTCTTTTTAGATGTTCCTGTTTGGTCTTGATATAACCATGCTTCTGCTCTCCTGTTTTGTGCTGATGATAATAAAATGTCTCCACTGGGATAGGGAGTCATCTCAATGAAAAGACTTAGAATAAACCAGTGGGACAAGGATCATGGATCCAAAACAGACTTCCACAGTCAAAATATCACCTGACAAGAGAAGAGGAGTTCTCTTGGGTTCAGGCAAAAGGCTTCGTGGGGTGAGGGCTGATAGTGTCTCTCCATGGCGAGGCTTCAGTCTCCTCGTACACACCCGCTTGTGCTTGGTGTGGTAATAGATGTCCATGCCTTCCCATACATGGCTCTCACTGAAAGATCTGATGTTGGTGGGGTATGGGTAAGAAATGCCTCACATGGCCCCAGTGACAAGAAGCTATTTCCATTCTTGTGTGAGTAGAAGAAACGATTGCCCAATGAGCAGGGATATCACTACCCTGAATCTATTTGGAAATTTTCAAAGGTAGACAAGGTGCCTGAAAATTAATGCAAATTATTGAAAATTATTGACAAAAATCATTTGGTCAGATATAAAAGCATCTTGGTTTTCCTTTCTGCATGTGGGAGGAGACTGTGGCTTTTCTTTTCTCCTGCCCCAAAGTTGTCCTCTCAGCTGGGAGGGCAGCTGAGTCTTTTTGGTGATTCATGCCACCTTCTGGTTTCCACAGGCATCCTGCCTGAAGACTCCCCTAGCCCCATGTCCTCCCTTGCCCCTCAGGGACATAATGAAAGTGAAAGTGAAAGTGGCTCAGTCGTGTCCAACTCTTTGCTACCCATGGACTGTATAGTCCATGGAATTCTCCAGGCCAGAATATTGGAGTGAGTAGCCTTGCCCTTCTCCAGAGGATCTTCCCTACCCAGGAATGAAACTGGGGTCTCCTGCATTGCAGGCGGATTCTTTACCAACTGAGCTATGAGGCATAAGTAATAAATAAGTTCCTATTTCCCCTGGATTAGGATTAATCCATCACAGCCAAATTAATTTCACTTCCAAAAATTCATTTGCTCAAAAGCAACCTCTGTTACCCCTTTATTCCCTCCTGTTTTCTCTTTGAAATCTCACCCAAATGTTTCTGCAAAACCTTTCTTCTTTATCTCTTTCTATTCTATTTGTGGACCAAAATTTACTTCTATCATAGTTGAAACAGAAGTGCACCCCTTTGAAGAATGTTAAGAATGGAAAATATCTTCTTTTATGTATTTGGTACAAAATGTGTCTTGATCTTGTTCTACATGGCTTACTGCATGCTGGTTAAATGCAACTTCATTTTTTTGGGAAGCACATCGAGTCCTGGGGATATTTCACAAGAGTTGTTTATCAGTTCGACAAGTCAATAACTAAGTAAATATTATCATTTTTTTATAGTATCACTTTAATGTACTCTTAATATAAGGGGATTTGAAATAGCAATACAAGTAAGATAATGAAGTACTATCAGTCACTAAATCTGGAGTTTTAAAAATAGACTCTCAAGTATCTGAGAAATTGTAAGCAAAAATTGGAATGTAGACACACATATTAATCATTAATTTTACTTTATGTGGCAAAGATTGCAATTTGCTCAGGCAATAATCACCTCTCTTTTCTTCCTTAGCCATAGAACCCTTATTTTATTGGGCATAACAAATCCAACTGTGCCATCCAAATTTCTGAACCTTCACTGCTTGTTGGTATGGCTGTGCCTGAATTCTAGACACAGATTTAAGCAGGAGATGTTGGATGGGGCTTCCAGTAAAGCATATTAAAAGAAGGAAGAATGACTGGCACATTTCCTCTTATCTTTTTACCTTTGTACTTCTTCCTGCCTGGAATGCAGACACGATGGCTACTCTCTGGCAGTCATATTAGATGAGGAGGTAGCGTTGAAGTTGGAAGTCATTCACCAGGGATGGTGAAACAGGACTTCAGAAGGAGTCTGAGCTTTCTTAAAACTTGTTTATGCAGGATATAAACAATCCCTATCATTAAGCTGCTAATATATGACTTCTGTTTTTTTGAGTTTAATCTAATACTAGCTGCTCTCAGATGTGGGAAATGCACATTATTTTTTGAAATCAATAAGTAATGAATTTCAAGTCCCACTGAGCCTTTGGTAAGAAATTCAGCTATTAATAGATGCAGGGAAGTATCACGCATATCTCTGGATATGCCCAGAAAATGTGGTGAAAAGCATCTGCTATTGGCTCACAGAGTGGTTGCTACCTTGTCTGTAGAATGGAAGAGGAAGTGAAAAGCCAAAAAGGTATGAAATGGAAGGATTTTGATCTTGATTTGGGAGGAAGAAGGAAATCAGAACCTACTAGATAGGTATATAGCTAATGCCTTGATGTATTCGACAACAGGAACATGACTTATGAGAAAAATGGTCTCAGCGAAAAGACAACTTATGCTAGTGATTGTCTTTCAAGTAAGTTGGAGCTATTATAGATTTTACTATATCTCAGTTACATAAAAAAGGCAGACATAGCAGATAAGACAGATATCTGACCTCTTGCCATCTGAAGTTAAGGGTGAAAAGGAGTTTGATGTAAGCAATACAGGTATGACAGTCATTATACAAATCTAGTGCTGGCCTCTCACTTGAAATTAAGTAAGATGTTTTACTCCTCAAATATTTAAACCACTGCTGAGTCTAGACATGGCGGGAGGCGGGGGAGGTTACCAGTCCCAATTTCTAATCATTCAGCAGATGTTCAGGTGATTCTGCCTCTGTTTTCCCATCTGTCTAATAGTCGTAGAGGGATTCACCTCCACCCCTAAAGAGGCCTGATTAGCATCAGTGATTTAATGCATATCAGGCTTGGTGGAGCAAGACAGCTACAGAGACCAGTTGTCTCTGCTGTTGCAGTAATGATGATTGTCTGGGGCCCGGGTGTGTGTGAACTCACAGAGGTCACATTCTGACAGGCTGGCTCCCTGGCACTTTTTGCCTGGCATTTGCATCTGCCCAGGGAACAGGTTATGGAGTTCAGGCTTGTTTGGATTTGCAGCAGGTAATGATAGTTTCACAGGAGGTTGTGTTGAATTCAGAGCTGGAGTTTGGGCGTTCACATCTGGTTAATTTGCCCTTCTGACTCATTCCCCTGCCTGGAGAGCAGAGAACCAAGTCTGAACACAAGGAACTTGAATCACTAATTTTTTTTTTTTTTTTTCCCCCGGCAAAGCTATCCAATGGCCTTATTTTCTCTAAATGCTACCTATGGTCGCATTGAAAGAAAGCCCAAGTGGGGTCCTTCTGAGTCAACCACTTCATCCCTTTATTTCTTTTCAGCCTACTGTATTCCTTTAAGAAAGAAAATTAATTGATTGAATAGATTTGCTAACACAATACACAGATTTCAAGGGAAGTCATCGATGAGTCAGGGAATCCTCTTAAACTTGGGTTTCTGGATGAGGGAGAGATACATTCAAAGAGCACACCACTGACCTCTACTAACTGAGTCTGAGTTGTCAAACTCAGAGGATGGTTGAGTCCCCAGATCCTGAGATGATGTGACAAGAGGAGTGATAGGCTGCAGAGCTCCAGGAGCTGCCAGGAATGTCCCCACCTCCTCACCTACACAGTCTTTCCTCGTGATGTCTCCTGTCTTCTGACCACAGGAACTTGTCCAAAGGCAGAGTCCCAGACTGTACTGAGCTACAGAGCATTTCACATGAATGGATAAGAAAATTGGAGAAGGAGCTGTCTCCTCTGGGCTCAGGTCATCTGTGATCTGTGAACTACTTGGTGGATCCCGAGCTTCATCCTTCCCATTGCACCCGCACCTCACACTGTCTTTCTTTCTCGGGACTCAGGGTGTTCATTTCCCTCCGTGAAAAGGGCTGTGCTGGAAGGCAGCTCGGCCAGCCTGGCCAGGGAGTTGCAAGATGTGAATAAGAGGTGAGAGGACCTGACTGACATATGAGTAGGCAAATCGTAAATGTTTACCATGTCAGGCAGTAGGTGGAATGCAGACGGGATAAAAAGGAACATTGAGAGGGAGCGGAAGCTATCGGTGCTCTGCCCACGGCCCTTGTCTCAGGCTTGACTTTCTCTGGATTCTGTGGCATTGGGCCGCTGCAAGAAGGGGAGCAGAACTTCTCTGGAGTTAGTTAGCCCCCTCCAATACCCTGGAAACTGGCTTTAGCCAATGAGCACCCTCTAGCTCAATCTGTAGAGCATGAAACTCTTAACCTCGGAGTCATGGGTTCGCGCCCAACATTGGGTGGCATAAAATTTGGGGAAGGAAATGGCAATCCACTCCAGTATTCTTTCCCGGAGAATTCCATGGACAGAGGAGCCTGGCGGGCCTAGTCCAAGGGGTCGCAAAGAGTCAGACACAACTGAATGACTAACACACTTTACTATAATGAGAGACTGGATCCGGTGGACAATTGCTCAGATTGCAATGACTCAGAAGCAAGTGTTTTAGAGCGTTCCCCAGGTAACCTACTCAGCAATGCACCTTCCACCCAGGCATGTGCTGAGAAAGCCTTAACAGCTGGCTCTCCAGAAAAGCACAAGTGTCGGCATTCATAGCCTTTGCTGGTTCCCACCACGCAAACAGTCCCACTCAGCTGAATTCAAAGTGTCAGCTGTGTCAACGCCACCCTTGGGGGTTGGCAGCTTCGGGAACTAGCTGATAGGAAAACCTGCTAAAATCGTTAGGGAGCCAGGAGTGTTAGCAGCGCCTTTTGTTTTTGATACAGTTGACATAATTGCATGTTGATATCACAATTTTTAATTATAGCTGGCCTTAACAACTAGCTTGCAAAACCCTGAAAATTTAACAAGCTGGCTCCCTGTTTCCTTCCCCTCCCCTGTCTATCTTCACTCCCTTGTGCCTCCAGGGGCTGCTTCCTCAATTAATGACTCACATTGGCACCCTACTCTAGGGGGAAGAAGAAATCCTCCTAAAGAAAACGAGCCCTGGTAGCTGCTTCATCTACACTTAGGTCAACCTGACCCCAGACTTGGTCCTCAACCCCAGATTCCTGCTTTCTTCCACCGTGACTTTCCACAGTTCCTTGTGTGATTCCTCTCATCTCCTAAGGCAAAGCAGGCAGGACTCATCCCTGCTCTTTTGCTCTGTTTCTTTTTCCTAGAAACATGAGGAGCCTCTGTCAGCATGATGGGTTGGGTACCATTCTGGGGCTCCGTGCTTCTAGTTACGAGTGCCCTACATCTGGTGAAGTCAGAGGGTAAGTGTGTATGCATGTGTACATGAGTGTATAAATGTGTAAGCATGTATAAGAGAATGTGCACAATTGCATATGTGTAAATGTGCGTGTGAGTGTGTGTGTATATTTATCAGGGTAAGTTGTGTGTGACTGTATATGAGTTGCATGTGCGTACATGTGAGTTTGAGCGACCACCTGTGTTTGAGTGCATGTTTGTGTGAGAGGGCTTCCCGGGTGGCTCAGAGGGTAAAGAGCCTGCCTGTAAAGTGGGAGACTTGGATTTGATCCCTTGGTGGGGAAGACCCCCTGGAGGAGGAAATGGCAACCCACTCCAGTATTCTTGCCTGGAGAATCCCATGGCCCAAGGAGCCTGGTGGGATGCTGTCCATAGCATCGTGAGGAGTTGGACATGACTGAGCGACTAACACTTTCGTGTATGAGGGTGTGTGTGTGAACACGTGCGTTTGTGTAACTGTGTGCAGATGTATTAGCATGTGAGAAGAATGTGGGTATTTATGGGTGTGTATGAGTGTGTGCATGAGCGAGCGTGTGTGGTATCAGCACTTCTTGCTTCTCCCTCTAGCAGCAAGCTGCATGGTGTTTTTCTTTGGGGTGCCACCCTCAAGCCCCATGTGGTTCCTTCAGAGCTGCCAGTTGAGGTGGCCTGACCCCACAGGGACAGAGCAAGAAGAGAAGGGGCACTGGGGCTGGGAGAGCTGACCAGTACCTCCATTCTTAGCCTCAATGACTGATCAGGAGAACAGGAGGCATGAACAAGGTTTCTGGGAGTGTCTCAAATGGAGGGGCTGTAAGACAGAGAGTATCCTTGTGGAACTTGCTACTCAGGGGAGGGAAGAGTAGGGGTATGGTTGGGAGCTACTTAGCACTGGTTTGTCTGGCAAAGAGGACAGTGATGCTGTGCTAGGTGAGGGGATTGAGGGTGGGAGATAAGAGGAGAACAGTTACGAGGATGGTTGTATCATTAGGGGCATTAGGATTAATCAGCTGCTTCCTAAGGTCTTTGAGGTTCCCCCAGAACCTGGGCTCATACAGCTACTTGCCCTGTGAGACATGGTTGTGATCAGCATCTGAGAGGGCTAAAGATCAAGGAATTGTTCCCCTAGAAGGGTTACTGACTTCCTGCCTGGGGAGAGGCACAGCAGGGATGAGATGGGAACAAGATAAAACAGATCTGGGGGTGCCTCCCTAATGCTCCCATGCCTGAGCTGCTTTGGATGTTGGATGTATTCTACACTCTGTCCATGCTCAGGATTATTAGCCATGACCCCAAGGGAGCTGAAAGCTAGTTTCACAGCTCCATGCAACAAAGGGGCAGATTCTCCCTACAGTGCCTATGGTCCACTGACCTGGCTTCAGAAGATGTAGGTATTATAAGCAAGGATCCCCTGCATTTCCCTCTGGCAGGCTGCCAGGAGGCATGTGGCTTTGAAGGGTAATGGTGGCATAGGCCAGAGAGGGGCATCCTGTCCTGTACCTGAGCCCCCGTACCACCTATACTGTCATGGCTCAGAGCTACCCTACCTGGTCCTCAGGCCCTTCCTGGGATTCATGCTTTCTTGTGCTGTTTTATAAATGCCTTTCCTGCTTGACTCAGTGAGGTCAAGGAGTTGTCGTTCTTCCATTGCTCAGTCGTCTCCAATTCTTTGTGACCCCCATGGACTGCAGCATGCCAGGCTTCCCTGTCCTTTACTATCTTTCAGAGCTTGCTCAAACTCATTTCCATTAATTCAGTGATGCCATCCAACCATCTCATCCTCTGTCAGCGCCCCCCCCCCCCATCTCCTCCTGCCTGCAATCTTTTCCAGCATCAAAGTCTTTTCAAATGAGTTGGCTCTTCACATCAGGAAGCCCAAGTATTGGATCTTCAGCTTCAGCATCAGTCCTTCCAATGAATATTCAGGTTTGATTTCCTTTAGGATCGACTGGTTTGATCTCCTTGCAGTCCAAGGGACTCTCAAGAGTCTTCTCTTGAAGACTCAGTGCAAGGAGGATTGTTTGCAAATCCAGGCACAGTTAAGTAACTGTGTGGTAGACTGGCCTCTGCTGTTCCATCACAGAACACACCCCTGGCTGTGTCCTGCAGGCAAAGGGCAGGTTAGGTCTCAGTCGCTCAGTTGGGACTGGCAGAGGAACAGGAACATGGGCTGTTGCTAAGAGACAGAAACTGCAAGGACACTGACAACAAGATTTCTTCCCCAAATCTGTGTACTGGACCAATCCAAGAACCAGGGCAATAATGGAGAGGGATGGATACTCAGAATAAGAATTCCATGGAATCTGAGAACCACATGATGCCTTGTCATATCATAAAAAGCAATGTGCTCTGAGCTCTTTCTGTGTGCCAGACAAGTGACATTACATCATCAAACCATTACAGTTCCCTGGAAAGCTATAAAAAAGCCATTAGTATCCCTGGGGTCTAGATAATGCTCCTAACTTAGGTAACCTCAGGCACACAAGGTGACAAACTAACAAGCTAGTCAGTGAGAGAGGCAAGAATTCTGAGTGTTTTCCCAATCCAGAGTCACCTCTGGGGTAGGGGCGTGGGAATCTGCATTTTAACTACTCGCCTTGGTTGTGCATCTTGGTTGGAGAACCATTGCTTTACTTAGTGTGATCACTATATTGTGAAACCTGACTTCATTTTTGCATATATTGTCTGCATCTGATTTCTAAAGGATGCATGCTTCTGAGATTGTACCCAGTGTCACCTGACCCAGGCATGGCATCCACCAGCCCCTTACCTGCAGCACCTTTGGGGTACACTCATTCCCTCTTCAGCCTCCCCTGGGTTCCGTTGTCTGAATGTTTGTCTCACACAGGCTGCTTGATTGTGAGAAAACCTTGATGAAATCAGCACGCCCTTGAACATGTTTCTAGTTGTCCAGAATCAATTATGATGAACCTGGGGTAAGTTGTGACAGCCACTCTGTTTGGACCTGGCACACAGAATGCTCAGTGAAAAATTGTCAAGTGCTGATCACATCATTTGTTTTGTTCCCAAAGTGAAAGGAACAGAACATATAGGTGGATAGACCTGGAGGGGCAGCCATGTCA
Organism: Antilocapra americana; assembly: GCA_007570785.1. Taxonomy (NCBI): domain Eukaryota; kingdom Metazoa; phylum Chordata; class Mammalia; order Artiodactyla; family Antilocapridae; genus Antilocapra; species Antilocapra americana. The sequence goes on from ML661897.1 coordinate 12,824,066, forward strand.
TTTCAGACAAAAACAAGCTGTTTCTGACACACTCAAATACTAGATGATTGTGAGTTCCAGGGACTATGTTGTTCTCATTCTGTTTGTTAAAGTCCCATTCTCTGAATTGAAAACATTTCTTCAAGCTCGCTTTCCCTGAGTGAGGGAACAGCTGAGATGGGAGGAGAAAACATATTTTTAAAAAATTAATTTTTATTGGAGTACAGTTGCTTTACAATGTTGTGTTAGTTTTTCCTGTGTAGCAAAGAGAATCAATAATATGTATACATATATCCCCCCCCTTATTTGGATTTCCTTCCCATTTAAGTCACCACAGAGCACTGAGTAGAGTTCCTTGAGCTATATAGTAGGTTCTCCTTAGTTATCTGTTTTATACATAGTATCAGTGGTGTATATATGCCAGTCCCAATCTCCCAATTCATCCACCATCCCAATTCATCCCACCTGCCCCCTCTCTCCTGTCCATAGGAGAAAATGCATTTTATTTTTTTTCTTTTTTTTTATTAGTTTTGCCAAACAATGACATGATACCACCATGGGTTTACATATACTCCCCCTCCAGAACCCCCCTCCCTCCTCCCTCCCCCCAGGAAATCTTGTTGCACCAGCCCCGAGCATCAATCCTGGGCTGGCGATTGATTAGACATATGATAATTAACATGTTTCAATGCCATTCTCCCATATCATCCCACCCTTTCCCTCATCCACAGAGTCCACTAGTCTTTTCTATACATTTGCGTTCCTTTTGCTGTCTCGCATGCTGGGTACTCGTTACCGTCTTTCTAAATTCCACATATATGCGTTAATATACTGTATTGTTGTTTTTGCTTCTGGCTTACTTCATTCTGGATAATGGGCTCCAGTTTTGTCCATCTGAGTAGAACTGATTCAAATCCAAAAAACTACAAGTAATAAATGCTGGAGAGGATGTGGAGAAAAGGGAACCCTCTTACACTGTTGGTGGGAATGCAAACTAGTACAGCCACTATGGAAAACAGTGTGGAGGTTCCTTAAAAAGCTGCAAATAGACCTGCCATATGACCCAGCAATCCCACTGCTGGGCATATACACCGAGGCAACCAGAATTGAAAGAGCCGCGTGTACCCCAATGTTCATCGCTGCTTTATTTACAATAGCCAGGACATGGAAGCAACCTAGATGCCAATCAACTGACGAATGGATAAGAAAGCTGTGGTACATATACACAATGGAATATTAGTCAGCATTTTAAATATATATTCTATCCCTGCTTTACAGAAGGTTGGGCATCTGACACCAGGTCTCAGTGTTACTGGGCTGCATCCCCTTCTCTTTGATTGAAGCTTCATCACGTCAGTGAACACAAGATGCCTCTGTAGTTTCATGTCCGCTTTGTTCTCCATTTGTTTTGCTTTCAATTATTTTTTGTTCTGTTTCATTTCCAATTCTCTCTCCCAGCAACTTCTGGCCACTGCTTCTGACTGGCACCTTTGACTACCCCTGGGGTCTTCACTCGGAGCATGGCTAGCTGGAGCTTTGAGGGTCTGGGGTGGCCCTGGGCATTGGGCAGCCTCAGCCATCCCCTATGGATCTTGTCTTTCCTGTCATTGTGTGTTCATCACATCTACAAAGGTCTTTCTTAGGGAGTCTCCTCACTTTATCACACAACAAGTATTTTATATTGGCTCTGTTTTAAAGAGAATCTATGAAATCAAGTAAACAACTTACCTATGGCTACAGAGCTACTGAGCTCAGTCTCTACACTAGATCATGTTGGCTCAAAATCTTGATTTATCTTGCTGTTATTCTCTTTCCTCTTGAATTATTTGATTTACTCCAGCTGTCTCTTCCCTCTTCCCACACAAATGAAGATTTTTCCAGTAGTCATGAAGAGATGTGAGAGTTGAACCATAAAGAAGGCTGGGCACCAAAGAATGGATGCCTTCAAATTGTGGTGCTGAAGAAGACTCTAGACTCCTGGACTGCAAGGAGATCAAACTAGTCAGTCCTAAGGGAAATCAAACCTGAATATCCATTGGAAGGACTGATGCTGAAGCTGAAACTCCAATACTTTGGCCACCTGATGTAAAGAGCTGATTATTGGAAAAGACTCTGATGCTGGGAAAGATTGAAAGCAGGAGAAGAAGGGAACGACAGAGGATGAGATGGTTGGATGGCACCAATGACTAGATTGACATGAGTTTGAGTGAGCTCCAGGAGTTGGTGATGGATAGGGAAGCCTGGCATGCTACAGTCCATGGGATCACAAAGAGGCAGACATGACTTAGCAACTGAACAACAACAAATTAGAGTTAGCACAGGCTCTACAGGCTGAGGGCTCAGAGCTACAAGAATGTGCTCATTTCAGATGCTGGATGCAAATCCCAGGAATCACCTACAATTTTAACTTGCCAGTTATGAGCTTGGAGGCTCCCAAGACCCTATCCAGGTTCAATAGTTCACAAGAATTACTCACAAAATCAGGAAGGTGCTTTCCTTATTATTACTGGTTCATTATAAAGGATAAATGTGGGAAAAGACTGATGAAAGAGAGGCATAGGGTAAGGTATAAGTGTGGGGTGCATGGAACTTCTGTACTCTCTCCAGGTGTGCCCCCTCCCAGCACATCAATGCACTTTCCAACTCTGAAGCTCATTGAACCCTATAGTTCAGATGTTTTTTGGAGTTTTAATCACATAGGCAAGATTGATTACATCATTGTCCATTGTCACATAACTCAATATCCAGTCCCTTACTTTATTTTATTTATTATAGCATAGCACTATATCCAAAAGCAGGAGAAAGTTTCCTGATTTTAGCCTTATCACCAGGTTGACCAAGGGGGCTGCATGGCTGGTGGCTGGACAGGCCCACTCTCATTTCCAGGGGTGACAGAGGTTGCAAAGGGGAGAAAGGGCCCAAGAGGATTCTGAGTCCCTGCTGCCTGCCTAAGGGAGCCAGGAGGTGAGTTGCTGCCTTCCTGACTCTCTCAAAGGTGTTCTCATACCCCCACCAGCCCTTGTATAGGTCTGGTCAGGCCTTGGCCTCCATTAGTCCTGCCTCTGGCTCTGGAGCTGCTTGTACCTTCTCCTCTCTGGAGTGGCTTCATGTTGGGAAGAAAATTTTAGAAGATTCTTGGTTTCTAGTCCTTAATATTTGGGGGCTTTGGAGGGCAAACTGGAACTCTGTGAATGTGTATGTGTGTTTAGTGGGCTCCTGTGCTGTGCTTAGTCACTTAGTTGTGTCTGACTCTTCGTGACCCCATGGACTGTAGCCCACCAGGCTCCTCTGTCCCTGGGGATTCTCCAGACAAGAATACTGGAGTGAGTTGCCCTCCTGGAGGGGATCTTCCCAACCCAGGGATCAAACCCAGGTCTCCCTCATTGCAGGCAGATTCTTTACTGTCTGAGCTACCAGGGAAGCCCAAGAATACTGGAGTGGGTAGCCTATCCCATCTCTAGGGGATCTTCCCGACCTAGGAATTGAACCAGGGTCTCCTGCATTGCAGGCAGATTGTTTACCAGCTGAGCTACCAGGAAAGCTCACAGTAGTGAATCCACTACTTCAATGCAGGAGACCTTGGTTTGATCCCTGGGTTGGGAATACCCACTCAAGAATTCTTGCCTGGAGAATTCCATAGACAGAGGAGCCTGGCAGGCTACAGTCCATGGGATCGCAAAGAGTAGTGGGCTCTTAGTTTGTAGCATTTGCCAGTTTCCATAGTGTTAAATCCTGCTGGCAGAGTTCCAGCTACCAGCATGATGTCACCAAACAGCTAGAACGAGGTCTGCCATAATCACCGTCATTAAGTCTTTCCACCAGACAGATGCCACAGACACAAATAACCTGAAGATCACAGATGATACAGCATGGTGAAATAGAGAGGATGAACTATCAGTATTTATTATTAATACCTTGGATTTTAATATCTTTTATTTATTTATCAGTGCATACATTTTAATTTTTAATAACAGACATGCTTAACAACTGGTTCCCAAATTCATAAACATCTGGTAATCAGTTCCAACAAACAGACACAAGCCAGCTATGTGGCTTATATTAGTTTATGCTAACAAACTGTGGCTATTAACATGCTTGTCTATTGTTTATGCCCCCGGGTCTCTCTGGCTGGCCTGCTCTGTGGTATGATGAGGTCTATCCCACCCTGAGACAGACCTCTGTCCTAAGGAAAAGGAGAGCTTTTTGGAGACATTGACTAGTTATTTCACTAGGGTCTTCTCAGGCGAATTTTGCAAAAGAGTAATGGGGCACACGAGAGGGTCCTAGTGGCTTTTGATGTGACTTAGAATTTCTTAGAGGAATTGTTCTTTGGGGCTTATACTTGAGGTCCCATGGACAGTTTCATTTCTTTCTTTTTTTTTTTTTATTGTGTTGGTTTTGCCATACAATGACATGAAACCGCCATGGGTTTACATATGCTCCCCCTCCAGAAACCCCCTCCCTCCTCCCTCCCGATTCCCTCCCCCTGGGACATCTCGGTGCACCAACCCCAAGCATCCACCCTGGGCTGGCGATTGATTTCACATATGATAATAACGTGTTTCAATGTCATTCTCCCATATCATCCCACCCTTGCCCTCTTCCACAGAGTCCACGAGTCTGTTCTATACATCTGCGGCAGTTTCATTTTTTAAAACTATGGTGTTAACATGTTTAGGGGCTTCCCTATGGCTCAGTGGAAAGAATTCACCTGTAATGCAGGAAATGTAGGAGACACTGGCTCAATCCCTGGGTCTTGAAGATCCCCTGGAGGAGGAAATGGAAACCCACTCCAGTATTCTTGCCTGGAGTATCCCATGGACAGAGAAGTCTGGTGGGCTACAGTCCACGGGGTCACAAAGAATCAGACAAGACTGAAGCAACTTGCAGGCACACATATATATATTTGTGTGTGTGTATATATACATGTATGTATACAGACACATATACGTATACACACAGTATAGATATATACTGTCTCTATTTAACTGGAGTTGGCAGAAGGTTTTACTGTGGGGACCAGCTGGGGTAACCAGTTTGTCCAGGAGTTTTGGAGACTTGCAGGCACTGCCTAAGTGCTTTCTGTGAATTAGGGGCCCCACGATGCCTTACAGGGTTCTGACCTACTAGCATGGTACAAATGCTCCCCTTTCAACAGGCACCTGGCAGCTGCTGGGGCAGAGAGAGCAGACATCTCAGAAACAGAATTAGCTTAGAGTTGCCCCCCTGCCTCCCGCCACGTAGAGCTATCAAACGTGGCCCTGACTAGGTTTCTGACCTAGCAAGTCTGAGAATGAACTGCCCTGCCTGAAAGTAGGCCTTCTTCTAGGATGTGCCAGGGAGCAGGAGCTTCCCGTGGGCTGCAGGGGTTTCTGATCTTTCCCAGGAGAAGGGTTGGAGGAAGAGTGCTCTGGACATATTCCAGCATCTGCAGCCACTGTCCTATAAAGGGGTCTGGGGTCAAGGAAGCCAAGGCCTCCTTCCTGTTAGGGCAGGCGGTCATTCTCAGGAGCAAGCTTTCACTTTCTAGACCTGACCGGGACAGCTAAGTTTGGAGGCTGAGAAAACATTCCTGCTGTCCTGTCCAGAAAGTGAAAATGATTGAGAAGGGGCTGCGAGTCACTGGAAATCAACTAAGCATTAGATCAAGAAATCCTGTTAGCTCGCCAAAGGAAGACCATCGGCAATGCCAACCTGAGCGCCCTTGGGAGGTCCTGCCCGGTTCATGCCCCATAGGTGACATGCCAGTACTGGTCCCTCAGCATAAAGATGGGGGCGGAGCTGTGCCTGAGCATCGGTCAGTGCCGGGGCTTCTGGACCTATTTTAAGCTACGTGTAAACTTAAAAAAAAGCCATTTCACTTTTTCTGACTATTCCTGTAAAAGGGATTGTATCTGTATTGCCAGTTTTTCAGGGTTCCTGTAAAGAGCAAGATAGTGTTGTTTTTATATTTTTTAAAGGTGAAGTGAACAACGTTTTGGTGTTCTAATAGATCACACTATTTACAGGTTCTTTTCTCTGAATTATTTTTTTCCCCCGCTGGTTTATTTCATCTGCAGTTCTGAAGGTAAGTTTCTACTTCACCATCATTTTGGCCAGAGTTTTCGTTTAGCTTGGTTTGGTTTTTAGATGCAAGAGAAGGGAACTGGCTTTTACTGAGTGCCCCCTATAGACTCATGCTGACGTAGGGGTTATGCCTACATTATGTTTAATCACTCAGCATGAGAATGTCTGTAAAAATAATGAAGAATAAATGGTGGTTCTCAATTTATCTTTTTGAAGGAAAAAGTAGTTTCTTACTTGATTTGTGGTTACAGACTGTATTAGAACAATTAAACTGTGTCTGAACTTAAGGGTCATCTCTAAACATTTTAGCTGGCTTTCGGAAGTTTGTCTTTTGCAAAGAAGAAAAATTCAGCTGGCAAATTCTTATTTGTAGATTCCAAGAACTGTCACAGATTATGAACTTCACTGTCCTCAACTTTGCGTCCTCATAATTATTTTCTGTCTTTCAATCCCAGCATGTTGAAATCCTCTTTTCCACATTACACCTTTAGTCAATATTTAAAAGCTTGTCTATGTAAATATGAAGATCTGTTAGAACTCCCTGCAACCGAAAACCTGACCCCCAAATGCATCATGATAAACAGTCACTGACCAAAATAACAAATCAGCTTCCTGGAACATGCTTGCTCAGAACCGTCAAGAAAAGCTCCAGAAATATTAGTTTGACCTCTGCCTCCTCATATGCACAGCTGACCTTCTAAGATCAAACATTGCAGCAAACACAACCTTCATCTTGTAATCCTCCTGCTTGTCACAGTTCTCTGTCATCACCAGAGGCCCTGGGCCAACCATGGGTTATGTCTGAAGAGGAGTGGGTGCAATCCCTAGGTTATTCTACCTTTGTGATGCTGGTACAAGACACCTTCTCCCCTGGATATTCTGATGGGGTGATCTTCCGAGTTTTGCTTGAGTCTGATTTTACTACAGTAAACCAAAATAGAGGCTTACAAATAGTAAAGTATCTCATTTTCCTATATGGAGCTAAAGATACACAGGGAAGAAAGTACAAGTTAATTAAAAACTCATAGTTCTTTTAGTGGTGGTGATGTTGCTGTCATTTAGTCACTAAGTCATGTCTGACTCTTTGCGACCATGGACTATAGCTGGCCAGGTTCCTCTGTTCATGGTGTTTTCCAGGCAAGAACACTGGAGTGGGTTGTCATTTCTTCCTCTGTCCATGGCATTTTCCCTGCAAGAATGCTGGTGTGGGTTATCATCTACTTCTCTGGAATCTTCCCGACTGGATGAACGTGGGATTGAACTCATGTCTCCTGTCTCTCCTGCATTGGCAGGCAGATTCTTTACCACTGAGCCACCAAGGAAGCCCTCTTTTAGTGTTAATATGAGTGAAATAATAGCATCAATAATAAAGATAGGCCTGTGTAAGAATGACAAGTCTGCCCTGTCACTTGGTCAGATGACAAGTGACTGATGACATAGGAGCCAGAGGAATGGACAATGTCTGGAGGGTCCTATGCAGCAGGGTGAATTCCTGCTCGTGTGTCATTTCACATCAGCTATGAACCTGTAGAGTTATGATCAGGAGCATTTTCTGAAGGGTTGTGCCTAGTGGTTCTTTCTGACCCTAGGGCCACTTTGCAGGGTTTTCCATATCTGTATTCAAGTAGCAGATGAGACATTGATAATACAAGCTCATATCTTTCACAGAGATTCATGGTCTGTCTTTGCACAACTGCCCTGGTTTTGTTTGCAACATGCATGGAAGCAGCTCCAAGCTTCTGCTATAAAAGAAATTCTTTAGGAAAACTTTTTCATTAGGAAATGCATCTAGCCAGAATTCCAATAATGGTGGAAAGGATTAAAATAATTACTCTGTGTCCCAAGACAAGCTGAACATCTGGGTTATTACCATTGGTTTGGACCCAATACCAATCTCCTCTTCTCCCCTACTCCCTTAGAAACCTTCAGTTTGCACTCTTCTTTCTGGGAGGGACTACAAAGACCAAGAGCCTAAATTCTTCATTCCAGGATGCCTTCCTTTCCTTGTGATTCAATGATGCCAAAGGAAAGTGGGAAGAGTGGGCTTGCAGCTGAAGTCCAGAGATTGAATCGGTAACCATTCTGCACTTACAGTGAACATCATTACCATAGAAACGAGCAAAAAGACAACCAAGAGTCTGGTCTACTCAGGCAAACGAATGTTTTTCCTTATTACTTGCAGCGATCCTGTTAAATTCTGCCTAGTTTCTCTCTGCTGAAGTAGCAGGAGCTGTAACAAAATTCATTTATCACCCTATCCTCACGTGTCAGACTGACAAGGCCCCCTGTGTTTGTTGATACAAGCTGGCTACATAACAGCACCCCACAACTGCAGCCCCATAACACCTGCTTACTTGCAACAGGTGCTGCTTTTTAAGACCCAAACCCCAGAATTTGGATTTACAGGGGAGCCAGCTGCTTAATTTTTGGTTGGCTGTTTTTCATCTACGGAGGGGCAGTCCTCTGGGGAGATTGGTGCATTTGACACCTTATCCTCACCTAAGGAACACTACTAGAATTTTCCTTTTGCTGTGGGCATCAAGTGCCACAGAGAAGGATAAGAAAAGGATTTGGGCCACTTGCCTCAGCTTTGAAACGAAAATGCTGAGCCAACCAGGCCAGCATGTGAGCTGCTGGCATTTCAGGAATGCACATGCGAAGAATTCAAGGGTTGACTGCATTTCCACCAGTGAATGCATGCTTACCCCAGTCGGCAGAGTTTGAGTAACAATGAAAGTGGCAAATAGAACCTTGCTGTTTTGATTCAGTTTTGCATAATACGGTGCGTTAGCTTAAAAATGTCCACAGTGAACATTGCCATGCACATCTATTCTCAAGAAAAATACTGTGGGCAGTTTCTATTCTGGGAGAAACTTCTGGTGAAGAAAAATCTCATTTGGATGCTACTCATCCTGCTATTTACGTCAAGAGAGATGTTTTAATAGCAAACAAGCGGCATTTTATAATATTTATACCGACTTAAAGTTTAGAGTCTCCCACAAAGTCTTGACCCAGGCTTTCTTGTCCTTGGGGATTTTTTTTTGGCAAGGGGCTATTTATGCTGAAAGCTATGTTTTCAGTTTTCAGAAGTAAAAATGACACAAATGCATGGAAAACCAGGAAAGCATGGGAAAATAACTAAGAATATACATAATTGATATATACAATATCCCAACCTAAAAATTATGATTCTGGGATGTTAATATATTTTGGGATGTTCACTCCTCTCGGGCTTGCCTGGTAGCTCAGTTGGTAAAGAATCCACCTATAATACAAGAGACCCGGGTTCAATTCCAGGGTCGCAAAGATCCACTGGAGAAGGGATAGGCTACCCACTCCAGTATTCTTGGGCTTCCTTTGTGGCTCAGCTGGTAAAGAATCCGCCTGCAATGCGGGAGACCTGGGTTCAATCCCTGGGTTGGGAAGATGATCCCCTAGAAAAGGGAAAGGCTATCCACACCAGCATTCTGGCTTGGAGAATTCCATGGACTTAATAATCCATGGAGTTGCAAAGACTCCCCTCAGAGGGATCACAAAGAACCTCCTGGCCAAGCTGTGATGATGGCTAGGATCAGGAAAAAGAGAGATAATCACAGAGGACTCTACTCAATAGTCTGTAGTGACCCACATAGAAAAAGAACTGAAAAAGAATATATACATATATGTATAACTGAATCATTTTTCTGTACACCTGAAAGTCATACAACGTTGTAAATCAGCTATACTCCAATATAAAATAAAAATTAACAAAATAATAAAGTGAATGTCATAACCAAAAAAAAAAAAAAGAGAGGATGATTTGGCTGGGTACTTCATGAGCCACTGATAAAGCATCACTGGTGAGGCCACTGATGAAGTCTCTTGGTGACATCAAGTGCTTGAAGAATCTGCTTTTATCAGAGGAGAGCAGAAAAAGTCAAAACCTAGTGCTTGCCTGAGAAGAGTAACTGGTTCTCAGAGAAGTGCAGAGAAAACACATTGGGACTCCATACTGAGTCAGAGAACCTCTCTCCTCCTCGGAGGCCACCCTTCTCCTTAGAGCTCGAAAGCTTCTGGATCCCACCAGAAACAAGCAGTCACCCTCAGCATCCTCCCATGTCTTATGAGGTGGATACAGGACAGGCAGGACCCTCAGGTGGACAGTGACACCTCTATCTACCCCACAGGCAGATAGAAAGCATGGCTGGAGCTCCCTGTGGATTCAGGAGTGATCGCCAGTGGCCTGGTGGGGGTCATCGGCTGGGAGGGGCCTTGGGGTCCAGTTTTCAGAAAGGCAGCTCCTCTGAACTTCCTGTTTGTTCTCCTTACAGAGGATGAGGGGTGGGACTTGAAAGCACATTATGAGCTCACCAGCTTCATGGCTTAAAGACCCCTGGTCTACACTTGCAGCCTCGTTCCACTTCAGGCCTTCAGATGACTGTGGTCAAATCCTTTCAGTGTCTGTCTACTTGGCAAAGGCTAAACATTGGGTCTCCATGCCACACCAGCCCACTCCCTCTATATTCTGCAGACTCCTTCTTGTTGATGCCATCTTACCACCCTTATCCCCAACTGATAACAAATCCTTTCAGTTCTACCTCCAGAATATATCAAGAGCCCCACCCTTCCTGGATTACTGCCTCTTGTCTTTTATTCAAAACATTGCCTCCCACTGGGATCTGCTCTGACCACTTTATTTAAATCACTGCTCTATCTGGATTCCTCTGACAATGTTTTCTTTTTACTTCTCTCCACTGTACACCAACTGATCCCATAGGTGTGATGAGTCCTATCCAGAGACAGCTCATTTCTCTACCTCTTGAATTAATGATAAGTCTGCAACTTCTATGTCCTATAGACTATGAGAGAAGTGATGTCATGCAGCTTTCAGTCAGGCTAAACGTTGAAGAGAACTGGCAGCTTTAGCTTCCTCCCTCATGGAAAACTTGTTAAGAGATGCTCTCCATTGCAACCCAGTCTCCTTTCCCTGGGGAGCTCCAGCCTCACCTAACATAAACTTCTACTCAACAGCCCCAGCTTAGCTCTGCCTGCTAGCTTACATCCACCAGCATCCATGAGTGGGCCACCTTGGACACACATTTCCAGGAGCTCCCAAACACCCACAGCACCAATGACGGTATGTGGAGCAAAAGAACTGCCCAGCTGAGACCAGCTGACCCATTGAATTGTGAGTGGTAACAATATTGCTTTTGTTAAGCCCCCTAGTTTGCAGGGTTTTATTACATAGCAATAGATTAACAGCATGGATATTATATAATTTATGTACATATTATACCTATTAGTTATCATCTATTCTCTTTGACTCTCCTCATACCAAGAATGAATCTCCACAGGGCAGAGATCTTTGTTTTTTGCTCACAAGTGTATCCTAAGCATCCACAACAATACCTGGAGCTTAATATGTATTTATGGAACAAATGAAAAAATGTCCATTAATTTAAGGGCTTCCCAGTAGTTCAGTGGTAAAGAAACTTCCTGCAATGCAGGACATACAATGCAAGAGACATGGGTTTGATCACTGGGTTAGGAAGAATCTCTGGAGGAGGGCATGTAGACAAATGAATGAACTGTAGGTTTGAGCTTATTTTTTGTTGCTATTGTTATTTTAAGGGAAGATTCCTATAGTCATAATTTACTCATTTTTTAAAAAGTAGGATTGACTATTACATTTATTTTTTTTTAGAATTTATCATGTCACTATATCATTTTATTTATTGATGTGGGGCATTATATTAATGCAATTCTTAATCTTGTTTTTCTGTTATATATCTGACTTAGTATCCAGGGATTACTCTTATAAGGAACTGTACAATTTGATTTTTTTTTTTGGTAGGCATCTTACCTGTACAATTTTTATTTAAAGAAGTCTGTATATATTTAGGGCTTCCCTGATGTCTCAGTTGGTAAAGAGTCTGCCTCCCATTAAAAAAAAAAAAAACTGTTTGGGGGGTTTTAAATGCTTCATAAAATGCTTCATGCATCCTATGATTTCTTTTATACTGTGGAAAATATATACATATAGTATCAGTATATGTATATGTTAATATTCATAATAATACAAACAATACTAAAAGGGACAAAAAACCTGAGTTGCTTGCCAGAGTCATGCTGCCAGTGATTTACAGACCTGCAACTTTGACATTTCCATGAATGAGTTGTTCTGGAAATAAGCCTTTCCTTGAAGATGATTTTTAAGAAATGTTAAAAATACACCAGCTGCTATAAAACTAAAGCCCATTTTATACAAAGAATTGTACAGATACAACATGAATCAGACGTTCCCCTTGCCTTTTTGATTTCCTAGGAAGGAGCAATGGAGCTTCCTCTGAGATCCTGGTGTGTTTTTACATCTAGAGACACCTGCAGTGTGGCTGAGATGGATTTTAATTGTTACACTTACTACTTTAGAGCCAGATTGCCTGGGAATTAATTTTGCAGTAGACTACTTGCACTACCTGGGAAGGAAATTCATCTCCCAGGCTTTGCTTCATCATCTATAAAATGTCCGTGGTTATAGTGCCTGCCTCCAGGACTAATGAGATAGTCCATGGGGCAGGCTTAGCCCAAACACTTATTTTTTATAAGTATTTAGCAGCTGTTGATAAATTTCAAATTTGATCTCATCTGATCATGGTTCCATTTTCCCTTGGCTTTGCAGAAAGGTGAGCAATGGTGTTAAAGGTTTGCAGGTTTGGGGCCCTGGGGTGTTTTGATAATCAGATGATCGTTCAAATTCTCTAGAAAATAAAAGTGAAGGTAAATACAAACTTCCAAATCACTTCAGAAGACCAAAGTCTACACTAATACCCAAGAGTTGAGTAAGTTCCTGGTTCCTTCCCCAGGGAAGTGGGCCTCAGATTTTAGAATGGCAGGCAAGGGCACTGGAATTCTGCTTCCTAGGGAATGTAAGTTTGTAACAAGGATCTTGATGCTTCTGATACTTTAAATCCTGGCTCATTCCTTGCTCCTCCATCACCCTGCCCTTTTTTCCCTTCAGCTGTGTTTATGTTGTTTGTTTGTATCTTATTCGCACTGGAAATGCTGTGTTTGTTAGCCATCTGCAGTTCCTTGTTGGGGAATGCTCACGTGCAGCCTCACACGTGTCGCTCACAGGTCCCCAACACCCACTGGCCGCCAGGGGTCTGTAGTTGTTCTGACTACTGTGAGGCTGTGGTGCTTGGAAGGTGCTTTGGTGGATCCAGTAACTGTTTATCTCCTGTTGCTTATCACAACACTCTGGAGCTAACCAAGCAGCCTCCCTTTTGTCTCTCATGTTTCATGGGGATTTATGCTCTGACTCTCAGGAGTCCAGGCCCTGCTGACTCTCCCACGCTGGTTTCTGGGTTTCTGGTCCAACCATCTGTCCCTGGAAAAGCACACCCAGGCCAGGTAATATGATTCCTGCAGTCGGCAACCACCAGGTTGACCAGCATGGAGAGTTCCCCAGACTACACCGTGTTTTCTGGCCATGAAGAACCCTTAGGGGCCAATTCTGCCTCCATATAGATCCTTTCTTTCAGAGTCCAGAAGCTTCTCTTGGGTTCAGCATGGTTCAGAAAGCTCTAATGGCTGTCCTTGGCTGTCAAGTTAAATCTTAATTTAAAAACATACCCAGTTGGACATTCAAAGCCATATGGGACTTTGGCCTTCTTTCTTTCTTTCTTTCTTTCTTTCTTTATTTTTTAATTTGTTTTGCCATACAATGACATGAAACTGCCATGGGTCTATATATGCTCCCCCTCCAGAACCCCCCTCCCTCCCGATTCCCTCCCCCTCGGTCATCTCGGTGCACCAGCCCCGAGCATCAATCCTGGGCTGGCGATTGATTTCACATATGATAATTAACATGTTTCAATGCCATTCTCCCGTATCATCCCACCCTTGCCCTCATCCACAGAGTCCACGAGTCTGTTCTATACATCTGCGTTCCTTTTGCTGTCTCACATGCAGGGTTCTCGCTGCCATCTTTCTAAATCCATATATATGCGTTAGTATACTGTATTGTTGTTTTTCCTTCTGGCTCACTTCACTCTGGATAATAGGCTCCAGTTCCGTCCACCTGAGTAGAACTGATTCAAATGAATTTTTTTTTTTAATACTGAGTAATATTCCATTGTGTATATGTACCACAGCTTTCTTATCCGTTCGTCAGTTGTTGGGCATCTAGGTTGCTTCCATGTCCTGGCTATTGTAAACAATGCGGCGATGAACATTGGGGTACACGTGGCTCTTTCAATTCTGGTTTCCTCGGTGTGTATGCCCAGCAGTGGGATTGCTGGGTCATATGGCAGTTCTAATCATTATCCTATTCACATTCCTGGTGAGCTGGTTGTACCCTTGGCTTCCTTGACTATTTCCCAATCCACTTCAACTTACTTTTAACCCAGGGCTCTATGGATGGGCATTTAACACCTTTTGTTTCCCTTAATATAGACACTTCACTTGCAAGGGTCGAGTCATTACCAGAGTTGTTACTTTTCAGAGTACAGTTACTTCTCACAACCCTTGAGGTTCCTTTTACTTCAGAACCTACAGAACTGGCGTCTTGATTTCGAAGATGCTTAGGTGTAAATGGCAGGCTTTTTCTATTCTGTCCCTTGAGGTCCTGCCCCACCTCATCCACATACACCGCAAGTCACACTCCTCACACAGAAGGAGTGACAGAAGGAACTATCTCAATACTCCTCATGGTCATTGTTATGTACATCTCCCTATGGTACCAGTGTTAACCCAGGAATCAGTTGGACAGCAGTTGTTTTTCTGAACACATTCATTTCACAGGGACCAGACTTTCCTCAGAGTCGGAATATTGATGTGACTGTCTCTTCCAGGGGAATACATTTGGAAGTTGTCCCATGGAGAAACAGTCCCTGCCCTCTGCCCTGGGGGCTGAAGCATGATCCTGGAGGGTTTGGAAGGATAGATTTCCAACAGAGGGGATGTGGAGCTAGGAACACAGGCAGGCAAGCTGCCCAGAGGGGCTTGGCTCTGAGCACAGATCCCAGGAGATAAATCCAGCAAAATATGCTGTAACTGCCCCCTTCCCCCACACACGAGCTCAAGAGGGGCTTAGAGCTTCTGGCAAAGGTATGAGCAGTCCTTTCTCCAACGCGGAGTGCTAAGTCAAGCAGAATGAAGAGTGCAGCCATGTCTCGCAGCTGAGTGGGCGCCCAAGGTCCTTTCTCCCTGAAGCTCATCTCCCTCCTCTCTGAGCAGAATGGGTGCTGGTGTCATTTGGTAAGACATATTCTGAAATGACTACTGCTCAGATTTCTCCACAACATTTTATTATTAAAAATTCAAAAACTTCAACAGTTGAAGACTTCCCTGGTGGATCAGATGGTAAAGATTCTGCTTGCAATGAAGAAGGTCTGGGTTTAATCCCTGGGTCAGGGAGATAACCTGGAGAAGGGAATGGCAACCCACTCCAGTATTTGTGCCTGGAGAAATCCATGGATGTGGAACCTGGGTTCCACATCCATGGGGTCCCAAAGAGTCAGACTTGATAGAGCGATTGATGCTATTGACAGTTGAAATAATTTTATAGTGAAGACCCATTTCCCTGCACCCTAAAACAACATTTTGCTATACCGTGTGTGCTTTATTTTCTATCAGTTCCACTATCCATTCATCAATGTGTCTTATTTGCTGTTAAATTTCAGAGTAAGTTGCAGACATAAGTTAGCTCATTGTCAGTCAAAGCACTTGATTATTTTAAAGCTCCAAAAATAATTTTAAAAACAGGTGATACTTTATAATTATTAAAGGGGTAAAATACAAGCTAAAAATACCTTCTTCTCCCAAAGGCTGAGACAGGCAGTCCTTCCAGAAGACAAGATTGGTATCGACCAGGATTCTTGATCTTCTCCAATCAATAGAAATTGACTAGAAGCCAGACAAGAAATTCAAGTAAGGCTTTATTGGGGTCCCTCCTGCAGCAGGGGGAAGCAGAAACAAACACAGGTTCCCTTGCTCACTCATTCTCTAAGAGGGGGCAAGCTTATTTCTCATAAGGGGTGAAGGTAGGGATGTGTCCAGGAGTGGGGCTGGAGATGAGGTTTATGTCATTTTCCCACTCAAGTGGTGGTGTGTGGGGGGCATACACAGTACCCTCTTTTTGCTTCATACTCTTTGGCATTGGTCTTTTTTTTTTTCTCTTCATATCTTTTGTCCAGAATTTTCCCCAACTGTGCATGCACATGGCTATTTTTAGTTCCTTATAGTTTCTTTCCATTTTGTTGCTGGAGGAGAGGTTCCTCCAGGTGCAAGCACTGCAGCAAAGGGTCCTAGGTCCCAGCCTAGGACCTAGGCTGGGATTAAAAAACCATCTTTGGAGGCCACTTTCAATAACCAATGTTTACAGGCTCCCATCAGGTACAGAGAAATATGAGCCGCAGGCTGGAAATCTGGGGTGAAGTCAGCAGGGTGGGATAATGGGATAAAGGGCACAGGGCTGAAGGCAATTCAGAAAGTGGCACCAAGAATAAAAATGCAAATTGGAAATCAAGCTGGTGGTCCCATTAAGGTTACACTTTGAGGGGGGTCGGCAAAATGCCAGCCTGGAATGAGGAAACGTGAGGGAGAGAGGCTGATACCACAGCAAGAGAGCACAAAGTTAATGGAGAAATTGGAAAAAAAAAAATCCCAGATTCTCTAGAGTAGCCATGAGCTCCCAGCAAGTTCATAGTCTAGTTCCTGGTGAAACATAAGAGCCTGGCATGTGGTCACACGGATTCTTCGCTGTCTAATGATGACTGAATTTGAGAGGGAAGGATACACTCTTAGCTGCATAGGGCACACAAGGACCACCTTCTGTTTAGCCCTCTAGTCTAGAAGGATGCTCCATTCTTTCCATTACCTGGGAACAATTATGATAACATAAAAGTTATCTGCAATTATAAGACTTCTATGTTTAATGTAATACATGCGAGTGTGAATATCTGAGAAAGTGACGTATTACACAGCGTTTCCAAATAATCTAACATCTATCATTTTGCAGAGCCTTTGGGAACTCATTTTGTAGCACACAGCCCTGTTTCCAAGTGTCTTTTGGGGTCTACTGATGGGGTGCTCCTTGGCTTGCAGTAGACTAAAGGATGACTTAGACTTGCTGATGTGTGTCTACACATGTTTCCACTAAACAAATGACCTGGACATGTTAGAGTAGTGGTGTTTCATTGTTGTTTCTGTCTGGAGCTTTTTTCCTCCATCGATCCTTGGGATAGATTGGATTATGCACACAGATATCCAGCCCTCCTTCTACCCTTGGTGTGCAGTTTACACTCCTATCTTAGGGACCCTAAGGACTGGCCCTATTAGGGTCATGTATTACATTACATGAGAAATGTAATAGACCTGGAATCAAGCCATAGCCTTGAGCCAAAGCCAGCAAACCGTTGTCTACTTACCTGTGAGTGAGGAGAATAAATGCCTATTATCTAGGCCACTGGGTTTGGGATAATTCTTTCTAGTGAAATTCTGGAAATAACTGACTGATGTCTTCTTTTCCTTAACAAACCTTTATGCCTCAAGGGAAAGTTCTCTCTCTTTGCTGTGATCCCCCATTACAGCACTTGTCACACTGAATCAATTTAAGTTAATACGTACATCTATTTTAGGATGCCAGTTCTTGGATCAGAGGCCCCACCATTCATATATTCATTCATTCATTCACACAGAGAATTTGCCACAGAGTGGATCTGTAATAAATGACTGTGCATTGTATGATTGCATTTTTATTTATTTCGCTTTGTCAGGCCTTAGTTGTGGCCTGCATGACCTTGTGTTGCAGTGAGTACATGGACTCTCCAGGTGTGGTACATGGGCTTAGTTACCCAGAGCCATGTGGGAGCTTAGTTCCCCAACCAACCAGGGATCAAACCCACATCCCCTGCAATGCATTCTTAACCAATGGACCACCAGGGAAGTCCTGCATGATTGTATTATTGGTTAAAGAACTTCTATACTTAATATTGAATACTTTGTTGGATTCTTTACCAGACATGAATAGAAAAGCAAGAGCACATGGGCTCAAATGATCAGGTCAGAAGACAGTGATGGGGAAGAAGACTGAATATAGTCATGAGAATTTTGTGTATTCTAATTTCATATTACTACAGAACATTCCAAATTAACCTACCTAACTGCTTACACCTAATTTGAAGAATTGATGCTTTTGAACTATGGTGTTGGAGAAGACTCTTGAGAGTCCCTTGGCCTGCAAGGAGATCCAACCAGTCGATCCTAAAGGAAATCAGTCCTGAATGTTCACTGGAAGGACTGATGCTGAAGCTGAAATTCCAATACTTTGGCCACCTGATGCAAAGAACTTACTCACTAGAAAAGACCCTGATGCTGGGAAAGATTGAAGGCAGGAGGACCAGGGGCAACAGAGGGTGAGATGGTTGGATAGTATCACAGACTCAATGGACATGAGTTTGAGTAAGCTCCGGGAATTGGTGATGGACATGGAGGCCTGACATGCTGCAGTCCATGGGGTTGCAAAGAGTCGGATACGACTGAGCGACTGAACTGAACTGAACTGAATTTTAACTAAATCAATCTTTGTTGCCTAAATGAATGATGCTTTCACAATACAAAGATGCTTAAAAAATGCTGTGAAGATTTATTCTCGTTGCCTTGGGTGTGCAAAGCCAATATAGTTTCTTTTGATAGTAGCAGATCCAATGGTACTAATGGGCTCCCGTCTCACTAGGTAAAGGAGTGATGGCTTTCAATCATCTTAGCCTAGGTTTCCCAGAGGAAAACTCAGAAAAGAATGTAAGTGCAAGCAGTTTATGTGAGAGGGGAAATCCCAAGAAGCTGAGAGGGGCAGGCAGCTAGTGAGATGTGTGTTATGAGCACATTAACCACCAAGGGGACTGGAGCTTAGCCCCACTGGCGAGCTCTGGGAGCCTGTGTAGTACCTGTGCTAAGAACTACCCCAACCTGAGGGAGGAGCTGGGTATAAACATGCTGATTCCTGATCATCTCCCTGAGGGCTGCTCCAGAGACCTTTTGGTTTTCTGGCATTTCACACTTAACTCCTGCTGGAGGGGATTCTGCAGGATGTGGTTACAGCCTGAAGGGATATGAGCAGGGTGCTGCCTGACTCTCCTGTACTCAGACAGTACAAGGCACATTTAAAATATCACTGTCTCAATGCAAATTGATACAGCCACAGTAAAGTGTATAGTTCAGTTCAGTTCAGTAGCTCAGCTGTGTCCAACTCTTTGCGACCCCATGGACTGCAGCACTCCAGGCCTCCCTGTCCATCACCAACTCCCAGAGTTTACTCAAACTCATGTCCATTGAGTCAGTGATGCCATTCAGCCATCTCATCTTCTGTCATTCCCTTCTCCTCTTGCCTTCAATCTTTCCCAGCATCAGGGTCTTTTCTAGTGAGTCAGCTCTTCGCATCAGGTGGCCAAAGTATTGGAGCTTCAGCATCAGTCCTTCCAATGAACATTCAGGACTGATTTCCTTTAGGATGGACTGGCTGGATCTCCTTGGAGGCCAGGGGAATCGCAAGAGTCTTCTCCAACACCACAATTCAAAAGCATCAGTTCTTCAGTGCTCAGCTTTCTTTATAGTCCAACTCTCACATCCATACATGACTACTGGAAAAATCATAACCTTGACTAACTGGACCTTTGTTGGCAAAGTAATGTCTCTGCTTTTTAATATGCTATGTAGATTGGTCATAATTTTCTTCCAAGGAGTAAACATCTTTTAATTTCATGACTGCAGTCACCATCTACAGTGATTTTGGAGCTTCCCAAAATAAAGTCTGACACTATTTCCACTGTTTCCCCATCTATTTTTCATGAAGTGAAGGGACCAGATGCCATGATCTTTGTTTTCTGAATGTTGAGCTTTAAGCCAACTTTTTCACTCTCCTCTTTCACTTTCATCAAGAGGCTCTTTAGTTCTTCTTCCCTATCTGCCATAAGGGTGGTGTCATCTGCATATTTGAAGTCTCTCTCCATCTATGGACAGAGAACTGTATAGAGGTTCCTTTAAAAACTAAAAATATGGTAATGTGTACGTTTCAGTGTTACTCTTTCAATTCATCCCTCCTGCTCCTTTCTGTGGGTACACCTAAAACTGATTCATGTTGATGTATGGCAGAAATGAACACAATATTGTAAAGGAATTATCCTCCAATTAAAAAAAAAAACAACTAAAAGTAGAGCTTCCATAAGACTCAGCAATCCCACTCCTGGGCAAAGCTGAGGAAACCATAATAATTAAAAACGATACATGCACCCCAATGTTCATTGCAGCACTATTTACAGTAGTCGGGAGAGGGAAGCAACCTACCTGTCCATCAAAAGAGGAGTGGATAAGGAACTGGGTCATGAAAAGGAACAGAATTGTGCCATTTGCAGGGATGTGGATAGACCTAGAGACTATCATACAGAGCAAAGTATTTCAGAAAGAGAAAAACAAATATCATATAAATTGCTTATATGTGGACTCTAGAAAAATTATACAGATGAACTTACCTGCAAAGCAAAAATAGAGACATAGATGTAGAGAACAAATATATGGATGCCAAGGTAGATCAACATGTATACTATTATGTATAAAATAGATTACTAATGAGAACTGACTAGATAACATGGAAGCTTCCCCAGTTGCTCATATGGTAAAGAATCTGCCTGCAATGTGAGAGACCCAGGTTTGATCCCTGAGTCAGGAGGGTCACCCGGAGAAGAGAATGGCAACCCACTCCAGTATTCTTTCCTGGAGAATTCCAAGGACAGAGGAGCCTGGTGGGCTATAGTTCACAGGATCGCCAAGAGTCAGACACAACTGAACAACTTTCACTTCACTTCACAGAATAGATGGCTAATGAGAACCGAACATACAGCACAGGGGCCTCTACTCAATGCTCTGTGGTGATATAAATGGGAAATAAAAGAGGGAATAATATATATGTATAGCTGATTCACTTTGCTGTACAGCAGAAATTAACACAACATTGTAAAGTAACTATGCCACCATAAAAATTAATAAAAAGTTAAAATGTTTATAGGAGAAAAGAGAGAGGCTCAAATGTTAATACGGATGAGAGGACAGGCCACTTGTTTTCCTCTTTAACCTTTTCTTTTAATTTCCAAATGAATTAATTTTTGCAATGATTACATCTTACTTTTGTGAATAAAAAAGAAACTTTAAAAATGTTGAACAACAATAAAATATAGTTTCAAGTAAATTTAAAAAAACAGTCTTCTGAGATTTAAACTGCATCATTTTGGTGAGAGGAGAGTGTCTTTTGAGAAAGCGTTTCTTCAAGAATTCCTCTTTTTCATTCCTCTCTCCAATCTCACAGTGGGAAATATGTTTTTGAGACCTCCTAGTGATAGGAAAAGCCTTCCAAAGTGGCTCAATGGTAAAGAATCTGCCTGCCAATGTAGGCAATGCAGGAAATGAGTTTGATTCCTGGATTGGGAAGATCCTTTGGAGGAGGAAATGGCAATCCACTAGAGTATTCTTGCCTGGAAAATCATATGGACAGAAAGATAGAGCATTAGATCTGATGTCCTTGAAATTCACCTGGTTTCTCTTCTTTGTGGCTTGTATGAACTCTAGTCTTGTCTGGCTCCCCGGGGTGTTTTGTCCACACCTTCATTGGAACCCTTGTCTCTAGCCTTTCTTATTGATCCCCAGGCCTTGGTATCCTTAAACATCTCTGGCTGATCTCTAGGGCTGTGGCCCATAAACTCCCTGAGGCAAATTGCATCTCTTTTCCAGAGCACTCAGGAACATCTGGGTCCCTTAGGGGACACACATGAGGAAGCAAGGACACTACGTTAATCTCATTCATCTCACTACATTTAAGCTATGTCATTTCATCACCCTCACACAGATGAGTGAGCAGTACCAGGGGTTCCAAATGGAGAATGTGTCTTTGATTTGAGTTTTTCTTTCATCCACTTACCACGCCCCCTTAGGTTCTTGAGTAACTGGGGAGAAAAGATGGGATGCAGCTGTCTCTCTGCCCATCTTCCTTCTCTCTCTCTCTCTGTTTCTATCTCATCTCTTTCATGAAGATCTGTAACAGTAGATTTTACTTTGTATCACATCCTTGTCTCTCCAGCCTTGGCTAATGCTAAACTTGAATTTCACATTGCCCACATCTGGATCTTAACAGAAACTTAAAAAAAAAAATTGAAAATCCTTGATTTTCAGAATGAATGTCTTTCTGTGGATTAGAAAATTATTTTCTGGATGTTATAGTCCAATATTGAATCATTATTCTTTTTTTTTTATTCATTCCCTGGTGCAAATGAATGCCTTTGGCAGAGTGAAGTGAGATAAGATGCAAAAAAAGAAAAGAACATTAATATATTTCAACAATATCATTCCCTATTTCATTATAGCATTTTCTTTTGAAATGCAAGACCATGATCAGAAAAAAATTCATTCTTGCCTATTCTCTCTTCCATTTCCTCCATCCATCATTTGAACTTCCTGTAAATTCAATTGTGAAACTGGGTATGTGTGCGCTAGGTTGCTTCAGTCATGTCTGATTCTTTGCGATCCTATGGACTATAACCTGCCAGGCTCCTCTGTTTGTAGGATTCTCCATACAAGAATACTGGAGTGGGTTGCCATGCCCTTCTCCAGGGAATCTTCCTGACCCAGGAATCAAACCTGCATCTCTTATGTCTCCAGTAGTGGCAGGTGGGTTCTTTACCACTAGCATCACCTGTTCTTTACATAGTAGTCACAATGATCGCCTCTTTAGGAAAGAGAAAACTAATTCTATTTAAGCCACAGGCCCTTCCAGCTCCAGCAACAAAATCACAAGGATCAGGCTTTCTCTGTCTCTGACATTCTCAGCTTTGCCATGAGCAGCTTCCTTCATGGAAACAACACAGATTGTGTCATTGTAAGCACCTTATCCAGGCATGGCAATTTCCAGAGGAAGATAGGGACCTTCTCCTGTTGCACCTTCCTCTAAAGAATGAGGCATCTGCAGCAGACACTGGGCTATGCCATCTGAACACGTCTTTTGGGGATGCTTCCCAGTCTCTAGGAGTGTTGACTGATGATATCTCACTGTTGAGTTTCTCCCCAGGAATTGAACTCATCCAAACAAGGCTTCTTGCACAAGGGCATACTCTTTCCCTGGGATCTGAACCCCAAGGCACCTTGTAACCAATGCTAGTCCCAGTTCCCCTTTAGACAGACTGACATCCTGCTGCAACCAAGTGGAGTTCAACTTCCCACTCTGCTTAATGCTGTTTCCCTCCCTTCTTTACAGACTGTGTTCTTGTGGGTACTCCTGATAAATCTCTTGTCTTTAAAACTCTGCTACTGACTATTTCTTCCATAGCAGTCATTCCAAGAGAGTACACATGAGGAGTAGTCCTAGGAAGCTGATCTAACATGCTATTTTGGATAAAGGCCACCGGTCACTCAGCTGTTGATAAGGACCTCATCATTGATAATAGCTCTTGGCAATCAGTAGCAGTGCAATCGTTAAAACTTTTACCAGTGGCAAAGTAGAATCAGATACTGGGGAAGAGAATGCAAGATAACACATGGCTCCCTCAGGATCTACCACTCCTATCCTCCTGGTTGTTGTTCAGTCGCTCAGTCATGTTCAACTCTTTGCGACCCCATGGACTGCAGCATGCCAGACTTCCCTGCCCTTCACCATCTCTGGGAGTTTGTTCAAACTCATGTCCATTGAGTCGATGATACCATCCAACCATTTCATCCTATCACACCCTTCACCTCCTGCCCTCAATCTTTCCCAGAGGAGTCTTTTCCAATGAGTCAGGTCTTCGCATCAGATGGCCAAAATATTGGAACTCCAGCTTCAGCATTAGTCCTTCCAGTGAATTTTCAGGATTGATTGCTTTAGGATCAAATGGTTTGATCTCCTTGTAGTACAAGGGATTCTATACTCTTGGATAGCATATAGATAATGAAGGTCAAGTCACAATCTCATCTGGCCAGGGAAGCACTGCAAAGGAGGAGAGCGACCATGACCTTCAGGAGCTGGGGGAAATCTCACCAACATGAACAATTAGGAAATGGAAGAGAGTATAGTGGATGGATCCTGAGGGTATTGGCTCAAGGAAAGAGGAACACAAAATTGGATAAGAAGAGTTTATTAGTATAGAAATAATCTCCCTGCTAGGATCTATGCTCATGCTCAGTTGTGCACAACTCTTTGCAACTCCATGGGCTGTAGCCCACCAGGCTCCTCTGATCATGGGATTTTTCAGGCAAGAATACTGGAGTGGGTTGCCATTTCCTACTCCAGGGAATCTTGCTAACCCAGGGATTGAACAGACGTCTCCTGTGGCTCCTGCATTGGCAGACAGATTCTTTACCACTGCACCACCTGGGAAGCCTGATCTAGGACCTAACACCTTGTCAGAGGACCCCAGGATATGATACTGACCTTCTGATGGAGGTTTCTTGGAAACTTGAAAAGTGCTCATACTAAGAGATATGGAAATACCAGCCCCACCTTTGCAGGAAGTGGCAGAAGAGATCAACAGGCTATAAGAAGTCATATAGTGGACTGGATATAAAGTAAGGCTGGGAATGCCACCAGTCAATAGGATCCATGCAAGAATTCAGAAGGAACTTTTTCAAAATCAGTAGGAAATGCACTGTGAAAGGGCATCATTAAGGAGCTCAGAGGTGGCAATTTTTTTAATTAATTAATTTTTTAATTGAAGGATATTGCTTTACACAATTTTGTTGTTTCCTGTCAAACATCATGAATCAGCCATAGGTATACATATGTCCCCTCCCTCTTGAACCTTCCTCCCATCTCCTTCCCCATCCTGCCCCTCTAGATTGATACAGAGCCCCTGTTTGAGTACCCTGAGACATACAAATTCCCATTGGCTATCTATTTTACATATGGTAATGTTAGCTTCCATGTTACTCTCTCCATACATCTCCACCTCTCCTCTCCCCACACCCATAAGTCTGTTCTCTATGTCTGTTTCTCCATTGCTGTTTTACAAATAAATTCATCAGTACCATCTTTCTAGATTCCATATATATGCATTAGTATATATAATTTATCTTTCTTTTCAATTTACTTCGTTGTGTATAATAGGCTCTAGGTTCAACCACCTCATTAGAACTGACTCAAATGTGTTCCTTTTTTATGGCTGAGTATTATGCCATTGTGTATATTACCACAACTTCTTTATCCATTCACCTGTTGAAGCACATCTAGGCTGCTTCCATGTTCTAGCTATTGTACTTTGTGCTGCAATGAACATTGGGGTACATGTGTCTTTTTCAATTTTTGTTTCCTCAGGGTATACACTTAAGAGTGGGATTGCTGGGTCATATGGTGGTTTTATTCCTAGTTTTGTAAGGAATCTCCATACCATCTTCCCTAGTGGCTGTATCAATTTACATTCCCATAGAAGAGACATTTTAAAGACATCTGAGGCTCAGGAGCGGAGATGCTGTTACGGAACCAAGCTCTCTGATAGAAATGGAAACAATAGGATCCAGAAATAACAGAAACTAGGTGGAGGTGCTGAACTGCCAAAGTTAAGGTGGGTACAATTATCATAATGAACAATGAGACTGGGATGGCAGACACGGGGATCTGGCCAGCAGAGGGCTATGGGGTTGGCAAACTATGGCCTATTGGCCAAATCCAGCCCACTGTCTGTTTTTGTAAATAGCAGTAGAACACAGTCACTCCCATTATTTACATATTGCCTATGTCTGCTTTGTGCTCTGGCAGCAAAGGTAAGTAGTTGCAACAGAGATCATGTAGCCTGAAAAGCCAAAAATACATACATGGTAGACCTTTACAGAAAAAGTTTGTTGACCCCTATGCTAATCTTTCTCCAAACTGACTGTGATACTTTATTCAGTTAACTCTAGTGGGAAAGGAAAGATCATGCCATTTTAAAGACTTTGGGACCTAGGACCTGAGTTGGCATTAATAACCAAAATCTGAAGCATCTTTATGACCTTCCCATCAGAGTGGAACTCTCTGGTAAACAAATGAACTTCTGCTCCAAGTCAGTCTCACGATGGGTCCACGGGGCCTGCAAATTCATTTGGTAGGCATTTCACAAGTCCCTGAAGGTATAATTTTGAAATGGATGGTTGGAAGAATTTTCACAATAGGTCCTTGGCCTGCGGTATAAGACCTATCATGTTGAGAAAGGCCAAGTAGAATCATCCCCTGTTTCAGTGAAGAGAGTGGTAAAGTATCACATCCTGGGGAAAATGATAGATACCTAGAAGATGCAAAAGTGGTGATCACTAACCACATCCCCATTCACCAGTCATGCCCAACAATCATCAAACTATTTCTGGGGAATGCCAGAGGAATATTCCAAGATCTACCAAATAGTAGCCTTAGTTGAAACTGCTGTGCCAAATTGAGTATATTTGAAAAAGTAGATTAAAATGGACTCAAGTACATAGTATGAAGCCACTATTCTGATGGATGCATTCTTTTCCATTCCTATTAGGAAGGAAGGTCAGAAGCAGTTTCTATTCACATGGGATGAACAATAGGACACATAAACAGTGTTTCCCTATGGCTGTTAGCTTTCCTTCTCTCAGTCATAATATAGTCTAAAGTGACAAAGACCATCAAAACATTCTGTGACTTTGTGCTAGTCTATTATATTATCAGCATCCTGTTAACCAGACTAGATGAACAAGAAGTGACAAATATGCCTGAGACCTCAGCAAGACACATGTGCTCCAGAGGATGAAATAAATACAGTGAGGATTCAAAGGCCCACCACAGAGGAAGATATTTTGGGTTCTGAAAGGCTGGGATAAGCCAAGACATCTGTTTAAAGTAGCCAAACCATTGGTTCTTGAACTTTTCAGCACAAGGAAGAAAGCACAATGTTTGGTATCCTCAAGACATTCTGACAGAAGCATATGCCGTATCTTGGAAGGATTTTCTAGCCCATATGCTGAATGACACAAAAGGCTGCCAGTTTTGAGTGAGGTCTAAAGCAGAAAAGATCTCTGCAGCAGGTTCAGGATGAGGTGAAAATGGACTGGAGCATATGCCACATAGCACTCCCATATAGGTGTATTTGTGGTGTGAAAAGGCACCTTGTGGCAAGAGAGACACAGACTCCCTAGGGTGTTGGAGCAAGATGATGCCTCTTACAGAAGAGGATGATATGCCATTCAAAAACCAGCTCCTAAGATGCTGGGTGACCCTGGTAGAGGTGAAGTGCTGCCTTATTATATGGTCAGCACTGTCCACCCTGTACTTGGTTCTGTCCAATTGACCACATCAGTGGTTGGGTGGGCCAAACAGCATTCCACCATGACATGAATGTGATGTTTCTGGAACTGGACACAGGCTTGGATGAAGAGCAAAGTAAGCAACATGAATATAATTCATTTCAGGTCCTTATGTTACCCCTAACTGCTGTGCTCATACCTCTCCCTCAGCTCACACCTACCACCAAACGGGAGACTCAACTCATGGAGGAAGAAGCATTTGATTCCAGTAGATTGGTCTGTGGGTTCAAGGCCAAAAGGGGCTTCTACTATACTACAGCTTCACCTGGAAATACAATGGTGATTGGCAGTTCTTCAAGGGGTCAGAGTTTTGAGTAGTTTCCTTGGAAATTTGCCTTATGAGGAAAAATAAGTAACTTCTAAGAATATATCTGGAATCATGGGCCATTTTATATGACTTGGCTTTTGATGAGGAGCCTAAAGAGAGTGATTAAAAGACTGGGCATGAGGAGGTCCGGAAGGTAGACAGGTATATAGATCTATGGGTGTGATTATGAGATGTGGAAAACTCTGAGTTATGTACTGACACCCACCAAAGAACACTTGTCACACAAAGAACAAAATGACCAATTAGACAGAAGATTGGCCAGTTGGCATCAGCCAGCCTTTGATATGAGCCACCTTGGTGTTGGCACACTGGTGTTACAGAGCCTAAGCTGGTAATGCTCACTGTCAAACAGGCCAACAATCAAGAGATGAGTTGTTGAGGCAAGGAATAATGACTTTATTCAGCAAGTCAGCAAACCAAGAGGATGGTGAACTCATGCTCCAAAGAACTATCTTACCTGAGTTAGAATTCAGGCTCTTTTTGTACCAGAAGGGGAGGGAGTAAAGTCAAGCACTTCCTGGTTCCCATCAATCTCCAGAGGTGATGTGTTAATTTCTTTCTCCCTGTAGTCATTCATAGGTGGGCCTGGTTAAGATGTTTCCTGTAAGCTAAACAAAGGTATTTTAGCTTAATTCTCATTACCTGGGAAGCAAGGTTCCCAGAGATGGGCCATTATGTATAATTTAAGCATATAGACAATTTTCTTTAGTGATTAACTTGTGATAGAATACGAAATTTCTTCCCTATTACAGTGAGTACACAGAGAGTATAGTAGTGGTGTTAGGAGCAAGCTCATGCATGAGTCTCACGGAACTGGCTCCACTAAGTAGGACTGACCTAGCTTCTGTTGCTGTCAGAATACCAACCTGATACATGAACATAGTCAGCCCTCAATAAACCAACCAGACACTTAAAGATGAGTTGATTACGTTGGATCCCTTCCACCCAATAAGGGAAGAAATTTATGGTAACTAAAATTGATTTAAATTCTAGTTAAGGGCTTTACTTTCCTGCTTATAAAGCCTCAGCCTCTGATGACTTACAAATAATACCACACTATGTCTTTTCAGACAAAGGAACCCACTTTATAGCAAAAGAGGTATGGGGCAGTGGACACATGTCCATGGGATCCTCTGATCTTATTGCTTACAAGATCAACCAGAAACCTGTGACCTGATGGGACCATGAAAAAGACTTGAGTCCACCTGAAACTAGTGTAACATTGTTAATTGGCTATACTCCAATATAAAATAAAAAATTTAATAAAAAATGACTTGAGAAGGCCCAGTATAGTGCCATTTTAGAAATAGACTCTGCCATTTCTTGGCACCAAGTCTCCAATATGGTGCTTGGGAATGCAAGTCTAGGAACCAAGGGGAGAAAGTGGGCATGTACCTGCTTACCATCACTCCTGTGACTCACTTGGGGTAATAGTCTGTGTTTCTCCTTCAGTAGCTTCAAGTTCTGTGACTCTAGAGATCTTATTCCCAGAGCAGATACTTCCAACAGGAGTTATAGCAAGAGTCTTATTAAACTTAAGTGTTGCTTTTGCCCAGTCATTTTGAATTCTTCTTGCCAAGAGGTTGGCATCCTGACAGAGGCATCGGTCCTGATTGTCAGAAGGAAACAGGACTGCTTCATTTGCTTAGAGTAGGATGTGTACACACAGGTGGTCCAGTTGGTACTTGCCTGACTTTGACGGTAAATAGACTTTGTTGCAACCATAGCCTGAGAAGGGTTTGGTGAGTGAAAGCCTGGATCCTCAAGGAGGAGGTTCTGGACCAGCACATGAAGTGTGACCAGCAGAGGTGCTAGCCTACAGTGAGGAGAATCTTGGATGGGTAATAGAGGAGGGAGATGGTATTGACTATGGCCTGAAGACAAGTTGTAGTGACCGGGGCTGTGGTCCCTCCAGCAATTTTCTTAGCTTGTCTCCCTGAGAAGAAGACAAAGCAGGATCCTGGAGGAGAGGTTCCCCAGGAAGTGAACTTAGATCATGAAGCTGGTGACTCTGAGCAGCACAGGGACATACTATAGTAGATGGCAGCATGATGCCCAGACAAACCCTTCAGGACTCAGGTGCTCCTTCCCCTGGCTCTTTGTGATCGGGCTGCCAATGGCTCACAGCTGAATCCCTCCTAGGAAAGGGGTCTCATAGCAGGTGATGCCTGCTCCCCACAGACAGCCCACACAGTGACCAGATGCAGGAGGAAAATACCCCAGTTCCTAAGTCCCTTTTGGGGTTGCCTCAGAGTAGCTATCTCAGTCCCACAGTGACCACTGAGTTGGCAGAGGTCTTTATGTAGACCACTCTATCAGCGAACTTCTCTTTCAACCTAGTCCTGCTTCATTCACTTTCTTATAGTTGTTACTCCAAGAAAACCCCTCAATAAATCACCTCAACGTGAAACTCCACCTCTGAGGTTTTTCTTTTTTTTTCTGGAAGCCATAAATTCTACCCAGACACATCCCTAAGTGAACATCTACCTAATCCAGCCAGATAGAATTGGGTCATATGCCCATTCCTCTCCCTGTAACCAACAAGAAGACTGGGATTCCATGATTAAACCAATCACTTGGGGCTGGAATGGATGTAGGGGGTCAGTGAAATGACCACTCTCCATGGGATGTTGTGGAGTCAGTGACTAGTACAGGAACCTCCCTAGAGATGCCCAGCCCCACGAGCTGTGTCCTCAGAGAACAGGGGTATACAGTGGCTGCCCTTCTGAGTTGTCTGTGACTCTGAGCAGGGGAATATGTTGCAAGCCTTCCTGGCACCTACTTCCCAGAGGGTCAGAGCAGCTGCTGGAATGGTTGGTATTCAACACAGGGTTTGCACTGGCCCTGTGTCACCCACACCAAAGCATATGTGGGGGAATGTGTGCCTTTCTAAGGGCTCCTGTTACTCTCTAACAAAGTAAACCTCCAATGTTAAGTTCTTTCCTTTTTAAAAGGAATTAAATTACATTTTTAAAGAATCACAAAAAGGATTTCCCTGGTGGCTCAGATGGTAAAGCATCTGCCTACAATGCGGGAGACCCAGGTTTGATCCCTGGGTTGGAAAGATCCTCTAGAGAAGGCAATGGCAACCCACTCCAGTACTCTTGCCTGGAAAATCCCATGGATGGAGGTGCGTGGTAGGCTACAGTCCACGGGGTCGAAAAGAGTCGGACACGATTGAAAGACTTCACTTGAAGAATCACAGATGAACTCAGGACTCAGGGTTCCTCCTTAATGAGAACTTGACTATTGTATTAGGATTCCAAGGGTACAAAGCTGTAATTCTCATGTGTGTACCCTGGGACTGTAGTTCGGAGATTTAGAAAAATGAAAGGAGAGGAAATATATTTGAGAATGCTGGATAATGAGGAGACACTGGTTTCTTTTCCATGGACTTTCTGACAGCGCTTTCCCCAGGTCTCACAAGCAGCCCTGGGAGACCTGTTGGTGACCTCAGGGCACCTCTCTCAGCGATGGCTGTGTACCGTCTTATTTTGCAAGTGCTGCTGCCTCAGCAACTTTGCACCCAGCCTGGTGTTGGCTGTTCAAGTTAATCTCAATGCTGTGCACAGCACGGCTGTTTGTCGCGTCACATGTGACTCAGAGAATCCCAGTGTTACATAAACACGTCCCGAGTGCGTCCTGCTGCATGAGTTTGTGGCTCTAGCGGTTTGTTTCTCTTTCCTTGCCAAAGTCAGAATTAAAGGATTTTTTGTTAAATTATATGCTTATTGGAGTTCTCTGAACAGGAAAGGAGGAATGTAACTGGGTGAAGGACCGGCTGTCGCCTTGATGTTAGTCATCTCTGAGAAGTGAGCTCTTCCCTGTCACCAGTACCCACTGCTGGGACCTTTGCCAGGGTCTCTATTTTAGGTGTGTCTTGTGTTCATTTGTTGGCAGCATAAATTCAGTCAGGATATTCATAGTAAACTGGTGAGTGCTTAAGAAAAATCAACAATAGGTTTCTCTTAAAAATTCTTAGAGACCTGCAATAATATGTTTATTCAAGACAAACATCTCAATCAGGAGAAATCAACTGTGGACCTTATTACAAGTAAACGCAATAAAAACTGAGTTGTATGATGAACAGTTTTTGCAGGTGATGATTCTTTTGATTACCTCTGATGTTTTCTGTTCCTTTTTGCATTTTTGTGACTTGTTGCAGGTTTTAGCAGCTTAGGCGGGCATTAGAGGTGCCACCAGCAGCGGGATTTTAAGACAACCATCAGGAAGGACAACAAAGCAGGGTGTCGTGGTGGCATGTGATATCAAAAGAAGGCCCAGGGTAATCTGGAGGCAAAAATACCTTGGAGAAAGAAAAAAAATCCAGTTTCAAACTGAAGTTGTTCATTGAAGTCGTGGAAATAGCCTCAAAGAGCATTCAAAGCTACATGATTAACACTAAACATCTCATGACCTGAAAACACACTGAATATATTGAATATACTGCAAGCACTTCCTGGATCTCCTCCCAGGACATTATTTCAAGAAAGGTCTAAAGGTTACTCTTCTAAGGATTCAGCTAGATGTGAACTCTAAGGAGTCACGTGCTGTGTGTCCTAGTGCTGAGCTAAACCTACCTCCAGGGCATACGTTGGGAGGGAAATTGAGCCCACTGCTCCCTTCCTGGTACTTGAGGAACTCACAGTGACTGGCGTGCAGGGAGTCCCATGTTCAAGGTCTCTGTGTGCTAAGGCCAAGGAGAGCTAGTACTTACAAAACAAACAATCACAACAAAACACAAAGTACAGAATGTCTGTGGGCAGTCACTCCTAAAAACACAGTCTTGATGGAAATGACCAAGAAGCAAGGGTGAAATGTTTTCAAGCAGATGGGCATGAGCCCTGGAAGATATATTTGTAGAAAGAGCCAGAGGATTGGCATTTCTCTAATAATGAGCGATGTTGAGCATCTTTTCATGTGTTAGCCCTCTGTATGTCTTCTTTGGAGAAATGTCTGTTTAGGTCTTCTGCCTACTTTTTGATTGGTTGAGCTGCATGAGCTGCTTGAGTATTTTAGAAATTATTCCTTTATCAGTTTTTTTTTTAATTTACTATTATTTTCTCCCATTCTGAAGGTTGTCTTCTCATCTTGTTTATAGTTTCCTTTGCTGTGCAAAAGCTTTTAAGTTTAATTAGGTTCCATTTATTAATTTTTGTCTTTATTTACCGTATGTAAAATAGATAGCCAGTAGAAATTTGCTGTATGATGCAGGAAGCTCAAACCCAGTGCTCGCTGACAATCTAGAGTGGTGGGATGGTGTGGGAGATGGGAGATGGGGTTCAAGAGGGAGGCGACATATGTATGCTTATGGCTGATTCATATTGATATATGGTAGAAACCAACACTATATTGTAAAGCAATTATCCTCCAATTAAAAATAAATTAATTAAAAAAGAAAGAGACCATGGAGATCTCATTCATTCTGTCTTGCCTGGGAAATTTCTAGTTACACTGAATGAGTAAGGGACAAGAGGCCTAGATAACCAGGTACTGAGTGTCACAAGGGCTCAGTGATTTAATGTGTGGGCAGACAGTCCTCCAAGGTCGCATCTTCCAAGGACACCTACAGGTAGAACAAGTTCTGAGTGTCATGTCCACAAACCATGCTTTGTGATCTGGATCTCCAAAGAGGGCCATGAGTTCATTAAAAGACTTTTTCCTCATGTATTTTCCCCTACTGTTTTTTGCAAGTTTAAAAGATAATTCTGGAATCAAAATCTAATTGGCAGTCTTCACAGAATCCATCTTATCCAAGATTTTACTTGAACAAGTGAGGTTTTCTTTAACAATGCATGCCTAGTTGTTCTCAAGTCCCAGGCATAAGCCATGAATAAGACATCACCATATAGACAAAAATGCCCATCATCAAATAATCTTGGACTAGTGCTCCTGGACTGTGCCTACATATATGGATTGAATGTCTATGTGCCCCCATTGATATGTTGAAGCCCAACGCCCATTGAATCTGAATCTAGAAACTTTGCAGAAGTAAGGAAGGTTAAATGAGATCATGGTGAGGGACAGTGTGCAGTTCCTGATCCAACAGGATTAGAGTCCTTTAAAGAAAACACACTGGAGAACTCCCTTCAGGCATATAGAAAAGTGGTCATGGGAGCTCAGAGCATGATGGTGATGACTTAAAACCCAAGGGAAGGGGTCTCAGAATGGAAACTACCTTCCAGCCTCCAGAACAATGAGGAATAAATTTTTGTTGTTTAAGCCACCCAGTCTATGGTTTTTTGTTTTGGGAGCCTAATACACTATTTGAGCAAGAACACCTCTCCATGTGGTAAATGGATTACTAGTGACAATTATAATAACTCTAATACTGGGTTCGTCATTTAGGAATCATTTGCTTATATGCCTGGCATTGCACCTTAGATTTTTATTCATTTCTCCTCTTGTTGTGGGTGCCTGTCTTTCCATATTCTCTGTGAGGCCTGGGCCAAAATCAATAGGGAATTTTTCATGTCATCATGAAGACAGTACACTGTGTTCAGCCCAGTTGATAAGGCGTCATCTGTTGAGACAGAGATCTAGAACACAGCCTCAGTTTGATATATTTCATTCCCCTTTGGATTCATATAACTTTGACAGATTGCATTTCTATTTCATTCCAGCATTTAGGGCTTATGAAAACCCTTTGGGTAAAAGCTGATCATGTGAGACTCCTGGGTTCACAAGTCTGTCTCTGTGTGTTTAGAAGAAGGTGGTAAGCTGTGCAACATGGCCACTTAAGCCATGGGAGTTGAGGGATGGAAAGGAAGAAAGTCCCATCTGAAGATTTCTCTCTCAGTGATGCATTTTTTTTTTCTTGACCACTTCATTCATTTAAGCCTAGAAGATTCTAGAAGTTTCTGCCTTGAGTGAGTGATGCATTGCCTTACTCACTATCTGCTTCCATCCTGGTGGGGAGTTGAGTGAGTAGCATTTGACGATGATAGCGTCAGAAGGGCCAGGGCCCAGACAGAATCGGGGTGGCAGGAGCTGGGCTCAGAGTGAGGAAAGGAGAGGTAGGGCATCAGGGCCCTGCCCTTTTGGCTCTTAAAGCATAACTGAGATTTGGAAAACACCCTTCACTGCACGTTTCAAACAGCCCTCACATAGGGCTCTGTTCCTCCTCCCTGCTTCAAACTCACATTTCCCCACTCTCATGGCCTTCCTGCAGCAGTTCATTTCAACAATTACACCATGTGGCTAAATATAAGGAGGAAGATGGAGCCTCTGTTTTGGCCCCAGAAAGGTTTTATCAATCAAAGTTGCCAAGTCAACAGTCTTGACTGCCCAGATGAAGTGTCAGATAAGAAAAGTCAGCTCTCAGATTCTCATTCTGGCACCTTAAATTCTACATCTGGGTTTTAGTAGAAACAAGTGAGCAGAGGTCACTGCCATAGGAACCACATTTCCCCCTTCAGGGTCACAGGTAACCTATTTCACAATGTCATACAGCTGACCCACTTTAGGACTACTCATTCCAGAGCAGGACTGCCACA
Organism: Antilocapra americana; assembly: GCA_007570785.1. Taxonomy (NCBI): domain Eukaryota; kingdom Metazoa; phylum Chordata; class Mammalia; order Artiodactyla; family Antilocapridae; genus Antilocapra; species Antilocapra americana. Next base: position 12,859,226 of record ML661897.1, read on the forward strand.
CAAAAGGCAGACCTGCACCCCATTAAGCAATCGTCCTAGATGGACAACAACACTGCCAAAACTTTTGACAGGTTTGGCCTGATCTTCAAAGCAGAGGCACTTTGCAGAAGGAGCCCTTAGTCTTTAAGCACAAACCACCAATTTTCCCTTTCTTTTCTAAACAGTCTTGGTGATTATCTGGAAGACACCTGTGCAGGTCAGCACCACTTCATTTAAGAAACCAAGTTCACTAGTCAAACCTCCAACTATAAGTGATTCTGAGGTAAGACTCAAAAGATCTGTATTCCATTCTAGAATTTGGGACTAATTTGTTAAATTGGACCAGCAATTGAACTGGTGGCTTTTCCTCTCTTGTTTGTACCTAGATGAGAGTTGGAGAATGAGACAGGCTTCAAACATTGTGTCTAGAATATGTGCAAAAATAATGGCTTCAAAATCTATTATTAACAACATTAATTTGTCAACTCTAGCTTTGGGTACCAAATTCATCTTTTCTCCATCTGCATGCTATTTGCCATTTCTCCTTTTATCCCTGTACTTTCTCCCCATTCTTCCCTTCCTCTCTTTCTCCTCACCTCTTTTTTGTTTGTTTGTTTGTTTCTTTCCTCTCTTCCTTCCCTTCTGCCTTTACTCAGTCACCATATCTTATGTACCAGTGTTGTGCCAGGTCTCCCAGAAACAAAGAAGGTTCTTATTTCTGTCATCATAGAACTCAAGGTCTTGCAGGGCATCTCCATTTGACATGTGAACCATGATAAAGACTGCGATGGAAATTTGCACTGGGAGCAGGACTTGTGAGTGTCCCCTAGGATTCCTCTGGAGGGGCAGCTGGGTTAAATCTACAAGTCAAGTGGAGTCTGATGCTTGAAGGGACAGGAGGGTCAGGATGTTCCAGCTTCATGGAAAGGCTTGCACAAGGACATGGACCAGAGCAGGTCATGTTTAGGAAGCACAGTCATTCCTAAAGATGGAGCTTGGGGTCCATTGAATGTAGAGGAAAGGAGGATGCAGACACAGGCAGAAGCCAAGTCTTGAAAGTCTGTTTACTTCCACTGAGTATTTGATTTTTTTTCTCTGTGGTTCTAGGAAAGTAAGGGTGGGGGAGGGGTAGTGCAGGAGAGGGTCAATTTCAATCTTCTGGTTATAATTGTCTAGTGGTAGAGTCCACTGCTTTCCTTGGCCATGTCTTTCCTGCATGTTCTCCAAGATGTCCACCCACTCTCACAGGGTCCAGGAAACACACCCCATGAATTTTATCATCTTAACTCTGTGATAGTACCTGGTCATAATTGTTTCCTCACTAAATGATACTTCACAACTCAGTGCCTGCTAAGAGGACAAATCAGTTAAGGAAGCATCTGACCCTAGGAGAGGACCATTCTCAGGCATGCATCCTGACCTCAGGTTGCCCTGGTCCCATGTTTATGAATAGAAATCAGAAGAAGGCATTTTGGGAATTGGAATATAATAGCAGTTTGTAAATAATGAAGCAAGTGACTTTGAGATCTAACATGTTCCACATCCTGCAAATCACAACGAGTCTTTTTCTTTTTTTTTCATCTGCCTGTGTGTTAATGGCTCCTATTGTTAATACCAGGGGGCTTGGAGGTTCCAGATCTTTATCACATACCATGAGCCCAGAAATGTGACTTTGGTGCAAGTGGAAGAAAGCCTTGAAGCCTAGAGAGTTTTTAAAGTTTTCCTATTATATATCTTTGTGTATATATATATATATATATAATATATACACAATATATACACACACACATATATATTATGTGTATATATTATATATAATATATCTATACACATACATTATATATATGTATATACATATATGTATATATGTGTACATATACATATATGTATATACTATGTATGTAATATATATACAAAATATATACATATATATATATTATGTATGTAATACACACATATATAGGGCTTCCCTGGTGACTTAGTGGTAAAGAACCTGCCTGCCAATGCAGGATAGAAATATACAGGTTTTACCCCTGCATTGATCCTTGCCACTGGAGTGACAACCGACTCTGGTATTCTTGCCTGGGAAATACAATGGACAAAGGAGCCTGGGAGGCTGCAGTCCATGGGGTCACAAAAGAGTCAGACGTGGCTGAGTGGCTAAACAACAATATATAAATATCACATACATACTATATAGAGAGATCTATTTATCTATCATATCTTTTTTAAAAGTTTTGGGAAACAGCTAGTGAGGAAACCCAGCAGGTGTCTCTCACAAGATAAGTACCTGCTCTGCTGGTGCCCACCCTGGGCCACAAATGCACCTGCAAACCTTTGCTCAGCCACCAGGGCTGGGCTGCCGCCAGTGGTAGCTCCCCCTCCTGTGGGCCATGAGCTAACAGAATGGTGACTGCAGGAGGGCGGTGCATGAGGGGCAGGGCGAATAGGGTGTGCAGACTTTCAAATGATGAGCACCCAGGAAATTCATCCTTAACTCTTTCGCAGGGCACTTCTGTGTCTTTGAGGCCAGTTAACATGGAACTGGGCCTGTATTTTGTATTGTGAGCTCACAACCATCTCACTGCTAAAACCCCTTCATGGCTGTGCACACACGGAGGTTCTAAACTTGGTGCAGAGATCATAGGAACTCCTGATGGGCTAGCTGAGCCCTTGCCGAGTCTGGACACATCTTCCTGATGGAAAGCCTAGTCTTTCAACTCTGCCACCAAGACAGGCTCTGGGCTACAGCTATGGCCTCAGGGAGCGGGCATCTGGTCTGATTATCCTCTCAGCTGGGGATTTTCTCAGTTTATTAGATGAATTGCAACACTTTCTGGTAATAGGTTTAATTCTACATTATTTTTGTGTGTGTGTTTAACTTTAAAAATTATTGACAAAATTGTGATGAATTGTGGTAAATTATACATAAAATTTTACCATTTTGACCAATTTTAAATGTACAGTTCAATGGCTCTAAGTACATTCACATCATTGTGCAACCATCACCACCATCCATCTACAGATTTCTTTCATCATGCAAAACTTGAAATTCTGTACCCAGGAAATGCTAACTCCTCATTTACCTCCACTCAGCCCCTGGCAACCGCATTTATGCTTCCTGTCTCCCTGAATCTGTCTACTCTAGGGACCTCATATAAAAGGATTTATGCAGTATTTGTCCTTTTGTGACTGATTTATCTCACTTAGCACAATGTCCTCAAGGGTTTTCCATGTTGAAGCATGTGTAAGAATGTCCTGCCTTTCCCAGACTCAATGACCTTGTATTGCATGGCTGGACCACTTTAGTTTATCCATCCGGCCATTGATGGACACTTGATGTATTTTTGCCTTCAGATTAATAATGCTGCTGTGAACATGGGTATAAAAGTATCTGATTATGTTCTTGTTTAATTCTACATTACTTATGCTCTGTGTTAAAACTAGAAAACTTCGAATTTAGCTATGCCCCCTTTCCCTCTCTATGAGATAAAGTGATGGCTTCTGATCCTGGGTAAAGCATTTTACTAATACTTCTGAGAACCAAGTATGTACTTTTCTTTTTCCAATAACTAAATAATAAGGCAAGTTAGCTGGAGTATTAAAATGCCAAAGGCATATTTTGGGGAAGCACTGAGGATGGTTGAAACCATCAAAAATTTATTTAATTCACTAAACTCTCAGATCTAACTACACAAAGAACTTTTAAAACATGAGCCTTGTAAATTAAAACTGGACCACACAGTTCAAGTGCACTGTTCCAACCCTCTGAGCCCTGCAAGGGGTGACATGTACATTAACTTGTGTGTTGCCAGTCGTAGGGCAAGACACCCACACAAGGACTCGGTCCCCAGGCCACATTGACCTGAGGAAGACTCACCAGCCATGCTGGCCAGCTCAGTAGAGAGAAAATAAGGCAGAGCCTATACTTCCAGGGTAATAAACCAAGCACCTAGCTTCTCATTCAGACTTCATACTGACACAGGAGGGACGGCTAAAATGGATCCTGGCATGGTCCAGGCACTGTGCTGCTCAGGAAGCCTGTGACTAGGCAGATCAGTGGGCCCAGGACTGGGATCATCACATGGTCATGGCCAGCAAGTCACAGTGGCAAATGGGGAAATTGCAGAGCAGGCAAGGTCTATGAGTGCAGGAGGCCAACACTGTCAAGGGTTTTGTGCCACTCCATGCATGCAGAGTGCTAGGTAGGGTCATGGAGTCCCTGGGCCCCACTAAGAGATACCTGAAGGAGATGCAAGGATCTGTTAGAGGTCAGTGCTGTCCACCAGCCTGGTCAGCTTCCTATATCAGCTTCCAGTATCATTCAGTGTCATGACGACAACAGGTTAGCTAGAAGACTCTTCATTCCCCTAAAAGGCTCATGTGCTTTCTGATACTTGAAATAGTCTCCCTTCTAGTTTGAAAGATGGTTAAAATAAACATCTTGGTAAGAGATGAACCAGGTTTCACTTTTTGTTTCCTACAAAGAAGGAGAAAGCCCAGCAGTTCTGGTTACCAGGAAGTTAAAATATAAGAAATATCTTAGGTGAGAGAAGAGAGTCAGAAATGGCAGATATAGGTTTCACTGAATACCAACATTATATTTTTCTGACTTACATCAAGGGTAAAGCCTATAGTCAGGTAGGCTGAAGGGGTGCTGACTGCTGACAGGTCATGCAGGAATCAAGCTGTCGGCTAGTTTTGCAGCCACAGTACTTCCGGGGGCACCTAAGATACTCCGGTACTCAGTAGTACCCTTATTGTAGCTGTATCCCAAGCAAGGTCTGGCCAACTACGCCCATTAGTAGTACTGAGATATCCCAAGTCTGCGTACCACACTGTGGGGCTGAGTTCCAAGGTCAGTTGGTGGATGAGTTGATTATGTTTGTGCCATGGCCCTGTTTTAAATGTCTTTCTTACAGTAATGACAATTGGCAAAATTAGATTTGTGTTTAATAGTAATAATAATTATAGTGACATCAAAATCATAGAGAGAATATGATTACAGAATTCATAAAAATTGGTCTAGCATTAAACTTTTGCTATAATTACCCTAAGAAAATGATGGAGATTAAGATAAACAAGCAGTTATGTGGGTGTCATGTATTCCCAGATCTGATAAACTGAGAAGGACACTTCACTCCTGTGATATTCATTCCTCAAACTCATAAACATAGTCTAGTCTTGAGAGAAAACAACAGACAAACTCCAATTGAGGAACATTCTACAAAATATATGGCCAGCACCTTCTCCAAGTTGTCAAGGTGTGAGAGACAAAGAATGGCTAAGAAACCATCACAGATGTAAGATGTGATGACTAAGTGTGATATGGTGCTCTGTCTTGGAACCTGAAGCAGAAAAGGAAATTAATGGGAAAACTGAGTAGAGGCTGAACAAAATCTGGGCATTAGTTAATGGCAATACACAAATGCTGGTCTCTTAGTTTTGACAAACAAAATAAGGTTTCTTTCTCTGAAACTTCTCTGTGAATCTAAAATTATTCATCGAAAGAATTTTACTTTAAAAACAGAGACATAGAAATCCTTATAAAGAAAAGAAAAAAACACAGTTACAGAAATGAAGAATGCCTTTGATGGACCTATTAGAAGACTGGACACAGCTGGGGAAAAAAATCTATGAACTTGAGGATATGTCAATAGAAATCCCAAGCCAAAAAAGTAAAGAGCAAAAAGACTGAATATAGTTGAATAAAATATACCAGCACTTTGAGATAATGGCATAAGTTTGAACATACATGTAATGGGAATACTCAAGGGAGAAGAAAGAAAAAAAAGAGTAGAAGAATTATTTGAAGCAGTGATTGAGAATTTCCTTATATTAATGTGAGATATTAAAGCAGAGGTACAGGAAGCTCATAAAACATCAATCAGGATAAATGCAAAAAAAAAAAAAACACAAAACTATACCTAAGGGTATTATTTTCAGAGCACAGGAAAAAAAAAATCCTGTAAGAAGCTAGAGAGAAAAAATGTTACACTTATAGAGGAACAAAGACAAGAATCACATCTGACTTCTTAGAAGCCATGCTTGGAAGCAAAGAGTGGGATAAAATATCTAAAGTGTTGGGAGATGGTAACGAGAACCCTGCATGGAGACAGCAAAAGGAATGCAGATGTATAGAATGGACACGTGGACTCTGTGGAAGAGGGCAAGGGTAGGATGATGTGGGAGAATGACATTGAAACATGTTAATTACCATATGTGAAATCAATGGCCAGCCCAGTGTTGATGCTCGGGGCTGGTGCACCGGGATGTCCCAGGGGGAGGGAGTTGGGAGGGGGGGGGGGGGGGGGTTCTGGAGGGGGAGCATGTGTAGATCCATGGCGGTTTCATGTTATTGTATGGCAAAATCAACACAATAAAGTAAAGAAAATTTAAAAAAATAAATAAAAAATAAAAACAACAACAACAAAAATAAAGTGTTGGGAGAAAAAAATCACCTAGAATCCTGAAAAATTATTCTTCAACAGTGAATGAGAAATAAAGATTCACTCAGACAAACAAAAATTGAGGGAATTTTTTTTACCAGTAGACCTGCTTTGCAAGAAATGTTTGAAGAAGTTCTCTAGAGGAAAGGAAAATAATTAGGTCAAGATTCTGATGTACATAAAGAAGGGAAAAACATCAAAGAAGGAATAAATAAAAGTTAAATTAAAACTTTTATTTTTCTTATTCTTCACTGATAGCAGTTTCCTAACAAACATATAACAGTTCATTCAAGATAATAATAGCGATAATGTATTTGAATATATATATGTGTGTGTGCATGCTAAATCTGTTTAGTGTTGTCTGACTCTTTGCAACCCTATGAACTGTAGCCCATCAGGCTCCTCTGTCTATGGGATCCTCCAGGCAATGATACTGGAGTTGGTTGCCATGCCCTCCTCCAGGGAATCTTCCCAGTCTAGGGATGGAACTTGCATCTCTTGCGCTTCCTGCATTGGCAGGTGGGTTCTTTACCACTAGCACCACCTGGGAAGCCCCCTGGTGCCAATATATGCTTATATATATGCAAAATGGATGGAGGCAATGATACCAGATATAGAAAGAAGGGATTAAGATTATTTTGTTGTTATACATTACCCGTGAAGTGAAGTGAAACTGGACTTAGATTAGCTATAAAAATATATTGCAATCTCTAGAGCAGCCACTAAAAGAAACCTAAAAAAGTATAACTAATATGCTAAGAGAGGAGAAAAAATGGAATCATGCAAAAGGCTCAATTAAAAAGGAGGAAAATGAGTGGAAGACAAAAATAGGAACAAGGAACAAAGGCAAAAAATAGACAACAGTAATAAATGTAGTAGATATTAATCTGACTATATCAATAATAACTTTGAATTTCAATTATTGAAATGCACCAATTAAAAAACAGAAATTGTCAGAGTGGATCAAAATATATGATCTAACTATCCATCAGGTCTATAAGAAATCCACTTTAAAGGTAAAGATCTCAGGTAAAAGGTAAAATCCACATATGGATTAAAAGCAAATAAATGGAGGAAGATGAGTGAGTGAAAGTTGTTTGGTCTTGTCCGACTCTTTGATAGCCCATAGTCTATACAGTCCATGGAATTCTCCAGGCCAGAATACTGGATTGGGTAGCCTTTCCTGTCTCTAGGGGATCTTTCCAACCCAGGGATCAAACCCCAGTCTCCCACATTGCAGGTGGATTCTTTACCAGCTGAGCCACAAGGGAAGCCCAAGAATACCAGAGTGGGTAGCCTGTCCCTTCTCCAGCAGATCTTCCCAACCTAGGAATCGAACTGGGGTCTCCTGCATTGCAGGCAGATTCTTTACCAACTAAGCTATGAGGGAAACCACAGGAGGAAGACATGTCACTGTTACCACTGATCTAAAGAAAGCCTGAGGTCACTGAAGAGTAGAGGGTGCCCCGGAGGGCAGAGGGCTTGGGAAAAGGGTAGAGAGGGCTCTGGAGGGTGGAGGCCCAGGCCCCCAGGGGACCCAGGAGGCTCCCCAAGGCCAAATGTAAGGGTAACCTCAGGGGCTTCCCCTAATGGATCCTCTGCTCCCTGAGGATCCCTCCTTCTTTGGCCTAGCAGACTTGCCCGCTCAGGGGTCCCAAACTGCCCCTGGTGGGAGAGAGGGACACATGGAGAAAGGAGCTTCAATATACATACACTGTGTGTGTGTCTAGTCACTCAGTTGTGTCTGACTCTTTATAATCCACTGGACTATAGCCCGTCAGGCTCCTCTGTCCATGGGATGGCCCAGATAAGAACACTGGAGTGGGTTGTTATTTCCTTCTCCAAGGGATCTTCCCAACCCAGGGATCAAATCTGCCTCTCCTGTGTCTCCTACACTGCAGGCAGATTCTTTACCAGCTGAGCCACAAAGGAAGCCCAAGAATACTGGAGTGGGTAGCCTATCCCCTCTCCAGGGGATCTTCCTGACTCAGAAATCAAACGGGAGTCTTCTACATTGCAGGAGGATTCTTTACCAACTGAGCTATGAGAGAAGCCCACCTGAGTTCAAGCTTTTACTTTAGGTCAGGTTCACCTGAATAATTTCCCTTTTGACCAACTCAGAGTCACCTGATTGGAAACCTAGTCATGAGAATGATGCCCCATCATATTTAGCAGTTCTGCCCTCACTCACATGAAGAGAATTATTCAGAAAGTACATAGGATGGAGTGATAATCTTAGGGATCATTTTAGAATTCTGCCTACCACAATGTATGTTTCCCATTACTATACAAGACAAGAAATTTACCACAGCTAAATGAAGAAGCCTGCGTATTCTAGTGGTACAAATATCTTCCCTTGGAATGGACCAGCTTCAGCATGCTTTATTGAACTACTCATCTTCCTTGGTTTCCCTTTCTATATGATGTAGATATTGAAGACATTGATTTCATGGGGTTGTAGAGAAGACTTATTGAGTTCATTCACACAAAATATTTTGTTCAGTGCTTGGCACATATCTCTTTCTTTCTTTCCTTTCTTTCAATATGAGTAAGCTTCTCTCATGACTGTTAATTCTGAAGTTACAGCAGGGACATGGCAGCATGTGTAAGAAAGTTATACATGTAAATCCCACCACACTGTTGTCCAAACTGGGTATTGGAAAGGAGCCAACGACCTTAGGGATCTTCAGATGGTAATTCTGCAAGCCAGGTCCAAGCCTTGAGGGGATGAGCTGTAGCAAGTATTGAGGAACCCCTTCAGTTCAGTTCAGTTCAGTTCAGTCGCTCAGTGATGTCTGACTCTTTGCAACCCCATGAACTGCAGCACGCCAAGCCTTCCTGTCCATCACCAACTCCCGGCATCCACCCAAACTCATGTCCATTGAGTCGGTGATGCCATCTAGCCATCTCATCTTCTGTCGTCCCCTTCTCCTCCTGCCCCCAATCCTTCCCAGTATCAAGGTCTTTTCCAATGAGTCAACTTTTTGCATGAGGTGGCCAAAGTAATGGAGTTTCAGCTTCAACATTAGTCCTTCCAATGAACACCCAGGCCTGATCTCCTTTAGGATGGACTGGTTGGGTCTCCTTGCAGTCCAAGGGATTCTCAAGAGTCTTCTCCAACACCACAGTTCAAAAGCATCAATTCTTTGGTGCTCAGCCTTTTTCACCATCCAACTCTCACATCCATACATGACTACTGGAAAAACCATAGCCTTGACTAGACAGACATTTGTTGGCAAATTAATGTGTCTGCTTTTCAATATGCTATCCAGGTTGGCCATAACTTTCCTTCCAAGGAGTACGTGTCTTTTGATTTCATGGCTGCGATCACCATCTGCAGTGATTTTGGAACCCCTCAAAAATAAAGTCTGACACTTTTTCCACTGTTCCCCCATCCAAGAGGAACCCCTTGGATATGGCCAAATCCTCAACTAAACTTACGTGTCCTGAGCTGGGTGGAGCATCAGTCATGGGACCGGGGAGCTAATATGGCAGAGCCAACGCACCCATGTGAGGCTGTTAGTGTCCTCGCTGCCTGCTTAGCACTTTCATAAAGGACACCTTAAGTGCCCCTCTTGAGATCTTAAGTACTGGAAACCCTGCTACAGATTCCCTGTGCTGTAGTCTTGCTTCTAATACCTATCCCACTTGTGACTAGATATAAGTTACTTAAGCTGCTTTTCTTCTGGGAAACAAGTTACATAAACCCAACTCCTTGTCTGGCCCCATGCCAGTTGAGTTACTTAAAAGCTTTGCTGTAAGTCAATCAAAACAGGGTCTGCCTGGGAGGGCATTCATTACTGAAAGCTGGCACAGCATCTTCTGATGTTAATTATTGTTATTGGGAGGCATTCATTAAGAACGTTGAGAATCATTTTGCAAGAGGCAGTGTTTATTAAAATGCAAATTGTCCTAGGCACCGTCTTTCCCCTAAGCTTTGGAAATCAAAGAGAATTATGGAGTGCATGCTTATTTTAAGACAACTTTTCCCATCAATCTAGTCCTGTGGCTTGCAGTGGAAGTCTTGGAGTACTATATGCCTTTTGCCGGTGGAAACTGTTTCATTTTAATATATCTTGTGAGAAAGAAGTATCAGCAAGCTTGGCACTCAGAGCAATTATGGCCCAAATAGGGAATTTCTGACGCACATTGGAGTGTCCAGAACTGGCCCACAAAGTTGCCACCAGTCACATGTGGTTACTGAACATTTGAAATATGTTTGGTCCCTACAGAGATGTGTTATATGTACAAAATACATACATACAGGTTTTGAAGACAGTTTAAGAAAAAAATAATGAAAAAAATTCATTCATGTGTTTTTGGCACTGGTTATATGCTGAAATAATAACACCCTGGCTATATTAACTAAAATGCCTTTTATTATAAAAATGAATTCCACATGTTTCCTTGTGCATTTTAAATGTGGCTTCTAGAAAATGTACAATTAAAGATTTGTCTTATGTACTCTAGCAGTTAGGGCAGTTCTGGACAGAATGAGGGCCCTAGTCCAAATCTTTCCTTTCTCATTCAGACTAACTTCCTTTCTGGGTGCTCTGCCTCCCCTGTAGCTGCCTGCACCTCTCCCAGCCCTGGACCAGAGGATGCTGGCTGGGATGATGGTGCTGGCATTGCCTGCTCAAAGCCTTTGCATAACTGCCATTGTCAGGGTCCATGCTTGCTTGCCTTTCACACCTTCCCACCTCCCAGCCTCCTTTATGCCCTGGTTCTGAAACATGCCCGGACCATAGTTTCCCAAGCCACTCCAGGTGTTCGCAGCATTACTGCTTTTGGGACCCCTGGTCTCTCGTCAAGCCCATGTGCCCTCTCACCACCCCTGTGCCGTGTTCCTAACACTCCTGCTCTCCCTGCATTCCCGTGGTCCTTGTGTTCATTACGACACACTGACCCTGTGTTGAAAGTGTTCAATGTCCATCTGCTCATGAGACTGCACGCTCCTCGGAGGAGGGACAGCATGTCTCTCCATGGCACATAGTAAATATTTGTTAAATGTCCCCAGAATGAAAGAACTATGGGGCAAACTGTGCTGGGCTAGTAACATTGCGTGTCTGTAGGACGCTGCTGTGGCAACAGCTGAGGTGCTGCGGGCTTTGTTTTTATTTTATGTTTAATCATTATTTTCTTTTAATAACAATGAAAACCACCATAGGGAGTAAACCTAGCGACACCCCTCTGAGGTGAGAAGGAGTCCAAAGGTATTCTCTTCCCTTTCTGGGCGTTCAGCCTGCTCTTGGGTCACCGCCCTCCTCAGCCAGGAGTAGGGTTCTTGGTGTTGTGGCGAGCTGAATGCTGAGAACTGCCACCAAGTGCCAATTAGCCACCTGCTGGGATGGCTGTCTTGCAAAAGAAAGCTCAGAGGGTGATTGGCTGTTTGCTTGTTTTCCTAGGAGATAGAAATCTCCTTTCTGCCATGCGGGTCAGGGTTTGTATAGTTTAGTTGCAAGTCTATTTGGGGTTGTTGAGGCCATGTTGCTTCATACAACTGGCCTTGCCCTCCCCAAGATCTCCAATGTGAGGACACGTCTGGCTCCTGGAAACAGCTTTGGCTTATTTGCCTTTTCTCTGTTGGACCACTGAGAAGAGCTGTTAAAGCAGGTCACTGACGGTTCAGAGTGTTATGTTCCAGGGATGCCTTGCTTCAAGAAAACTCAACAGACAGAAAGCTAACTAAGCAACCAGATTAGGACTGAAGCTTCCTGGGGCTTTATGCCAAGTCCCTGTGAAGGGTCAGCTAATATTATTCAAAATAATCTTTCCTTTTCATGTGATTGAAAATTTCGTGTGATTGAAAATCTTTCCTTTTCATGTGATCCCTTTTCAGGAATACACCTTTTTGTGAATGAAGACCCAGTTTTCCTTTGGGCAGAAGGGCAAAGAAAGTCTTGCTTGTCCAAAACATAAAAATCTAAAGCTAACTCGTACAAAGAAATCTATTGGTTTGGTCAAAAAGTTCATTCAAATTTTTCCCATAAGATGGTAAACCCAAACAAATGTTTTGGCCACCCCAATACCATCTCGGTTACCCACAAAACTACAAGGGAGATCCACTGAAAGCTGCAGTGTAAGAAAGAGAGGAAGAGGGCATCAGGTAAAGGGAAATTGTCATGAGTGAGCAACCGGGCCTTGGCTGTGGGTTATATCCTGACTTTGGCTAGCCTAGTTCCTTTCCCATGATGCTGGCCTCTGGGCCTCACTGTGACATCACTGCTGGGTTGCCCAATCTCATTATGCAATTCTCTATCACGGAAGCTCTCCCCAGGACCAATGGGAGGCTGCTTTTTGCTCAATTAGACCAGATTTGAAACTAATCAAGGCATGCGTTGATTTTCCTTTGAGGGATACAGGTTGCTGTCAGGCTGGGCAATGGGCCATTTGGCAGCAGGATTCAAGTTGCCTGTCCATCTAGCCCTCCACGGCACTAAGTAGGGCTGCCAACATTCTCCCTGCAGCTCCCCTGGCACGCAGTGTGAGAACTCCAGTGGTCCAGCAGCCAGGGGCCCAGTTCTGCTTGGACTTCTTCAGGTGAGATGTTGATGCTGGAGAATGCAACATCTGAATGTCTGAATGTGGAAAACAGTCCTTGATTCTGGGGCCTGCTCCAGGGAGGCGTGGCTTTAGAGTAAAGGTTGCACAGGAAGCCCTGACCTTCTACCATACTTGCCAATTTCTTTCTGAGTCTATATGACTCAGGTCTTCTAGGGTTTCCTTGTCTTTGTATATTTTTGTCTTTTATTAAAATTTAAATCTTGACTTTGTATTGACTGAATTTGATTATGCACAGAGACTCAGAGCATAGCAGGGCTGGGCCAAGAAGTGGTATATGGATCCTGGATCCTTCTTTACACTCAGGCTTCTAAGTCACATGATCTCCTGGGCCTCAGTACATGGCCCCACATAGTCTGGAAGGCCCAGCCTCTTAGACAGTGTATAAAGCTCATGAACAAGTAAAACTGTTAACATGAAACAATTGTCAACCTATAGAAAGAACATTCACCCTCCTGGGTTAGAAGAGTAGATGACTTCTGGGTTAGAAGAGAAAACCCTCCCTCTTCATATCTCCTAAGTCAACAGCTACTATCTCATATGTTTTGCTGGATCTTCATAATAGGAAATGTTATATCCTTGAAAAGCACACTTAGGTCTGCTTTGTTGTCCTTCCCAGCAGGCATCTGAAGTCTCACTGCTGGATGGCACTTCTGATGCCCACCTAAGCTGTTGAAACCTGCAAAAATTCACAAAGTTCAAAAGGAACAGAAAACATCAAGAGATAATCAAAAGAATCAAAACCTCCAGGCAACTTTACATCATACAATTCAGTTTTATTGCATTAAGTTGCAATCATGTAAATTTATTAACATTAATTTCTCCTCATTTAGGTATATACATTGAATAAATATTTTAATACAGATCTTTAAGAATTTTTAAAAGGAATTCATTTTCCAGACTCGTGCCTTTGCAAAGTCAGAAAGTGTGTAGTTCAGATAAACAACTTGTTACTTTATAGTAAATCCAAACAGCATGACTGATTTGTTTTTTCCTCCTGTAAACTCACTGAACTGATTGTTGTCAACATGTCAAGTGTTCCAAGTGAAGGTGGTTACCTTAGAGCTAAATGCAGGCTTTGTTTTGTTTTCATTTCAGGGCTAGCAAGGTGGGACATTAGCATGTCTGTGTTTACCACAGAGATTGGATGTTTTTGATGGGAGTTAAATATATCACATTTAAAATGTAATTATTAATATTACCAAGACTGATAGCATCACAACTAATAATAGTCACAACACAATATTTTCACATGCCTTATCTCACTGGATCACTGAAAACTCAATGGGGGGTGGTGATGTTTTTGTGTATTGAGGGGGATTCTGATTCTCAGAGAAGTGAAGTGATTTGCTCAATGTCACAGGTGGTCAAGGTCACTTGGCTTTCAGGGTCACAACACAAGTGTTCAGACTTTTAAGTTTTTCCTTACTCCAGCATGTTGCATGTCTTTAAAATGCACATTGGTAGCAGTTTTAAGGGCAAGTCAAACAAGCAGGTTGAAATAAAAAATACAATTGTCTAGATATCTGAAATTATAAGTTTTATAATAGTAGCTATTAAAGCAGTTTTATTCTAAACCATTACATGAAGAAAGATGGTCACTGTTGTTCCATCAGCTGTATTAGTGAAAGCATTAGTTGCTCAGTCATGTCTGACTCTTTGCAATCCCATGGACTGTAGCCCGCCAGGCTCTTCTGTCCATGGAATTCTCCAGCCAAGAATCCTGGGGTGGGTAGCCATTTCCTTCTCCAGGAGACCTTCCTGACTCAGGGATGGAACCTGAGGCTCCTGCATTGTAGCAAATTCTTCACCATCTGAGCCCCCAGGGAAGCCCAATCTGTGTTACTGTTCATCTCCATTTCATGGATTACTAAAGGTCAGTCAGCTATGGCTATTTATTCATTTGAGCAACATCTGTGTTTTAACAAACCCCTTCTATGACAATTATTTGACACTCCCTTAATTAATTATAAAGAATAAGATTTCTTGGACTCATCTTCAAGAACTGTACATCATAAAGAATAGCTTTCATATGTCTTTTCAGAAAAATCCCTGTCATTTGCTTTAAAATTCAAATAATCCGACCCTTACCCAATTTTAATAAAAGTTGGCTTTCATTTAAAAGGTTTAACTTAGCTTCTGCAATCCAAAATGGCATCTGTGTGCAAGGACTCAGTTAATCCCACGTATCTTGTTGATGTAAAGTAACACTCAATTTCCAAGTGTAATTGCATTTCTCTCACTATAGGGCTGTAAGGCTGTAAGGAGAGTGATGTCTCCAGGCCCCAGAATTTGATTATCTTAACTGGAGAACTCTCACCCATGTCCTCCAGATCACTGTTCCCAGCTGGGCTTTAGGGAAGATTTAAAGGTCAGAGTGAGAAATCCTTACCAGCCTATGTCTCTGTTTTCAATCACTGTAAGTGGAGAAAGAAGCAGAATGGGCAGGGTGTGGGGCCATAGCAGACTAGCGGACTGGCAACATTTGTGAAGAGCCAAGCACTTGTGAAGCTTCCAGTAATTCTGCTCCAAGATGCTCTCCTGTGCTAGCTGCAGGAGAGAGAATGGAGGGAGTGGGGAGCTTCCCATTGAAGATCTATATTCTAAGCATCATGTAGAACTCACTCAGCATCATCAATAATAAAGGGTATTCCTGCATAAGGCACAAAAAATTGCATTAAAAGATAACTACTAGATTTTATAATTTTATTTGTTTGAATTCCCTCTCTTTTTCTTGGTAAGAATAGCTAAATCTGGTCTATTTTATTTTTTTTTAAAAAGCAGTTCTTCTTTTCATTGATTGTTTCTATTGTCTTTTTTTTTTTTTTTAGTTTCTATCTATTTCCACTCTCATCTTTGTTATTCCATTTCTTCTACAAACTTGGGGCTTAATTTCTTTTTCTAGTTCCTTGAGCTGTAAAGAGAACCCTGATGCACTACAGGTGGGAATGTAAACTGATGTAGCCACAGTGGAAAGCAGTAGAGATTCATCAAAAAATTAAATTATAACTATCATATAATTCAACAATCACACTTCTGGGTATTTACCCAAAGAAAAGAAAAACACTAACTTGAAAACATATATGCACCCCCATGTTCACTGCAACATCATTCACAATAGTCAAAACTTGGAAACAACCTGTGCCCATTAACAAATGAAGAAAATGTTACACACATACAAAGACACACACACACAAACATATAATGAAATATCATTCAGAAAGAAAAACATCTTGCCTTTGCAATGGCATGAATGGAACTTGATGGCATTATACTAAAAGAAACAAGCCAGAAAAAGAATGACAAATATTGTATCAAGTCATTTACATGTAGAATATAAGAAAAAGTCAAATTTATATAAACAGAGAGCAGAAGTGTTTGCCAGGGGCTGGATGTATACACATCAGTTCATTTCAGTTGCTCAGTCATGTCTGACTCCTTGAGACCCCATGGACTGCAGCACACCAGGCTTCCCTGTCCAATACCAAGTCCTGGAGCCTAACCAAACTCATGTTCATCATGTCAGTAATGCCATCCAACCATCTCATCCTCTGTCATCCCCTTCTCCTCTCGCCTTCAATCTTTCCCAGCATCAGGGTTTTTCCCAGGGTAGGTTCTTTGCATTAAGTGGCCAAAGTATTGAAGTTTCAGCTTCAGCATCAGTCCTTCCAATGAATATTCAGGACTAATTTCCTTTAGGATGATTGGCTGGATCTCCTTGCAGTCCAAGCGACTCTCAAGAGTCTTCTCCAACACAACAGTTCAAAAACATCAATTCTTTGGCGCTCAGCTTCCTTTATTGCCCGATTCACATCCATATATGACTGCTAGAAAAACCATAGCTTTGACAAGACGGACCTTTGTTGGTAAAGTAATGTCTCTGCTTTTTAATATGCTATCTAGGTTGGTCATAGCTTTTCTTCCAAGGAACAAGTGTCTTTTAATTTCAAGGCTTCAGTCACCATCTGCAGTGATTTTGGAGCTCCCCAAAATAAAGTCTCTCAATGTTTCCACTGCTTCCCCATATATCTGCCATGAAGTGATGGGACTAGATGCCATGATCTTAGTTTTCTGAATGTTGAGTTTTAAGCCAACTTTTTCATTCTCCTCTTTCACTTTCATCAAGAGGCTTTTTAGTTCTTCTTCACTTTCTGCCATAAGGGTGGTGTTATCTGCATATCTGAGGTTATTGATATTTCTCTCAACAATCTTGATTCCAGCTTGTGCCTCATCCAGCCTGGCATTTTGCATGATGTACTCTGTATATAAGTGAAATAAGCAGGGTGACAATATACAGCCTTGATGTATTCCTTTCCTGATTTGGAACCATTCAGTTGTTCCATGTCCAGTTCTAACTGTTGCTTCCTGACCTGCATCCATATTTCTCAGGAGGCAGGTCAAGTGGTCTGGTGTTCCCATCTCTTTAATAATTTTCCACAATTTGTTGTGATCCACACAGTCAAAGACTTTGGCATAGTCAATAAAGCAAAAGTAGTTGCATATAGATGTACACACACACACATATATATATATATATACCATATGTATATATTTTAAAAAGTGAAAAAGATGTACTTTCAATTATAAGATGAAAAAGGTCTGAGGCTCTAACATGTAAAATTGTGACTTTAATTGATAGCACTTTGTTGTAGAATTGAAATTTGCTAAGTGAGTAGAACTTAAATGTTCTCACCTATATATAATACATGCATTATATATATATATATATATGTATATATATATATATATAAATGCATGAAGTAATGGGTTTGTTAGATAACTAAATCCTTTAATAATGTATACAGATATCAAATATTGGGAAGTGTACTTTAAATTTCTTACATTCTTATTTGTCAATTATACCTCAATAAAGCTGAAAAAAATAAAATGTTCTTGGACATTTTAAGTATAATAAGGAAATTAAAATGTTTTTAAAAATACAGAAAAAACTCTGACTCAAAAAGAAACATGTACCTTAATATACATTAGAGCACTATTTACAACAGCCAAGACATGGAAGCAACCTAGATGTTTATAAAGAGTTGACTGGATAAAGACGTGATACACACATATATATATACACTAAAATATTATTCAACCATTAAAAAGAATGAAATAATATCATTTGCAGAACATGAATGGATATAGAGATTAGCATATTAAAAGAAGTCAGACAGAATGACAAATAGCATGCATCACTTAAATATGGAATCTAAAATATGATAAAAATGAACTCACAAAACAGAAACGGACTCACAGACATAGAAAACAAATTTATATTTAAGCAAATAGGGAAGGGAGTTGGGAACGGATAAATTAGCATATTAATTCCATATATGTTTGGAGTTAACATATACACACTGCTATACATAAAATATATAAACAACAAGGACCTACTATATAGCACAGGGAACTACACTTCATATCTTATAATAACTAATAATGGGAAAGAATCTGAAAAAAATATATATATATGTGTGTGTATATATATAACTGAATTACCATGCTCTATACCTAAAACTAATACAACATTGTATTACTTATACTTCAATTAAAAAAAAGGAATAGGAAGAAAGTTGATGATATCTCCTTAAAACAAAAGAAAATGCAGAGAGAGAGATCTACTGGAGTCAATAGATTATCAGGTCTCAGAGGATGACTTGGAAGGTAGTGCTTGGTTTGAACAGGTAAGGAAACTGGACCATAAATGACTATTATTAAGCAAAATACACAGGCACTCAGACACATATTCACACACTCAGACATATATTCAAAGACACATGTACTCATGCACAAAGACACACAAATTCCCACACAGGAACACATACATATATGTACAAATATATACATGTCTGCACACACAAGTACGCATGTATATACATACAGAGTCACATGTGACACAGCTGCAGATACATACCCAATTAACTTATTCAAGTCTTAGAACCAATAAAAAGACTTTTTCACCTTATTTTTAAACTCTTAAATAGAGGTTTATCTAAAGTGCTCAAGTAAGACTGGTGGTTTGGCCTGCTAAACTGTGTGGCGCTTTCAGATGCAGATAAGTTAGTCTCTAAGTACGGGGTTGAGGACAGGTGTAGCACTGTATAATTTTTCTTCTGAAGAGCTACACACACTTCTGATCACATCTCATGTTGTTGCATCCAGGAGAAAATAGGTATTATTATTCCTGTTTTTCTAGAGGGAAACTAGGACACACTTTGTGAGTCCATCAGCCCTGAGTTGCAATGTTGGTTCTACTCTTAACTGATGGCAAACTGGGTGCTGTTGGTTTTGTTCATTACTGTGGATAAAGATTATAGCTGCGTAAGCTGATCCTCCTCCTCGATGTAAGCAGGCAACTTTCTTAGTATGGAAACAGAAGCAGGTCTTCAGGCAGGCAATTTTGTACACAGACGGTGGACCTGCTTCCTGCAACTTTTGTTGCCTGCTCATGGGGAACTGGGTGAACACAGCCCTGAGGGACTTCTTGGAATCTGAGCTCTGGTCTATTATAAGTAACACGGAAGCAATGTGATCCTTAGGCCCTTCCAAAGAAGCAAGCGCTGCATGCACTGCATAGTCAGAGCATCAAAACTTCAGAGCCACTTTGCCTGGACTGAAGCAGGAGGTAGCTGGGAGCTACCTACCTCTTCTGTCACCTCTACAAAAGAGGAGCTCTGTATTGATCTGTTTGCCAATGTGGTCCAGAAATTCTTTGCTCCCTGAGGATGATGGCTGAATTCAAGGTACAGAATTGACTGGAGTCTCAACTCACATGTTCCTTATCTGTTGCCAGCATCCAGGGGCACAGTCCGCTCATGCATGCTTCAGGCCACTAAGCAGATGCATCATCCTCCCCCTGAAGAAGCCTGGGCCCAGCTGGGGCTCCCAATCCTTCCCTTCACCTGAGTTTTCTATGTGTAAGGGGTGACTCTGTGAGGCTCTTGGCTCTGGCTCTTTCTTTCTGTCTCTTCGTAGAAATCCCACCTGCATTAAAGTGTAAAGCATTATTACAGAAAGTTTGCTATTTGGTTGGAGTCCTTTGAGCACATATAAGAATAATGG
Source organism: Antilocapra americana (assembly GCA_007570785.1). Lineage (NCBI taxonomy): Eukaryota > Metazoa > Chordata > Mammalia > Artiodactyla > Antilocapridae > Antilocapra > Antilocapra americana. The sequence continues at coordinate 12,879,280 of ML661897.1, forward strand.
TGGAACTGACAAAGGAGATGCAAGAAATCATCATTGATGTGCAAAGATATCAGGGTACTCAAGGGATTTTGCTGGTGTTGGAGCATTTGTGCCACACCAAGCTGATAAGGTTCAGTTCCAGGGGTGAGATGATTGAGAATCGATCTGAACAGAGTTAAAAGCACACGTGGAGGGATGCATTGTTGTCGTTGTTCAGTTGCTCAATTGTGTCTAACATTTTGCATCGTATAGACTGTAACATGCCAGTGGTCCCTGTCCTTCATTATCTCCTGTAGTTTGCTAAAACTCATGGCCATTGAGTCAGTGATGCCATCCAACCATCTCATCCTCTGTCGCTCACTTCTCCTCCTACCCGCAATCTTTCCCAGCGTCAGAGTCTTTTCCAATAAGTCAGCTCTTCACATCAGGTGGCCAAATTATTGGAACATCAACCTCAACATTAGTCTTTCCAGGGAATATTCAGGGTTGATTTCCTTTAGGATTGACTGGTTTGAGCTTCTTGCTGTCCAAGAGGCTGTCAAGAGTCTTCCTTAGCACTACAGTTTGAAAGCACCAATTCTTTGGTTCTCAGCCTTCCTCATAGTCCAAATCTCATATCTAAACATGACTCCTAGAAAAACCATAGCTTTGACTGTTTGGACCTTTGTTGGCAAAGTGATGTCTCTGCTTTTAAATACACTGTCTAGGTTTGTCATAGCTTTTCTTCCAAACAGTAAATGTCTTTTAATCTCATGGCTGCAGTTGCCATCTGCAGTGGAGTCCAAGAAAATAAAGTAGTCACTGTTTCCATTTTGCCTCTTCAATCTGGAGGGATGTGAGGGCTGATCAAAGAGAGCACGGAGCCTGTGGGCTGGTTCCAGGCCTCCTGCTTCTGAAACAGTGACCCATGGACTTTAATTGTGGGCTTTATGAATGAGAACAGTGAAACCTCAATCGTTCTCCATTTTCTCCACTCTCCCTGTCTTGGTTTCAGGAGATGGCAGAAGAGAGAACATTGAAATGCAGAAAGAAGTCAGGCTGGCTGTGGGGCCATGGGCCCTCCTCCCTGTGAGCATCTCTGCACTCCATATCAGTGAAAGGTGGAAAATGAGTGTGATGCCTTTCTCAGCTAAAGAGAAAACAGAGTAACTATTTCCTAATCATTCACAAATTCTGTCTCCTTCAGTTTTATTTTCTCCCAGTGATGGCTGATAAAAGCAAATGAAAACTGAGCATGCTCCCCTCTATAAAGTCAGCAAAAACAAGACCAGGAGCAGACTGTGGCTCCAGTCATCATGCTTAAATTGAAGAAAGTAGGGAAAACCACTAGACCTTTCAGGTAGGACCTAAATTAAATCCTTTATGATTATACAGAAGAGGTGACAAACTGATTCAAGGGATTAGATCTAGTTGACAGAGTACCTGAAGAACTATGGATGGAGGTTCATAACATTATATAGAAGGTGGTGACCTAAAATATCCCCAAGAAAAAGAAATGCAAGGAGGCAAAGTGGTTGTCTGAAGAGGACTTACAAATAACTGAGAAAAGAAGAGAAATGAAAGGCAAAGGAGAAAGGGGAAAATACCCAACTGAATGTGGAGTTCTAGAGAATGGCAAGGAGAGATAAGAAATCCTTCTTAAGTGAACAATGCAGAGAAATAGAGGAAAACAATAAAATGGGAAAAACTAGAGATCACTTCAAGAAAACTGGAGGTACCAAGGGAATATTTCATGCAAAGATGAGCAAAATAAACAATAGAAACAGTAAGGATCTAACCAAAACAGAAGAGATTAAGAAGAGGTGGCAAAAATACACAAAAGAGCTATACAAAGAAGGTCTTAATAATCCTGATAATCACAATGGTGTGATTACTCAGAGAAGGATATCCTGGAGCATGAAGCCAAGTGGGCCTTAGGAAGCCTCCCTACGAACAAAGCTAGTAGAGGTGATGGAATTTCAGCTGAGCTATTACAAATCTGAAAAGATAATGCTGTTAAAGTGATGCACTCAATATGCTAGCAAATTTGGAAAATTCAGCAGTGGCCATAGGACTGGAAAAGGTCAGTTTTCATTCCAATCTCAAAGAAAGGCAATGCCAAAGAATGTTCAAACTACTGTACAATCACCCTCATTTCTAATGCTAGCAAGGTAATGCTCAAAATCCTTCAAGCTATGCTTCAACAGTACATAAGCCAAGAACTTCCAGATGTACAAGCTGGATTTATGCAGGGAAAAGAAACCAGAAATCAAATTGCTAATATCCCTTGTGTGATAGTCACTCAGTTGTGCCCAACTCTTGTGTCCCCAGGGACTACTGTAACCTGCCAGGCTTCTCTGTCTATGGGATTCTCCAGGCAAGAATACTTGTGTGAGTTGCTATGCCCTTCTTCAGGGGATCTTCCTGACCCAGGGATGGAACCTGGGTCTCCCACATTATGGGAACTAGACAAAGGAGCCAGAGACCAAATTGTCAACATCTGCTGGATTTTAGGAAAAGCAAGAGGATTAAAAAAAAAATCTGCTTCATTGATTACACTAAAGCTTCTGACTTTGTGGATCACCACAAATAGTGGATAATTCTTAAAGAAATGGGAATACCAGACCACCTTACCTGCCTCCTGAGAAACCTGCATGCAGGTCAAGAATTAAGAGAACTGGACATAGAGCAATGGATGGTTCAAAAATGGGGAAGGAGTACATCAAGGCTGTATATTTGTCACCCTGCTAATTTGACTTATATGCAGAGTACAACATGTGAAATGTTGGGCTGCATGACTCACAAGTTAGAATCAAGATTGCTGGCAGAAATATCAACAACCTCAGATATATGAAAATGATGCCACTCTCATGGCAGAAAGCAAAGAACCTCTTGGGCTCCAAAATCACTGTGGAAGATGACTTTACCACAAGATAAAAAGACATTTGCTCCTTGGAAGGGAAGCTATGACAAACCTAGACAGTGTATTTAAAAGTAGAGACATCACTTTGCTAACAAAGTTCTTATCTTCAAAACTGTGGTTTTTCCAGTAGTCAAGTACAGATGTGAGAGTTGGACCGTAAACAAGGCTGAGTATCAAAAATTGATGCTTTCAAACTGTGGTGCTGAAGAAGACTCTTGAAAGTCCCTTGGACTGCAGGAAGTTCAAATCAGTTAATTCTAAAGGAAATCAATCATGAATATTCAATGAAAGGACTGATGCTGAAGCTGCAATACTTTGGCTACCTAATGTAAAGAGCCGACTCATTGGAAAAGCCCCTGATGCTGGGCAAGAGGAGAAGAGGGTGACAGAGGATAGGATGGTTGGAAGGCATCATCAACTCAACGGCCTTGAGTTTTAGCAAACTCTGGGAGATAGTGAAGGACAGGGAACACTGGTGTGCCACAGTACATGGGATTACAAAGGGTTGGATGTGACTGAGCGACTGAACAACAGCAAATGAAGTGCTTCTATCCCTACATGTTTATATATATAATCTGACCATGTAGGATATTAATAATAGGAATATACAAAGTATGACTACATTTCATAAGACCAGTTTTGTGGAGCCAATAAAACTGAAGAGTTGATATCACAGGGGGGATTGGTAAGGCAAGTGCCTATATGCTGCCTTCTGTGATGAAGTGAGGCTTGCTTCTGTCAGTAGCAGCATCACGATGATCATACAGAGGTTTGTGCTCTGCATTATGTGTTGCAGTATAAATATCAGTGATAGATAGGTCTGCATACAAATACACACACACACATACCTGTGTGTACACACTCCCTTTCTTTTTTTACTTTCATATAAAGGTAAAGATTATTTACCTAGGGAGATTTTTTTTGAAGATTACTTAAAAGTTTATGATGGCTGTTGAGTGCCTGCTGAGCCCACATCTCAGTGGGTGTGTCTTACAGTAGAGATGGTCTGTAAGTTGTGTGAGATTCCAGGTGTCAGCACAGCATCAGCCTTCAGCAGAAAATTGGTGCATTCAGGGGCCTGTGTGGCTCACATGTTTTCCCTCAATGACATTCATCATCTCTCAGTTAAAACACCTGCCTTAACCCACCCTTCTCGACAACCTAGTGCTTGAAAGGATCCCGGGATAATCATTTCGGGGAACCCACCTATGCCCAGATTCTGGTCTTTAGAAGCATCTCCAGAATTGGGGCTTAGCACTGAACATTCTCCAGGCTTCCCAAGTGGGTCAGTGGTAAAGAATCTGCCTGCTAGTTCAGGAGACACAAGAGATGTGGATTCAATCCCTGGGTCAGAAAGGTACCATGGAGAAGAGAAGGGCAATCCACTCCAGTATTCTTGCCTGGAATATCTCATGCACAGTGGAGCCTGATGGGCTACAGTCTGTGGGGTCACAAAGTGTCAGACACTCCTGAGCACTGGAGCATGCATGCACTGAAGGTTCTGTAGTGATGCTGCCCGTGATAAAGTTGATCCAAAAAACAAGGCCAATATTGCCCTATATATTGGTCTCCTCCAGGGCACGCAGTGATTTCATTTTTCATGCCCTCATATCTAGCATTTCCTAAGATAGCTAGATAAAATTATTCTGAAAAAAGTGTAGTATAACTTAAAAATTAAACACTGATCTTTTGGAATATGGCTGTGCTATTCCCACAGGTCCTGGATATTTGCAACAGCCTCCTGGCCACTGTCCTGCCTGTCCTGCTTGTCCTTCCTGGTCACCCTGAAACCCACCCTGGAAGTCTAACAAATGTAAGAGAAGACACATCTGGAGCATTGTTAAACAAATTTCTATTTCTGGAGGTGTGGTCAAGATAGCAGAGTAAGGAAACCCTGAACTTACCTTCTCCCATGGGCACGTCACAATTATAGCTATTTACAGGGCAACCATCAATGGGAACAATCTGAAGACTAGAAGAAAAGATTTTCCATATCAACGGGATAGGTAGGCGAGGCACAGATATGGTATAATCAAAACCCACGTAGTTGGGTAGGTGACCCACAAATGGGAGAATAATCACAATTGTGGAGGTTTTCCCTAAGGAGTGAAGGATCTGAGTTCCACATTGGACATTCCAGCCAAGGGGTCCTATGCCAGGAAGAGGGGCCCCCAGAATGTCTAGCTTTGAAGGCAACCAGAGCTTGAGTATGGGAGAGATGGAGGGCTATTGGAAACAAAGACCATGCTTTTTAAAAGTTCACAGAATATCTCACAAATTCTGAGAGCCAGCATAAAAGCAGTGATTTGAAAGGAGCCTGAATCAAATCCATTTGCTGATCTTAGAGAGCCTCCTGAAGAGAAAGGTGGCAACCAGGACTCCCCTTGAGGACATAGATGCTCCATTTTGGGGAGCTTCTTCTACCACAGGGATATTGGTACTGGTAAGCACCATTTTGAAGTCCTTCTTATAGCCTATAAGGGCCAAGGACTTACCTGTCCACTGTCAGGCCAGCACCAGACCCCAACTCCCTTTGGTCCCATTGCCTGCCAAGCTGGGATCCATCCCATCCCATCAATGAACTGGAAGCAGCTTTAGCTCCCCTAGGCCCCACATCAGCTTCCCTGGGACCCAACCTTTACCAGCAGCTAACTGGCACCAGTCCAGGGAACCCCAAAATTGCACAGCAGACAACAGGAGTCAGTCTTGCCCACCAGTGTACTGGTATGCATCCCAGGACACACCAGGCCATGAAGTCAACAACACCATAGATTGGCCCCACTCACCACTGAGCCATCAGCCACTAACTGAGACAGGGCCTGGTAGCCAGCCGGGCAGGGCAGCCCTGCCTACCAGTACATTTACAGTAGTTATGGCCTCACCACAATAGAAAGGCCCACACAGGTGACACCTCTAGAGATTATAGCTCTGAGGAATAGAAAGGAGTGTGCTTGTAGAATGTCTCTTACATAAGACCACTTCTCTGAGATCAGGAAATGTAACTGACATACTTAATACATAGTAATAAACACAGAGATTTGGACAAAGGAATAATACAAAATCCCAGAAAAAAACAAAACTAAACTAAATGAAGTGGACATAAGCCATCTACCTGAAAGAGCTGAAGGTAATTGCCATGAATATGCTCAGTGAACTACTGAGGAGAATAAAGAACAAATTGAGAATTTTAACAGAAAATATAAAGAAGAACCGAACAGAGCTTAAGAATAGAATAATTGAAATAAAAATATACTATAAGGGACAACAGTAAATTTAGATAATAATTTTTAAGTTAACTTATTCTAAAATGTTCTTTGTTGATAGAAAGCAGTTACATACTCAAAGGCATTATTTCTAATAACATTTCTGTTGTTTCTAACTTTTTAATGAATTTGACATAAGACAAATGGTAATTTGCATATAAAGACCTTGGTAAAAGAGTCTGCTTAATGTAAATATAAACAGTCACATTAGTATAGGCCCATCAATACATTTTTGATAATTTTTTATAGTAAAAGTTAAAGTGGCAAACTAATATTCTGATATAAAAATCAATGGTTTGAGAGTCAATGTGAGACTTTCTTAAAAGACTATATCAAAATTTTAAGACAAAATTTTTTGATATTATTGTTTTCTCTAACTTTGCATGCACTCTTTGATAATAATATTTCAGAAGATGTGCATAATCAAAGTGGGTAGTTATAGCCTCTATACAAACAATGTATGTTTTAAAGCTTCACATATGCCTGATTTGACCCAAAGTTGTGGAAGTATCATGTGTTAAACTCTTCTTGTCTTCCTTTCTTTGTTTGTTTACAGCTAAAGTGACTTTGTTACTAAAGGATATGCATATATAGAAGAAATTAGATAATACAGAAATACAGATCTATGAACTAGAAGACTGAGTAGTGGAAATCACTAAAACTGAACAGAAGAAGAAAATAATTTAAAAAAATGAAAATAGGCTTTTGTTTTTTAAAGAACTTTTAAGGGACTTTTTTGAGGGACCTCTGAGACAACATCAAGCATACTAACATTCACATTATAGGGGTCCCAGAAAGAGAAGAAAATGAGAAGGGGGCAGAAAGGATATTTGAAGAAATAATAGAAAATTAGAAAGCTTCCCTGACCTCTGAAAGAAAATGTACATCAAGATCCAGGAAACACAGAAAGTCCAGAACAAGATGAACCAGAGATCCATGAAGAAAAATTATGATTAAAATTAAAGAAATTAAATAAAGATTGAGAGAGACTCTTGAAAGCATTGAGGGAAAAGAAACATATATATTGCATGCAAAAGAACTCCCATGAGATAATCAGATGACTTGAGTAGAAAATTTGCAAGTCAGTGAAAGCAGTAAGATTGCAACCAAAAAAATTCTACCTGGCAAGTTATCATTCATATTTTAAGGAAAGTATTTTTACAGAGAAGTAAAAGCTAAAAGAGTTTAGAATAGTAAACTGACTTCACAAGAAATGTCAAAGGAGCTTCTCTAAGCAGAAAAGCAAGTACCACATCTAGAAATATGAAAATTATGAAAGGAAAAACATCATTGATAAAGACAAACATACAAACAATGTAGTAGGTCAGCCACATATAAAGCTAATAGAAAGGTTAAAAGACCAAGTAGTAAAATCATCTATAACCATAACAAGTAGTTAAGGGATACACAAAACAAAATAATATAAAATACGACGTCAAAAACATTAAACATGGGGGAGAAATAAAACTTCAAGGTTGTTAGAATCTATTCATACTCAAGAGATTATTAACTTAGTATAATCAGATAGACAGATAAACAGATAAGATAGGGACCTTATGGTAATCACAAACCAAAACCCTTTATAATAGACGTTGTTGTTATTGTTTTAGTCGCTAAGTCCTGTCCGACTCTTTCAGTCCCATGGACTGTGCCTAGGCTGCTCTGTCCATGGGATTCTCCAGGCAAGCATACTGGACTTGGTTGCCATTTCCTTCTCCAAGGGATCTCCCCAACCCAGGAATCGAACCTGGGTCTCCTACATTGCAGGCAGATGATTTACCAACTGAGCTAGATACACACACACACATACACACACACACGAAAATGAATCCAAACACAACACTAAAGATAGAAATCAAATCACAAGGGAAGAAAGCAAAAGAAAATCTATAAAAACAACCAGAAAGCAATGAATAAGATGTCAAAGAACATATAGATCAATAATTACTCATAAATGAGCTAAATGCTCCAATTAAAAGACATAGAGTGGCCTACATGAATACAAAAACCTGACTCATATACATGCTTCCTAAATCAGACTTACTTTACTCCTAAAGATACATGTGGACTGAAAGCAAAAAGCTGTGAAAAAGTATTGAATACAAATGGAGATGAAAAGCAAGTTGGGTAGCAATACTTATATCAGGAAAAGTAGGCTTTAACACAAAGACAATAACAAGTCAAAAAAATATGCTATGCAATCATAAAGAAATCAATTCAACAAGAAAGTATAACAATTGTAGTATCCTATTATAATTTATCATTTTAATATATAAATATATATGCACCTAAAATAGGCGCACATAAATACATAAAGCAAATACTAACTAACATAAATGGAGAAAGTGACAGTTATACAATGATAGTAGGGGACTTTAACATCCCAGTAATTTCAAAGAACCAATAATTCATACAGAAAATCAAGAAGGAAACACTAATCTTAAACAACACATTATACCAAAGCGGGGTGGGGTGGGTGGAAATCTATCTATCCAACTATCTATCTATCTATATATATCATTTGTATTGATATAAGATACCATGCTCATAGGTTGGAATAATTAATATTGTTAAAAAGAGCACACTACACAAGGCAGTCTACAGATTCAAGGCAATCCTCATCAAAATAACAATGGCATTTTTCACAGAAGTAGAACAAGTAATTCTAAAACTTGTACAAAAACAAAAGGCTTCAAATAGCTAAAACAACCTTTTAAAAGACAAAGATGGAACTATCACATTCCCTGATTTCAAATGATACTCAACACTACAATAATCTGAACAGTATGGTACTGGCATTAACGAACAGTCACATAGATTAATGAAATAGAAAAGAGTCTAGAAAAAAACCCATGCAAACACGGTTGGACAATTAATCTATGACACTGGATGTAAAAATATATAATGGAAAACAGACAGTCTTTTCAATACATGGTGTTGGGAAAACTAAACAGCTACATGCCAAAGAATCAAACTGGGCTACTTTCTCACAACATACACAAAAATAAACTCAAAGTGGGTTAAATGAATTGTAAGATCTGAAATGATAAAACTCCTAGAAGATGTTACAGAGAATACTCTCTTTATCATTGATTTTAGCAATGTTTTTAAAATCTCTTTCCTCAGGCAAGGGAAACAAAACAAAACAAAAATAACAATTGGATTCAGTTCAGTTCAGTTCAGTCTCTCAGTCATGTCAGACTCTTTGCAACCCCATTAACTGCAGCACGCCAAGCCATCACCAACTCACGGAGTCCACTCAAACTCATGTCCATTGAATCGGTGAAGCCATTCAGCCATCTCATCCTCTATCATCCCCTTCTCCTGCCCTCAAACTTTCCAGGCATCAGAGTCTTTTCAAATGAGTCAGCTCTTTGCAGCACGTAGCCAACGTTTTGGCATTTAAGCTTCAACATCAGTCCTTCCAATGAAAACCCAGGACTGATCTCCTTTAGGATGGACTGGTTGGATCTCCTTGCAGTCCAAGGGACTCTCAAGAGTCTTCTCCAACACCACAGTTCAAAAGCATCAATTCTTTGGAGCTCAGCTTTCTTTATAGTCCAACTCTCACAGCCATACATGACCACTGGAAAAACCACAGCCTTGACTAGATGAACCTTTGTCGACAAAGTGATGTCTCTGCTTTTTAATATGCTTTCTAGGTTAGTCATAACTTTCCTTCCAAGGAGTAAATGTCTTTTAATCTCATGGCGGCAATCAGCATCTGAGTGATTTTGGAGCCCAGAAAAATAAAGTTAACTACTCTTTCCACTATTTCCCCATCTATTTGCCATGAAGTGATGGGACCACATGCCATGATTTTAGTTTTCTGAATGTTAAGCTTTAAGCCAACTTTTTCATTCTCCTCTTTCACTTTCATTAAGAGGCTTTTTAGTTCCTCTTCACTTTCTGCCATAAAGGTGGTGTCATCTGCATATCTGAGGTTATTGATATTTCTCCCGGCAGTCTTGATTCCAGCTTGTGCTTCTTCCAGTCCATCGTTTCTCATGATGGGCTCTGCATATAAGTTAAATAAGCAGGGTGACAATATACAGCCTTGACATACTCCTTTTCCTATTTGGAACCAGTCTGTTGTTCCACATCCAGTTCTAACTGTTGCTTCCTGACTTGCATACAGGTTTCTCAAGAGGCAGGTCAGGTGGTCTGGCATTCCCATCTCTTTCATAATTTTCCACAGTTTATTGTGATCCACACAGTCAAAGGCTTTGGCATAGTCAATAAAGCAGAAATAGATGTTTTTCTGGAACTTTCTTGCTCTTTTGATAATCCAGCAGATGTTGGCAATTTGATCTCTGGTTCCTCTGCCTTTTCTAAATCCAGCTTGAACATCTGGAAGTTCACGGTTCATGTATTGCTGAAGCCTGGCTTGGAGAATTTTGAGCATTACTTTGCTAGAGTGTGAGATGAGTGCAATTGTGCGGTAGTTTGAGCATTCTTTGACATTGCCTTTCTTTGGGATTGGAATGAAAATTGACCTTTTCTAGTCCTATGGCCACTAGTGAGTTTTCCCAATTTGCTGGCATATTGAGTGCAGCACTTTTACAGCATCATCTTTTAGGATTTGAAATAGGTCAACTGGAATTCCATCACCTCCACTAGCTTTGTTTGTAGTCATGCTTCCTAAGGCTCACTTGACTTCACATTCCAGGATGTCTGGCTCTAGGTGAGTGTGAGTGAGATAATCATCATGATTTTCTGGGTCTGAAGATCTTTTTTGTACAGTTCTTGTGTATATTCTTACCACCTCTTCTTAATATCTTCTGCTTTTGTTAGGTCCATACCATTTCTGTCCTTTATTGAGCCCACGTTTGAATGAAATGTTCCCTTGGTATTTTTAATTTTCTTGATGTGATCTCTAGTCTTTCCCATCTATTGTTTTCCTCTATTTCTTTGCATTGATCACTGAGAAAGGCTTTCTTAACTCTCATGTTATTCTTTGGAACTCTGCATTCAAATGTGTATATCTTTCCTTTTCTTCTTTGTTTTTTGCTTCCCTTCTTTTCACAGCTATTTGTAAGGCCTCCCCAGACAGCCATTTTGCTTTTTTGCATTTCTTTTTCTTAGGGATGGTCTTGATCCCTGTCTCCTGTACAATATCACAAACCTCCGTCCATAGTTCATCAGGCACTCTGTTTATCAGATCTTGTCCATTAAATCTATTTCTCACTTCCACTGAATAGTCATAAGGTATTTGATTTAAGTCATACCTGAATGGTCTAATGGTTTTCTCCACTTTCTTCAATTTAAGTCTGAATTTGGCAATAAGGAGTTCATGATCCGAGCCACAGTCAGCTCCCTGTCTTATTTTTGCTGACTGTATAGAGCTTCTCCATCTTTGGCTGCAAAGAATATAATCAATCTGATTTCGGTGTCAGCCATCTGGTGATGTCCCTGTGTCTTACTTATATGTTGAATATAAAAAACAAAATAAACAAAATACAATAGAAACAGACTCATAGATACAGAGAACATATAGATGGTCACCATGAGATGGTTTGGGCAAAATAGGTGAAGGAGATTAAAAGGTACAAATTTCTAGTTATTATAATAAATGAGTCATGGGGATATACTGTATAGCACACCATTATGGTCAATAACATAGTAACTTTGTATGGAGACAGGTGGTTACTAGATGCATACACTTCATAACCTGTGCAAATGTCAAACCATCTTGTAGTATATCTGAGACTCATAAAACTGTATGTCAGCTATATTTTAATTAAGAAGTAAAATCTTATTGACACTTGTTAAAGAACTGTAAGGCCAATTTTATTCAAGGAAAGGCCTACTACAATGGGAGAGAGATCAGGGTCCACTCTGAGAATGGTGTGAACAAGTGGGAATTTATGGTCAAGGAGGAGGATGGGGGTCAGTGGATGAAAAGTCACTATGAGGACCATTAGGGATGGGAGGGATTCTGGCTAACCCATCCTAACAAGATTCCTGATGAAGGCAAGCCAGGGTGATTGGACATCACCATGGGGTAGGGGGTGGGAGGTAGTGAAGGATGAGGAACCTAGTCAGACATCGAGGGTGATCAGATGTAAAGGATGTGGAGAGGAGAGACTAAACAGACTTCCCAGGATTCTTCCTAAAATGAATCAATGCAGAGTTGCCATTCAGGCTAGGGTAGATTCAGGATAGGGCTATACAAGTATACCTGTGGCTGATTCATGTCCATGTATCGCCAAACCCATAAGAATATTGTAAAATAGTTAGTCTCCAATTAAGTAAATAATTTAAAGAAAAAAAAAAAAAAAAAGAAGAGCTCCAAAAATCCTGAGTAAAATTAGGTCAAAGAGAGAGTATGTCACCTCCCTGCTGTGTACCTCCACCCTCTGCCTTGTCTCTTGGAATCTTCATTTTATTTCCATAATGGAAAGTGGGAAAGTGTGCCCTTGTGCAGCAGATTGTCATGGGGACTGCTCCAACATCAGGCTTCAACAGAACAAAGAGCCCACACCTTCTAAGAGAGCACAGACTTTCTGGGAACACTTGCCAAGGAGGCAGCAGAACCTGTTCTGTGTCCTCAGATGGACCCGGAAGGGAGGGTTGGTGTGGTGAGAAGGGTAAGGGAAAGTTGCTTTGAAGAAGCTGCAGAGTGCCTTGCCTCTGCATGGACTGTTTTCCCCAACACCTGCCAACTGAGGAGAGTTTAAGAGAATCCCTGGAAAACAAGGTGTATGCACTCTCGAGCTGTCGTCTAACCCTGGCTTGGTGAAATCTCTGTGTCAGGAACTAGCTAGGGGCATTCTGAGAGCAGAGTGGGAAGACTGAGTGGCATGGCTCCCAAGAGCAGACAGAAATCATGGCTGTTCCCTTGGGAGGCATCCTGAGAGAGGGTGACCGACAGTCAGGGACAGCCCTACATAGTCCTTGACTCTCTCAGGGTCTTAGGAGCATAGGGCACTCTTCTGAGAGCCCACCAGAGCTCCCAATAACAAAGATTCAAATCAAGAAAACAGACAGTGAGAAGAAAGGTGGCTGTCAAGTCTGGAGGATGGGGAATGAGAAGTTGTTGTTTAATAGATAGTTTCAGCTTGCAAAAATGGAAGTGTTCTGCAGATGGATATTGGTGATGGTTGCAGAGCCATGTGACTATACTTAATGTCACCTAAGTGGCACCAATGTCCAACTGAAACATCGCCAGTGAGATAAGAATAAGAAAAATCATTGCCTTCTCTACTCATCCTCATCCTGCCCAGTCTTAGGAGACCTAAGCCACACAGGGAATGTACCAGAGGGAAAAGGTCAGGCCTTGGCCCCAGCCTAGGGTGGATTCTAGGAGTCAGTCTTGAAACTGTGGTGGTCAGGGAACACTGCCTCAAAAAAGACAGGACATCCAGTCTAATATAACACATATAATGATATATATTGCAGCAAAATGCACAAGTCCATCTAAAGCAAAATGTTTAGATAAAATGGCAAAATATATGAACTGAAATGTATATATATATATAGCCAAGATATAGCCATAACAAAAAATGACGCATGCTACAACATGGATGAACCCTGAGGACTTTATGCTACATGAGCTAAGCCAACCACAGAAGGCATAATTCCAGCTGTATGAGGGACACAGAGTAATCAAATTCATAAAGTAGAGTGTTGGGTACTAGGGGCTAACGGCAGGAGTTAGTGTTTTCTGGGAACAGAGTTTCAGTTTGGGAAGATGAAAAAATTCTAAAGACAGATAGTGGATAGTGGCTGATGGTTCCACCAAACTGTACACTTGAAAAAGGTTAAAATAGTAAATTTAATATCATGCATATTTTATCACAAATAAAAAAGTAAAGTGTCTGTAAAAATAATCTTTGGACCCTGGTTTGCAAGGTGACTAAGCACTCTCTTGTCCTCCTTTGTGACTGAGAACAGAAAATTAATCTTTTAAAGTCTATTAGGTGCAGACCCCCAGGTGACAGGAGACACAAAAAGATCCCTGGTGACTAGTGAGTTTCCATCTGTGCTGTGACAACAAGGAGGAAGTGACAGAAATGACAGCCAATAATGGGATAAAAAACTCATGAAAAGGAAAAATTGGAGCATCTAAGTCTGGGAAGACAATGAAAGAAAAACTATGACTTGTTCCCAGAGACAACGGCCTCCTTCTGCTGTGCGCCTTAAGGCAGAGGATAATTTTAATCAACCCCTAAAGCCTTGGAGAAAGGCAATGGGGTGATTCACCCTGAAACTGTACAGTGTCCTGTGGGTACAAGCACGTAAGCAAATCAGCACCGGAACCACACACCTAGTTCTAATTCACTGATGCTCGGCAGTATTGTAAGAGTCACCAGTCAATATTTCCTTTTCAAAGGCTAACCCTGTTTTTTTAAAAAAGGAAGCAGAAAAGTAGATTAAGGAAGCAGTAGGATGCAGCATGGGCTGTGAATGAAATGCAAGCGGTAAGCATTTTGAAACCAAGGTACAGTGTCAGGCACTCACTCAAGACTGGTGTGTAGGCGTTAAAATTGCATGTCTATTTCTCATGAGCTATTTATTGATGTTAATGAGAGTATTTCAATGAGAATGAAAGAATAACTGGAAGAGGTTTCTAGGATTGTTTAAAATCTAACACAGCGGTTTTAGTTTGTTTCTGCCTAACAAATCTCAATGACTTTGAACGGGCAAATCTTAATTATTCACTGTTTCTGGGGGTCAGGAATCTGGGTGTGTCTTCCACGAGTGGTTCTTTCTAAAGGTCCCAGAAGCTGCAGTCTGGGTGTTGAAGGATCTGCAGTTCTCTCAGAATTAGAGGGCAAGGGGAGGCTCTTCTTCCAAGCTCACTCCCATAGCTCTGAGTAAGATTCTGGCTTTGCACATGTTGAGTTGAAGCCCTTTGTTCTTCGCCGGCTGGAGATGTCAGTTCTTTGCCAAGGGGCCTCTCAAGAGGCAGAACACATCAGGCAGCTGGCTTCCTGCAGATTGAGCAAGCAAAATGCAAGAGAATGTGTGGGAGATAGAACACGGGGTCTTTTGTACCCTCACCATGGAAGTGACATCCCATCCCTTTGTAGAAGAAAGTGACTAGGTCCAGCTCTCATGCATGGAGAGGAGATGATACAGGGCTGTGTATTTCAGCAGACCCTGTGGTCCTTTTTAGAATCTGCCCATCAACATCAAGATGAAGAAGGATGCTACTCAACATCCTTGAAAATAAAGGCTCACAGTGAATGTTAGCAGCTGTACAATGCCTTGGAACTTGGCTTCCTTCTTTTCTGACAAGGAATTGCCCTGTGAATGTAGGGGCCACCTTATTTAATGGATGGAGGGAAGGCAGTGGGTAGAGATAGATCTAGGTTCCTATCAGCATGGTCCTCCTGAGTGAGCCCTGACCTGACCAGGGCAAAGTCCTCTCTACAGACAGCAGGGACAAATGCAGGTTTTTGTCTCCACCAGGAGCTGGCATCTCTAGTTTCCAAGGGTGGTCCAGGATTTCTTCAAGGGAAAAGGTTCAAGGAATGGGAACAGAGGGGGATGAGTAGAGAAGAGATGTCACCTTCTTTAGTGTCAGCTCCTGGATAGAGGCATCCCCTTTGTTGTGTTCAGTAACTGGGTAATATGGCCAACACAGCCTGGATTGCCTGTCCTGGGTTTTTTGTTAAGAGGCAGCAGCTACCATTAGCCAGGCACAGGCTAAGTACTTTCCCTGTGTCACCTCACTTACCCCCACAGCAAGACCTCTATGGAGGGGTTGCTGTTTCACCTCCAGTTTTAAATCCAGAAAAATTGAGGCTGCAAGATTGAGTCATCTGCTGGAGGACCTGGGACGAGTAAGTAGCAAAACCCAGATTTGATGGCTTATCTGGATCCAAAGTCTTCACTTCTCTGTTTATAAAAAATTCTAAGAGAGGTGACTAGACTGGCCATTTCTGAAACCAAATGTCACTTAATATTAGACAGTCGCCCATGAATTCAGTTTATGTGCAGCTTCCAGCTTCTCCAAGAGCATGCTTTTCTCCAGCCAGCAGCCATGTTCACTAAGGCTATGACTCTCAGCTGAAGGACTGTGATTTTAGGGGATTAGGGGTTTGTCCAGGGAGTAAATGAGAGATGTCAAGCTGGAGTGGCCCACCTGGAATCCCAGAGGTTTCCACAAAAAGGCATCCCTCCAGGGAGGCTGTTATACCCTATTCTCACTCCTGGTTGGTCACAGCAGTGCTTTGAGGGCTGCAGAAGGACCCCTTCATGTGCTCTGGTGGGTATATCTGTCAGCACACCATCAAACTGTACAAACATGAAACACACAGTGCAAACGCACTTGTGACCTGGATACAATGTTAAAAGGAAGGGTTGCTAGAGATTTAAGGGCGATCTAAGGGACAGCTGTGGCTTACATTTATGTAATAGAAATTGTTCTTTCATATCTATCAATTCCCAGTGGGTAAGCATGGCCGAGCAGGGACAGGTTTTTTCTTACTGTAACTGGGACATTGCACAAACTCTTCCTAAAAGATATGATCACACTTTGTATTCATTTTCTGTGGTCTCTAAGAAATTTATTCCAGGGGGATAGTTTTTCCCTACTCCTGGAGGAACCAGCTAGTCCCCTGGCCTCTCTGTTTCCTTTCACCTAATGGATGATCCTAGGGTGGGTGGCATCATGCACACTGTCTCAGTGTCTCTTTCACACCTAAACTGCCCACTCCCAGACTGGAATCAGTCACCATCTCCACTTCCATTGGCCCATTTGGCACTGTGGGCCAGCCGCTTGCAGAAGGAACCCTATATCCGCTGCCCCTCTCCCTCCTTATTTTTCTCTTTCCTCCAGTCAACTTTGGGCTTCCCTGACAGCTCAGTTGGTAAACAGTTTTGGCCCCTCCAGGGTGAGCCTGGGGAAGGGGAGAAAGGGAAGAACATGCAGCCTGATGTGTGGATTCACTCTCCATCTGCTGAGGTGGTACGGTTGGGATTGTCCCCAAGGCAATTTTCTGTGGTTCTCCCAGTGCTGTTTCATTGCTGGGCTCCACAGCTGTGGTTTTCAAGTTGGGGCGGTGCCTCTCCTCGGCTGGCAGCTGCTCCCCCCAGGCTCTGGTTTGCCAGGTGTCCACTGTACTTCCTAACTCTCGCCTTCAGCAAACTGGACTCTTTACAAATGATCTTTCTAGGTCGACTTAAGGCATCTCCAGACAGGCCCTCTCTCCCCCAAATGCTGCATTAATTCCACCAGAAGTGCTGAGATTCTTTGACTTGCCTAAGCAGGGGAGGGTTTCCAGCTCTTTGTGACCCATGGACTGCCAGGCTCCTCTGCCCACGGAATTCTCCAGGCAAGAATACTGGAGAATACTGGTTGCCATTTCCCTCTCCAAGCAGGAGAGGGTCACTACCTGCTTTGGTGGGTAGTCTCCAGGTTGACCTGAAATGATCTTGGCTCCTGGAACTCATGTGCATCTGAAAAACCCTCCCGCTGAATGTGGGCTGGACCTAATGACTTACTTCTAACCAAGAGAATGGCTCAGAATGTAAACAATCTGCCTGCAGTGCAGGAGACCCAGGTTTGATCTCAGGTTGGGAAGATGCCCTGGAGAAGGAGACGGCAACCCACTCCAGTATTCTCGCCTGGAGAACTTCATGCATAAGAGGAACCTGGGGGCTACAGCCCATGGGGTCGCAAAGAGTTGGACACAACTGAGCAACCAGCACTTTTGCTTTCACTCAGAGACAGGATAGCCAAGGTGATAGATAGAATGCCACATGTTATATGGGCTTTACAAGGACTATGGCTTCAATATTTTTTCACCCATCTTTCCTTTCACCCAGTTTGATGCTGTATCATAATCCTTTCCTTTTTGTTGCTCAGTAATGATCCATGGTATGGAAGGATCATAGTATGTTTAACCATTCATCCATTGACAGACATCAGAGTTATTTCCAGTTTTTGACTATTACAAGTAAAACTAAATGAACTGAGTTGTGGACACAATGGTGGAGGGGGGCAGCCAGGGCAGGGTAAGGAGAGGGTGGGATGAATGGAGAGAGTAGCTCAGAAATATATACACTACCATATGTAAAATAGATGGCCAGTGGGAATTTCCTGTATGACCTAGGGAGCTCAAACTGGGGCTCTGTGACAGTCTAGAGGGGTGGGATGGGATGGGAAGTGGGAAAGAGGTCCAAAAAGGAGAAGACATACGTATACCTATGGCTGATTCATGTTGATGTATGGCAGAAACCAATGTAATGGTGTAAAGCAATTCTCCTTCAATTAAAAATAAAATTTAAAAAACTTCATTGGCTATTATTTTCTCCCATTCTGAAGGCTGTCTTTTCACCTTGCTTACAGTTTCCTTTGTTGTGCAGAAGCTTTTAATTTTAAATAGGTCCCATTTGTTTATTTTTACTTTTATTTCCAATATTCTGGGAGGTGGGTCATAGAGGACCCCGCTTTGGTTTATGTCAGAGAGGGTTTTGCCTATGTTATCCTCTAGGAGTTTTATAGTTTCTGGTCTTATGCTTAGATCTTTGATCCATTTTGAGTTTATCTTTGTGTATGGTGTTAGAAAGTGTTCTAGTTTCATTCTTTTACAAGTGGCTGTCCGGTTTTCCCAGCACCACTTGTTAAAGAGGTTGTCTTTTCTCCATTGTATATTCTTGCCTCCTTTGTCAAAGATAAGGTGTCCATAGATGCGTGGATTTATCTCTGGGCTTTCTATTCTGTTCCATTGATCTATATTTCTGTCTTTGTGCCAGTACCATACTGTCTTAATGACTGTGGATCTGTAGTATAGCCTAAAGTCAGGTAGGTTGATTCCTCCAGTTCCAATCTTCTTTCTCAAGATTGCTTTGGCTATACGAGGTTTTTTGTATTTCCATACAAATTGTGAAGTTATTTGCTCTAATTCTCTGAAAAAGACCTCTGGTAGCTTGATAGGAATTGCATTGAATCTATAGATTGCTTTGGGTAATATACTCATTTTCACTATATTGATTCTTCCAATCCACGAACACGGCACATTTCTCCATCTGTTTGTGTCCTCTTTGATTTCTTTCATCAGTGTTTTATAGTTTTCTATATACAAGTCTTTTGTTTCTTTAGGTAGAAATACTCCTAAGTATTTTATTCTTTTTGTTTCGATGGTGAATGGAATTGTTTCCATAATTTCTCTTTCTGTTTTCTCATTGTTAGTGTATAGAAATGCCAGGGATTTCTGTGTGTTGATTTTGCATCCTGAAACTTTGCTATATTCACTGATTAGCTCTAGTAATTTTCTAGTAGAATCTTTAGGGTTTTCAATATAGAGGATCATGTCATCTGCAAACAGAGAGAGTTTTACTTCTTCTTTTCCAATCTGGATTCCTTTGATTTCTTTATCTGCTCTGATTGCTGTGGCCAAGACTTCCAAAACTATGTTGAAAAGTAGTGGTGAGAGTGGGCACCCTTGTCTTGTTCCTGACTTCAGGGGGAATGCTTTCAGTTTTTCACCATTGAGGATAATGTTTGCTGTGCGTTTGTCATATATAGCTTTTATTATGTTGAGGAATGTTCCTTCTATTCCTACTTTTTGGAGGGTTTTTATCATAAATGGATGTTGAATTTTGTCAAAGGCTTTCTCTGCATCTATTGAGATAATCATGTGATTTTTATTTTTCAATTTGTTAATGTGGTGTATTACATTGAGCATTCACATGTTTTAAGTATTTTTGTTGAACTTAAGTCGTCATTTCTTGGGATAAACTCCCAGAAGTATAATTTCTGGGTCATATGATAGTTATGTGATTTTTTTTTAAGAAACTGCCAAAATGTTTTTTAGAGTGGCTGTTCCATTTTATGTTCCCATCAGCAATATATGAGTGATCCAGTTTCATTGCATTCTCATCTATATTCAGTACTGTCACCATTAAAAAATTTTTTTAGTCATTCTGATGGTCATATAGTGATATATCATTGTGATTTTAATGTACATTTCCATGAAAGCAATATGTTGAACATCTTTTTGTGTGTGCTTATTTGCCACCTGTATACCTTTTATGGTGAAATGCTTCTTCTTTTCTTTTGCCCATTTTTTTCCCAAGAATTTTTCAACTGTTTAGTTTTGAGAGTTCTTTATATATTCTAGATATTAGCCCTTTCTCAGATATGTCATTTGCAAATATTTTCTTCCAATCTATAATTTGTGTTCTCAACCTCTTAACAGAGTCATTTGCAGAGCAAAAGTTATACATTTTGATGAAATCCAAGTTAACAAATTTTTCTTTTTGTATCACACTTCTGTGTAAAGTCAAAGAAACTTTTGCCAAGCCTTAGAGCCTGAAGATATGCTTTCCTTTTTTTGCGGTAGAATTGTTAGGTTTTGTATTCATAAACCATTTTGGGTTTTTTTTATAGGTGTAAGAATTTGTGAAGGTTCATGTTTTGTGTAAGGTTGTCCAAAATCTCCAGAACCGTTTACTGAAAAGGCTATCTTTCCTCCACTGAATCCTTTTTACATATTTGTCAAAAATCAGTTGTGTATATTTGGTCAGATCTATTTCTGGGTTCTCTCTTCTGTTTCATTAATCTCTCTATCATGCCACCAAAATCACACTACATCGTTTCTGGGTCATATGGTAGTTATGTGACTCTGTGGCACTATATAGTTTCACAACAGTTCTTAAAATTAGTAGACTAATTTCTCCACTTTATTTTTCTTCTTCAGGATTATTTTAGCTATACTAGTTTCTTTGCCTTTCCATATAAATTTAGAATTATGTTTCAATATCTCCAAAATTATTCTGGAAGCTTAAAAGAAGTTGTGTTAAACCCATAGATCACTTTGGGAAGAACTGACCTCTTCACTACACTGAATCTTCAAATCTAGGAATACAATATTTCTCTCCATTTATTTAGATCTTTGATTTCTCTCATCAACATTTTTTAGTACAAGTTCTGTACATGTTCTCTTGGATGTATATCTTAGTATCTCATTTCTTTTAGCTATTGTAAATGATACAGTACTTTAATTTCAGTGTTCACATGTTCCTTGCTAGTGTACAGCACAGGTGATTTTTGTATGGTTATCTTTTATCCTGCTACATTGCTCAGTTCAGTTCTAGGATTATATTGTAGATTCTATGAGGTTTTCTAAGTAGAAAATCAGGTCATCTACATACAGAGACAATTTTACATTTGGTATGCTATTTATTTACTTTTCTTGACTTTTTGCACTGGCTAATATTTCTATTACTATATTGAATAGAAACAGTAAGAGAGCAGACACCCTTGCTTTATCCTTAATCTTAGGGAAAAATCATTCAGTCTTTCATCATTAAGTATAATGTGATCTGTAGGATTTTTGTAGATGTACTTTATCAAGCTGAGGAAGTTCCACCTTGTTACTATACTCTGGGAGGTTTTCTTTTTCTTTTTTATTAATTATGTATGGGCACTGAATTTTTTAAAGTAATTATTCTGTATCAATTGGTGGCTTATCCTTTGTCAATATGATAGATTACAATTATGATTTTTTAGAAAAAAGTACTGGAAAAGTCTTGTATCCCTGAAACAAAACTCACTTGGTCAATCATAGTATACACTTATTTTTACCTACTACTGAATTTTATTCACTAATATTTTTAAAAGAATTTTTACACCAATATTTATGCAGAATATCTATCCGTAGTCGTTTTACAGTTTGTTTGTCTAGCTTTTGTAGCAAGGTAATATTAGATACAAAAAGTTAACATGGAAATGTTTCCTTCTCTTTTATTTTAGGAAAGATATAATTTATAAGGATAATTCTTTCAATAGTTGATGGAATCCTTCAGTAAGGTATTCTGGGCATGGAGATATTTTTTATGGAGAGTTTGTAAATTACTAACTTATTTTTTAAGAGATATAAGTCTATTCAACTGATTTAATATTTAATATTAGGTAACTTATGGCAGTTTGTTTTTCAAGAAATTGGTCCATTTCAGCCAAGTTGTCAAATTTATGTGCATAGAGTTGTTCATAGAATTCCCTTATTATCCTTTTAATATCTGCAGGGTCTAGTAGTGATGTATCATTTAATTCTTACTATTGGTAATTTATGTCATATCCTTCTTGTCAGTATTGCTAGAAGTTTGTTAAACTTAGCTTATCTTTTCAAAGATACAGTTCTCTGTTTTATTTTCACTATTTTTCTTTTCTTTTATTGATTTCTGCTTTTGTCTTTATTATTTCCTTCATTCTGTTGATTTAGGTTTATTATATTCTTCTTTTTCTATCTTATTGAGGTGAGATCTTAGATTACTGATATACTTTTCCTCTTTTCTAATGTATACATTTAACATTAATTTTTTCTCTCATCACTACTTTAGTGGTGGTACATAAATTTTGATATGTTTTATTTTTATTTTAATTCAGTTCAATACACTTTTAGATTCCTTGAGGCTTTTTGTTACCCCATAGATTATTTAAAGGTACATATTTAGTTTGTGTTTGGAGATTTACTTATTATTGTTCTGTTGTTGATTTCTAGTTTGACTCCATTTTGTTCAGAGAACATATTCTACATGATTTAAATTCTTTTAAATGTTCTTAGATTTATTTTATGGCCCAAGATATCATTTATCTTGGTATATATTTTGTGGACACTTGAAAGAATATATATTCTGTGTTGTTGGGTGGAGTAGTCTATAAATGTGCATTAGACCTGTTGGTTAATGGTGTTATTGAGTTCTTTCTTTCAGGCCCTTGCTGATTTGTTTTGTCTAGCTCTAGCTCTAATGATTATTGAGAAAGGGATGTTGAAGTCTATATAACTGTAGACTTCTTTCAGTTATGTCAGTTTTTGTTTCACATATTTTTCACCTCTGTTGTTGATTACATACCAATTTAAGCTTGTTATATTGACAGTTTTATCATTATAATAGCTTTCTCTATGTCTGGCAATTTCCCTTGTTCTGAAGTTTGCTTTATCTGATATTAATATATGTACTACTGCTTTCATTGTTTGCATGATAAAAATTTATCTGTCCTTTTATTTTCATGTCCAGATTGGTATTTGAAGTATGAACACCATAGAGGTGGATAATCTTTTTTAATCCACTGTATTAATTGACATTGTTTAATTAAGATGTTTAGATCATATATATTTAATGTAATTATTGGCATGTTAGGGCTTAAATCTAACATTTTATTATTTTGTTATTGTTGTTTTCTTAGTTGTTCTTTTCTCTGTTTTTTTTCCTGGTTTTCTGTGGGTTACTCAAACATGTTTTAGCATTTCATTTTGATTTAACAATTACATTTTGAGTATATCTTAACATAGCTTTTTTTAGTAATTTCTGTAAATATTACATTATACAGAATTTTCTTATCAGTCTACTGGTGTTGTCATTTTACCAGTTTAAGTGAAGTGTAGACATCTTCTCCTGCTCTTTTACTATTAATGTCTTAAATATTTCCTTTACATAATTTAGAACCATACTGGACCATGTTATAATTTTTGCTT
Source organism: Antilocapra americana (assembly GCA_007570785.1). Taxonomy (NCBI): domain Eukaryota; kingdom Metazoa; phylum Chordata; class Mammalia; order Artiodactyla; family Antilocapridae; genus Antilocapra; species Antilocapra americana. Next base: position 12,902,856 of record ML661897.1, read on the forward strand.
AAATTATCAAACATTATTTAGAAAACTCAACAGCAGGACAGTCTGTTACACTTACTTATATTTTTGCTTGTCATGTTTTTTCATCTTTCCTGATGTTCCAAGATTCCTTTTTTTGTTTATTTCCTTTCTGTTTACAGAACTATTATAGCCATTCTTTTAGGGTGGTTCTGATTGCAACAAACTATCTTAGCTTCTTTTATTTTAAAATGTCTTGATTTTTGCTTTATTCATACACAGAAACCATACACAGGATATGGGATTCTGGTTGATAGTTCTTTTCTTTCAGATTTGCAAAATTTTGTGCCACTTTCTTCTGGCACTTTCTTCTCTAATTGGTTTCTGATGAGAAATCCATTGTCATGAGAATGGTTTTTTGCCTATAGGTAAGGTATCATTTCTCTTTCACTATTTTCAATATATTGAAATTCATTTTTCAGAGGTTTAATTATTGTGTGTCTTGGTGTGGAGGGTTTATACTGTTTGGATTCTCTCAGTTTCTCACACCTATAGGTTTATGAAGTGAAGTGAAGTTGTTCAGTCGTGTTCGACTCTTTGTGACCCCATGGACTGTAGCCCACCAGGCTCCTCCCATGGGATTTTCCAGGCAAGAGTACTGGAGTGGGTTTATAGATGGTATTTATTTTTTTAAATACTGAAAATTTTTGGCAGTTGTTTCTTTGCGTACTCTCACAACTCCTCTCTCATCTTCCTCTCCTTCCAGTATCATGGGAATACTGGATAGCATGATACTGGAAAATACTTTTTATAGTGCCACAAGTCCCTGAGCCTCTTTCGTTTTTAATTTTTTTTTCTCTCTTTGTGGCCTGGATTGAGCTTTGTCCAGTCCACTGATTCTTCCTTCTGTACCCTCCATTCTCCTATTGTTTTTCCATTTATTTTTTATTATTGTTATCATATGTCCCAGTATTTAAGATTTCCATTTGGTTCTTCTTTACATCAACCTTTGCTTTGCCTAGACTTTCAGATTTTTTACATGGCTAAAGCATGTTCAGAATTGCTTATTGAAGCATTTTTATGATGATACTTTTAAAGCCTTTGTCAGAGAATTCTAGCATATTGGCCAACTTGGTGATGGGATCTACTGTATTTTTTTCCATTTAGTTTTAAGTCTGTGATGAGTCATTTTTATTGAAACCTGGAAATATGGAGATTATACTATGAGAATTTGGAGTTTAAGTCTTCTATTTTAGTTGGCTTTCTGTGATACTGCTCGACTGGGGAAATGGGAGGGCCTTTTATGATGCCTCTTTACACTCAGCTGTAAAGACTCCACATGCAAATGCAGAAGTCTCTGGAGACACTGGCTTAATCCCAGGGTCAAGAAGATCCTCTGTAGAAGGAAATGGCAACCCACTCCAGTATTCTTGCATGGAACATCTCATGGACAGAGGAGCCTGGCAGGCTACACAGTTCAGGGGGTTGCAAAGAGTTGGACATAACTGAGAAACAGAGCATGCATACATTATTGCCTGGAGGGGATGGAAGTCAAGGTTTCCCACTTGGTTTTTGCTGGCATGGGTGAGAGTTAGTCCACAGTTCTCAGTGAGATTTATTTAAGAGAAGAGCATTTATCATCTGAAAGTGTCTGTCTTGCTAGCTTTGGTGCTTTTGTCCTCTGGGTAGAGACAGAATGATTTTGCTGAGATATTTTTGTCTATATGTTATTCAGCTTAGAGTTGGAGTTGTATGAAGCAAAAAGAAAACCCAGAAACTACTATCATCGGATCCCCTTCTCCTAGGGTTCTTAGCTGGCCTTCCTTCTGCTCCCCACCTTTGAGAATTTTCTTTGGTTGTTGTCTATATAATGCCTAGGGGCTTCAAGTTGTAACTAGTGGGAGGAATAGGGAAACATACAGCTACTACGTCTTCCTGGAAGCAGAAGTTACATAAATTTACTTTAAAACAGGAAGAAAACCATACAACACTGGCAGTACGTGTTCTCAAACGAGGAGTTTCAAAAGGTGTCACAAAGCAGAGAAACTGGAAGATGGCAAAATTCTCCAACATACTAATACCAAAACGCAATACATAAGCATATTTCCATTAGAGCATTTTTTTCTGTGTCTGGAGAAATGCAAAGGGAATGAGTGAAACTGGAGACTGGGAAATCTGTTTGTGAGAGTAAAGTATAATTAGTAAAATCAACAGAGTAAATTAAATTGTGTTGGAGAAGAGATTATAATCATTAAGAGAGCTTGATCTGTTCAAGGTGATGACCTCAAAGGATAGTGAATTTTACCAGCTTCTATTTCTCCTCCTATCCCTAGAATTTTGTTATTTACTTTATCTGGAAAATATGTTCTGAAAGTTTATATTTATTTACTTTTATTTAATCAGAAACAAATTGGTTATGCAACAAAGGATAAAACAACTGTTTTACTAGTCAAATGAAAATAGTGATATTCTGAGTCAAAATAAAAATTAAAAAATACATCTTTATGAACTCAGCTTGGTGTCATGCTGGCCTTTGGCACAAGTGGGAGAAGGTCTAAGTGAGCTAGGGCTGGCTGTAATAAAGTATCTGAGAGCTGAAGTAAAGGAAATGCATGTCCTCACAGTTCTAGAGGTTGAAAGTCTGAGATCGAGAAACCTCTCTCCTTGGTTTGCATATGACCATCTCCTCCCCATGTCCCCACATGGTCTTCTGTCTATGAATGTCTATGTGAGTCTATTGGACTCAGTAGTGTTACAGAGTCAAGTATCTTTTCCAGCTGACACAGTGTTTACCTTTCTTTATCAGGGTTATCTGCATCAACTTCCTCTGCCGAGGAAGGTGGACAAGGTGGGCAAGCAACCTTCTTGCATACATCTCATTCTTGTTAATTCCTGGGTAGTTTTCTACCTGGTAAGTTTAGAAGTTTGCCTCCTCCACTACACTGGAAACTGCATGAGGGCCACATAGATGTTCCTATCTGTCTTCTTATCCCTAAGTGCTCAGCTAAAGTGTTGCCACAGCATATGTCTCAACAGTTGTATCTTCAGTACAGCCTGGACATTCTACCTCTAGAAAAATGCAGCAGGACAAAGTCATGGTAAATTGATTTGTTGCCTTCCCCCTTTTCCACACTTAGTTGACCAATAGACAGTGTTCCTTAAGGAAGAAGGCCCACTTTGGACATGAACCACAGAAACAAAAGGGCAAGGACAGTTTGAGACCCACCCACATGTCAGTATTTGTCAAGGATAAGGCATCAAGGGCAAGGATTTAATCTCTGCCTTCAGTGTCACGGACTGACTAATAGTAACTTCGAATTTAACCTACTTGCTGCATTGCATTTCTTTCCTTGTTGTTGTTCAGTCACTAAGTCGTTGCATTTCTTTATACTTTTGCAATGCTTGTAGTTTTCAGTCGAGGGGTGAGTTTTCACACATCCAATGTCTCTTCAGCATTCTTGTTTCTTAAACTCAAAAGATATTCCTCATCTCCTGCTCTTCTCTATATGACCCAGCCTCCCTCTGTCCTTTCCCACCCTCCAGATTTCTGTCAGAAGATGAAAATTACTTTCTGATGAGCAGAGTAAGTTTGGAATGTTCCAGTTCCAACTCTATCTCTCGCAGCATTACTCAAGGCTTGGGGCTGGTGGGAGTCCCACTGTTTCTACTCATTGTCTGAGGGTGAAGACCCCAGGCGAGGACTGTGATGAGGGTTCCTAAGGGTCACTGCTCTTAACCTTCAAATGGGCACTGTGGTTGACCTCATCTTACAGGTGAGGAATGAGTCACAGAGAAGCCAAATAATGGTAGGAAGTCAGACAAGCAGGGAATGGCATTGCTGGGATTTGAGCCCATTCTGCTACCGGCTATCAGAGCAATGTCTTTCCAAAGGCACCCAGGTGAACAGAGGTCCCGGTGAACAGAGGTCCCATCTTCCCACTTTAGAAAGACTGCTTTGCCAGGAATCACATGGAACAAGACAGTTTTTCCTTTACATTTGTCTCCTTCACTGTCCTGAAATAAACAAAATCAACAGCTATTCTGTGGGTCTGGGACATGCATTTGAGGGGTAAGGCAGAGACAGACATAGGCAGAAGATATGAGGCAGGAAATGAGGTCATATTGGAACCTGTGGGAAACAATGGGCCAGGTGAGATAGAAACCTGCTTGCTGAGGCAGGACAGAACAGCAGGGAATGACAAGGGGATCCTGTCACAAGGCCATAGCCAGGAGCCCCAAACAATTTGGGAGCATCATGGCCCTCCCATCAGAGGTCCCTGTATGAAGACTCTAGCAGATGGCCCTGGAGGATGACCCTGGGTAGCTGGGGGCTGTGCAAATGCATAGGCTCCAGAAGGACAACCAGAGGAACTGCAGGACAAGGTTCCAGTTGGATAAATTTGGGCTTCAGCAACTTCAGTCTTGAGCCTTCACCTTTTGCTCAGGCTCATCTCAACCCATCCCACCCCCCTCAATTATGGTGATGGTCTTCTTGCTCCTGGAATACAGCATGACTTCCTCACCTCCCGGCATTTGTACCTGCTGTTCCCGGTAGCTAGAACTCCCCCATACCTCTCCCACCAGGCTTTTGTAACTCTTACTAATTTTGCTGTTCAGCTTAAATATTGAGTCTTGAAAAACATCCTTGCATTTTACTGTCCCATGTCACTAAAGTTAATTGCCACTTTCCCATCAAGTACGTCTGCATTTTCCGATCAGTGCATCCCACCCCACATGTACTCCTCCCCCAGTGAAGGCAGAGACTCTATGCATTCTGTTTATGACCATGGTGTTGGTCAGGTAATCACCGATGGGTGGAGGAGCAAGGCAGGAGCTAGAAACGAGGCTGACCTTCAACCTGGGCAAACTTGGAGGATGGGCAAACAGATGGTGCTGATGTGACTCGAGAAGAAAAGTGAGGCACAGGTAGGTAAAGTTGGTTGTAGGAAAGGCACCTCAGCCTGTTCCTTGCCTTCACTTACTAATGGTCCCTTCACTTCGCTTATTAATTACTGACAGATTACTTAATCCCTATATCTACCCACCAGTTGCCCATTTCCCCACCTGTACTTAGGATTCCCTTGAGCAAAGACTCCATGGATGCTCCATGCCTCCCTTAGTGAATGCCTGATAGCAGGTGAGGTTCATTTTCTTCCCCTCTTTCATTCTTAGTACTAAATTTATTAAAACTTCAGATATCTGGAGAATCCAATGGAATTGGTTTCCACCCCATCTTGGCATCTCCATGGACCCTAGGGGTAGGGAGGTGATTATAGAATAGGTCCATCCTCATAGGCTGTCTCTATGCCTTGAGGGTTCTCACAAATAAGGTGGCCAGGTTTAGAAAATAAAGGTGTAGGATGCCCAGTTAAATATAAATTTCAGATAGGCACTGAACAATATCCTCGTACAGTTATGTCTCATAATGCTTGGGACATACTTACACTAATCAATTATTTATCTCAAATTTCACATTCTAAAGAGGCAGCCTGTATTTTATCAGGCCACTCTCCCAGGAGGCATAGTGACCTGATTTCTCTGCTGGTACCAGCACCAGTCACACCACTTAAACAAACATCACTTAGGATGGAGACTCAGTGTTTCTGTTCTCAAAGTTTCCAGCTGGACCACTGATGGGAAATCCAGGGGCCACCTTTCTCTTAGGATCCTTGTGGTTCCCAAATTTCCTAACCCCTTGGGCATCTCAGTCTCCTCCTTCCATACCAGGCCATGGGGCTTCCAAGTCCCACCTAAAACAATTTATCTCATTATTTTGATTTACAAGAGGCCAGGTGTTCTACAGGCTAGTCTTCACCCTGTGCTCTGTCTTACTTAGGGTTTTGATTGAACACACAATGCACAGGCACACACACACCTGTACATAAAATACATATACACATATGCACATAGACCCATTCACATATACACATATTCATACATATACAAACACACATGTATACACACACACATACACATGATTTGTAAACTTAGAAACATAGGAAAAAGATGGCCTTGTAAAAACAAGCAGAAATTGAAGGGACGCTGTCACAAATCAAGGAACATCCAAGCTCCCCAGAAACTGGAAGAGGCAGAAGAACTCTCTCCTAGGGTCTTCTGAAGGCACCTGGCCCACTGATGTCTTATTTGAGACTTCTGGCCTTCAGAATTGGGAGACAATAAAGTTCTGATGTTTTAAGCCACCCAGTCTGTGGTACTTCGTTTTGGCAGTCCTAGGAAACTAATAATAGCCCCTCAAAAACAAAATGGTAATGATCAACCAGTAAATGAGGTCCATTATCCAACTGACCCAGAAAACGCTGGGCTAAAATTGGCATATCAGATAACAAGTACCTGGGAATTAAGCTCTTACTCAGATATATTAAACCAGGCAGAAGCTGACCCACAAGCCGGGTAGGGGATAGCAAGAACCATCTGGGTCATGCAACAGAAAACTCCTCTGGGTTCTGGAAAACACAGGGTCCTGTAGTGGTTTGAGAAAAATTTTATATGGCCTTGCTGGACAAAAGCATCAGGCAATGATGTACTCTGGTTCAGCTGGAGCCACTGTAGGAATGGCAGGAGCCAGCTCTGGGAAGGTCTGGGGCATCCTACCAGGGATGGATAAGGAGGTGGATCTAGGGGCAGCTTAAGGAATGAGAGCATTCCAAAGCCAAGAAGCAAGGCAAAGTTTAAGCCAATGACCTTAGAGAGCTGTTTGCACGCTGATATTTTATTTTATTATTATTTTTTAATTTAATTTATTTATTTTAATTTTCTTTACATTATCGTGTTTGTTTTGCCATACATTGACATGAATTTGCCATGGGTATACATGTGTTCCCCTTCCAGAACCCCCCTCTCACCTCTGTCCCGATTCCCTCTCTCTGGGTCATCCCAGTGCACCAGCCCTGAGCATCAGACCTGAGCTGGCGATTGATTTCACATGTGATGATTAACATGTTTCAATGCCATTCTCCCATATCATCCCACCCTTGCCCTCTCCCGTAGAGTCCAAAAGACTGTTCTATACCTCTGCGTTTCTTTTTCTGTCTCGCATACAGGGTTCTCGTTACCATCTTTCTAAATTCCATATATTTGCATTAGTATACTGTATTTTTGTTTTTCCTTCTGGCTTACTTCACTCTGTATAATAGGCTCCAGTTTCGTCCACCTCAGTAGAACTGATTCAAATGAATTCTTTTTAATGGCTGAGTAATATTCCATTGTGTATATGTACCACAGCTTTCTTATCCATTCGTCTGTTGATGGACATCTAGGTTGCTTCCATGTCCTGGCTATTGTAAACAATGCAGAGATGAACATTGGGGTACATGTGTCTCTTTCAATTTAAAATCTATACCCAGATTCATCCACTTTATATTCTCAAATTGGACTTTTGATTCATAGTTCCTTATAAAAGGACAGTTTGCCTTCTGTTTTCACCCAGTGTTTAGTGCTCTTGGTTGCCAAAGCCAATGCTCAGAGGGTGTGGATCACAGGATGTCTTTGGATGTGTTCGCCTGTGCGTTTCACTGCAGGCTGATACTTGAGCAAGGGCTCATACATAATGCACAATGAAAACACAGTACCTTCTGCCCAGGCAAAAGGTCCCTTGCACCACAGGGAGGAACAAAGAGGATTGCCTGATCTTGACTAGCCAGGTGAGCTGCTTACCTAGAGCAAGCCTTAAAAGAGACTTATCTTGATGAAGCGGGTGCCAGCGACCTCATCCTCTGCCACACAGATCCAGAGAGAGAGAACTCAATGGTGTTTGCCTGGGTGATGGAGGACTCCCAGTCTAGACAGATGGGTGCCCTGAGTTGCTTGGCATGCTGTTAACCAGCTTCCCCAATCTGGGTGTGTGGGTTGGTTCATATCTCTGTCTGTAATGTTTAAGGCTACAGACAGTAAATAAATAAATGGATGTTCCATCCTGCCTGTAAACAACCCTATCTCTCTCAACCATCTTGCACAAACTCCCACTGACTCTCCCCTGCATTCTTTCCCAACTCTTCTCTGAAATGCAGGACTCTAAATTCATAAAAACTTTTGATCCAGATCCTGCCATAAAGATAAAAAAAATGTTTAATCCCTATGTTTATAGAGATTATCTGTTCTGTTCTATATTTCATCCTGGTAAAAAAATTGTCAGTGCTATTTATAAATTCTGGAGTAAAATGAGTCGCTGGCTAATTCAGGAGGTGTTTTAAGACTATTGAAATAGTAGGTGGAGATTTTGAAGCCAGATTAAAAAAAGAGACTTTCAGATCCTCTTAAAACATCATGCATGCTTGTCATTTCAGTAAATATGTACTGTCGTGGCTACTGAGCTGCTTTGCTACCAACTCCTCCACTTACAGCTGTGTGACTATAAGGAACTTTATTTTTTGAGCCTCAATTTTTCATCATAATTAAATAGTGAATAAAATGATCACAGTATTGTACGTGATTATGGTGAGAAAAAAGAGATGATGTAATCCCTATTCTGGGAAGCCAGAGAATTAGTGCTTAATTAATGAACAATCTTCACTTATTCCAAGACTATATTTGTTTTCAAAGGTAAAAAATATCACTTTTCTTTTTATCAGGAGTAAAGACTTTCATATTCTTTTATGGCATGTGATATGCAACTAGGAGTTTCTGGGCTTCCCTGGACACCTGGGCTTGGGCTTAAGCTTGACTGTGTTGGTTTTGCTCCTGAGTCTATTCTATTGATGATTCTCCTTTTGAGGCTCCAGCACTGGCCTGTTCACAGGAGCTCAAAATAGTTTCCTTTCTTATCCAGGGTCACCAACTTTAGTGGTCATGTATGTGTGTGTGTGTGTGTGTGTGTGTGTGTGTGTGCACTCAGTCATGTCTGACTCTTTGCAACCCCATAGACTGCCTCCCAGGCTCCTCTGTCTGCGGAATTTTGCAGGCAAGAATACTGGAGTGGGTTGTCATGTCCTGTTTTAGGGGATCTTCCTGACCCAGGGATAGGACCTGCATTTCTGTTTCTCCTTCATTGGCAGGCAGATTCTTTACCACTGAGCCACCTCAGAAGCCCTGCTGTAAAACTTTCTCAGACTTCCTTATTTTTCTTTTTTATTTTCACTGTCTGGATTCTTTCACTAGTTTTCTCTCTCTCTCTCTCTCTCTCTCTCTCTCTCTATATATATATATATATATATATATATACACACACACACACACATGTATATATTTCCTTTGTTCTCTTTCCTCTCTAGTCCTTCTTATGCATGACTGCCACAATAATCTTTTAAAAATATTATGATCATACTTCTTCCTTCAATCCTTTAGTATTCAGGTCAGATTTTACCAGTCCCAAATTGCTTATCCCCCAGTTGCGTGCTTTTATTATACTGACTTCAAGCTTTCAGGGCAGGTGTCAGAGAACCAACCGAACTGCGCCTTAGGAAAGAATAACACCTCACTATGTCAGACAAGCTGTCTGGAACTAGATCATCCCAACTTTATTTCAGCCATTCAGCAATGGTATGATGGTCTCAGGCTCCATTTCTCCAACACTTCCTTCCTCCTTTCATTACCTCACAGATGCAAGAGTTTTGCTGCAGCTTTTAGCAGGAAGTTGATAGCTCCTGTAGTGAATAATCTTCTTCATCCTCATTGTCATCTTTCCTGAAGATCAGCCTTTTGTGCTTTTACCTGACTTAGAATTCAGCCAGTAGCATTGACATATATACACTGCATATATAAAATAGCTAGTGAGAAGCTGTTGGATAGCACAAGGAACTCAACTCAGTGCTCAGTGATGACCTAGATGGGTGGGATGAGGGATGGGTAGGAGGATGGCTCAACTAGGAGGGGATATATATATATACATATCGCTGATTCACTTTGTTGTATAGCAGAAATTAACACAATATTATAAAGCAGTTATACTCCAAAATCACTGCAGATGGTGATTGCAGCCATGAAATTAAAAGACGCTTACTCCTTGGAAGGAAAGTTATGACCAATCTAGACAGCATATTGAAAAGCAGAGACATTATTTTGCCAACAAAGGTCCGTCTAGTCAAGGCTATGGTTTTTCCAGTAGTCATGTATGGATGTGAGAGTTGGATGGTGAAGAAAGCTGAGCACCGAAGAACTGCTGTTTTTGAACTGTGGTGTTGAAGAAGACTCTTGAGACCTTGGACTGCAAGGAGATCCAACCAGTCCATCCTAAAGGAATCAGTCCTCGGTGTTCATTGGAGGGACTGATGCTGAAGCTGAAACTCCAATACTCTGGCCACCTCATAAGAAGAGTTGACTCACTGGAAAAGATCCTGATTTTGGGAAAGATTGAGTGCAGGAGGAGAAGGGGATGACAGAGGATGAGATGGCTGGATGGCGTCACTGACTCAATGGACATGGGTTTGGGTAGACTCTGGGAACTGGTGATGGTCAGGGAGGCGTGGTGTGCTGTGATTCATGGGGTTGCAAAGAGTCGGACATGACTAAGTGACTGAACTGAGCTTAACTGAGACAAACTTAGCAGAGAAAAAAATTACATCTATAACCTAAGAATAGACTACTACTCCAAAGGAAAAAATATGGAGTCAATTCATGGAATTAAAAACATGATACCTGAATAAAACCATTTAATAGAACTGATTAAAAGAAAGATTTGCTGAAATTTCCCAGTAAAAAGCATTAAGAAGTATGAGAGAATAAAATTTCAGAAAACTAACAACAAAAGAAAGATACTAAAGGATTCTAGAAGCAAAAGGCATGTGAACTACAATGAAAGAAGATCAAGTTTGGCAGAAGAATTTTCATCTGGATCACCAGTTTTTAGAATGTGAGGGAGCAATGCTTGAATTTTCTTAGGAAAATAATTTGGAAGTTAAAATTCTATTTCCTGCCAAGCTATCCATCAAACATGAATACAAAATTAAAAAAGGCACTTTTAGACATGCAAAGAAGACCTAGAAAGTTTGTTTCTTATCCAAATTCAGTTCAGTTCAGTTCAGTCGCTCAGTTGTGTCCAACTCCTTGAAACCCCATGAACCGCAGCACACCAGGCCTCCCTGTCTATCACCATCTCCTGGAGTCCACCCAAACCCATGTCCATCGAGTCGGTGATGCCATCCAGCCATCTCATCCTTTGTCATCCCCTTCTCCTCCTGCCCCCAATCTTGCCCAGCATCAGGGCCTTCTCCAATGAGTCAACTATTTGCATGAGGTGGCCAAAGGATTAGAGTTTCAGCTTCAACATCAGTCCTTCCAATGAACACCTAGGACTGATCTCCTTTAGGATGGACTTGTTGGATCTCCTTGCAGTCCAAAAGCCTCTCAAGAGTCTTCTCCAACACCACAGTTCAAAAGGGTCAATTCTTCAGTGCTCAGCCTTTTTCACTGTCCAACTCTCACATCCATACATGATTACTGGAAAAACCATAGCCTTGACTAGATGGACCTTTGTTGGCAAAGCAATGTCTCTGCTTTTCAATATGCTATCCAGGTTGGCCATAACTTTCCTTCCAAGGAGGAGGCGTCTTTTAATTTCATGGCTGCAATCACCATCTGCAGTGATTTTGGAGCCCCCCCAAAATAAAGTCTGACACTTTTTCCACTGTTTCCCCATCTATTTCCCATGAAGTGATGGGACCAGATGCCATGATCTTAGTTTTCTGAATGTTGAGCCTTAAGCCAACTTTTTCACTCTCCTCTTTCACTTTCAGAAAGAGTCTTTTTAATCCCTCTTCACTTTCTGCCATAAGGGTGGTGTCATCTGCATATCTGAGGTTATTGATATTTCTCCCAGCCATCTTGATTCCAGCTTGTGCTTCTTCCAGTCCAGAGTTTCTCATGATGGACTCTGCATATAAGTTAAATAAGCAGGGTGACAATATACAACCTTGACATACTCCTTTTCCTATTTGGAACCAGTCTGTTGTTCCATGTCTGGTTCTAACTGTTACTTCCTGACCTGCATACAGGTTTCTCAAGAGACAGGTCAAATTATCTGGTATTCCCATCTCTTTCAGAATTTTCCACAGTTTATTGTGATCCATACAGTCAAAGGCTTTGGCATCGTCAATAAAGGAGAAGTAGATATTTTTCTGGAACTCTCTTGCTTTTTCTATAATCCAGCAGATGTTGGCAATTTGATCTCTGGTTTCTCTGCCTTTTCTAAACCAGCTTGAACATCTGGAAGTTCATGGTTCATGTATTGCTGAAGCCTGGCTTGCATAGGAACCTGGAATGTTAAGTCCAGGAATCAAGGGAAATTGGAAGTGGTCAAACAGGAGATGGCAAGAGTGAACATTGACATTCTAGGAATCAGTGAACTGAGATGGACTGGAATGGGTGAATTTAACTCAGATGGCCATTATATCTACTACTGTGGGCAGGAATCCCTTAGAAGAAATGGAGTAACCATCATGGTCAACAAAAGAGTCCAAAATGCAATACTTGGATGCAATCTCAAAAAATGACAGAATGATCTCTGTTCATTTCCAAGGCAAGCCATTCAATATCACGGTAATCCAAGTCTATGCCCCAACCAGTAACACTGAAGAAGTTGAAGTTGAACTGTTCTATGAAGACCTACAAGATCTTTTAGAACTAACACCCAAAAAAGATGTCCTTTTCATTACAGGGGACTGGAATGCAAAAGTAGCAAGTCAGGAAACATCTGGAGTAACAGGCAAGTTTGGCCTTGGAGTACAGAATGAAGCAGTGGAAAGGCTAATAGAGTTTTGCCAAGAGAACTCACTGGTCATAGCGAACACCTTCTTCCAACAACACAAGAGAAGACTCTACACATGGACATCACCAGATGGTCAACATCGAAATCAGATTGATTTTATTCTTTGCAGCCAAAGATGGAGAAGCTCTATACAGTCAGCAAAAATTAGACAGGAAGCTGACTGTGGCTCGGATCATGAACTCCTTATTGTCAAATTCAGACTGAAATTGAAGAAAGTAGGGAAAACCACTAGACCATTCAGATATAACCTAAATCAAATTCCTTGTAATTATACAGTGGAAGTGAGAAATAGATTTAAGGGACTAGATCTGATAGACAGAGTGTCTGATGAACTATGGACAGAGGTTCATGACATTGTATAGGAGACAGGGATCAAGACCATCCCCAAGAAAAAGAAATGCAAAAAAGCAAAATGGCTGTCTGAGGAGGCCTTACAAATAGCTGTGAAAAGAAGAGAAGTGAAAAGCAAAGGAGAAAAGGAAAGATATTTCCATCTGAATGGAGAATTCCAAAGAATAGCAAGGAGAGATAAGAAAGCCTTCCTTAGTGATCAGTGCAAAGAAATAGAGGAAGACAACAGAATGGGAAAGACTAGAGATGTCTTCAAGAAAATTAGAGATAACAAGGGAACATTTCATGTAAAGATGGGCTTGATAAAGTACAGAAATGGTATGGACCTAACAGAAGCAGAAGATATTAAGAAGAGGTGGCAAGAATACATAGAAGAACTGTACAAAAAAGATCTTCATGACTCAGATAATCATGATAGTGTGATCACTCACACTCAGCTAGAGCCAGACATCCTGGAAGGTGAAGTCAAGTGGGCCTTAGAAAGTATCACTACCAACAAAGCTAGTTGAGGTGATGGAATTCCAGTTGAGCTATTTCAAATCCTCAAAGATGATGCTGTGAAAGTGCTGCACTCAATATGCCAGCAAATTTGGAAAACTCAGCAATGGCCACAGGACTGGAAAAGGTCAGTTTACATTCCTATCCCAAAGAAAGGCAATGTCAAAGAATGCTCAAACTACCACACAATTGCACTCTTATTCAAGTACCTTTCATAAAATAAGATTTATTGAGAATATACCATAGAAAAACAAACTTTAAAAGAATCCAACAAAAATGAAAACATGGCATTTAAGAAATAATGATCATAAGCGAATGGTGCATGTAAGGTAATCCGAGGCTGGGAGCTTATACACTAAGTCTGAAAGGAAGATGGAAAAGGAAAGAATTTCTTTTTCCCTTTCAATGATCACAAATAGGTACTTATCCAAATATGATAATATTTATGCAAATATTTTGAACTCATGAAAGAAAATAAATTTAATGGACACACTCAGAGATAATGCATAAAATTTTGCACAGGAAATACATTGACATCCTGATAGTGTTTGCTTTGAGAAAATCACAAAGGCAGAAGGAGTAAGAGGGATATTTCTGCAATACTTTCTTTCCTTAAAAAAAAAAAAGACCAGCAGCAAGTTCAATGCTATGATCTTGGCTATGATGGAAATTTTTAAAACAGCTTTATAGAGAAAACTGGCTGATAATAGCTTGCATATATTTAAAGTGTAGGCTTCCCTGGTGGCTCAGATGGCAAAGATTCCACCTGCAATGTGAGAGTCCTAGATTCGATCCCTGGGTTGGGAAGATCTCCCAGAGGAGGGCATGGCAACCCACTCCAGTATTCTTGACTGGAGAATCCCCATGGACAAGGGAGTCTAGTGGGCTACCATCCATTGGGTTGCAAAGTTGGACATGACTGAGTGACTAAGCACAGCACATTTAAAGTGTACAGCTGGAAAGGTTTTGGCATATATGTATATCTATGAAACCATTACCCCATCAAGATAATGGACACATCCATTTACCCCCTAAAAGTCTCTTTGTGACCCTTGTAATTACCCCTCCTCTCCATCTCCAGGCAAGCACTAACACTTTCAGTCACTGTCTCTAGTGCTTTCAGTCACTAGGAATTTTGCATTTTGTAGAATTTTTCATGAATGCAATCATGTAGGATACATGTCTATTGTTAAAGTGTAATTATGAATAGCACCACCTTTTCAGTCTGGGCAATTAACCAGACTGTAATCAATGTATTAACAGGCAAGGAGTTAGTTGCAAGAATATTTCTGATCCCTAGTTATCGAAGTGGAAATCAAATCTACCCTAGTTTTACCTTATGCATTCCCTCTCTAGTAGGCACCCTGATTTCTGTCTAGTAAGAATGACTGACTACTCAGGCTGGTTTAACTCAGCATGGAGCACCTGATCATTTTGAGAGTTTCAACTTTTAATATAGCTATGATGATTAACCTAGTTTTGAACATAAATAACCAAATGTCAGAAGCTCAGAGACACGTGTATTTAAAGTCAGCAGTTTTTAATCTTTTATCACCAAGTATAATGTTGGGCAAAGAAAGTTAAGTAACAAAGATTCTGGACTATTTCAAAAGTTGTCTTTAGCTTACTTATGGGAAGATTTCTGTCCCATGTTCATCTTGTCTCTGTCTCCATCTTACTAGTTATTACGAGTAGAATGCGTAGGACTAGTCAGACAGCTACCGCTGAAGATATTTTACAGCAAGAAATTCCATGTTCCAATTTTCCATGGATGCACACACACACACACACACACACACACACACACAAAACCAAAATTAATGGCTTAAATCAGCCATTTTACTATGCTTGAAGATTCTATAATCAGAAATTCAGACATTGCTCTAGAACTCAGGGCTCCAGGGCTTCAGCTGGGAGGATATAAACCCTTGGGGGTGGCTTGACTGGCTGAGAGCTGGAACCATCTGGCATCCAGAATGGAATGACTTGAAGGCTGTACTCAGTTGTGCCCTGTGCCCACACACAACCTCAGCATGTGGCTTGGGTTCCTCACAGCATGAAAGCTGGGTTCTGAAACTGAGTACTTCAAGAGGATGCATGTAGAGAGCCAGTGTTCAGAGAGAGTCTGAAAGACATGGCCTCTTCTGTCCAGACTTCAGGAATCTCGCAGCACGTAACTGTAAATGTCTCTCGTGCATTCTGGCTACCGCATTCTATTGGTGACAAGCAAACTCCTCAAGCCAGTCTAGCTTATGGGGAGATAATTATATCCCATTTTTAATGAGAAAGTAGAAAGGATTGTGGGATGTGAAACGTATCAATCTGTATGAGCCACCATAAAAAAGACCACAGACTGGTTGGATTAAACAGCTAAAATTTATTACTCACAGTTCTGGAGGTCGGAAGTCCAAGATCAAGGTTCTGGCTGATTTCGTTTCTGGCAAGTACTCTCCTCTTGGCGTGCAGATGGCTGCCTTCTCTCTGTGTCCTCCCATGGCCTTTTCTCAATATATGTGCGTGGAGAGAAGGCCCTCAGGTGTTTCTTTTTATAAGGATACTAAAGCCACTGAATGTGGGCCCCACTCTTACTACCTCATTAATCTTAATTACCATCTTACGGGTCACATCTGCCAGAACAGCCACACTGGGATTTTGGTTTCAAAATATCAACTTTAAGGGGACACAGTCAGTTCATAACAGAATGCAGCTGAGTCTGTCTTTGAAAAATATAATCTCCCCCAGGCAGTTCAGTGAGACAGAAGAAGGAGAAGAGGCAAAATCTTATGGAACACAGAGCTTTGACATGGCTTTGGATGATGAAAAGAAAAAAGTTGTAGCCAATGAAAGGTGTTTCCTTGGGGGAAAACTGTACAGTTCCCTTAATTGGAAAAAGAAAATCTTGAATTAGAAGTCAAGATTCATTAGATTCTAGTTGGCCTTCTATTGAATAATCATGAGATGTACTATAATCATTTGACCAAATATTTTCATCTAAGGAATAAAAGGTGTCCAAACAATTACCACGATACCTTCTATCTCTGAAAAATCTATCAGTTCAGTTCAGTCACTCAGTCGTGTCTAACTCTGCTATGCCATGGACTGCAGAATGCCAGGCTTCCCTGTCCATCACCAGCTCCCAGAGCTTGCTCAAACTCATGTCCATTGAGTCAGTGATGCCGTCAAACCATCTCTTCCTCTGTCATCCCCTTCTCCTCCTCTTTCCCAACATCAAGGTCTTTTCCAGTGAGTCAGTTCTTCACATCAGGTGGCCAAAGTATTGAGGTTTCAGCTTCAGCATCATTCCTTCCAATAAATATTCACAACTGATTTCCTTGAGTATGATTTCCTTGTAGTCCAAGGGACTTTCAAGAGTCCTCTCCAACACCACAGTTCAAAAGCATCAATTTTTCGGTTCTCAGCTTTCTTTATAGTCTAATTCTCACATCCATACATGACTACTGGAAAAACTATAGCTTTGACTAATTGTACCTTTGCCAGCAAAGTAATGTCTCTGCTTTTTAATCTACTGTCTATATATTTATTATTTTTCACCTCCAAAAGCTTAACTTCTTTTACAGCTTATGCTATTTCTCCCTTTAATTCTTTGTTTCCTCCTACCTTTCCCACAAAAAAGCTAACATTTACTTGTTTTTCTCAGTAACACTCAAATGTCATAGTCTCACAGAAAATGTTGATTTTCCATTAGAAACTTACAGTTTGTGGAGTATAATTCAGGATGGCAGAATAGTGAAATCTTGAGATCACCTTCTTTTTTGGATATATCAAAATTACACTTACATAGAGGACAATTCCCTTTGAGAATGACCTGAAGACTGGCAGGACAGATTTTCTACAACTAAAGATATAAAGGAAAGGACACATTGAGATAGATAGGAGGGACAGGATGCAATCTAATCACAATTCATGCTCTTGATGTAACAACCCACAATTATAAAGGTTCCCCTGAGAAGTGGAATGATCTGAGCCCCACATTAGGATCCCTGCCTAGGTGACCTGCACTGGGAAAATGAGCTCCCATATGTCTGGCTTTGCAAACCAGTGAGACTTACATCTGGGGGAGATGGAAGGCTGTGGGAAACCAAGTTTCCACTCTTATAGGGCTCACACACACACACACACTCACTCCCAGTCCCAGGGCAAAGGTAACAGTCTGGAAAGCACCTGAGCCATTTGGGAAGGAGGTACATTGCCTAATACTGAGGTGGGTACTGGAGGGGCAGGAATCTGATAGAACTTTCTCTGGGGATAGAGTAATAGCAAGAGTCATCTGTTTATTTACTTTTTACCCTCGCTTCATCTAGTTGGCTTGGCTCTGGCAAGTGATATATTTCTGCCATTCTTAATCAACCTACCTGATGCCACGAGCGCTGCCCCTGTGCTCTCTTAAGAACTTGCTCGGCCTAACTCACCTTCACCACTGGGCCCCTCCAAAGCAGTTCCAACCATGACCCACCTGGCAGGCAGTGTTGTCCAGCATCAGCTCCCCTCCAAAGTAGTTCTAGATGGCCAGCCCCTCCCACACAACAGGCAGATTCAGCCAGGACCAGCATTCCTCTAAAGCAGCTTCTTCTCCCAGAGGCAAGCCCTATACACCGGCACACCCACAACAATCTCAGCCAGACTTTGTATCTAGTCATATTAGGGGCTAGAAATGCACACCAGCTTGCTCTTGCCACCTGGGTGTCTGCAATCAGGGGCGAGTTCTACCCACTAGTGCCTGTGGCAATTGCAGCTCGGGGACAGCAGGAAGGCAGAGGCAGATCCACAAAAGATACCCTTAGAGCACTCTGGTGACAAGGAGTGATTTTGTCACTGGGCCCCACAGGACACCTTCTACATAGGTCATACTTTCAAGACCAGGAGATTTAGTTAATATACCTAATAAAAATATATGCAGATAATAGGCAAAATGAAGAAACAGAGGAAAACCTTTCAAATGAAAGAACAAGATCAAACTCCCCCCAAAAAAACTGAATGAAACAGATATAAGCAATTTATCAAATGAAGACTTCACTGGTCAGAAAGATGCTGAACTCAAGAAAAGAATAAATAATTCAATGAGAACTTTAACAAGGAGACAGAAAATGTAATTATGACTGAAAGACTCAATAACTGAAATGAAAAATACACTAAAGGGAATCAACATGAGATTACAGGAAGCAGAAGAATAGAAGTCTGGAACACAGGGTAGTAAAAATCACCCAATCAAAAAAGAAAATATAATTTAAAAAATGAGGATTAAGCTTAAGGGACTTCTGGGAAAATATAGGGGGCTGAGAAGGAAAAGAGAGAGAGAGAAAGGGACAGAAACTCTATTTGAAAAAATAATGGCTGAAAGTTTCCCTAATCTAGGGAAATAAACATTCAAGTCCAGAAGGCACAGAATACCAAATAAGAAGAACCACAAGAGACCCACACTAAGACATATTATAATTAAAGTTCAAAAGTTAAAGATAGAATAAACAACCTAATCTTACACCTAAAGCAACTAGAGAAAAAAGAGCAAAGGAAACCTAGTCAGTAGGAGAAAGAAATCATAAAGATCAAAGCAGAAGTAAATGAAATAGAGATGAAGAAAATGATAGAAAAGATCAATGAAACTAAAAGCTGGTTATTTGAGAAAATAACAAAATCAATAAACCTTTAGCCAGATTCATCAAAAAAAAGGGGGAGAGGACTCAAATCAATAAAATTAGAAATGAAACAGGATAAGTTACAGTTGACACCCCAGAAATACAAAGGATCATAAGAGCCTACTACAAGTAACTATATTCCAATAAAACAGACAATCCAGAAGAAATGGACAAATTAGAAAGGTACAACCTTACAAGACTGAAAAATATCAATGACTGTTTCAAGACTATGAATGGATCAATTACAAGAACTGAAATGGAAACTGTGGTTAAAAAACTTACAATAAACAGAAATACAGGATCAGATGGCTTCATAGACAAATTCTATCAAATATTTAGAGAAGAGTTAACACTTGTCTTTCTCAAACTATCCCCCCAAATTACTGTTGTTGTTCAGTCACTCAGTCAAGTCTAACTCTTTGTGACCCCATGGACTGAAGCATACCAGGCCTCCTTACTTCTCACCATCTCCTGGAGTTTGCCATGTCCATCACATCAGTGATGCCATCCAGTCATCTCATCTTCTGACATCCTCTTCTCCTTCTGCCCTCATTCTTTCCCAGCATCAGGGATTTTTCCAATGAGTCAGCTCTTCACATTAGGTGACCAAAATACTGGAGCTTCAGCTTCAGTATCAGTCCTTCATATTCAGGGTTGATTTCCATTAGGATTGACTAGTTTGATCTCCATGTCCAAGGAACTCTCAGGAGTCTTCTCTAGCACCACAATTTGAAGGCATCAATTCTTTGGCACTCTGCCTTCTTTATGGTCTAGCTCTTACAAACATATATGACCACAGATAAGACCATAGGCTTGACTATACAGACCTTTGTCAGCAGAGTGATATCTCTGCTTTTTAGCACACTGTCTAGATTTGTTATAGCTTTCCTGCTAAGAAGCAATTATCTCCTGATTTCATGTCAGCAGTCACCATCTGCAGTGATTTTAGAGCCCAAGAAGAAGAAATTTGTCACCACTTCCACCTTTTCCCTTCTATTTGTCATCAAAGTCTTGAGATTTTCAGTTATAGCTCTTTCACTTTGTTAAATTTATACCCAAGTATTTTATTGATTTTGATGATATTGTAATATAATTTTTTATCCTTTTTCAGATTGTTCATTGTTATGTACAGCCAAAATATACATTTGCATTTTGATTTTTGTATCCTGAATCTTACAGAACTCATTGATTAGTTTCAACAGCCCTTCAGTGAAATCTCTAGGATTTTTGTCTGTATAAAGCCAAATCATATGCTGACAAAGACAACTTTACTTTTTCCTTTCTGATTTGGGTGCCTTTAATTACTTTTACTCTGCATGATTGCACTGGGAAGGACTTTCAGCACTATGCTCGATAGAAATTGTAAGAGTGAGCACTTTGTCTTGTTCCTGACTTTAAAGGAAAACTTTCAGCCTTTCACCACTGAGTGTTATGCCATCAGCTGTCTTATCATACATGACCCTCATTGTGTTCAAATATTCATATCCAACCCATTGAGCATTTTTTAAATCATTTTTATCATGGAATAATTTTGCATTTTGTCAAATGTTTTCCTGCATTTTTGAGACAGCTATATGATTCTTATCTTTCATTCTATTATTGTGATGTATCACATTTACTGATTTGTGTATGTTGAACCAGACTTTCATCCAAGGAACAAATCCCGCTTGATCCTGATGCGTGATCCTTTTAATGTGCTTCTGAGTTAAGTTTGCTAGTTTTTGTTGAGAATACATCTGTATTCATCAGTTATATTGACCCATAGTTTTCTTTCCCTGTGCTGTCCCCCGTGTGGCTTGGATGTCAGGCAATGCTCATATCACAAAATGAGCTTGGGAGTGTTCCCTTCTGTTAAATTTTTGGGGAAAATTTGAGAAGGATTTATGTTACTTCTTCATATGTTTATAGCATTCATATCTTGTGTCACTTTAATAGTTTGTGTATACAATAGCTATAGCTGGTAAATTTTATCCATTTCCCTCTTTGTATATCTTAAGATGTTATTATCCCTTAATAGGACTGATGCTGAAGCTGAAACTCCAATACTTTGGCCACCTGATACAAAGAGCTGACTCATTGGAAAAGACCCTGATGCTGGGAGAGATTGAAGGTGGGAGGAGAAGGGGATGACAGAGGATGAGATGATTGGATGGCATCCCCGACTCAATGGACAAGAGTTTGGGTGAACTCCAGGAGTTGATGATGGACAGGGAGGCCTGGTGTGCTGCAGTTCATGGGGTCACAAAGAGTCGGGCACGACTGAGCGAGTGAAATGAACTGAACTGAACTGAATTGAACCCAAATTACTGTAGGTTTTATATACATATACATACTTCAAATAGAGAAGTTAAATTTAACAAAATCTAAGTTGTCATTATTTGAAGGATGCACTGTTGTTTTAAGAATTACAAAGAAAGGATAAAAGTTTCAGGGTGCCATTGTGCTTTTGATCACTTAGAATATTTATTTTAAATAAGTTGGTAGAAATCTTGTATTTAGGCCTCTTTCAACATGTAGAGTTTTTATGCAATAGCATGCTCATACGAATAAAAAGAAAATACAAGCAAATGTACAGGATAAGGCATTCTTACAGCGCCCTCACAGCAGGACCCCCTGCTCTACATCACTTCTGGAAACGCTGCAGCCAGTATCTCTTTCAGCTCTTCTCTGGCCCATCCACACTTTCTCTCCTGGAACTCCTCTCAAGCAGGAAAATTTCTCTGAAGCTGAGGTACAATGTCTCAAGACAGCAGCAGTTCAGAGCAAAAGGGGAAAACTCCTCAGCTTCTTTTCTACTTTATCCTGCTAATGCAGAGCCTGGTTGCCCTTGGGCCAACATCAGAAGCTCCACACCAGCAGATCTTATCACCTCTGGGAATCCCCACAGTTTCTTTTTAGTTTGGGTGTTTCCTTCTATAAGGGGGTAGTCCATAGGCAGGCTGGTTTAGAGGCTTGTCACAAAGACTTTCCCGTGATAGATAACCTTCAGCTTTATAGAAGTGACTCTGCATGATGAAATGGTAGAATTAGAACTGCAAGAGACTCTAAAAGCCAATAAAACACCAAGCTCCTACCCTTAATGGAAGTAGCAGGCCTAATTTTCCTACTTGAAAGGAAGAGCTATTTTGTTTCTTAATAGACAGCAAATTTCTTTCTTAATGTTCTGTGATTAAAATTTATTGCCCACAACAAATCAAGATCTAAAACATTGATCAAAATGTCTTCTTTTACAAGATGGGGTTGGGGATGCATTCTTCTTTGAGTTTTGTGGATTCTGCTGCTTTGTATATCATTGCTAAGGTGACTCAGAAGAAAGTGGGACCGCCCCTCCAATAGACCAGTGAATCCGGTACACGCACAAAAGCTGTTGCTTTAAGAAGGCCCTTGTCCTGGATATCAGCGCTGAGGGGTGCTAACATAAGCTGTAGACAGAATAGGGATTAAATATCAAATTCCTTACTCACAATGACGATTATAACAGTACCAATTTTAAAGGATGATTTTGAGCATCACATGGTATGTAAAATTATCAGTTTGTCTGTTTCATCCACATTTTCATCCTCTTCAGATGTTGTGTTTTATCTTCCCCTGTGCACTCACTTTCTTTTTTCACCTTCAGGCAAACACTACTGCCAGATAATGAAGATAAAAGAAAGCCAGACGCTGTCTGGGTCAGTCCCATTAAGCTCAAGACTTGCAAGACGGAGATGGCTGTGACATATAGTGGAGAGCCGTAAGCATCAAGAAAGCACAGCCAACCACTTTTCACCCCACTGTGAAATGCTTAGCTATATAACAGCCCAGAACATTTTAACTATTATTGCTGTGTTGCTGTTATTTTCATAAATATTTGCTAATGTACCATGTCCGTGTCTCTTCTGTAACAGCTTCATTTAAACCCATCATTCACTAACAAGTTATGACCTATAATTTTGGGAAGAATATTAATCATCTAGTTTTGGGATAGTAAGCCATATGGTCATCTCTGTGTCTCTGCAAATGAAAACTAACAATTTCTGAAGATTTTGATTCCCCACAGCAAATTTTTTTCAGCTTTCTTAGGGCTGAAAAATAAAAGAAACAGTCTTTTAGAAGTTTAAAAACAGAGTTTATCTTTATTTTTCATTTAATTAAAAAAATAAAAAATTCATGATAGGTTCTGGTACCAAAAGATAAACTATCAAAGTATTTTATCTAATATATAGATGCACATAAATTAATATTCAAATAATTAAAGAAGAAATTAGTCCAATTTGGTGAATTTTAATTTTTCCTACTTCTTAGTACCTACAGATAAATTTTGACTCACTTCTTGAATATGCTTGAGGGTAAGCTAATTAAGCTACTAGTTAAATGAAGAAGTTTCTTATTATGCACTGGAAATACTTCTATAACTGTTTACTGGTAGCTGGGAAACCCAGATTTACTGCATTAGAGAGGCTGCTATGTGCTGCTTTCTTCCTAGAGTCAATGCCTTAACAATCCATGGATTTCTTATCTGAGTCTTGATGGCATTTCCAAAACATCTCAGTTCCTTGGAGCTTCCATAAAAATTACTACAACCTTGGAGGCTTAAAAAAATGCAGATGTATACTCTCACTCTCACAACTCTGTAAATTATAAGTCTTAAGTTAATATGTTAGGAAAACTATGCTGCCTCCAGAAGTTCTAGGGCAAATTCTGTTTCTTACTCTTCCAGCTTCTGATATTCATCAGATTTCATGGCTTGGGGCCACATCACTCCAATTTCTGCCTCCTCCTTCATTTTGCCTTCTCATCTGTGTGTATCTATAAGGATGCTTGTTATTGAAATTAGGGCCTACCTGTTTAATTGAGGATGCTGTTTTCATATCAAGATTCTTAATTACATCTGCAAAATCCTGCCTTCCAAATAAGCCAACACGTACAGGTTTCAGGCAATATCTTTTTGAGAGCTACCATTCAACTCTATAGGTTGCCACCCCAAATTAATGTCTGTCCAGCATGCAAAATATATGCACCTCATCAGAATATCACCCAAAGTAACAACTCTTAAGTCTAAAATCTTATCTAAATATTATTAGCTCAATAGTCCCAAATCTTATAATCTAATCATGTAAATCACATATGGGTTTGGCTCTGGCTGGGACAAAATTTCTCTCTTTCTGTTAACCTGTTAAACTAGAAAACAAAATACAATGATGAGGCAATCATAGTATAATAATTTATACATGTTCTTATTGCTTGATAATCTGTTCTATGTACCCAAAGCTCCATTCCCCGGGCCTGAGACTCTGTTCTCAGAGTCATCTTCCTTTTCTTGAAGACTGGTACATGTTTGCAGCTGAGTAACTCTATCAGTTCATTTCCTACCAGTAGAATTTTAGAGATCCAACAGTCTTCCCTCATTTTACCCTCTTTCTGTCTCCTTCCTTGCAAACTGGCAGTTTTTTCTGCTGACATAACATTGTCAAAAAGCTTTATGGATCTCCTGTGTATGTCATGGAGGCTCACGTTAATTTCTTACTTTGCTGAGATGGCCAAGTGGATCCACAAGACACACAGAATTCTTTCAGTGAAAGATTGTTCATGTATGTGCTTGGATTCCCCTCCAGAGTATATTTTCTTAACCATAAATCTCCTAGTATTAGCAACTATTGCAATTTTTTTCAAGTGTTCCTTTTTTGATTTCTTTTCTCCCCAAGTTTTTTTTCCCTCAAGTATCACTTTCCTCTTGCATTTTACCATAAACAGAAATGAAAAACCAGATCACACCTTCAACACTTTATTTGAAAAATTATCTTCAGCTAAACATTCAAGTTCATTGCTTAAAAGTTCTGCTTTCTACCCAATAGCAGGACATAACTCAGCTAAATCTTCTGCACTGAATATAAGGATTACCTTTCCTCCAGTTTCCAAAAGCACGTTCTTCCTTCCAAGTCTTCATCAAAGCAAGTTTAGTGTTCATGCTTTTTGCCAGCATTCAGTTCATGATGACATATGCATTTTTTTGAGATGATAGAAGCCTTCTCTATTGTATTCCTCACTTTTTCTGGAGCCCTCACTTGCAGAGTATTAGCACCCTTACTTCTGCCAACAGTCTTTTCAAGAAAAATCTAGACTTTTTTTTTTTAGCATACACCTCAAAATTAATCTGGTCACTGTCTATTGCCCAAATCCAGAATCACTTCCACATTTTTAAGTAGTAGTTACAGAGCAACTCACTTCATCATACAAAAACCTTTATTCGTTTCCTGTGGCTCTTGTAATAAATAACCACAAACTGAGTCTCTTATAACAATAGAATTTTATTCTCCCACAGTCCTGGAAGCCACATAGTAAATCAAAGAGTCAGCAGATCCTTGTTCTCCCTAGAGGCTCCAGGGAAGATTTTGGTTCCTTGCCCTTTCCAGCTTCTATTCATTTCTGGCTTCTATGGCTTGGGGCCACATCATTCTAAATTCTACCCTTGTCTTCACATCACCTTCAGTTCTGTGTGTAGGTCTATGTCTTCTGTACTTGTGTTTTCCATAAGGACACTTTTAATTGAATTTAAGGTCTACCTCAGGAACTAGGATGATCTTCTCATCTCAAGATCACTAATTTCAATACATTTTCCAAGACCCTTTTACCAGTAACTTTAACTCTTGGATTTCAGGGACCCAAATGCAGATCCACCACTTTGGGAATCATCATCCAACCTGTTTTACCAAGATATTCTCTCACATTACCTAAGATCATTCAATAAGTGAACTAAGCTACTCTGTAATTCACTATGTGAAGAGTGCCCTCATTGTGAGCTGAGTTCTTTCCAGAGGATAGCTGGGAAAGTTCCACATGAATTACTTGTCCAAGTCCGTTAAGTAACAGTGGGATGTCTAAATGGCCTTAAAGTTTGACGCCATGCCCTGATTCTTTTTCAAAAGCAAATTGATTTATATAATCAGGGAGACAAGTGGTTGAAAAGGCTTGCATTTAAAAAACAGAATAAAAAGATTCCTAAATTACTTGACTATCCTTTTGCTTCTACTTATATTTTAGAACAGAACAATGTTTAAAATAGACAAATTTAAAAAAGAAAGAAGGAAAACAAACAAAAAACAGATAAAGCCTGGGTACCTAAGCAGTTTCAGTTTCAAAGTATTGAAAATTCTTCAATTGGTTTTGTAAAATTAGGAATAATCTTAAAACCAAGATAATACTGAAATAGAAAAACTAAAGATCATATTTTGGTTTTGAATACTGGTTCCAGAATTCTACATTAAATAAAAAAATATAGAATATGATGCTGTATTAAAATAATAATTCTCCATAGACAAACAAGTTTTATTCCAAAGTGCTAGATTAGGAAACTGAAAATTCAGTGATTTTAATAAATAATGGCTTAAATAGAAATATTTATAACAGTTGCTTAATGCATAAAGAGTAATAAGACAATCTACAACTTGTACCCATCAATCAGTTTCAGACTAGATAACTGCATTTACATTTTGGGATCCTGCCTGTGTTGCTCTAACCCCACCCTTTCCTAAGTATGTTTCTTCTCATTTCCTCTTTCCTCAAAGCTAACCGCTATCCTAATTATTTTTTGTTTTTCATTTCTTTTGATGTTTATATATTTACTGTACACTTAGGGCTTCCCAGGTGGCTCAGTGGTAGTGAATCTTCCTGTTGATACAGGAAATGTGAGAGATGTGAGTTTGATCCTTGGGTTGGGAAGATCCTCTGGAATAGGAAGTGACAGCCCACTCCAGTATTCCTGCCTGGAAAATTTCATGGTCAGAGGAGCCTGGTGGGCTACAGTCCATGAGGAAGTAAAGAGTTGGACACAATTGAGTGACTGAACACATACAGGTATGTATTCCTAAAAACCATAGTGTTTCAGATTTTTTTTCAATTAAAGTATAGTTGATTCACAATATTTTGTTAGTTTCAAGGGTACAGCTAAGTGATTCAGTTATACATATATATTCTTTTTCAGATTCCCATTATAGATTATTACGAGACACTGAATCTAGTTCCCTGTGCTATACAGTAGGTCTTTACTGTTTATTTGTCTTATATATAGTAGGGTGTATTTGTTAATCTCAAACTTGGAATTTGTCCCTCCCTCCCCTACCTTTCCCCTTTGGTAACCATAAGTTTATTTTCTATATCTGTGAGTCTCTTTCTGCTTTGTAGATAAGCTAATCGGTATCATTTTCTAGATTTCATATCTAAGTGATACGATATGATATTCGTCTTTCTATGACTTACTTCACTTAGTATGATAGTCTCTAGGTCCATCCATGTTGCTGCAAATGACATTCTTTCTTTTTTTTTTAATGACTGAGTAACATTTGAATGTTTGACATTTTCCTTCAATGCAGTCCTACAGTAGTGTGACTCACTTTCATACTACATGCTTCATAGGACAAATACTAAACATTGTATTTGTGAAGTTCATCTGTGTTGCTGCTTGCAAATGCTTTTCATTTATTTTTACTGCTGTATAGAAATCCACTAATAAAAATACCTCAATTCATTTATCCATTCTGCTCTTGTTGAAAATTTAGCTGCATCCAGTGTCTTGCCCTCGTAAGTCACGCTCTATGAACATCGTCTTCATATACTCTGCCTCACACGTCGCTCAAGGGTATACTGAGAAGTGGAATTTGTTCCCCAAAGTACTGTGGCTGCACCAATCTGACTCTCAACAGCAGTTATGTAAGAGCTCCTGTAGCTCCACATCCTTAACTGACACTTGATTTTATCAGACTCTGAGCTTGCTTCCAATTGGATGGGTGGGGACTTTTAATCTCTTTTTGATGTATTTCCATGTTTCAGATTTTTAATGGGATTAATGTTGTTTAGAAATTTGACACTTCTAGCTTCCTCTAATAATGGGAGTCTAATATATAATGATGTTCAAGTCTTTTGCCCATTTCTGCAATGCAACTAAGTCTTTTTCTAATAATTAATTTGCAGTTAGGTAACTCAGCTGGTAAAGAATCCACCTGCAATGCAGGAGACCCCTGTTCAATTCCTGAGTCAAGAAGATCCCCTGGAGAAGGGATCAGCTACTCATTCCAGTATTCTTGGGCTTCCCTGGTGGCTCAGATGATAAAGAATATACCTGGGAAGCATATGTAAACCCATGGTGATATCATGACATTGTATGGCAAAAACAATAAAAGATAAATAAATAAAAACTAAAAAAAAAAAAAAAAGAATATACCTGCAATGTGGGAGACCTGGGTTCAATCCCTGGGCTGGGAAGATCCCCTGGAGAAGGGCATGGAAACCCACTCCAGTATTCTTGCCTAGAGAATCTCCATGGACAGAGGAACTTGGCAGGCTACAGTCCATGGGGTTGCAAAGAGTTGGACACAACTGAGTGACTAAGCACAGTATACATTCCGAGTAACAATAATTTGTCATTTATATGTATTGCCAGGACCATCACTTGAAGTGATTTATCCTCCCAGTTTTTATTAATGTACCTTAAAAATCATTATAGGTTTGAACTTAAAGGCTTAGATTTTTAAAAATTCTATGTTTTAAACTGGCAATCTAGTCACATAATTCAAAGACTCAAACAGTTAAAATTGTATTTCCAACCACCCCTCAGCTAGACAGGAGACCTTCAAAGAAATTAAAAAGCAAAAGGGTAATCACTCTCAGTTTCTCTTTTATTTTTCCAGATATTTTAATACACATAAAAATAATGTTACAATAATATTTATTTCTTGTGCTTTTTTTTTCAGTTGTGGACATACTATATGAATGTTTCCTCACCTTGTTTTTTATTCACTTAGAGATAGAAAAGAAAGAGTTGTATATAACTCTATTTATTTTTGTTCATGAAGTGCTTAACAAACGTTTATAATTGCATTTATTTTTCATATTTTGTGTGTACTCTAATTCTTTTGATGAGTCCCCTCAGGATGGATGCCCAGTTTGTTTAAAATTTCTACTACTATAAAAAATGTAAAGTAGATAACTTGTATATGTATTACCAAGGGCTAAAATCCCAGAGATAGAAATGCTGTGAGTTATTTATATATATTGTGAAATTCACTTTACAAAGTGAGTTGGCTAGAGCAATTTACTTCCCCATCAGTAGTGAAAGAGAAGATATATTCCTTCCTAATCTTGCTATCTTGTTGAGATAAACATTTTTGGATTTTTGCCCATCTAAGAGGTGCAATTTCAATTTGGATTCTTTTATTATGAGATTATGATATCTTTTAAATGATCTAAATTTTAATTTAATGAAGCATAAATGTTAAATCTTTCCCTTTATGGGTTTGTTATGCTTTAGCTTTGTTTAAAACTCTTTCCTATTCCTAAAGTGATAAATATAACTTTGTGTTTAGTCAGTCAGTCATTTCTTTGCAACCCCATGGACTGTAGCCCATCATGCTCCTTTGTCCATGTGAATTCTCCAGGCAAGAATACTGGCGTGGGTTGCCATGCCTTCCTCCATCTGAGCCACTAGGGAAATCCAAGATTACTGGAGTGGGTAGCCTCTCCCTTCTCCAGGGGATCTTCCCAACCCAGGAATCTAACTGGGGTCTCCTGCATTGCAGGTGGGTTTTTACCAGTTGAGCTACCAGGGAAGCCCTAAAGATAACTTATACAATTATCTAATGAATTATAATTTTGCCTTTTATAACTGTGCATAATAATTTGGCTTTTAAATCGACTACTAAAGTTCCTCCCAATGTCCTTATCTCTTCAAACAAGTGTTCTTGATAAAAAATGAATAACCTTAAAGAAGTTTATTTTCTCTGGACATATTTCTTCAACTGCTGCAATAAAACAATACATATATATATATATATATATATATATATATATATATATAACTAAACATCAGTAAATTGTTTTGTTTGCTTAGTTATCAAGTGAGCCACTTGGAAATTTATTTTGGTTGTAGCCATGTCTATCTCTTGACAGATAGATAGAGATAGACAGATGGATAGATGTGTGCAACCTAAGTCACTTCAGTCATATCCGACTCTTTGCAACCCTATGGACTGTATCTTGCAATGCCTCTCTGTCCATGAGATTCCCCAGGCAAGAATACTAGAGTGGGTTGCCATGCTCTCCTCCAGGGGATCTTCCCAACCCAGGGATCAAACCCACATCTCCTGCATCTCCTGCACTGGGAGGCAGGTCTTTTATCACTAGTGCCACCTGGGAAGCCCAAGTAGATAGATACAGAGATACAAAACTTGTGGAAAAGTCTGCTGTGATTAGGTATTCCATTTCAAATTTTCTAATATTTCTGCCTAAAGTTGAGACTCTAGTAATGAATGCTTAGTTTGGCAATGCCAATGAGTATTGTATTCTTTAGCATAGTTATAGTGTCATTGCATAATGAAGACAGGCTTTACCATTTAATGTGAAGATAAATAACCCACTCTCCACTGTGACTTGCAAGCTAGATATTCAGTGCTCACTTTTTGACCCCTCTTGATTGATGTGATGAAGTAAAGTGAAAATAAATAAATAAAATCTTGCTGTGCAGCAAGTACAAATTGTATTGTGAAAACCATCAAATTACAATGGCAATCTTGCAATTTGTAGTGCAATAGAGTCCTAAGTAATGAAGACACATAGCTAGTCACAGCACTAGTTCAGTTTATAGGTTTAGGGTGAAGGCAGCCATTGGCAGTACATGCCAGAATAAACATGGCTGATTTTCCAATAAAAATTTCATGTGTGAACACTGAAATGTGAATTTCACATAATTTTCACATCTCATGGAATGGTAGTCTTCTTTTGAGCAAAGCATTTTGAAGATGTAAAAGCTATTCTTAGCCGGTGGGCGTGCAAAAGCAGGCAGTGGGCTGTGGTTTGCCTGTGTCTGCTTTAGAGAAACAGCTTTTTTTCCCCCAGGGATTTGTATGATTATGCCAGCATCAGTTATTAAGTATATAGTTTTATTCCACTAAATTGAAACTTAACTAATTCACTGGACAAAAACCTATTAAGTGTCCATCAAGTGTCAGGATATATGGCAACAAGGAAAGCAGAGAAGAGGGCTGGCTTCGTGAGGCTTTTGGTCTACTCTTCAAAGAAATTGAACTTTTCATAGACATTAATTTCCAGAAATGACCTAGTTTCAAGCTTCCATTGAAATTAGTGGGCAGATAGACAATTTGTCAATTACAAAATTATGTGAGCATTGGCATAGAGGTAAGCACTAGATCCTATATGTGTGTGTGCTAAGTTGATTCAGTCATGTCTAACTCTTTGTGACCCTATGGACTGTAGCCCACCAGACTCCTCTATCCATGGGATTCTCCAGGCAAGAATACTGGAGTGGGTTGCCATGCCCTCCTCCAGGAGAGCTTCCAAACCCAGGGATCGAACCCTGAGTCTCTTATGTCCCCTGCACTGGGAGATGAGTTCTTTACCACTAACACCACCTAGGAAGCCCAGATTCTGTATGAGCACATGAGAAAAGTCTTAACAGAAAAAGGTGATACAAGAACCATGAAAATGCTCTGAGAAGAGGCAAATATTGAACTACTTCTTGAACTATAAGAAATATCTATTAAAAAGTAGAGGGAGGAAAATGGTGAGAGGTGGGATATGTAAAGGGAACTAAAACTGTTGGCATCAACCTGAACATTGGATTTTAGCATATATTTTCATATGCTGATCGTTAGGGTCAACTGCAATTTAAGTCAGAATCTCAATCTCTTGTTAAGTTTCTGTGTCAGGGAGATGGGGAAGCCCTGAATAAAAATAATTTTAGTCCATACAATAGAATAAATACATGAGATTTACTAAGAATAGAAAACAATGTGTGTGTGTGTTGCTTCGGAGAGATTACGGTTATCTTAAACACTATCCTGTTGGTTTATAGTCTCCATAAGCTACCTCATCATTGACAGATGCTCAGCTCAGCTCAGTTTCTCAGTCATGTCCGATTCTGCGATCCCATGAATCGCAGCACGCCAGGCCTCCCTGTCCATCACCAACTCCCGGAGTTTACCCAAACTCACGTCCATTGAGTCGGTGATGCCATCCAGCCATCTCATCCTCTGTCGTGACAGATGCTAACAGAGGGCAATTCAAATTACGGAGAAGATAGTGAGGACACTGTGTATATCAAATACCGTTGAGCTACACTTAACTTACTTTTAGAATAGTTTTCAGACTATTATTATATATTGAACATCATTTTTATATATCCATTTGTTCTTGTTGCAGGAGAACGTTAACAAAACAATCAAATTATTTGCAAACTTAGGCCACCATACAGTTTAATCTGAAAAGTTAAAGAGGGCATGGGATTTGTCAAGAGTAAATATTGAGGTTGCAAATGACGGTGTGTTCAAGTTTTCCCCACTACATAGTTTGCAACATCATTCCAAAATGAATCTGTGCATTTGTTGCTAATCAGGATTAAACAGATGAAGGACTGTGATTTCTTGGTTTAATTACTCTGAATGAAAAATTGATAAAATATGTCTTGAAGGATATTGCCCTCCAAATTTGGAGGGAAAATGCCTTTCAAATTCTATTTTCAGAATGGTTAAATTATTAATAAAGGAAAGTAAGCTCCAATAAATGAATTTGAATTTACAAATTCAGATGTTAAGAAACAATGGATAATGTTTAAGATGGCCACCAGTTTTTCAAAAGAAGTGTATTTGGAGGGTGAGCTCCAAATCCAGGTATTCACCTTTATTACCCAATTTTGATTTCAGGCTAAAAATCACTGGGTCCTGTCCAATTTATATATGTAGATTGATTATTTCCATCTATCTATATAGATATAATAGTATCTATCTATCTATCAATCTATCTATCCTGATTAGAAAGGCCATAATCAGGCAGCCAGCATAGATATTTTGTAGGTGTGCTGAGTTGTAAAAATCTGTTGCTGGCATATTTGGAAGAGCTCTGTGTACAGTACTCTGCGCTTCTGGAGGGTCTTCCTGCCACTCGGCAGCCTGGGTCTGGGGCTTATTTCATTAGATGAGCAATATATAGTACCTTGTATGGGTCTCACACTGCCATTGGCTGTCTGAGGCTGAGATATGAGATTTAATAACAAGGATGGGTCATCTGACACTAGAAGCTTTGTTCTCAAAATCTCAAGTAGTTTTTGCATGTGTTTTGTTTACTAACTCCAAGTTTATTTTGTCCAGATATTTTCCCTCTTAAGCTTTTCAATGCATCTGCAGTTTGTGAGCAATTACATCCATGAATTGTTTTGGTTTGCTTCTTCTTACACTTGTCAAAATGTGGTTTTGCTGATTGAGCAGTGTTTGGTGTCCAAGAATACCCTTGAGACCCTTGGTAGCAAAAATTCACGTTGTGAGGAAGGTAAGCCAGCTCACTAAGAGAGCATCTTTTGAATTTGTACTGATTACAGTTGAGTTGCCCTGCTGCTTTGCATAGAGCACTTTTCAGCTAACAGCCAGGCTGGGCCCTGCTATGTGGTTCAAGTTGGACTCCTGTACTTCACATCTGTTGATCCCACTGAAGTCCTTCCAGCCCCTGTGGCACTGTGTGGCAGCATAACTCAGCAGGACATGCCTTCTGGGGCTTATCTCCCTCAAGCCTTCAGGGAAGGGCTTGGTTACCAGAGAATAAGGCTTTTATTGCCTATCCTGGGAAGAGGTACCTAATTAATTTTCACCTGAATATGTTACAGATCTTCTTAATGTGGTCTGCTATAACTGGAGGACTGTCTCTTGTCTTAGGAAAGGAGAGCATGGCGATCATTTCGGTTTGGAACCACATCCTTTGAAACCAGAGGCTTGACATTGCTCATAGTGAAGTTAGTCTTGCTATTTCATCAAACAGCAATAAACTGACCTACTAATGGTTCAAAACACAGATTTCCATTTTATGAAATGGATGGCTGTTGACATCATTTGGAAACATATAGACATTCGGTCGACTTTTTATCTAGGGCTTACTGAGAAATTTTACTCGGAGAGAACACTTGAAAGTAATCTCTTCTCCATTTTGCATTTGTGTATGAGCTAATTCAGGTAGAATGGTGCTAGACAGACTCCATAATACTTGACAGTGTTCTACTTGTAACATTACAGAGGTAGGTCAGTCTTCCTGAGATTGTACCTGAGCTAACAGGATAAAAGCCCTAGACTTTGCTATTGTTCAAATTCCATAGTTAATATGTAAGGAGATGAGAGTAGAGAAGGCTTCCCAGGCACTAGTGGTAAAGAGCCTATCTGCCAATGCAGGGGGTGTAAGAGATATGAGAGTTCAACTCCTGGGTCAGGCAGATCCTCTGGAGCGGGGCATGGCAACCTGCTCCAGTATTCTTGCCTGGAAAGGACAGAAGAGCCTGGTGTGCTATGGTCCATCGGGGTCACACCGAGTTGAACACAACTGCAGCGACAGCACATACACACAAGAGCAGAGAGGTTCAGGTGTTTATTAAGACATAGTTTGTAGTAAAGTTAGGACTAGAACCAGAATCTTAGGTTACTTACTGATCCTGGATTCTTTCCACTGTAAGTACTGATGTTAATGTCTGTGTCATACTACACACACACACACACACACACACACACACACAAACACACACACACACACAACCACACATACATTACCAATCTCTTTGAAGGGAAGAAGAAAGAGGAAGACTTGGCAAATTCTAGAATCATCAGTGTGTCTCCTTAAAGGTCAAAAAAAACATTCTTCTTCTGCCCCACCCCTAACTTCCCTCCTTTCCCCCACAAGGTCATTCTTCAATGTCGTTTGTACATAAAATTTATATAGATAAATTGATGGTCAACCTTAACACTGAGTATGTCGACCACATTGAAGCAGAATAGCAGTTCTCAGTTGCTGTTCTGTTTCCTGTCATGAGTGAGGGCATCTCTCTACCAGTGGACAGTGTGCATCTTGGTGTGCTCTTTACTTTGTAAAAGATCTTTCTGACTGGTGTGCAGAGACTGACTCAGGGACAAATGAAAATTAAAACACCAAGACCAAATTGAAAACCACGGCAACAGTTCCAAGGGTCTAGAACCAGCTGGTTCTCATCTGTAGTCAGCTTGTCTTTAGCAGGTGGCTCCAGTCTGAGCTGACTCTTTTCCAGTTGAAATGCACTAGTGGAAAAAGCCCTGCTGCTGCTGCTAAGTCCCTTCAGTCGTGTCTGACTCTGTGCGACCCCATAGACGGCAGCCCACCAGGCTCCCCTGTCCCTGGGGTTCTCCAGGCAAGAACACTGGAGTGGGTTGTCATTTCCTTCTCCAATGCATGAAAGTGAAAAGTGAAAGTGAAGTCACTCAGTCGTGTCCGACTCTTAGCGATCCTATGGACTGCAGCCTACCAGGCTCCTCCGTCCATGGGATTTTCCAGGCAAGGGTACTGGAGTGGGGTGCCATTGCCTTCTCTGGGAAAAAGCCATGATCCAGCCGTCATTCAGCTTTGAGACATGAAAGAAATCTGCTCCTCAACCTCCATGTCTCTCACTCTCACTATAAGGACAGTGGTCAGCTTTTGTTCCTAAGACCCACCAAGACGTGGTCAGGCTGGTCTGGCCTCACTGTAGACCATCCAGAATCAAGCCTTTGTGGTTTCACATTTGGAAAATCTGGGCCACTGTTAAACTTTGGCATCTGAAGTTCTAAAAGGCCAGTGACAACTCTTATTATTTTTATTTTATTTTGACTTAATTTTAAATTTACATAACAGTTGCAAAACTAATACCATGAGTTTCTTCAACCAGCTTCCTCTAAAGTCAACATCTCACAAAACCATAGTGTATTTACCGCAGATGTCATAGACACCCGATGTTGCTCTTGTGTTGACTCTCCGTTGGGTCCAACTTTTTGTAACCCCATGGACTTTAGCCAGTCAGGCTGCTCTGTCCATGGGGTTTTCCAGGTAAGAATACGGAGTGGGTTGCCATTTCCTTCTCTAGAGGAGCTCCTCAGCCTAGAGACTGAACCTGTGTCTCCTCCATAGTCAAGCGGGTTCTTTACCACTGAGCCACCAGGGAAGCCCAGACGTACAATGCGTACTATTGACTGAGCCCTAGACTCCAGACTTCACCAGATTTCTAGCAGCCTTTCTCTCTACCAGGATTCCAGGCAGGCTCTCCTGTTCCATCAGGTGTCATGTGCCTTTCAATTTCCTCCTATCTGTGACCTTTTCTCAGTGTTTTTTAAGATCTTGACACTTTTTGAAGACTCCTCATCAAGCATTTTGTAGGATTTCCCTCAAATTGAGCTTGTTTGGGGTTTTCTCATGGTTACACAGAAGTTAAGAGTTTGAAGAGAATGCCACAGAGGTGATGTGTCTGTATCACCTCATCACAGCAAAGCGAACATGATATCACGATGACTTGTCACCTCTGGTGTCCACACCGGGCACTTGGCTAGGGCGGTATCTGCCAGGGCTCTCCATTGTCACATCACACTTTTCCCTTTCCTTGAAGGAGGGCAATTCAGCTTCATTTGCTGGGGGGAGGAATGTTGAAAATTTGATGGAATATGTTAAAACTAACAAGTAATTTGGAAGTAGTTTGGGTAGATACTTTGAGGCCATGATAATGTCTTGCTCCTCCTCAAAGTTTTGACCTTGCTGACAGCTACTATTCGTGTGGTTTTCTCATCATGATTTCTGTTTCCCTCAGTCCTTCTGCTTATTGACTGGGATTATTCTGTAAGAAACATATGCTCTTTCACTCCCACTTTGATTATGTGTTCAACCATTTATTATATCAATATAGACTCATGGCTATCTATTATATTCTTTGGGATATAATCAAACATTTTATTATTTATTTTTTGGTGCTGGAATTATTCCAGGTTTGACAATTGTTAGCTGTTTCATGTTGGTTCCTTTTGACATACTCCTAATCCCACCTCCCAATCTTTAAAATCACTTCCTTACTTTCTGGCACCATAAAATGCTGTAGGCTTATCTTGTGCTTTCCCTGTCCCAGCCTCGGAATCAGCCATTTTTCCAAGGAGTCCTGGCTCCTTTTTTGAAAAAAAAAAAAAAGTGTTAGAAACCAAATCCTAGTTGGTGTGTGTGTTTATGGCTACTAGGATGTCACAGTTTTGAGGCCTTCTTAGCAGGAAGAAATATAAAAATGTTTGTCTATATTGTGCTATGCTTAGTCACTCAGTCATGTCTGACTCTTTGCAACCCCATGGACTTTGCTCGTCTATCCATGCCATACCCTTCTCCTGGGGATCTTCCCATCCAGGGATTGAACCCAGGTCTCCTGCATTGGAGGAAGATTCTTTACTATCTGAGTCACCAGGGAAGCCCTTATCTATATTAACCTATGTATATACACATACACACATTTCTGTGTCTATTAAATGGTGCATGTGTTAAAATAAGCAGCTCTTGTTGATATCCCTCAGTATAATCCAGAAGGATAGCGTTAATGCCTCTCCACTGTATTCTCTCCATAGCTTATTTTTCATTTCTTTCTCTGTTGGTGAAAAACTTGGGTCTCATTATCTACAGTGTATATCTAAAAAATATCAAATATCCACTCCCAAACACTTCCAAGTTACTTACTAGTTTTAGCATATGTCCATAAATTCTTTGACATTCCTCCCTCTAGGAAGTGAAACTGAATTGCCTTCCTCTAGAGAAAGTGCAAGGCTTCCCTGATAGCTCAGGTAGTAAAGAATCTACCTGCAATGTAGGAGATCCCAGTTTGATTCCTGAATTGGGAAGGTTCCCTGGAAAAGGGATAGGCTACCAACTCCAGTATCTTTGGGCTTTCCTAGTGGCTCAGATGGTAAAGAATCTGCCTGCAACATGGAAGACGTGGTTTCATCCCTGGGCTAGGTAGATCCCCTGGAGAAGGGCATGACAACCCACTCTAGTGTTCTTGCCTGGAGAATTCCCATGGACAGAGGAGCCTGGTGGGCTACAGTCCATGGAGTCACAAAGAGTCATACATGACAGAGCAATTAAGCACACAAAGAAAATGCAAGGTAGTGATATTACAATCGAGAGCACTGGCAGATACCATCTCAATCAGATGATCAAGGTGGGTACCACAGGTGACAAGTGATAGTGAAATTATGTACCCCTTGATAAGATGAGATGGCACAGACAGGTCACCTTTATGGCATTCTCCCCGAATTCGTATTTGTTCAATCCTAGTATACATAAGTAAAGTAGTTCTGAAATTTCCCTGTTTATGGTTGAGTTGTATTCCATTACATACATTGGAATACATGTATCTTTTTTATTTGTTGCTTTCATTTTTTCAGATATATATATCCAGGAGTGAAATTGGATCATGTGGTAGTTCTCTTTTTAGTTTTTAGAAAAATCTTCATACTCTTTTACACACTGACTTCACCAACTTAGATTCCCACTGGTAGTATACAAGGGTTCCTTTTTCTCCATATCCTCACCAGTACTTGTTATTTGTGTGTGTATGTGTGTTTGTTGGTAGCCATTCTTATAGGTGTGAGATGATGTCTTATTGTGGTTTTTATCTGCATTTCCCTGATGACTAGTGATGTTGAACATCTTTTCACTTGCCTGTTAGCCATCTGCATGTCCTCTTTGGAAAAATGTCTATTCAGGTTTTTTGCCCATTTTTAATTTAGTTTTCATTTATACACATACACACACACAATGGAATATTACTCAGTAATAAAAAGAATGACATTTTGCCATTTGCAACAGTGTGGATAGACTTGGAGGGCATTATGCCAAGTGAAATAAATCATACAGGAAAAGACAAATGTATGATACCACTTAGATGTGGAACTAAAAAGTAAAATTAGTGAATACAATAAAAAAAGAAATAGACTCACAGATAAATAGAAAACAAGCTAGATCTCTAACTAGTTTGAGGAGCTAGGGGAACCTCATAGGTGTATGTATATATTTTATACATATGCCACTATGTATAAAATGAGCTAAAAGTATATTTTGTAAAACACAAGGAATATAGCCAATATTTTACAATAACTATAAGTGAAATGTAACCTGTAAAAATTGTGGATCACTATGTTGTACACCTGTAAGTTATATGATATTTCACATCAACTATACTTCAATTTTTAAAAATAGTTCCAAAATTGCTAACCGCTATTCCTGTGAGGAAAATATTCCCCCAGCTAGAATACAGTCCTATGTATTTTTGTTTGTCTTATCTTTTTATGTTTTTCTTTTTGATGGTATCCAGTCAGACAGATACTTTTAAAAATGGTAACCCCCACTGTTACAATTTCATTCCCATCTTCTTAATCATCTTTTACTTTGCTCTGTTAGCAGTTACCACATTCAGATATACTATACAAATTTTGAATATTTATTAAATGTATCCATCTCCCTGATTGGATAGAAGCTTCATTCACTGTTGTGGCTGTGCACCTAGCAGAATTCTTGGACACAGGTTCTATCAGCACATTAAGTGAAATGAGGGCTAGTAACTGAGCTTGGATATCCATATGAATTCAGATGTGTTTCATATAAGTGGTCCCCAAAGAGGATCTCAATACTTCTGTAATCTTGACAAGTGATCAGAATGTGTCTCTTTTCCATGTTTTCAGCACATCAGCTTCTTCAAATGAGCACAGGCCAATCCATGAATGCCTTAGAGAAATCTGCTGACAGCCCTGGCATTGGAATCATCTAAAACACCCGCTCAGTCTGGCTGCACTTTGGAGCCTGATGTCTGGGACCTGCTTCCATGAATACTATTCTGATTCATGACACAGCGTCTAAACTGATACAGTATCTAAACATTGAGAATTTTTTTTATAAAATTTACTGTTTTAACCAAAGTGGACGGTTCAATGGCATTAGATACATTCACATTTTTGTGCAACTCTCGCTAGCTATCCTCAGAACTTTTTCATCTTGAGAAACTGAAATTTTATACCCATTCAAGAACTCACTCCCCTCTTCTCCAGCACCTGACAACCCCTATTCTGTTTTCTGTCTCTATGGCTTTGATTACTCAAGCCAGGTATCTCATGCAAGTAGAATCATACATGTTCGTTTGTTTGTTTTGTGATTGGTTTATTTCACTCTGTATAACATCTTCAAGTTACATTCATGTCATATCATGTGTCAGAATTTCATTCCTGTTAAAGGCTGAATAATATTCCATTGTGTGTGTATATATAATCGTTTGTTTTTCCATTTATTTGTTGACATTTATTTCTACCTTTTGTTTATTGTGAATAATACGGCTGTGAACATGAGTGTATGAAAACCTATAGGGTCCCTGCTTTCAATTTTGTTGGGTAAATATTCAGCAGTGAGAGTTCATGAACACTGAGATGAAGTGACTTTCTAGACGGTTTGGTTGTGCAGCCAAGGTAGTGTAAGCCCACATGCTACAGCCTTCATCACATTGCAGAGAAGAGAGGCTGGCTGTCCTTCCAATGGACAAAGGCACTCCTGCGTATTTGTTGGATGGGTGAATGCAAAATGAAAAGATTATGTGAAGTTGCTCAGTCATATCCAACTCTTTGCGACCCCATGGACTGTAGCCTACCAGGCTTTTCTGTCTATGGGATTTTCCAAGCAAGAATACTGGAGTGGGTTGCGATTTCCTTCTCCAGGAGAACTTCCCCACCCAGAGATTGAACCCTGGTCTCCTGCACTGTACACAGACACTTTACTGTCTGAGCCACCAGGGAAGTTGATGAAAAAGTTTTGAATGTCACTCAAAAAAATTCATGTTTCTGAAAACGTTTGAGTTGGAAGTGAAAGCTGAAGGTACTTTGACAAATGGATTTCTAGAACTAGAATAATATCAGCGTGCTACCCACAGTGCTAAAAGCAAGATTTCCTTCCAGCTTTATTTTCCAACCCAAAGTCTAAGTCAGTTTGCTGCCAATTTATCCAGCATGCATTCAAGGGGTGTGAGAAAAGGGAAAGCACTGGTTAAAAAAATATGAATCTAACTTATTAAGATAATTTTT
Organism: Antilocapra americana; assembly: GCA_007570785.1. Classification (NCBI taxonomy): domain Eukaryota; kingdom Metazoa; phylum Chordata; class Mammalia; order Artiodactyla; family Antilocapridae; genus Antilocapra; species Antilocapra americana. The sequence continues at coordinate 12,943,922 of ML661897.1, forward strand.
AAAAAATGCTTAATGTAAACCTATCACAGTTTGGTGTTTTATTTTCCCTTAAAAATGTTTCTCAGAACACCTTGGTAGAGATCTTTGAGTCTTTACTTTATCTGTTGGGTAAGACCTCATCTTTAGATGAACAGCGAGATATTTCTGTTGAATTCCAAATAGCCAAAAACAATAATAATATTGAAAAGGAAACAAGACATGCATTGTCCCTATCTGCTGAGACCTCTTGCATCTCCCAGCTTTTGGTGGCAACTAGAAGGGGTGATGCAGAGCCTCTGAAAGTGGCCCCCGCAACCCTGAAGAGAGCAGGAAGGAACTTCTGATCAGGGTTTCCAACAGCTCCCTCAAGAGAGTGCTTGATCCTAAACTTCGGCTTGAAATGAGGTCAGAGATCAGAGTGCCTCTTAACTCAGAGGCCACCTTGCCAGCTGTTCACACCCCATCACTGTCTTGCCTCTCAGCAGGGCCCCAGAGGGAAGGAAATCTGGCAGTGTTCTGGAGCTTGCAGAAGGCAGGCCTCCCTCCTAGAATCTCAGGCCAGAATCTTCCAGCTCTTGGGAAAGAGGCTTGGGAAATTGCATCGTGGGCCAGCAGAATGTGAGCTGGCAAAACCCTTGCTGCCTTGTTTCTCTGAGCTCTTCTGCTCAGAAACCCAATGAGAGAGCAGAGGGGTGTCTGAATTGGAAAGAGGAGAGACGGTGGAGAGCTGTGTCTCCTGGACGTCTGCCTACAGAAGCCACGCGGTGCGTCTCTGCGGCTGTGCTCCCTGAGGAGTCAGGTCATTGTTCAGCGGAGCTACCGTTACTGTCCCGCACTGGCTAAGCCTGTGTCTCCAGATGTGTTTCACCACAGCAGCCCAGCTGGGCAGGGTGGGCGAGCTTGGCCCCAGCAGGCAGCCAGGCATCAGGCCACTCAGATTTGTTTTTTCTTCAAACACTAGGACAGGAGTAGCTCTGGCTGGGAACTGCCCCCGTGCTACCTACACGGCTGCATGCCTCTGTTTCTCTCTGTTCACACACACACACGCCCCCCTACCTCCTGATGCTCTCTGAGTAATCACCTTCAGGGCAAGAAGAGCCAGCAAGGAGAGTGCTCTGTTCTTTATTCACAAGACCCCGATTTGGCCCTCCAGTACCCCTGGCACCCCACTGGCTCTTCTAGGACTTGCTGGGTGCAGGGAAACCCTGCTGCATGAGGAGTTCCCTTCCAGAGGGCTTTGTCTCCCAAAGCTCAGGTGACAACCTGGACTTGGGGACTGGCATCTGAAGTGCAGAGGTGATGGGCGAGGTTTGAAGGACTGAGCCCTTCATCTGTGTGACCTGATGCTATCTCCAGGGAGACAGTGTCAGGATGGAGGTGTTTGTGGTATGACAGAAACTCCTACACAGGTCACATCACATGCTGAAGTAGTGGTCTGTACCCTGTTCCTCTGCTTCAACTGGGGTGACCAGTGATGTTGACATTGTGATATTCTGACTTATAATAAAAAAAAATATACAGCAGAAACTAACACAACACTGTAAAGCAATTATGCCCCAGTTAAAAAAAAATCAGCCCTTCTATATGATTGATATATACATTTGGTACTTTTTGGCACAGAGCTCCCAAAACTTAGAATTTCTTCACAATAAAAAGGATCAGGGTGTCTTTTGTTATGCTAATGAGGTGACTTCTGGAAAGCACTTAACGTTGCCTGCTGGTTGCTTGGAGAACCAACCATGGAATTAGAGGGTGGGAAATTTCACTCCCATTCTGGATCTCTAGAAAGGCTGAGAGGAGCTAGAGATTGTAGAGGCTGAATCAACCACCAATAGTCAAGAATTTATCAATCATGCCTAGATAATGAAGCCTCCATAGAAGAGTCAAAAGGATGGGGTTCAGAGAGCTTCTGGGTTGGTGAACACGTGGAGGTGTGGGGAGAATGACAAGTGCAGAGAGGGTGTAGAAGCTCCCTGCCCTTCCCCCATGCCTTGTCCTGCACTTCTCTTGCATCTGGCTGTTCCCAAGTTGTACCCTTTTCTTAATAAACTGACAGTCTAGTAAGTAAAATGTTTGAATTCTATGAACTGCTCCAGCAAATTAATCAGACCCAAGGAGCAGGTCACTGGAACCTCTGATCCACTGCCCCAAAGCTCAGGTGACAACTTGGACTTGGGGACTGGCATCTGAAGTGCGGAGGTGGTGGGCAAGTCTTGCAGGACTTAGCCCTTCACCTGTGTGACCTGATGCTATCTCCAGGGACACAGTGTCAGGATAGAGATGCTTGGCAGTACAGGAGACCCCTCTACACCTTCAGACACATACACACACACACACATCAGAATTGGATGCAGAAGCCTTTCAGATATTCAGATGATTGAAGGTAGCCACATTGCTTTTCTGAGGGATGGATGAAGTGACAAAGGAGGAAGAAGGAAAGCGACTAATATCTATTGATTAGCTAATACAATGCTTTCCAATTTTGGGTTTACAATTCTGAGTAAGAAACATTTTACTTTTTTAAAAAATATTATTTTATTGTAGTTATTTAAAATGTCAAAAACATTAAAAATGCTAATAAAACAACTATAAAAAAGTCCTGCATTCTAAATCAAAAGCAAATGTATCAGTGTATATATGCACTATACTTACTCTTATTCATTAATGAATATAAGAGGAACTCAAAAAAAGAGAAATATGTTTCACATTGTACTTTATGTATATGATAGATATAACTGAAATGAAAGTTTAGTGGAAAAAGCTTACTATATTTGATAAAGAAAAATACAAAAAAAAAGATTGATATCAAGAATGATTTTGAAAAGATTTAAGTTCAAGTCCCCAATAAATCATTTAGAATCATGACTTACTGAATTGATTGTCCTTCCCTCTAATGAGTGGCAACTCAGATTTCCAAACCACTATATAAAAATGTACCAGATGCTAGATGCTGGACACGACTCATTTAACACCCACAAAACGTTTTTGAGGAAGATATTAATAGATTCATTTTGCCAATAAAAAAATGGAAAGCTCAGTCAGCATAAGTGACTTGGAGAAATTCTTTGCCTAATAAAAGACCATTCTTGTTCCACTCTCTCAGTTTGCTGGCAGGAGTGGACACCTGCCCTGCTGGGGATGGCAGGAGCTGCCTGGCACTGGGTTTGCACCAGGTCTCTGCTGACAGTCTCTTCCATGTCTAGCCCCAGGTATTCTGTGCAGTGTTTGAGTAGCAACCTCTCCATGTCTCAGCTGGGAGCATCAGTGATGGATGATTCTTGATCACTGCTGATCCGAGGATTTGACCAGAGCTTCTTCAGTAGCTTCTTTGGTTTGGTTTTTGTTTTGCTTCACTTTTTAAAGGGCAAGGTCCAAAGCACTGCACGTTGTTCCTATTGTTTCAGATGGAATAGTCCCAGATTCAAGATTGGGTGGACCTTAGTCCTTCATTTCTCTGCAGAATCTACTCTTTCTGGAGTCTGGTAGGAACGGACTCTGACCTAAGGCACTGCATCTTGCTCCTGAAAGAGTGTGTAAAATAAACCCACTCTCAGGAGCTCTTTGCCTGGAATTTCTGCTTTTCAATCTGAAACCAAATTTAAGGAGTGAAGTCAAAATTATATCAGAGTCCCTTCCTTTCTTTTGCTATTCTCTCCAAAAATATCTGTCCGGATTCCAGCTGCTGCTGGTCCAGGGATGCCACTTGGAGAACCATAGATATAGTTAACGTTCCCCACGTGAAGCATTCTCAGACTGATCTGAAGTCTATCTGGGGCTCTCTGCACTGCAGGGGAAGGGGGGTTGTGTAGAAAGATCACTGTGGTCAAGGTCAGCCTGCACTGAAATGCGTTTGAAGTTGCTATCTAATACCTCTATCCTTTCTGAAGGCTGGTTCCCTCCCAGGAGCTGGATGCTGGTGATTGGCAGGTCCCCAGAGTGTACCCACAAACCTGCTGATGTCCATCCCATCTGGCAGAGCATATGCTCTGAAACACAAAGGCCTCCCACCAGGAGCTCATTATTTACAAATCACTAAGCCAGCAGCTGGGAATGTCTTCTCTTGGCCGCCGCTCTCTGTGGCCGATAAAAGCCTGACAGGTGCTACCAGGTCCTTCTCTTCCACCTCCAAGCCACTACCTGTGGGTGCTCACAGAGATGTCTGCGCACAAAGGCTCTCCTGGTCTTCGTCAATGCCTGGGAGATTTTGCATTTCTACCTGTTTTTATGGTAATTATTAGTTACAGTGAGGACTACTCCCCAGGCAAAGTCAGTGGTCTCTTTTAGTGTCAAACACAGAACCGAAATGCCTTCAAATCAAGCCCGATCTGAGTGCATTTGGATACAGGCAGCTCCCCCTGCGCTCTGTGACACCAGAAGCCCAGGGCTCTGAACTGTTGCTGATCCAGAGGGCATTCAGACGCATCCCTGGAGAGTGCTGGTGAGCACACAGCCGCTGTGGGTTTGGGGTACATCTTGGCCATCTTTGCTTTCTTTGGTTTGCTGGCACTAAGTGACACGAACACTCTTACTGCTAACACACTATTACTATTTGAACAGGCAGAAAAGAAAATTAACAAGAAGAAAGGACACAGGTTTTTTTTCTGTTATTAGTCTAACAGTAATGTCCTGACTTGTCTGAGAAAGAGCGCAGATCATTTGTAAGCTGCTCTGTGTGCCTTTGGACTGACACAAACATGCGTGTGCACACACACACACAGAGCAAGACATCTCAGAGCTATTGAAAACCCTTGTATCTCACTTTATATTAACCTTTACTCCTAGATCCTGCAGGCACAGTGCCTTTCTGACAATAACTTTCCTCTGAACGAGTGGAGAAAATAGACTCGACTTTGCTCAATAGTTTTCAAGGTGACTCTTGAAGGAGACGCAAATCTCCGCAGGGAGCGCTACCTGCTGGCTGTGCAGAACATCTGACTCAAGCGCTCTGAGCTTAGAGCTGTGGCAGGCCTGCCTCTGGCTGGCTCCTGATCAGGGCAGAGTGGAGTGACGGCAGGGTCTGCAGACAGGTGTCTGTCTTAAAGAGAACCAGCATGCTGACCTGAATTTGGGCAGCCTCAGGGCGAGGGAGGGGATGAAATATCAGGAGCAGCTTTCTTGGGAGACCGGGCTCCTTTTCCACTAAAAACAATATCTAGAGTCTCATAAGAATTCTTCAGTGCCTGTAGATGTGTCCAGACTGGAGGATCTCACCTACAGCCTGAGCCTGGGGAAAAGGAAACTGGATATGCAGAGACTATGAATGTGACACAAATAATTAAGGACCAAGGTCATGTTCCCTGGGAGCAGCACAGGGCAGGTCAGAGCCATGGTGGAGTCCCTATTTCCAGCTTTGGCTCTGGGTCTGGCTGGGTAGTGAAGAAAGCTGCATCCACAGGGCTGAGAAACTGGCATCTTTCACAATGGAAGGAACACTGGCATCAGAAGGCCTATTCCGAGGTAAAAGGGCAACATGTGGGTACAGTGGCCTTGGCCCAGAATGTGGGTGAGTGAGCAGGGCACTTGTCTCCCAGGCACCCAAATAAACAAAGGCAGCAAGATGGATGCTGAGGCCACCCCGGGGCAAGTTTCTCTGTGTTCCCATCAGAGTGCGGTTCAGAGATGACACCTGATTCTGCCAGAGCTGCAATCCCAGAGCTCCAGCCCCACCAGCCTGCAGGATGGCTACACGGGGGCTGGCGGGGCTGGGAGCCTTCACACTTGCTCTATATTTCACCTCGTCCTCGATGATGCAATCAACAGAAAGACCCAGGGCTTGTGGAGTGCAGGCCCAGCTCCTAGCTGGTTCGTGAAGGGCAAGGACAAGAGCCAGGAGTCAGCCAGGATGAGGCACTTGAGCTGCAGTTCTAAGATGTCCAGTCACCGTCCACATGGAAACGGTGTCATTGATATTGGATCCAGAAACTGTATTTGTGGCTTTAGTTTATAAAGCCTTCCTGGACATACTGTCTCATTTAATCTCCTGAGTTGGTAATGATAGGTGAGGCAACATGCCCCATTTTGCAGATGAGGAAGCTTGGGCTTAGAGAGACTGGTAAGCAGTAGGTTAGGTCTTTTGGGGAAGGCACCAGACCCTCTCACTAGAGACCTGTGTGCATCCATATCCTTCCTTCGTTTCCAGGCTTTTGTGTCTGCAAACTCATTTTGTGTCTGCAAACATATTTTAATCAGGAAGAATTAAATATCAATTTCCCCTCGCATCACCTTCTTATCACATGCCCCAGGCAAAGAACATAGGGCCAGAGTTCCCCTCATCACTTCAGAGGAAGTTCAGTAAAGTCATCATAACTAAGCCTGGCTCCTAGCAGAAGGGTGTCCAGGCTGAGGACAGCTGCGCAAAGAGACTGGAAAGAACAAGGCACTTTCACCCACCACGTCTGAGGTAGGCTGCTGTGAGTGTGTGGTCCCCTCCGTTACTCAGTCGGCAGGAATCTGTACAAATAGATTTAAAAGACAGAACACAGTGCCCCTTGGCCAGGACAGATGGCAAAGGCAAAGGCACCTAGTGGAGCAAAACAGACAACGGAGGAAAGTTCATACAGAAAGAAGGTGCGGTTCTGGGAGACACCTGCCCGCAGCCGTGACCCAGTGGCAGCGCTTGAGTCCATGGCTGGAGTGGGGTGGAGGTGGCGCTGGGCTCTCCAGGTGCGCAGCTGTCTCCTTGCTGCGTGGCCCTGGTCAGCAGCTGAGGAGGACTGGAGCTGTGATTATCCCTCCTCCTCTGTGAGCAGCCCAGAAAGCGGCCGGTCTTCCCCAGAACAGTCTTCTCCGGAGAGGCAGCTCTGGCACAGCTGGCCATCTAAAGCAACTGTGCTTCACGCACATGCAGACACACACACACACAGACACACACACGCACTTCACACACTTATACACACATACACACACACACATACCTCAATACATATATACACAGTACACACACATACACACTTCACATACATCACACATTTACACACATACACACCTCACACACGTGTCACATGCACACAAGTGTGTATGTATGTACACATATATATACCTCACATACACATATACACCTCACAAATATATATACACAATACACACATACACATACATATACACATACACACATACGTCATACACATACACAGCTCACAGGCATGTTACGTACACACATACACGTGTGTGTACACATGCATATGTCACATACACATATACACCCATACACATGCATGCCCCACATACATATATACACAACACACACATATACATACATACACACATACATACTTCACTCACACACACATTCACACACATACATACCTCACATAGACAGACAGACACACCTCACATGCACACACACACACCTCACATGCACATATACACACATATCTCATACACACACTTACACACCTACATACCTCACACACATTCATACACACATACATATACATACCTCACATACACACATACATACATACAGAAATACACACAAACCACACACACACTTCACAGACACATACACTTGCACATATAAATACCCACACACCAGACACATACACACACACACATCACACATACATCCCTCACATATACAGGCACACACATATAGACACAAAAATACACATACCACAGACACACACACACTACACAGACACGTATAATCACACATATAAAGACACAGACACAAGACACATTCAGCCTACACACAGATGCACATGCATCACACACACACCCAGACAGCACAGATACACACACGTGCTTAATCAGATATTCAACTGTGAGTTTCTGCTGCCACCCAGAGACTCAGCTGGGAAGAAGCAGATAGAAGAAGGAAACCCCCTTGAGATCTTAATTTACCAGTGATCCAAGAGCAACTGCTTATTTTTCCAAATCAAGAGTTAGAGGGGTTCCAGTTAAGGAAAGGATACATGTGTTATTGGGATAAGGAATCTACCTCCTTGATTTAGTAAAATCAATTTCCCACTCTTCTGAGCTCTGTAAATCGTACGTATGCGTGTGCACGCATATGTTTTTATTTGTGAATGTGCATGTGCACATGTATGCATGTGAGAGAAACCTGTGCATTGCGTGTATACACTTATATGTGTGTGAACACCTGTGGCATGTCCTTTCTGAGCAGACATTCTTGTAGTAAGAATCCAAACCAGACGTGATGGCAAAAGTCATGGGAGGTTTAGGACCAGAGGTCAGGGAGACGAAGGGGCAACCTGAAGCTGCAAATTCATGATGAGGTAGAACCCTCTGAGAGCTCATGAACAACCTGGCTCAGGCTTCCAGAGCAATCCGTTTGGAAACCCTTACCAATTTGTGTAAATACAGCTCTTTCTGGAAAGCCTGAGCATGATTCTTTTAAAGACTCAGAATGATCATATTGTCCAGTCAGGGTAGAGGACCACGGTCGGCCTCAAGTGGCAGCTACCTTTCTTTGTGGAAAGGGCCAGACACCTGTTGTCAGCTTTGAGGGCTATGCCGTCTCTGTTGGAACCATTCAGCCCTGCCTTTGTATCCCGGAGGAAGACATAGATGACCCAGAACGAATGACTGTTATCCGTTTGTATTCTAAAAAATCTTTAAGGAGACTGCAATTTGGCTTTCATGTATTTTTTATGTGTCATGAAATATTCTTTTTCTTTCAGTATTTTTTAAAATTTATTAAAAAGTTCAAAAATCATTCTTAGCTCACAGACCATGCTCAAACAGGCTGTAATGAATTTGGGCCATGACCTGCGATTTGCCAACCTCCGATTTTTGTCACTGACTCTGGAGCAAAGCTCCACATCTACTGCAAACTGACACTGAAGTTTTCAGTACTGCAGAGCTTCCCTGATAGCTCAGTTGGTAAAGAATTCACCTGCAATGCAGGAGACCCTGGTTCGATTTCTACATTGAGAAGATTCCCTGGAGACGGGAAAGGCTACCCACTCCAGTATTCTGGCCTTGACAATTCCATGGACTACAGTCCATGTGGTCGCAAAGAGTTGGACAAAACTGAGCGACTTTCACTACGGCAGAATACCAATGCTTCATAACATTATCAGAAAGGTTATTGGTATTTTATGTATACACAGGATCCATTCTTATTCTTGATGGCATATCTGATAAGCAACTATTTATCTTTCCCCCAAGGGAAATAGTGAAGCTAAGTTCCAATTTAAGCTTCTTGATGACTTCATCCATTATTGGAAACCATCGACTATCCAGACAGCAGCATCCTTTCATCTAAGGCTCAGAGAAGGGATTAGAGTGACAACTTGAAGATGGGTTACTTGTGATCTTTCCTTTTGTTTTCTAGGCTAGGGTTGCTGCTTTGAAGACTTACAGACCAAGAATATTGTAGAGACGTATTTTGTGGCTCTTTGCCTCCTCTGTGAAGTCTGCAGGTAACATGAGCATAATGTCTAGAAATGTTTGCACACAGTTATTGTGTCAGCCTATGAAGGGTGGAGATGCGAATATTTGCTTAAATTTGGAGTTTGAGAGCCATGTACGATAAGGTTTTTTTTCTAGGTGCTATTAGATTTTTCTGTTTGGGGGATTTTGGTCAACTCTTAACAATGACAGTTAACTTCGCCTTTCATTTAAACGACTCAAAAATGAGGACATAGTTTTTGAAATATAATTTTCTTTAGCTATCTCTGATCAATTCTGTTTTTTCCCCCCTCAAATTAGTAGTATATTTTCTGGACTTTTGCTTATGATTCTTTTCTTGGTCAATTTATATATCCTCATTAATTTTCACTACATCTCAATATGAATACAAGGAATAATGGCTCCATTTTCAGAATGAACAAAAGAAGTTTGAGGGGCTACCAGGGAGCCTTATGAATCTGGTTACTTTTCTACCATATGACCTCAGAGTTCCTTCCATCCTTAATATTTTAAAATTTCACAACTTTCTGAATGTGCTACTGAATTCTTCCATAAAGAAGATGGATTGAAACTTTATCCCTTAAATTTGTATCATTATAATTATGAAATATAATTCCTTTCACATAACTAGTTATTAACTAGTACTATTATTATTAACTATTATTAACTAGTACTAGTTGTTAACTACTACTACCATAACACACCCCGATATCATTTCAAACTAGATTAGAAAGAACATTAGTGATGCCGCCACAATCTCAGTCCTTAAGTCATGTTTCCAGGTCTTTTCCCAAGAGAACAATCTTTGTTGACCTCCTATGATAGACTGAACTGTGTCCCTCACCCCTCCCACCCAGTTAAAATATCTAATGTGATTGTATTTGGAGACAGAGCCTTTAAGGAGATAATTAAGATTAAATGAGGTCTTAAGAGTGGGGCTCTGTCTGACAGGACCAGTGTCTTTGAGAAGAGACACCAGAGATTTCTCTATATGTGTGTGCAGATAAGGGGCCATGTGAAAGCACAGCAAGAAAGCAGGTTTCTGCAAGCCAAGAAGAGAGACTTCATCAGAAACCCCTTTATTTCTGAGATTAACTTTAATACTCTTCTTTATTTAACCCAGTATATCCAATACTTTTATTTTAATATATAATTAATACAGAAATTGCTAATGATGTTTTACACTTTTACAGGAAGTCTTCAAAGTCTGATGTGTATTTTACACTAATAAAGCTTCTGATTTTGGACTAGAAGCATTTCAAATGCTCAGTAGCCAAGTGTGACTTATGGCATCATATTGGACAACAGGGATTCGTGTGATAGTCCCAAGTTTGCTGTTCAGTATATTCTTCTCTGTTTGATCAATACTAAATAGATAACATGGGAATGATCAGTTAATTAGCTTACAGGTCATTACAGGTAAGTGCTCAATGGCAGAAGTCTTTTGACTGGTTACAAATATGTCTTTATATTTCCTTTGACTCAAATATGGAAAAGGAAAGCAAAATGTAAAAGAAAAAGCAAACATCTTTCTTAAAATATTACGGTTAACAAGTGTGGTAAATTAGATTAATTTTAGAAATATTCAGTCTTTTCTCTATACTTCCAAGAAAGAGTGCACCTCCCTGTTCTATTGTTATCAGTTTGGTCTTGTGACTTGGGATTTAGCACTCATGACAGAGCAGAGGCTTGAAGAGTGGTTGCACAGTTGGGCTCTCACACACGGGATAAACTCCTGCTTCAGGAACTGGATGTCAGGCACATGGTACAGAGCTACCCCAGCTGGTTCACCCAGTCAAGCCCAAGTCAATACACAAATGCCAGAGATACCTAAAATTTTGTACGCTTCTGAAATTTGGCGTCATTTGTCACGCAGCATTATTGTGGCAATAACTAGCTGATAACTGTCAATTGAGGATTAGTCAAACAAAAGGTACACTCTGAAATGATATTATAGGTCATTGTGCAAATAGGTAAGTATATTAGCTTTTGCTATGGCAACAAAAACTCCTTTTTTCAGTGACTTAAACCAGGCAGCGTTTCTTTACTTCTCACTCCTGAGTTGGCAGGTAGGCTATGCCAGTTCTCCTACAGGCTGCAGGTAGGCAGATATCTGATTCTTGTGTGTTTTCACACTGAAGGAAGAACCACTATCTGGGACAGACAGCAGGAGCACACAGAATGAGCCAGAACAAGCACATGTGTTTATGTCTCTGCACAGTCAGAAAAAATCTACCTCCACTCTCACACTCTCATCCCAATAAACCAAGCAAGTCATTACATCACTCATGGAACAGGAATATCCATCTTCCAGGGGCAGATTGAGAGTGTGAAAAAGGGAATGAATATTTTCTGAGCAATAGAACAATCTCCCAACAAAAGTTATATAACCATTTAGTTTGCAGTTTTTCATGAACAGTTTGATTACCATAAATGATACATTATTCCATAACAATGATATTGATATCTAATACAGCTTTCTAAGATCTTCACTAAAGTTCAACTAATTTCAGAAATTTTCTTAGAGTGACATGCACATAGAAGAAAAAGAATGAGTGAAAGCCGCAGTCACACAGTAAAAAGAGCTAGGAATAATTGGAATAAATGATTATCATTTTCTATATTCTGAGTCCATCTGGATGAACAAGCTTGCTTTCTGATGTATAACAGGGACATGTGGGCAGGGAAAGCTGTCTGTCATATCATCCCTGAAAGCTGCTGTCATCTTACTGTGTCTCCAGTGACTTTTTTGTGGGAAGGATGACATCAGCTCTGCTGTTTTAGAGTGACTTGCACTCATCCATCCTGATGCAACCTATGGCCTCTTTTTCTTTGAGGCAAGAACAGCTGCTGCACGGGGGCCATCAGCCCAGTAGCCTCACCTGTCATGGGCCTGGTACCAGGGACCCTGTGGGAAAGGCAGGGCCGAGGGACCTAGGAAGAAAAATTATTTAGGAGGTAGGAGAGACTCCAGAAGAGTGATGACTAATCCAATCCTCTGAACACGAAACCACATTTGTACTTCCCCCAAACATGACTCAATGTTTCATCCAGCATAGCTCCTTACAGTGGTGTTGTCTCTAAGTTGAGTTTTAGTGGTGGTTTTAAAAAGATCTCCTATTTTATTTAGCACTTTAGTCAGAATTAATGATATTAAAACTACAGAATATACCTCTAACAGTCTCCTAAATTAGGATCTACAGTCTATTTTCCTATTATATGAGTATGTTCTCATTAATGAAAAAAATAATTTGAGAAGGGAATACAAAATTTCTCCTTCCATTTCTAGGTCTTCCACTGTAGCACCTCTGTTTTAATTGTCCAAACAAGACTTTGTGATGTGCAAAATTGATAAATGTGGAACTTAGCACCAGAAGCTACTTTTATCTCCAAATATATTCAATATTTTGACCCTCTTGCATCACTGTTTTGAGAAAGAGACCTTCAAATAAAACATGTGATATTACATGTGTTTTCATCATTATGATAACTAATTTCATTGTCAATGTATTTATTTAGAATGAAGTGAAGTGTCCTTAATATAGTTATATGTATATGTTATTTCTTTATGAAAGAGCTTCCTCTGAAGCTCAGGGAAAAGTGGGTATTTTGACTTGGGAAACAGGTAAGGGCATCATCTCAGTGCACGTGTATCTTGTGAATTTAAAGGGAATGAGAAAAGTTTTGAGACTGATCTACTGATTATTGTATTTGATTATGGTAAAAACAACTAAAATAAGATCTACCCAATTAATAGTGTTTAAGGGCATGGCACAGTATTATTAACCACACACAGTGTTGCACAGTGGATGGCTAGGGCTCATTCCTCTTGCATAACTGATGTTTTATATCCATCTAACAGTAACAACCCAATCCCCCTCTTCCATTCCTTGGCAACCACTATGCCACTCTGCTTCTCATATAAATGGACTCATAAAATACTCATCCTGTGTTTGGCTTATCTCACTTAGCACAATGTCCTCTAGATTCACTCATGTGGTCCCATGTGGTAGAATTTCTTTCCTTTTTAAAACAGAGTAATTTTTCATTGTCTGTATCTCATCTCTTCTTTTAAATCCATAGTCAATCATGGAAACAGTTTATATCTGTCAACAGATGAATAGATAAAAATCATATTCATCTATTTATGTAGAAATTTTCCTTGGAACATCAGATGATTCTATTGCTTTCAGCAGGAATGAAAAATGAGAACCACGCCTACATCCCCAAATTCCAAATAACTGTGATTCCAGAAGCCTGGCCCTCCTCTGAGCTTGCTTTTATTCCCTTAAGGGCCTCTGCAGCCATGTCCCAGTCTTGGCTGCTAATGGCATGACTCACCCAGTGAACACACCTGCTCCTTCTGGATTTGAGTCAGGAAACATTGGACATTCTTTTGGGGATTTATATTTATAAGAAATGAAAACTGTCCAAGCAGGACTGTTGATTAGCAACATAACATGGATCTCCCAGAAAAAAAATTTTAAAGTGGAGTTTTCCAGTCTTCTCTTCCTCTTGAAATCACAACAGCTTCATTTCCTGTCAGTTCAACAAACATCTCCATGATGTAGAGTGATGTTCTACGGCATGCTGCTCAATGTTTTTATTTTTTTTTTTCTCTGCTTGAAGGTGAAACTGAAAGCCGCTCAGTCGTATCCGACTGTTTGCGACCCCACGGACTACCCAATCCATGGAATTCTCCAAGACAGAATACTGGAGCGGGTAGCCTTTCCCTTCTTCAGGGGAATCTTTCCAACTCAGGGATCGAACCAGGTCTCCCGCATTGCAGGCAGATTCTTTACCAGTGAGCCACGATTTCTCTATTTAATATGTGTCTATCTCTGTTCAGCCACTGAGCTACTACAGAGAATTTTGTTTGACAATAGAAATAACAGTATGAATGTTTTTGACTTTCTTCTTCTCTTCTCATTTCGGGCTCTGTGACTTTGTACAAATGACCTCAGCTACCATTTCATCATTCAAATTGCTTACTAGACATAACCATTCAGTTTTAACAGTCACAGAGGTCCAAAACGTCACTCATCTTTTCATTTCTTTAAACTTACTTTGTTCTCTGGAGTCTCTGGCTATACGAGCACTATCCACTTTAGTTAGACATTTTGTCATTGCCTCCTTCTCTTTTTCCACATTCTCACTAGTTGACTCTTTCATCTGGATCATCTGATGAAGCTTCTGGAACTGTTCCTCCAGCATCCCTTTGTAGCAGAACCTGATTTCACAGTGCTAAAATATTTGGGGCCTCCTGCCTGTTTCAGACTGTAGGAATTCTCCAAAGCCAAGCCAAAGACCTTTCTGCCCTTCCACTTGTAGCCCAGGCTTCACGACACATTCCAGCCCAGAACTGTACAAATACCCTGGCTCCCTCATTTCAAGCTGTGTGTTCCTCATCATTTCCAGGCTCCCTGCACAATTCACTCCAGCTGCTCTGTGGGTAGCTGGTTTTATTATACACCGTTTCTTCAGTTGCTTTCCTTCCCTTTTCTCCATCATTTCTCACCCCGTGATCTATATTCTCTGCACTCTCGGAGGTGCATCTGCCTTCCCTCAGTCTTATGAAATGCTGAGGACTCTTTCTGCTGTATCTAAAAGCTCACATTTTCAGGAAGTCTTACCCATCACTCAATGCTGAGTTTCTCACTCCTTCATTTTGGGCTGTATTCTCACCACATTTTCTATATACCCCTACTTAATAATATGTTGTGATTTCATATTTATATCATTCTCTTCTTAGACTTAACAGTGAATTAAGGCCAACTTTTGTCTAATTCTTTTCTTTTGCACCCAGTAAAGCCTGGCATATGAAGGATGGTACATATAAACTGTGGAAAAATGACCAAATCTCCAAATCCAAAAACCATTATTTTTACAGATTGCAGATATCAGTTCTGTCTTGAGATCTGTCAAAATGTTTCATATTTGCTCTGTGTACCTTACTCTGATTATTTTAATTATAACAAAATATATATTCAGACAGGAAAAGATAGAAATGAAGCTATATAATTTTTAATTTTATATTCATTATGCCAACCTTTATTATTATATTGTCCCTTTATTCCTTACAATTGCATTGCTAAATGATACGAACATTCCACAGCCTTTGTTATGGCACTTGCCAAAAGGTGAGGTTCTTCAGTTGCCCCCTAGTGCAGGTCCAGAGGTGACTCTCTTCTAACTGGGTTAAAAGCCTCCATGAAGAGCCCCAGCCTCATTCAGGACCCCAAGAGATGTCTTTACAGAAATACAAAGAACAAGCAAACATATTTTCAAGTGAAATCAGAGTTCCTAGCAAAGCATTCTGAAGCATTCCCCATTATTATCATCTGCTGCCCATGAGATTTTGAAGCCCCTTATCCATTACCAGTAGTTGGTCAATCCCAGGTGCTAAAGAGAAGGAGGGGCATTTGCAGGCATATAGAGGAAATTTCCGTGCAGGCCTTGCAATAGTGAAAGTCACTGAGGCTTCAGGAAAGAATGTTCTAAAGATATTTTCATCACATGTCTTTACCTACTAATCCTCAGATTTTTTATAAACAATTAAAATTAATATTCTCTAAATCATCTATTTTTCTAAAATTAAAAATACAATGCAATGTCCTTAGCTTGCTTGCATGCAATATGTCAGCAAATTTTGAAAACTTAGCAGTGGCCACAGGACTGGAAAAGGTCAGTTTTCATTTCCAAAGAAAGGCAATGCCAAAGAATGCTCAAACTACCACACAGTTGCACTCATCACACACACTAGCTAAGTAATGCTCAAAATTCTCCAAACCAGGCTTCAACAGTATGTGAACCATGAACTTCCAGATGTTCAAGCTGGATTTAGAAAAGGCAGAGGAACCAGAGATCAAATTGCCAACATCTGCTGAATCATCGAAAAAGCAAGAAAGTTCCAGAAAAACATCTATTTCTGCTTTATTGACTACTCTAAAGCCTTTGACTGTGTGGATCACAAAAAGCTGTGGAAAATTCTTAAAAAGATGGGAATACCAGATCACCTTACCTGCCTCCTGAGAAATCTGTATGCGGGTCAAGATGCAACAGTTAGAACTGGACGTGAAACAACAAACTGGTTCCAAATCGGAAAGGGAGTATGTCAAAGCTGTATATTGTCACCATGCTTATTTAACTTATATGCAGAGTACATCATGTGAAATGCCAGGCTGGATGAAGCACAAGCTGGAATCAAGATTGCTGGGAGAAATATCAATAACCTCAGATAAGCAGATGATACCACCCTTCTGGCAGAAAGTGAAGAAGAGCTAAAGAGCCTCTTTCTGAAAGTGAAAGAGGAGAGTGAAAAAGTTGGCTTAAAATTCAACATTCAGAAAACCAAGATCATAGCATCTGGTCCCATCACTTCATGGTAAATAGATGGGGAAACAATGAGAGGCTTTATTTTGGGGGGCTCCAAAATCACTGCAGATGGTGACTGCATCCACGAAATTAAAAGATGCTTATCTTTTGGAAGAAAAGCCATGACCAAACTAGACAGCATATTAAAAAGCAGAGACATTACTTTGCCAACAAATGTCCATCTAGTCAAAGCTGTGGTTTTTCCAGTATTCATGTATGAATGTGAGAGTTGGACTATAAAGAAAGCTGAGCACTGAAGAATTGATGCTTTTGAACTGTGGTGTTGGAGAAGACTCTTGAGAGTTCTTTGGCCTGCAAGGAGATCCAACCAGTCAATCCTAAATCAATCCAGAATATTCATTGGAAGAACTGATGTTGAAGCTGAAACTCCAGCACATAGGCCACCTGATGCAAACATGTGACTCATTGGAAAAGACCTTGATGCTGGGAAAGATTAAAGGAGGGAGGAGAAGGGGGCAACAGAGGATGCAATTGTTGGATGGCATCACCAACTCGATGGACATCAATTTGAGTAAGTTCTGGGAATTGGTGATGGACAGGGAAGCCTGGCGTGCTGTAGTCCACAGGGTTGCAAAGAGTCGGACATGACTGAGTGACTAAACTGACTGTTCTTAGCTTACTCTTTGTGACTGGATGCACCATTGATTTAGGAAGACTTGAGATTGGGAAGCACATGTAGCAGTGACTGCAAGGCCCATGGTAGGGAGGGTTGAAGGAGAGGAGGACAGGACTGAGGCGATACCAGACAAAGCATGGTTTGGTAGGTAGGGGCAGGGCTCTGAGCTAGTGTGGGTTTCCCACCTGCTGAAGTAGTCTGAGGGTTCTTCATCTGGGGAGGATAGGCTCTCAGCTACACCTGAGGAGAGCTTGATGAATATGGGGTATTCAATATCCAGAGACACACAGGACTGCCTATGTGCACAAGGCATTTCCTGATAACTCTGATGCTGATGCAGATTTATTTTAGAATGAAGCTGTTTTACTGTCAATATTTTATTTTTTTTTCTTTTTTCTTTTTTTTTTTATTAGTTTTGCCAAACAATGACATGATATCACCATGGGTTTACATATGCTCCCCCTCCAGAACCCCCCTCCCTCCTCCCTCCCCCCGGGAAATCTCGTTGCACCAGCCCCGAGCATCAATCCTGGGCCGGCTATTGCTTAGACATATGATAGTTAACATGTTTCAATGCCATTCTCCCATATCATCCCACCCTTTCCCTCATCCACAGAGGCCCTGAGTCTATTCTATACATCTGCATTCCTTTTGCTGTCTCGCATGCTGGGTTCTCAATATTTTAATTCATTCAACATATTTGCGATCAAGATGGCAAAGTAGGAGGATTTGGGGCTTACCTCTTCTCGAGAACACATCAAAACTACAACTACCTATAGAGGGACTGTCACTCATGTTGACCTGGGAACTAGCAAAACAAGTCTTCTACAATCGGGACTGTAAAGAAAGATCCACATGGAGTCTGTTAGGAAGGGAGGAGAAGCACTATGATTGGGGCCTGCACCACTAGTGGGCGCATAGAAGAAGACAGGGATATCCCAGACTTGATCCTCCTTGGGGAGCCAGAGGTTCAAACCACATACTAGGCACCTCGGGCTTGCAGTCCAACACCAAGAAGACAAACCACTGTAGCCAGTTTGAAAATCAGTGGGGTTCACTGAAGGACGATACCAAGGAGAGACTCCAGGCTTGAGAAGCATGTGCACAGTCTCACTTACTCCTGGTTACGGCACAGAGGCAGCTGACTGAACACTGCCTGGGGCTCTGGCTGGCTTGCCAGGACTGGCCCCGCAAGCCCCTGGGCTTTCACTGGGCCCCTTCTTCAGCCTGTCTTGTCCACTGCTGTTCTTCCACTAGGGTGGAAGCTGAAGCAGTCATTGCCAGCAGGAATGTCCCTGTGCAGAGTTGGGAAGGTGCAGGGCCAGCTTAGCACGCAGCACTGGCCCAGCCTCTAACCAAGGCATGCACAAAGGGGGAATAAGTAAAACTAAAACGGAAGTGTAGGCCCTAGCCCTCAGATCCCTACTACAACTTCAACAAGGCAGAAACCATCATCACATACCTGGGAGAAATCCAACTCCCTAAGGGCTTCTGCCTCGGCCCACTGGGTCCCGACCCTTTCCCCAGTAGAGCAGTGACAGTCATTGAACCTAGGAGAAGCCCCAGCATGAAACTGACTCTGTCTCTAGCCCCTTAACTCCAGCCCTACCTCCAGCCCTACCTCTCATCAAGGTGGTGACTGCCAGTACTTCTCAGGAGAAGATGTAGCCTGTGCTCACTTGAGATTCAGCTCTCCCACCAAAGTCCCTGGGTGCATCCACACTGCACAGGGATCCTCTCATGCAAAGACATGCATTCAAGATTAGGACAGGTAACTGCTTACCCAATTTCATAAAGACAGAGGAAGTTAAACTAGAGGAGAAAATAGGTGAGAATATGTTTCAAATGAAAGAAAAAGGAAAGGACCTTTAAAAAAACTCTAATGAAAAAGAGATAACCTACCTGAGGGAGAATTCAAAGCAATATTAAGAAGAATGCTAACTGAATTGGGGAAAAAAGCAGATGAACACAGTGAAAATATTAACAGAGAACTAGAAATATAAAAAAGAACCAGAGATGAATGATTCAATAACTGAAATTAAAAAGAGAAAAATATCTAGAGGGAATTATCAACAGATTGGGTACTAAAAAAGAATATAGAGACAATCTGGGAGACAGAAAATTATAAATCATCCACTTAGAACAGCAAAAAGAAAAAGAAATTAAAAAATAAAAATAGTTTAAGGGATCTTTTGGACAATACCTAGAATATCCAAACAAGATGACCCCTAAGAGACCCACAGCAAGACATATCATAATTAAAATGGCAAAAATTAAAGATAAAGAGAAACTCCTAAAAACAGGCTAGAAGAAAATGGCATAATATATTTAATATACTGAAAGAAAAAATCTATAACACAGTATATTCTGCTCAGCAAGGTTATTATTTAGAATCGAAAGAGATTCTTCAATTCTAATAATTCATAATAATTCTACTATACTATATTCACTTAGTATAGTAGAGAGAGCAAGAATTCTCTTATAAATTTGCTTCTGCAGGTGACTGTAACCTGGAGTGTGTCTTCTGAGAGATAAAGATACTCAGATAAGCAAAAACTAAAAAAAGTTCAAAGTTTGTCAATAATAAAGTGACTTTATGAGAAGGGTTAAAGAGTCTTCTTTAAGTGAAAAAAATCCTACAATAGGAAATGACATCTTTCAAAATGCTTACGTCTCAGCCATTCTGAGAAGTTGATTCTGATAGCATTATCTTTAGCTCTATAAACAGTTCTGGTTTCTATATCTTGGTTGTCTGAAAAGTAGTCTTTTAACACACATATCAGGGATCTGAGAAAAACCAGAGTATGGTTGTTTTTCAAAATATGTTTGGGGGAACATTTTCCCTTCCTAAAGATTTTATAAAAACAATTAAAGGAAAGGATTTCATTGTCAAATAAATTTGAATAATTTTAAGTGTACCATGTCATTCTCTCAGAGATTCATACAGTTCTCAATTAAAGTAATTAATTTTAATATCATGGAATGTTACATTTCTCAAACCTGTCTGAATATGGTTCTCTTTTCTTATGTAACTTCTGTTGGCATGGCTATTAATAGACGGAAGTTATTTTGAAAATTGCTCATCTAGACTCATTAGCCAGAAGGACCCTCCTGGGGTTTTCACCCCGCCTCTCATTCTCTGGTAGAGGAGAGATTACCCTAAATGAAGATTCTTTATTTTTTCACTCTGATCCCCGGAGTGGATGCAGCTATAACATTTATGGTTTCAGTTTGTTTTGATTCAATCTTTGCTGTTTTGATGCAAAGCGTGATTTGACATGTCTTCAAAATGAATGCATTTATGGCAGGAAAGTAAAACAACGATCAAATAACCTTCCTATCATCCCTTAACACATTGCCAACCTAATGCCAATTTCTTGCTAGGGAGTGCAAACTTCTTAGGTACAAAGAGAAAAATCACTTTTAGGGTCTTCTCAGGCTTTGAAGTAATTTTCAAACACAAGGAAGGCTACTTTCAGGAATCTGTATTTTTTTCTTTAACAGAGGTGAAACAGAGTTTCAATATATACTCAGTATTTTTCTAGCTATTGTAGAGTTTCTAGTGTCTTGGGTCTTATGTTCAGTAAGTATGAAAATAACCTAAGTTATAGGACTGTGAGTGAGTGTGTGTATGAATAGCCAAATGATATGTCTTTGTACTAAGTAATGCAGCTGGAAATAAAGCACTCTGTTGGGAACATCTATCATTTCTATCCTGAGTTTGGATGTACCAAATGGGAGACCACAGACTAATGGTTTGGCTATTAGGGGTTTCATGCTATTGAAATGGCTTGCATTACTAGAAGATCTGATTCCCTGAGTATAGTGGAGAGAGGCAGGAATAACCTTTTGTCCACTTGCTTCTTCAGGTGACCGTAACCTGGCGTGTTACTCCATCCGAATGCACCAAGTACATCATAGTCTTGGAGCCAGATCAGGGTAATAAACTCTTAAAAAATAACTAACTTTTACAACAGAACACCATCCCTGAGCAGAGGAATGTGCTTGGCATCACCCCTATCACTGGGGATCCTTTTCTTTCTCTCTGAGGACTAGGAGGCTCCCTTGTCCCCTCCTCCCTGTCAGGTGTCATTAAATGGTGGCAGATTGAGGAGCCCCTGATGGCTGGAGCTAAGTCTTTATGGCTGCCTCAACTGCGGGCTTGCCGTGCCCCACTCCTGCTAGTACAAACCCTGTCAGGCAGCCTTCTCCTAACTAACCATCCTCACTGGATAGCAGGAGATGCTAACTAACCCCTCCTATTGTTTCCTCAGGCTACAGCCGTTAACCCTGGGGCACCCACTCTTCTAAGGCTTCCTTGGTGGATCAGTGGCAAAGAATCAAGGCAGATTCAGGATATACGGGTTTGATTCCTGGCTTGGGAAGACCCTCTGGAGAAGGAAATGATAACCCACTCCAGTATTCTTGCTTGGGAAAATCCCATGAACAGAGGAGCTTAGTGGGTTACAATCCATGGGGTCTCAAAGAGTCAGACAGGACTTAGTGACTAAATGACAACAACCCACTCTCTGCATTGATTTCCCCAAACCCTGCATTGGTTACCCCAACACAGATGTGTTGAAAATATTTACATTTTCTTGTTTGATGCTGTTAACTCTTTCCTTCCTAGACCATATCATATAAATATGGTCAACATTCTTTCTCTGATACTCTTTCAATTGTTTCCTTTGTTCCTAGTTTCAAAGAGACTTGTGCAATTTCTGGTACAATTATCTATCATAAGAATATGTCCATGCTTATGCTAGCTTTGATGCATACCTGCATATATGTATATGTTAGAGAGAAAAGGAGAGGGGAGCTGAGAAAGAGAGAATTCTATACACATACTCATTACGCACCATGCACTGCAGCTGATGTCAAAAGACATAGAGAGATGTTGACAGATCAAAGAGAAATTTTTAACACATCATGAAATCTGCATCATGCAAGATAATTATTAGCATTTCAACCAAATAAGTGACACCTTCTTAAATCCAGTGAAAGGATTAGACAGGAAAACGCAAAAGCTGTAAGACAGTGATTTGGAGAGCTAAGAATAAAAAGGCTCACACAAGTTATGTCTTTTTGAAAGAAAAAAAAGTCAACCAAAAGGAGGAATTCAGCAAATCTTAAGCATCTCCGTTAATTTGATACACATGTACAATCTCTAGGAAATGAGCAAAATGACAAACAAAATCACCGAGTATAAGTTTTGCTTCATATGACATACTTTAGGGAATATGAGCTCTCTAGCCAGCTCAGCAAAAGTGTCTGGAATGTTCCAGAGTTTTGGATGTGTTCTCAGCAGCATACAAGTTCAGAGAGCACACATTCTAAACAAACTTTTACATATTTAATTGGCACAGAGAAGATAAGGAAAAATATGGAAAGAGTTCCTGTTAGTCAATTCAAAAGAGAGTGAGGAAATTGGCCTTTAAATGGAACAATTGACATTGGTTTGCTGTCTCCAGCCATGCAGTTTTCAGATTGTCAGAGCCTCCTATTCTATCTAGGTCACTGCAAACTCTCTGATGTTCTTTCTTTGCAGCACTAGAAAGATAATAGGATAACTTGTCCCCCTTCTTGACTCAGCTCTTTGAAAACATTCCCCATGTATGTCACAGCTTTTGACTTCCTAGTGAAAAATGACATGCATGGAGATGCATTGAACTGATGAATGCATACATGATTTCTTGTGCCAGGGTAGTTCAGATCAGTGGTTTAAGATGTGAAGTGAGGTATTAGTAGTAATCCAGAGTATTCTACAAATGGGTTCCTCATAGCTTAGATGTGTGAAGCCCACGAGAAAATCTACCCAATCATTTCATGAATTGATCATTTGTTGGCCTTGAGGTATTGCACGCCTATTGACTCATCCAGGGTTATCTTGTGGCTCCCAAGTATTATGGCCTTCCATCATTTCCAAAGGTGGAAAGAAGGAAAGGGGCTAAAGCTTAAGTGAAGGCACAGGAGTAACAGCGACTTTTAGACTTGGCATCAGTCATACCACTCGTGATGTAACTTAAAGGAAATGTGAAGCTAAAAACCTCAGGGCTGATTATGTCTCCCAAGGGAGAGTAAGATTTCTATATGACAAACATCAAACTCTTGACCTAGCACTTAAATATTATCCCAGATTCTGAGGAATATACACAGCAGGTAATTGCATGCTTTGTATCTATCACACGCTCATCATTCTTCTCACCAAGTCAGCTACGTCGGCATTTGTGACCCTCCAGACCTCTGTCAGTCCCTTTAGCTGAGGCTTGAGTCTAGAATGACTGCCGCATGCTCTCCCTGCTTCTGCCTCCTCAACATGGGCTCCACCCTGGTTTCCACTTATTCACCCAAACACCTCCTGTGCTGATGGTACTGTGTACAGTGTAGCCTAGTTTCTCAAAAGACATCATCGTTAGAACTACTGACCTACATACTCCTAACAGAATATTAGTAATGATTTCATATGTTCTGTAGCCTCAGGTCTCACCCCACATCCAACCTTGTGGTCATTAGAGGGCTTTCCAGCTTCCCCACTCCCAACTGCACCCTATAGAGACTGGGGTTAGAACGACAACTCTCTCCTCTCAGTCAATCCTTTACTTTAACATTCTAACTGAAAAAATTTTTTTCCTTAAGGATGTTGTTTTAGCTTTGGGCATCTGAAGTATAGCCACGTTTTCCACACTCCTTTAACCCCAAGACTAGAAGTGGGAAATCTGTCTTCTTGTTCCTTAGTATGACTTTATGACTAATATTCTTCTTTTTTTTTAATTTTCTTTACTTTATTGTGTTGGTTTTGCCATACAATGACATGAAACCTCCATGGGTTTACATATGCTCCCCCTCCAGAACCCCCACTAACATTCTTCCTTCTTCATTAACCGCTTCCCCCAGCTTTGAAGCTCATTACCTAAAATCTTCTGACCATTTAGTAACTAAAGTGCTCCCTATTATTCCTAAAAAAGTTTAGTATCTGGCTTCCTGCTTTTTCTCCATCAGTTCTTTCACCATATTTGGTGACTTTAACATTCATGTGGACCAAAGCACTCTATACCCAGGGTCCCCTTCATTCCCACACCTTCCTAGTGATGCTCTTTTCTATCAAGTTACCTCAGCAGCTCACTCCCATGGTTAAATTCTAGAATTGATCATTGTCAACAGCAGCATTTCCTTCAAAGTCTTAATTGTGAACATCTTATTCCCTCACCACCATCTCTTGGCATCCCAATCAGTTTTCTCTAGTTCAACCATGGAGCCCTTCAGGTTATTAACTATCATATCATACCTCCATTTTCTTGATCTTGTACCCACTTCCCTCCTTTCCTGGTTTAAATATCCCTTTCTTACACAATAATTATTCCTTGTAGATAATATCACTGTTCTTATCCATTTTTCCCAATAGTATACCTATTCTTGAAACCTAAGCTATGGATAAACAACATGCTTATTTAGTGGAAAAATGCAAGCAGTTGAACATGACCAGAGCGGAACACACAACCATGACATTTAGCAGTATTTTCCCTTTGTTCTCTCCAGTGTCAGGTGGACTCCTCAACCTGTCTAGCCAGGTTGACAGGAATCTGTCATCAGTCTTTTCTCCCTCTTTCTGAGACAACTTATTCTTCTCATTCCCTAAGTCTCCAAAACTCCCATCCCTACTGTCTCTAAGCTTGCTTATTTTATCTTTAAAAAATTGTGATCACATCCACCTTTGGGCACAAAAATATGCCATAATATATTCTATCAAATAAACTAATAAATAGGGATCCCTGAAGACCCCAATACTCTTGCTATTCTTCCAGCTACTTTTCTTGGCCAGAATACTGGAGTGGGTAGACTTCCCTTCTCCAGGGGATCTTCCCAACCCAGGAATCGAAGCAGGGTATCCTGCATTGCAGGTAGATTCTTTACCAACTGAGCGATGAGGAAAGCCCATAATATATTCCACCAAATAAATTAATAAATAGGGACCCCTGAAGATCCCAATACTGCTGCTATTCTTCCAGCTACTTTTCTGTTAATCAACTCATGATTATAGGAAAATAAAATTGAAAAACTTTGCCCTGTATTAAACTCAATACAATTAGTCTTATTTATTTATTTTTGAAGCAAACTTCTCAGGTGGTGCAGTGGGTACCAGTGACATGGGTTTGATTCCTGAGTTTGGAAGATCCCCTGAAGGAGGAAATGGCAGCACACTCCAATATTCCTGCCTGTAAAATTCCATGGACAGAGGAGCCTGGCAGGCTACAGCCTATGAGGTCACAAAGAGTCTGCCACACCTGAGCACACACAAATGAAAAACCTTTCAAAAATGACCATCATATAAGAATTGATTTTGTTAAGTTCACAGTCTGGTCTTCACATTGTACATTCTCTAAACAAAACAAGAATCTTTAAGTGCTTTTCAGTTCAGTTCAGTTCGCTCACTCAGTCGTGTCCGACTCTTTGCGACCCTGTGAATTGTAGCACGCCAGGCCTCCCTGTCCACCACCAACTCCCGGAGTCTACCCAAACCCATGTTCATCAAGTTGGTGATGCCATCCAGCCGTCTCATCCTCTGTCGTCCTCTTCTCCTCCTGCCCCTAATCCTGCCCAGCATTAGGGTCTTTTCCAATGAGTCAACTCTACACATGAGGTGGCCAAAGTATTGGAGTTTCAGCTTCAAATTCAGTCCTTCCAATGAACACCAAGGACTGATCTCATTTAAGATGGACTTGTTGGATCTCCTTGCAGTCCAAGGGACTCTCAAGAGTCTTCTCCAACACCACAGTTCAAAAGCATCAATTCTTCGGTGTTCAGCTTTCTTCACCATCCAACTCTCACATACATACATGATTACTTTTACGACCCTCTAAATCTCCTGTTCCCATGTGTCTTATTACTACATAATATTTTAATTTTACTCCTTCTTTAAGTAGAAATAATTCTAGCTATCACTTTTCTTAACTGTAATAATCCTTTAGATTTTATAAGCAGGTTTACAGTTGTTTTGCTTACTAGTGTTTCTTCCATCTTTCTAGGTATTTCCCACCCCATTTTAAGAAAACAGTTCATGATGGTAAATTACTTTGCACTTTTGAAAATGTCTGTGTTTTACCCCTATTATTGAATGATAACTTAGCTGGGTATAGATTTGATGCTCTCCACTGCATTTCTGGGTGATCCCTGCAAGAAATCCCTAAAATAAGCTGCTTGGATTTCTCTGAATTCTGCATGTGTGTGCATGTGTGTGCTTAGTTTCTCAGTCATGTCTGACTCTTTGCGACTGCATGAACTGTAGCCCGCCAGGTTCCTCTGTTTACGAGATTCTCTGGGCAAGAACACTGGAGTGGATATCCATTCCCTTCTCCAAGAGATCTTTCCTACCCAGGGATAGAACCTGAGTCTCCTACAAGAAGATTCTTTACCATCTGAGCCACCAGGGAAGGCCCTGGATCCTGCATAGAGCCTCAGAATAGGGAAATTGGATTTTTCTAATCCTGAATCCTGAGATTTTCTTCCAGACATGAAGTTGGTGAGCCAATCTGCCTTTTGCAAGCACTGAAAATCAAACTAACCCTTTTGCTACATATATTATGTAACTTTCTTCTGGGTCTATAAAAGAAATCCTTTCAAATTTCCTTCTGGACCTTTCTCCAGATTACAATTTAAATCCCAGTTATTGTCTGGTTCATTTGAACGTGGATTTGCCTATTATAATACTTTAACACTAAGGTGAGGGGGGCAATTATCAAATCAAAGTCAAATAAGAGGTAATGAAGATTTGTCAGATGTTCCTGTGTTCCTAGGTGGGGGTGGGGCTTAAAGAAATGGAAGCTACTTCCCAATTTTGTTCAGCTTTTCTTGTGTTTTCAATCTTTTCCAAGGTTGGACTTGTGCACGCTCAGTTGTGTCTGACTTCTTTCAACCTTTTGGACCATAGCCCACTAGGCTCCTCGGTCCATGGGATTTTCCAGGCAAGAATAATGGAGTGAGTTGCCATGTCCTTCTCCAGGGGATCTTCCTAGCCCAGGGATTGAACCTGTGTCCCCTGCATTGCAGACAGATTATCTGCTGAGCCAGTGGAGACCTTTATCCAAGATCAGGTTTTCCTGAATTTATATATTTTAACTATCAATTTTAAATATCTTATCTTGATGATTTTTCCTATTCAAAGATTTCTTTTCTGACTAATGCTTTCTACTCGATACACAGAATTCTAAATTTCAAGTTGCGATTTTAAGGCAAAAGTTATTTCATTACCTTTGGGCATCTCTTATTACTAATTTAAAAATCTATCATCTAATTATCAGCTTTTTGTTGGTCTGTCTTCTCTGGTAATTTTTTAAGCTTTCTTTTTACCTTTGATAATGTTCTGTTTTACCCCGGTATGAATAGGCTAATTTCTAATGATCCTGTTGTTTAGTTCTTCCTCCTATCTGGAAATTAATCAGCAAGATTTTCAACCATGAATTAATATTTTCAATTGTTTCTCTCTCTGCCCTTTATTCTAGACAGGAGCTATTCAGTTTTATCTTCTGATTTACTCCATTCTCTTCTAAAGAAAGAAAGGGTTGGGTAATGTCTGTCCTATCCCTCAAAAGCTTTTTAAAATGTCAGTGTCTGTATCGGGTTTCCTTGGTGGCTCGATAGTAAAGAAGCCACCTGCAATGGAGAATACCCAGGTTTGATCCCTGGAGAAGGAAAGGACAACCCCTCCAGCAGTCTTGCCTGGAGAATTCCATGGACAGAGGAGCCCAGTGGGCTACAGTCTATGAGGCTGCAAAGAGTTGGATGTGACTGAGCAGCTAATACGTCTGTCATTTCTAAGATTTCAAACTGTTGTTTGTTTCTTTCTTTTAATGTACACATATTCTCCCATGTTTTCCTTCTAATTACTTGTTTTTTAGTGCTGACCCACCTTCCTTTAGCTCTCCAAAGATATAAACATGGTGGCTATTTGAATATTTTGTACTACTTCATTAGTCAGGAGTGAACATTCTAATAGTTGCTTCTTTGGTTAGTATTAATTTCTGTCATGTGCTCTGAACTTTAGTTGGGAAATGCATCTTGAATAACAAATTTTAGTTTTTTCTGTTAAATTGCTATTGTAGTAGTTTTGCCATTACTTTCACTGTCCTTGGCTTCACACAGGCCACAGTTGCCACACGCATAGCTTGGGATTCCATCCCTGGAGTTACATCATCAGTTTATAAAATCAGATTCTTTAGGCAGCCTGGCTTGTCCAGGTCCCGGCAGGATGCATTTGATTGCCAAGTAGCTGACTCACCCAGGTGTGGCTTTTACGCCAGCCTCAGCAGCCCCTCATCGCAGGGCTTGAGTTAAGCAGTAAGCCTGGCTCTAGTTCTCCAACACATACTGAGTACAAGTGAATACCAGTCTGTTTCTATCTCTGAAGCCTACTGGCCTGGGTTGCAGATTTCAGTCTCGGGCCCCAAACTTCTGACTGTGTTTCTGCCCTATTCCTGATCCATGAAGCTACACATGTTTGCTTTTGTCTTTTTTTTTTTTTCATTATTTTGATGGAGAGAGATAAAGTTCAGAGTTGATCACACTGTGCCATTTGGAGGTGGTATTGGTTCCTCTGTTCAGCATGAACGAGAACTCCATATTAATGTGAGGAGAGGGCTCTCAGGATTCCTTGGGTTGTTGATACCAAGGGTGGTTGTTGTTCAGTCGCTAAATCATGTCCTATTCTTTGTGACCCCATGAACTACAGCATGCCAGGCATCCCTGGCCATCTCAATGAGTTTGCTCAAAGTTAATACTAAGGGTGAACTTCTGATAAACAGCATAAATCTAGCTAGTATCTCAGACGCAGAGCAGGAAAGGACAAGAGGATGTACCAAGTTCAACGGGTTTGGCCCCCACGCACTGAGAAAAGCTCCATCACTGTCTCATTACAATAGATGAGGAGGGACTTGAGACATGACGGCTCTCGCTGCCAGCATTGTGGTGTTTGTCAGGGTGTGGACCACCATTCTCGTAGCCCACATAACCAGTAAGCTGTGAGCTATACAATTCAGTCCGTAGGAAGAGCAGCTGAGTTGCTTGTCGAATCTGGAAGACTCCTACTGATTAATGTGAAAGCTTTTTCCTGTTGCAGCCATGTGTGGGGGTTCGAAAACAGAACATATTCAATTTTGCATTGTTCAGACTACACAAAACATTTTCCTTTAAGAATGTCTTTAAGAGTGCATTTTGGAGCCAACAATAAATGGCATATAAAAAGTACAATGTTTCCCAGGAAATCAGAGTTGACGTATTTGTTATCAGTTGCTATTTATGTCAGGTTAGACATCTATTTCTCTTTATTTTTAATTATATAACAACTCACAACCTAGCTATTCTCTCATTCTGACTTATTTCCAGAGGTCTATATAAGAGATGCACCCTCTCCCCATATGATCAAGGGCCTTGACTGTGGTCTTTTCATATAGCTGGGGCCATGCCAGGCCACAGGGTACCTGGGTTTATTAATTCTTCAGGGTAGTTTGTCTGGAAATACCAAAGTCTGTCAAATCTATACCTATAAATCAGATAGGACCTGTGCTGAGTGCTTTCTGCAGTCATAACAAACATGGAGAAGTGAACTGTGTACAAATCTATGTAATCTTGCTCATTCACATCCTGATATGTGCACTTTACTAATGTAGATCAAAGAACACAGAGGCCACCCATCTAAAAAACCAGCCTGGGGAAGTAGATGCTTCTTCAGGCTTCGGAGGTAATAGAAAGATTGGTTGCGTTCAGAGTTGAAGAATAGAGGGCACATTTGGGAGCAATGAAGAGGTCAGTGTCACTGGGGAACTTCAGGAGGAGAGGATGTGTGATTTCGTGGCAAACCCAGAGGGTGAAGTCAGTGAGAAAGTCTGGAAATCCAGAGAGAGGTAAAGATTTGGTAGGACTTCATTCACGAGGATATTCAGGATGTGGTTTCAGAAGGAAAGAGGTTTGGGGACCATGTAGTAGGAAGGCTGGAGGAGGAGGTGGGATGGGAAGGCCAGAGGAATGGATGGAGTAGTCCCCCTCTCCCAGTGTCTCCTTGTTAATGATACCCTGGCCACGCCCTTCATAGCCTCTGCCTCTGGTTGTTGGCCCACACAGCTGTGGCAGAGTGCCTCTTCTCCTCCCACTCAACACCTCCTTCTCAGAAACACACCTTCCACTATCAGTTCATCATGTCTTCGAGAAGAGCTGCAATCCCTTCTCACTCTGTTGGTTCCTAGTCTTCCAGCTCACTTATCCTAATTAACTCCACTAGCAGTTCTTAAGTCTCATTTGGATTTCTGATGCATGGACTTACTGAAACCATGTAACCCAGATTGGGACTTTAACCCATCACCTTTTAACTAAGATCACACACTTGGTTTTAGGACTTGACAAAACTCAGGTTCTTGATGTCCCATTGCAGAAAAAATTCAGTAAGACATAAAGTAATAGGTAAGCAGATTTATCTGAGAGAAACACTCTCCACAGGAAGAGTGCTGGCTATCTCAGAAGGTGAGAGCAGCCTCCAAATATGGTGTGGTTAGTTTTTGTGAGCTGGATCATTTCATAGGCTGCTGAGTGTGAGGGTTATTCCAGCAATTTGGGGGAAGGGGTAGGGGTTTCCAGGAATTGGGTCACTGACTGCTCTTTGATCTTTGGCCTCAGAACTGTCATGGCGCTGGCGGGTATGCCGTTTAGTTTGTTGATGTGTTAAGTTGAGCTTATCCTAAGGCTAAAGATCTAGTGGAAATCAGCTGTCTGCCATCTTGCACCTATTTGGTTCTAATCAGTATATGTTGTGTCCTCAGGCTATGTCATTCTATTTTTATTTTATTTTTTAACTGGAGGAAAATCACTTTGCAATATTGTGTTGGTTTCTGCCATACAACAGCATGAATCAGTCATAACTATACATGTGTCGCCTCCTTCTTGAGCCTTCCTCCCTTTCCCCATCCTACCATTCCAGGTCATCACAGAGTGCCAGGCCTGGCTCCCTGTGTTATATAGCAACTTCTCACCAGCTATTTACTTTGCACATGGTAGTGTATATATGTCGATTCTGTTTTCTCTGTTTGTCCCACTATTTCCTTCTCCAACTGTGTCCACAGTCCATTCTCTACTACATCATCTGCATTCCTTCCCTGCAAATAGGTTCATTGATAGCATTTTCCTAGATTTCAAATATATGTGTTAATATGCAATATTTGTTTTTCTATTTTGACTTACTTCACTCTGTATAACAGGATCTAGTTTCATCCATCTCACTACAGCTGACTCAAATTTGTTTTTTGGTTTTTGTTTTTTAATGTCTGAGTAATATCCCATTGTATATATGCACCACGTCTTCTTTATTAACCCATTTGTAGATAGACATCTACAGAATGTTGTTTCCATGTCCTGGCTATTGTAAATAGTGCTGTAACGAACATTGGGGTACATGTGTATGTAATTCTTTTAAAGCTTGTGTGCTGCCCCCTTCCATCTTGTTTCAATTCCACTCTCCAAAAAGGATTATAGCTGAAAATTATAAAGATACTGTTCAAGGTGACAGCAAAAATTCTGTTTCAAAAATGGATTAAGTAAGGTTTCTTTATGTAAAAAAGAGGAGAGTGAAAATCTTGCTCAAAAATTTAACAGCTTCCAATTTATCTCACCTAGGAAATACAAACTCTTCAATGAATCTTCTATATCTTGTTTTGAACCTACTCTCTGCTCAGAGTTCAGTTCAGTTCAGTTCAGTCACTCAGTTGTGTCCGATTCTTTGTGACCTCATGAACCGCAGCATGCCGGGCCTCCCTGTCCATCACCAACTCCCAGAGTTTATCCAAACTCATGTCCATTGAGTCAGGGATGCCATCCCACCATCTCATCCTCTGTCATCCCCTTCTTTTCATGCCCTCAATCTTTCCCAGAATCAGGGTCTTTTCATATGAGTCAGCTCTTCATGTCAGGTGGCCAAAGTATTGGAGTTTCAGCTTCAACATTAGTCCTTCCAATGAACACCCAGAACTGATTCCTTTAGGATGGACTGGTTGGATCTCCTTGTAGTCCAAGGGACTCTCAAGAGTCTTCTCCAACACCACAGTTTAAAAGCATCAATTCTTTGGTGCTCAGCATTCTTCATAGTCCAACTCTCACATCCATACATGACTACTAGAAAAACCATGACCTTGAATAGATGGATCTTTGTTGGCAAAGTAATGTCTCTGCTTTTTAATATGCTGTCTAGGCTGGTCATAACTTTCCTTCCAAGGAGTAAGCGTCTTTTAATTTCATGGCTGCAATCACCATCTGAAGTGACTTTGGGGTCCCCCCAAAATAAAGCTTGCCACTCTTTCTACTGTTTCCCTGTCTATTTGCCACAAAGTGATGGGACCGGATGCCATGATCTTAGTTTTCTGAATGTTGAGCTTTAAGCCAACGTTTTCACTCTCCTTATTTTACTTTCATCAAGAGTCTCTTTAGTTCTTCACTTTCTGCCATAAGGGTGGTGTCATCTGCATATCTGAGGTTATTTCAGATATTTCACCCAGCCATCTTGATTCCAGTTTGTGCTTCTTCCAGCCGAGCATTTCTCATGATGTACTCTGCATATAAGCTAAATAAGTAGGGTGACAATACACAGCCTTGACATACTCCTTTTCCTATTTGGAACCAGTCTGTTGTTCCATGTCCAGTTCTAACTGTTGCTTCCTGACCTGCATATAAGTTTCTCAAGAGGCAGGTCAGGTGGTCTGGCATCACCATCTCTTTCAGAATTTTCCACAGTTTATTGTGATCCACACAGTCAAAGGCTTTGGCATAGTTAATAAAGCAGAAATAGATGTTTTTCTGGAATTCTGTTGCCTTTTTGATGATCCAGTGAATGTTGTCAATTTGATCTCTTGTTCCTCTGCCTTTTCTAAATCCAGCTTGAACATCTGGAAGTTCACGGTTCCAGATATTGATGAAGCCTCGCTTGGAGAATTTTGAGCATTACTTTACTAGCATGTGAGGTGAGTAAAATTGTGCAATAGTTCGAGCATTCTTTGGCATTGCCTTTCTTTGGGATAGGAATGAAAACTGACCTTTTCCAGTCCTGTGGCCACTGGTGAGTTTTCCAAATCTGCTGACATATTGAGTGCAGCACTTTCACAGCATCATCTTTTAGGATTTGAAATAGCTCGCCTGGAATTCCATCACCTCCACTAGCTTTGTTCATAGTGATGCTTCCTAAGGCCCACTTGACTTCACATTCCAGGATGTCTGGCTCTAGGTGAGTGATCACACTATCATGGTTATCTTGGTTGTGAAGATCTTTTTTGTACAGTTCTGTGTATTCTTGCTACCTCTTTCTAATATCTTCTGCTTCTGTTAAGTCCATACCATTTCTGTCCTTTATCAAGCCCATCTTTGCATGACATGTTCCCTTGGTATCTCTAATTTTCTTCAGGAGATCTCTAGTCTTTCCCATTCTATGGCTTTCGTCTATTACTTTGCATTGATAGCTGAGGAAGGCTTTCTTATCTCTCCTTGGTATTCTTTGGAACTCTGCCAAAGTTCTCTTGGCAGAACTTGATTAGCCTTTGCCCTGCTTCATTCTGTACTCCAAGGCCAAATTTACCGTTACTCCAGGTATTTCTTGATTTCCTACTTTTGCATTCCAGTCCCATATAATGCAAAGTACATCTTTTGGGGGTGTTAATTCTAGAAGGTCTTGTAGGTGTCCATAGTACCGTTCAACTTCAGCTTCTTCAGCATTATTGTTTGGGGAATAGACTTGGATTACCGTGATATTGAACAGTTTGTCTTGGAAATGAACAGAGATCATTCTGTTGTTTTTGAGACAGCATCCAAGTACTGCATTTTGGACTCTTTTGTTGACCATGATGGCTACTCCATTTCTTCTAAGGTATTCTTGCCCACAGTAGTAGGTATAATGGTCACCTGAGTTAAATTCACCCATTCCAGTCCATTTTAGTTCACTGATTCCTAAAAGGTTGATGTTCACTCTTGCCATCTCTCTGTTTGATCACTTCCAATTTGCCTTGATTCATGGACCTAACATTCCAGCTTCCTATGCAATATTGCTCTCTGCTCCAGACCAACTGCTTATTTCTCCTCAAACATATTCTAATTTTTAAACTTTTGCTTTATATTTTTTTAATGCTCACTCTCTCCAAAATTCTCTTATTCTTTAGCCTGCCTTTCAAATTTCCTTTCATTCTTCATGCTCATCTCAAAAACCACCTTTGCATAAAATCTTTATAGATCCTACACATTCCAATGATCCTTCATGGCATTTTATCATTGTACCTCCCATGGTAGAGTTTATTCTGCATTGTTATGTATTTATTTGTGAATTTATTGTAATAATGATAATAGGAACTCCAGCCACCAGAGTTGAGATTTAATGAAAGCTTACTATATGGTAGGAATTAACATACATTATTTCTATTTTATAGATGAGAACTGAGGCTTTAAGTGAATGAGTAACCTGCCCTATCCAGGTCTGATTGACTTCAGAGGCTCATTGAGCTCTTAGCCACTCATGACAAAGTCATTTCTCACAGGTTATATGTTTTTCCTTACTTCTGCACTTCTGCAATGTGGAGAGCGGTAGCTTTCAAGCAACAGAACTCAGTAAATAATTTATTACACTAAACTAGACTATGGTTAGAAAGAACAACTACTATTAACAATTCATTTCAACAGGGTATCCAGTTACTTCTATTCTAACAGAACAATATTCTCAAAGTTTATATTAACACCATTAATCATGATTCACGATTAAACAATTTTAATGTGAACATTAGGGGAAATAGCCTATCTATTGAAAATATGTGCACTTTTATCCTTAATATGTGTGTATACAGTCTGTTTTATAGAAGAAAAGATATGTATTTCAGTCATTCAATATGTATATATAAGTATGTATATATGCACATGTATGCAAACAATGCACAAATGCATTCACATATAAAACTGTCATCTGGGCATGATAAAACACCAAGTACATTTATAAACAGTGAGAAGATAATACAGAAATAAATTAAGGTATTTTATATCTAAAAGAACAACAAACCTGACTTTTGGATTGTATCTTATCTCTGTGTGGATGTGCTCCTCTGTTTGATATACAGAACAGGATCTTACTGAAATGCACCCACTGGAGTAGGGAACTATTTACCAATCCAGTCATATTTATAATCAAACATATATCCCTTTTGATCAAACAAGTCAGTAGAAAGTTTTCTTAGATAGTCATAATCTGGTATTTCAAAGAAAATCTAGCCTTCTTACATAACGAAGATATGTTGCCGTTTCTTCTGGAAAATTTTCAAAACATTAATTCCAAAACATTACACTTCTATTGGTATGGCTACTTTTGTATCTTTAGTTTTCTGATACCTCTGTTTTAACATGTCAGCCTTTAAACCTTGCCAAGGAAGACTACCTCTCAGAAAATACATGAACATGTGGCCTAAAGCTTCTAAGTCATCTCTTCTACTTTGTTCTTTCCAAAAATGTGTATTTATGCTCATATATCTAGCTGTTCCTGTAAGGCTTTTGTGTTCTTTGTATGGTATGTGTTTCTTTGTCTCTAGATCAATATATTCCTCTGCCAAACCAAAATCTATAAAATGAATAACTTGCTGGGTTTTGTTTCCCAGACAGCCTGTTACAAAGTTCTCAGGTTTTACATCTCTGTATATCAAGTTCTTTGAATGGACATATTCCTTGTGAGAAATCAATTGGATCGCTACCATGAGAATCATTTTAAGAGAAAATGTTCTGTCACACAAATCAAACAAATCTTCCAAACTAGGTCCCATCAGTTTTATCACCTTAGTGTTTTATTTACCACAGGGCCAAAATAATAAACTTGAGGTATACCATCTCCAGATCCTAACTGCTTGTCGAAATTGGAATACAGTCAAATGTAGCTGTGGGACTCTGGATTTCATGGGCTCCAATTTAATGGCCACATACTCATTTGTATACAATTTTTTCCCTAATTGTAGTTCTCCACAATTCCCACATCCATTTTTTTTTCCAACTCCAAAGTTAGTTGAAAAGTGAAAGTGAAGTTGCTCAGTCACGTCTGACTCTTTGCAACCCCATGGATTGAAGCTTTCCAGGCTCCTCCATCCATGGGATTTTCTAGGCAAGAGTATTGGAGTGGGTTGCCATTTCCTTTTCCAGAGGATCTTCCCAACCCAGGATTGTAGTCAGATGCTTTACCATCTGAGCCACCAGGTACAACCATTAAAACTCCAGAGGATGAAGAACCAGTTCCTCGAGCGTTAATGCTCTGCTGCTTTTAAAGTGACTTTCCACACCTCTAGGTTTCTGAGTTCTCACACATCACCTTCACCTGCTCCTCCTCATTTTAGGCTTATAATCTTCTTTTTACCTACAAGTATCTCCCTCAACTCACTTGTCTTTTGACTGCTCTAATCCTCAACTTCTTCTGAGAGACTTTTCTCAAGCAATTACTTCCTTTTCCCCCACATTATCAATTTACCTTCCTCTGCTGGTTAGATATCATCCATCTGAACAACAAATTCTCTCTTAACCTTCCTGTCTCTGCAGTTGCTCCCAACTATCTGATGTCTTTTCCAGTATGTTGGGGGCATCTGGAAAAAAAATTTAACAGAACTCTGATTTTCACCTCTCCTCACCTTTTCTTTTCCCAACCTTCTCATCTCAGCCTTCCCATCCACATCATCATACACCTTCTTGACTAAATCAAAAGCTTGACATCACCTGTGTTTCCTATATTTGCCTCAATCACCATCCATTTCATCTGCATTTCTTCTCAATTCTCTGTCCAAATTATGCCCCAATTCTTCCCCTTTGTCTCCATTTACACATTTACAGCCAAGCCATCAGTGTCTCTTGCCTGGACTGTAGCAATTAGTACTTCCACTTCTCTCTGCTTTTTCTGTTGCTTCTTACCTTTTCATTCAAAACACTGAAACCAGGGAAAGGTATGTAACTTAATGTGCTCTCATTTGTCTTATTTGCCTTTCAAGTCTTTCTAGCATGAGACTGAGGTAGAGATAGGAGGAGGGATGCCTGTGGATACTCACTGTCACTTCATGGAGCATTTTCCTTGGTGGAAACATTCTGGATCCATCTTTGCTCAATTACTCTAATAAAAAAGTTAACTCTGCTTGTTTTTCCCACGGTTTCACTAATAGCTGGTTTTCTTGTAGTGAATTATATAAAATACATGAACTTTTAAATGACAATAGAAACAACTCTCAGCTCCTGCCTTATTACCTGTGTTATCTGGGGCATGTTTCTTAACCCTCTTAGTCACCCAGTCATGTCCAGCTCTTTGCGACCCCATGGACTGTAACCCTCCAGGCTCCTCTGTCCACAGGATTCTCCAGGCAAGAATACTGGACTGGGTAGCCATTCCTTTTTCCAAGGGATCTTCTTGACCTAGGGATCCAACATGGGTCTCCTGCATTGCAGCCGATTATTTACCAGTCTGAGCCACTTTTTGTTGTTGTTGTTGTTTTTTATCTGTCACTGGTTAATGATTCTGCAGGATTATTTGTTACAGAGGAAGCTCCTGGTTAAATCCCATCAACACAGTGGTCAAAGTTCTCTCTCTTTCTTTGGAATTTTGTGTTTAACAAGTGATGTGAAAAATGTCATGACATGAAAAAAAATTTCTTGGGAATTTAATTCCAAAACTCAGAGCTGTTCTGACTTTATAAATTAGAGCTTACAGGTTCTCTAGAGATCTGGGCTATGCTTGGTCTGGGCCAAGGGTGACCTCTACCTAGTTTGGACTGGGGACTTTATAGCTGCCTCTGCTGCCTCTGGCCTTGGCCTGTGCAAAACCTCTCCCCCACTAATGAGGCTAGAGGCCCCCAGTTCTGATTGCAAGGAGGTAAGAGATGAGAGCCCCTTTGCTGCTCACTGCCCTCTTAGATGTGTCAGTCTAGTCAGTCTGGAAGGGAGCCGACTGTGCTTGCAGGCACTACATGAGAAAGGACCCACACGATGCCTGGATTCCCTCAGCACGCATCCTCCCATACCCCTGAACCGAGCTCCTGGCCCTACCTCTCTGCCAGGTGTCCCCTCTCAGCTGCCCTGTTGCTGCCAGCTGCCCAACAGGGTTTTCTTCTCAGTTCTTTCGTCCTGGTCCTTGGCTCCATCAGCGAGCGATCATCCCATTTGTCCCCAAAGTTCACACCCACCCTGATCTCACAATCCCCCTAGCTCCTGCGTCTTTTCCTTCCTCTCTGAACCTTTCTCCTAAATCACACTCTCCCACCACCCTGCAGTTAGGTACAATTTATTCAAACTTCTGTCCTTGGCTTTCATTTGTTATTTACCTGCAGAAACTGCAGGTGTAAAACAAACAAAAGCAAGCAACACTTATCTGCCAGAGATATCTAACATTCACTAGAAAACAGCTTTCCAAAAATATCTAACAACTTACACTCTTAGGGGTATAGCTTCCATCTCTGAATTTGATGATGTCACTTAATTTCTCATGACGTCTATTGTCTTATCTTCAGAATGGGATACATATTTACATATAAATTTCTGTCTAGATACAAATATGCACATATATCTTGCCTAAGCATTAGTAACTGGAAAGATCATTTCTTAGAATTCCATCATACAACAAAAATCCACATGTCTCTAGAGATTCAGTTTTCACAGAGAACTCAGATGTGCATAGGAGTTTTCCAGGCTGATAAAGTGGGAAAAGTATTCCAGCAAATATCACATGGTTATTCCAGAAACCGGAAAGAATGTGATTTGGGGAGTAAGGAATGAAGGGAGATCGAGCTGAACAGGAGGCAAAGGCTCCGTTGTGACATGACTCTCTGTCTTTGTAGGGAACTTGGAATTTGAGTGGATAAAAAAACAAAACAAACAAACAAACAAAAAATCAAGATCCAACAAAATTCTGGACAAAAGATTCATTTTAGCTTTAGGGGAAGGAAAAAGATATTTCAAGCAAATAGTAAACAAACCAGAAAATAAAAAGACCAGAGCTTCTCCGGTGGCTCAACAGTAAAGAATCTGCCTACAATGTGGTAACCGCAGGAGACATGGGTTCAATCCCTGGGTCCAGAAGATCCCCTGGAGGAGGGCACAGCAACCTATTCAAGCATTCTTGCCTGGAGGACAAGAATGGACAGAGGACAGAGGAGCCTGACAGGCTACAGTCTATAGAGTTGCAAAGAGTCACACAGGACTGAAGAGACTTAGCATGGCATGGCAATTATACTACGCAAAATGAACTTTAAGCTAAAATTGGTAAAAAGAAACAAAGAAAGGTCATTATATAATGATAAATGTCAATGCACCAAGAAGATATCATAATTATAAGTAGTGATGCGCCTAATGTAGGAGCACCTAAATATATAGAGCAAATACTAACAGAACTGAAAGGAATTTCGCTTTTTTTTTCATGATAAGACAGGTAAGGATTTTTCAGCAATGGAGTGACAGGGTCTCAGAGAATGCACAAAAGGAAACTCATGCAAGTAGAAGGGAAGGGAACGTATTTGGAGGAGATGAGAAGAGGTCAGTCTCCCCAGGGAAATCACCACTGGGATCCTGCAGCACAAGGCCCGAGGGCACAGTAGTTCAGCTAATAGTTATTTAGATCAGGGCAGACCTGAAGGCCAGCGGGGCTGGCACAGACACTGGGTGGTGGAGAGTTTATGGTCATGGATGAAAACGTAGAAGGAATTTAGTATTAAAGAAGCCAAACTGAGATGAGTGATTTGAACAGAAATCGTATATAAACACTAGCGATGAAATTTTGCTTAAAATATAGCCTGTTTTCAGGCTTCACGTATTTGTATTCAGTTGTTGCCCACATGGTCCTTAGTCCTCTTCTGTTCTTTTCTTTGCTCTCTCTTCTCCTTACTCCCACTTCCTGGTTTTGTTCTGTAATATCTGTGTTTTATTTTTTTAAAGACAGACATTAAGTGCAGTTTCTCCTATGTCCACTAGGTGGAAGCAAAGTAGGCAACTTAATTTTTCCGTACCCATTGTAACATTTATTTTCAATTAAAAATGTGTGCTTACACTAAATAAGCAAGTTATCTGATTACAAAAGTGAAAGATAGCTATATATTTTTGAAATAAAAAATTCAAAACTAATAATTATGATCAAACGGTGATCTCAATACTACATTCACAGCTTCTTTTAATTATTTTTCTTTTAATTTGATGTATAAATATGGTTTGCACCTAATTGGGATTATACTGAAAATACTGTTAGAGTTTCTAAACTTATTTTACTTACCTTTGCATCATAGACATTTTCCCATATTATTCCTTAAATTAAAATTTAGGATTAATGGTTGCATATTTTATATATGTCTACACTTCTATCTGGACTTCCCAGGTGGTGCTAGTGGTAAAGAATACAACAGCCAATGCAGGAGATATGAGAGACACGGGTTTAATCCCTGGGTCAGGAAGATCCCCTGGAAGAGGGCATGGCAACCCACTCCAGTATTCTTGCCTGGAGGATCCCCATGGAACGAGGAAGCTGGTGGGCTTACAGTCCATAGGGTCACAGAGTTGGACACGACTGATGCGACTCAGCACACAAACACCTCGTAGGCAAAAGTGTTACAAAAAACTCAATGTAAGTAGCCACATACATGAATGTGTGTCCACATCTCTGGTGCTGCCAAGAATACATATTCATAGAATTTGAATTCTGTGGTTAAGAGGAATGGATACTTTTAAGGCTTTTGATCTATGCATACATAGCTACTTACATACTTGCCTAGTTACATAGTCTCTGGTCACACCAGTACCGGAATGGGTCCTTCTCTTTGCCCCCTTGCCAAATGAGTATTTCTTTCATATTAAAGAATTATATCCTTGTGAATTTACTTCCAAAGTGTAATGGTAAGTCAGTTTGATCAAATTCCCAAATGGAGGATGTTGTACATAACCAAATTGTTTTTCTTGATTACGAATTTGCCCAATGTAAATAACTTGAGCAATTAAAAAAAAAAGTCAGAAGAAGAGCAATGATCAGCAGATGGCGCCCTATAATTAAAATGGTTATTGTTTAGTCCCTGTCTTTTTTTTTTACAATATTAAAATAATCATTTTTATTAACAATAATTGTTAACTATTCTTTTAATATAATAGCCATATGTGTTTTTTTAAATTTTCTTTACTTTATTGTGTTGGTTTTGCCATACAATGACTTGAAACCGCCATGGGTTTACATACTCGTTTGCTACCCCTTGAATGCAGCCCTGCCAGGCTCCTCTGTCCATGGGATTTCCCAGGCAAGAATACTGAAGAGAGTTGTCATATAAAGTAAAAAAAGATGGTGATATTTTTATCTTGCCACAATTTCTTTCTACAAAATGACTTATTTTGATGTAAATATTCTATAAAAAAATGTTAGGCATGAAAATAAATGCTCAGTTAACAAAATGCAGCATCTAGGGGTTTAACAGGAATCCATGTGAGTCTGGAAAATTGATAATGTTCAGGTTTTAACACTCGTCTCTGTTACGTTTGCCAGTTTACTGAGGAATTTTAATACTTTCCTTGTGAAGATCCCAAGACCAATAATCAGTCCAGGTCTTTATCTTTACAGATTTTCTTTCCTTCATGAAGCACCATGACTCCAAGGCTTACACCCGTTCTTGGAAGAAAATCTCAGGTGTGTGCTTAAGTCATATTTTCTCTGTAACAAAGGCATCAAAACTCCAGTTTCTCCTCTTATTGATGTAGCAGGATCTAATAAAGTGAGTCAATGCATCAGGAATCCTGGTAAATCCAATGAAAAAAATAGTATTGATTGTGTTGTTTTGGAAATTTGGGGGAAACTGGCATTGCTCCAAATGAATAGAAACACCATGGAGGGAAGTCACATTACAAGGGCTTAAATAACTGAAAGGCATCAACTTGCTGTCACTAAATTTCACAGTGATAAGAGTGTGTAGTGATGAAGTTCTGGGGAAAGTTGACACATATCCCTGGAGCTGGAAGCATGTACATAAGCACAGTCTGTTGCCAACTTGTTGCCTGGAGATTGCTAGGGGTTGGGGACTGCTGAAGCAGCTTGCGTTAGAGGCTTTGAAGGATGGGGGTGGAGTATGTACTGGGAGAGAAGATGCAGGTCACACCTCCCTCTCCCATTCAGGTCTATGAAACCATCAGATAGTGCAAGAGAGACTTGGAAGTTTAACTCCACCCAGCTGAACACACAAATGGAATTTCCAACTCAGAAGA
Source organism: Antilocapra americana (assembly GCA_007570785.1). NCBI lineage: Eukaryota > Metazoa > Chordata > Mammalia > Artiodactyla > Antilocapridae > Antilocapra > Antilocapra americana. The sequence goes on from ML661897.1 coordinate 12,986,520, forward strand.
GGTTTGGATGTTTGTGTCTTCGACCAAGCTAAGGAGAGCCATGGCTGCCTCTCCAGGGGCATCCTAGCAGTGGAGGGTGGATCTAAGACTGCCCTGCAGCAGAGGCTTGAATGCTACATGGAAGTAGAAGGAACTGGAGTGGGGCCAGACCGCCTTCATATCACTAGCAGATGAGCAGTCACCTGGGGCGGCACTGTCCTATTTTGGGTTCTCTTGTGGTGACTGACCCAGAAGAGCAAGAGGAGAAAGGAGGCCACCCTGAGAGTAAATCAGGACCCTCATCCCCAAGACTCATACAAGACAGCAATTATGGCTGGGGGAGAAGAGTGTGGAATAGCGCAGGAGAGCAGTATGCTGCCTTAGAAGTAAATAAAGTGTGTGTGTGTGTGTGTGTGTGTGTGTGTGTTAGTTGTTCAGTCATGTTCAGTCCTTGGCAACCACATGGACTGTAGCCCGCCAGGTTCCTCTGTCCATGGGATTCTCCAGGCAAGAATACTGGAGCAGATTGCCATTCCCTTCTCAAGGGGATCTTCCTGACCCAAGGATCAAACCTGGGTTTCCTGCATTGCAGGCAGATTCTTTACCACCTAAGCCTCCGGGGAAGCCCAGAAATGAATAATACTGCCTCTTAAATCATGCAGTAAGATATCTCCAAAACGCAAAATGGTAGAAAACCTGAAGATCTCAAGATATCAGTAATGGACAACTTGCCTAGTAAAGTTGGGCAGTTTGACAAAGTTTTGGGTTGGCCAAAAGGTTCGTTCATTTTTCTCTGTAAGATGTCTTTAACTGCATTGGAAACAATTTGTTATTGTACTGTGACAGCTGTCATATCAGCATGCATTTAAAGACTAATATCAAAATTGGTGAATTTCTATGTAGCAATTTTGATATTGAAGAAAAAAGCAACATTTTTAGTATATCATATTTTAGTATTTCAAGAGAGCTAAAAAAGTAAATGAAATGCAAAAAAAAGATTTGTGCAGTGTGTGGAAAAGGTGCTGTGACTGACCCAACATGCTAACAGTGGTTTGTGAAGTTTGTGCTGGAGTTTTCTCACTGGACAATGCTCCATGGTTGGGTGGGCCAGTGAAGTTGATGGCAATCAGAGGCATCAGATGAGAACAGTCAATTTTCTACTATATGGGAGATAGCTGGCGTATTCAAAATATCCAAATAAAGCACTAAAAATCATTTGCACCAGCTTGGGTATGTTAATTGCTTTGATGTTTGGGTTCCACATAAGTTAAGCAAAAATAAAACCCTTTTGACTGGATTCCTGCATGTGATTCGCTGCTTAAATGTAATGAAAACACTCTTTTTAAAATAAATTGGGATGGGTGATGATAAGTGGGTGATGGGTGAGTATATATATACACTATATAATAATGTGGAATGGAAGTATTCATAGGGAAAGCAAAATGAACCACCACGAACCACACCAAAGACCGGTCTTCATCCAAAAAAGGTGATGTTGTATATATGGAGGAATTAGAAGGGAGTCTTTTATTATGAGCTCCTTCTGGAAAACTGTATGATTAAGTCTAACAATTGCTGCTCCAAATTGGACCAACTGAAAGCAGTACTCAATGAAAAGCATCCAGAGTTAGTCAACAGAAAACTCATAATCTTCCATCAGGAAAAAACAACATCACATGTTTCTTTGATGACCAGGCAAAAACTGTTGTAGTTCTAAAGTATTGATTCATCTGCTGTATAACAGGCGTTGCACCTTTGGATTTTCTTTATTTTGGTCTTTACAAAATTCTCTTTATGAAAAAATATTCAATTTCCTGGAAGTCCATAAAAAGCATGTGGAATACTTATTTGCTGAAAAAGATAAAAATTTTGGGACAATGGAATTATAAAGTTGCCAAATAAATGGCAGAAGGTAATGGAACAAAACAGTGAATACACTGTTCAACAAAATTCTTAGTGAAAATGAAAAATGTGTCTTTCATTTTTACTTAAAAATATTAAGGAAAGTTTTTGTCAACCCAATATATTTAAAAATAGTTATTGAAACCATCAAAAATATGTTTCCTGCTTACAGTCCAAAGAAGCAATATATGCCTCAAGAAACTGGTTAAGTCTGTAAATTAAGGAAACTGATTAATGCATTTCTATATTTGAGTTTTTTAATTTACAAACTCAGTTTACAGGCTCAGAAAATGTTTGCCTGTTAGGTCTATGAATAGTATTGGTGTAGGGATTATAGTGCAGTATATAGTAAAATACAGTATACAGTGTAGAATGTATAATGTGTTGGTCTCAGCTTATCAATAGTGATCTTCTTGGCTAAGAATGCCTGGGGCATTCACTTGGGTCTGTATTACTTTTGGTGAAGAACCATGGACACTTTCCTAACCATAGCCAACATTCTGGCTGGACTGGTCCCTGTAATTATTTTTTAAGCTCTCTCTTTTAAAATTAAAGTAAAGTAGACTTACAATGTTGTGTTCATTTCAGCTGTACAGCAAAATGATTCAGGTATATATATAATATATATATTTCAGGTTCTTTTCTTTAATATATTATTACAAAATATTTAGTAAGTTTCCTTGTCCTTGCTGTTTACCCATTTTATATCAGTCCCAAACTCATAATTTATCTCTCCCTCACTTCCTTTCCCCTTTGGTAATCATAAGTTTGTTTTCTGTGTCTGTGGATTTATTCCTGTTTTGTAAATAATTTCAATTGTGTCATATTTTGGACTCCACCTATAAGTGATTAATGATGTTTGTCTTTCTCTGACTTATTTCACTTAGTATGATAACTTCTAGGTCCATCCATGATGCTGAAAATGGCATTATTTCATTCTTTCATGAGTGAATAATATTCCATTGTATATATGTACCACATCCTCTTTATCCATTGATCTGTAGATAGACACTTAGATTGCCTTTATGTCTTGGATATTAAAAATCACTACAGATGGTGATTGCAGCCATGAAATCAAAAGATGCCTACTCCTTGGAAGGAAAGTTATGGCCAACCTGGATAACATATTGAAAAGCAGAGACATTTCTTTGCCAACAAAGGTTTGTCTAGTCAAGGCTGTGGTTTTTCCAGTAGTCATGTATGGATGTGAGAGTTGAACAGTGAAAAAGGCTGAGTACAGAAGAATTGATGCTTTTGAACAGTGGTGTTGGAGAAGATTCTTGAGAGTCCCTTGGACTGCAGGGAGATCCAACAAGTCCATCCGAAACGAGATTAGTCCTGGGTGTTCATTGGAAGGACTGACGTTGAAGCTGAAGCTTCAATACTTTGGCCACCTCATGCGAAGAGTTGACTCATTGGAAAATATGCTGGGAAGGATTGGGGGCAGGGGGAGAAGAGGATGACAGAGGATGAGATGGCTGGATGTCATCACCGACTCGATGGACATGGGTTTGGGTGGACTCCGGGAGTTGGTAATGGACAGGGAGGCCTGGTGTGCTGCGGTTCATGGGGTCGCAAAGAATCGGACACAACTGAGCAACTGAAGTGATGCTGATACTGATAGCCTTGGACTGTGTGGATCACAAAGAACTTTGGAAAATTCTTAAAGAGGTGGGACTATCAGACCACCTTACCTGCCTGCTGAGAAATCTGTGTGCAGGTCAAGAAGCAACAATTACAACTGGACATGGAAAAATGAACTGGTTCAAAATTGGGAAAGAGTACATCAAGGCTGTATATTGTCAGCCTGCTTATTTAACTTGTATTCAGAGTACATCATACAAAATGCTCAGCTGGATTAAGCACAAGCTGAAATCAAGATTGCTGGAAGAAATACCAACAATCTCAGATATATAGGTGATAATACTCTAATGGCAGAAAGTAAAGATGAACTAAAGAGCCTCCTGATGAGGGTGAAAGGGAAGAGTGAAAAAACTGGCTTGGAACTGAACATTTAAAAAACTAAGATTATGGCATCTAGTCCTGTTACTTCATGGCAAATAGAAGGAGAAAATGGAAACAGTGACAGATCTTATTTTCTTGGGCTCCAAAATCACTGTGGAGAGTGACTACAGCCAAAAAATTAAAAGGCACTTGGTATTTGGAAGAAAAGTTATGATAAATCTAGACAGTGTATTAAAATGTAGAGGCCTCACTTTGCCAATAAATGTCCTTATAGTCAAAGCTATGGTTTTTCAGTAGTCATGTATGGATGTGAGAGTTGGGCCATAAAGAAGATTGAGTGACAAAGAATTGATGTTTTTGAACTGTGGTGTTGGAGAAGACCTAGAATCTCTTGGACAGCAAAGAGGTCAAACAAGTCAATCCTAATGGAAATCAGTCCTGAATATTCATTGGAAATACTAATGCTGATACTGAAGCTCTAATACCTTGGCTACATAATGCAAACAGCCAAGTCGTTCGAAAAGACCCTGATGATAGAAAGTATTGAGGACAAGAGGATAAGGGGGAGGCAGAGGATGAGATGGTTGGATGGCATCACTGACTCAATCTACATTACTTTGAGCAAACTCAGGAAGATAGTGAAGAACAGGGAAGCCTGGTGTGCTGTGGTCCATGGGGTCACAAAGAGTTGGACATGACTTAGCAACTGAACAACCACAGCAATCATCCCTTAATCATACTTCAACCCTTGCCCCCGTGTGTGGTGTAGGGAATGCATGATAGGAGAAAGGAGGTGGTAGGGATAGAAAAGAATAATTATATAGGTATCTGTAGAGTGCCAGTAGATACAGACAGAGAGGGAAACATAGGAATCGTTGGGAGACCATTGTAAACTAATTATCACTTAGGAAGCTACCAGAATATCATGGAATGAAGCAGGCTTTCTTACCTCTAAAGCTGTAAGTTAAAGCAGGAGTTATGTCCCAGGTCATTAGGTGAGAGAAAAATGTCACCACCCTTCTACTAAAGTGAATAAGTGCTATGATAGTCCTAGTTTGACCTCATAGGGTCAGACACTCACCTCCTGATATGAAGGAGGAGCTAGGGGTGTAAGCCCGACATCTGCTGAAAGGAAGAGGTCTTCTCCTCACCCATTTTCCTTTGGCTATAAAACTGTAGCCCACTTAATACTCAGGGCAGAGCTCCCTCACCTGCCCATTGCATCTCTTACAAACGTCTTATATTAATAAATTTACTTTATTACTACCACTTTGCCTCTTGCTGAATTCCTTCTGCACTGAGACACAAAGAACCTGAGCTTCATTAAGTCCTGAAATTAAGTGTGTTATCTTAGCTAGAAGACCATGGGTTTTGGCTGGGTTTGAGTCCCAGCACAATCTAAGGTGAATGGTTTTGGCAGAAAACATTTTCTTGAGTAGGAGAAGTATTCTCCTAGGATCAATCTGGCTTTTTGGCTGAAACTGTTCTGCAATGTGACACCTCAGTGGCAGGAGATGAGGTCTGGACTGTCACTTTCTTAACATTATTTTTATTTTTTTACTTACCTTCTACCTTCTTCATTTCTCTTTCTTCTCTTCCTAGGATCTTAAAGGCAAGCAGAAAACCTGTTACACAGAAATGTATGTAATATCAATTCACCAAAGAGTTGGTTTTTGGTTTTTTTAAACCATTTTAAAATTAGGTACAGTTAATTATGTGCTGCCTCAGATATGCTTCTATAGATATTGATGAGATCTCAAGCTATGAAATATGACTGGATTCATTATTGGAAAAAGAGTTTAAAAACCAAATCCCAAAACATGTAGGTGGGAGCAGGGAGAAGGGATCTGTGTTGTTACTTTCCTAAACTTGTTTTGGGAGTTGGTTGGCTAGTGAGGAAATAGGAGGCATTGTCCTAGCTGGGAGAAGCTGTGCTTCTAAGTGTTTCTGTGAATTCTGGTCTGCTTTAACGTGGTTACCAGCTCACTTCTCTGCAGTTATGTGTCCTATGCACTGAGCCCAGGTTCTGTTGCTGTGGGGGCTTCTTCAGGGAAACACCAAGGAATGTGACTGCTCCTGTGTTTGACAGAGTGCAACATGGCTAACTGTGTGGAATGCCACAGCCACATGGATGTTCTTTGAACCTCTATACACATGAAAAGGATCTACAATCTTTTCTGCATTTACATTTTATTGAACTTATTGTTATCTTGATTTAGTAAACTAAGCTGTGATTTGATGTAAAACATTTATGGATTATAAAAGTATATGGCATGCTTTTCTCCTTCAAAGAAGCTCTATAAAGAAAAACAAATTTCCCATCTTTGTGCATGAAAAATAACCTTGCTTCAGCCTTATTTTCTAATGTTTTCCTCTGTCACTTCCATTCTCATCCCACCAGCAGCCCTGCACTTTACACAGCAGTTGTGTGGACCTTATGCATTATTGGCGCACACAGCTGCATTTTCCCACCCACAAGCTATAGCTATTAGGGGAAGCACACTGACTGAAATTGCCTACCCTGGCCAGGCACCATAATAGCCATTTGCACGGGCTGTTTTATGACAGGAGGCTCTGATAAGGAACACGGAGCTAATAAGCCACCATCAACTGGAAGAGTTCAGGAAAGGTCAAATGTCAAAAGGAGACACATGTCTGACCACCTCCCAGAATCCTTCTTGCTGGCATCCATCTTGGCTGATCAAGGCATGCACCAAAAGGAAGGACTCTGAGTCAGAATGATTGGCTGAAGACAGCCTGGAAACTAATCAGTTCAGTTCAGTTCAGATCAGTCACTCAGTCATGTCCAACTCTTTGTGACTGCATGAACTGTGGGTCACCAGGCCTCACTGTCCAGCACCAACTCCAGAGTCCACCCAAACCCATGTCCATTGAATCGGTGATGCCATCCAACCATCTCACCCAATGCCGTCCCCTTCTCCTCCTGCCTTCAACCATTCCCAGCATCAGGGTCTTTTCTAATGAGTCAGCTCTTTGCATCAGGTGGCCAAAGTATTGTAAAACCAAGACTGCCAGCCACAAGGTAGAGCAGTTCTTCTGGGTTCCTTTACCTTACTTCTCTCTGCCCGGGCTGCCTTTCCCAAGAAATTCTCTTGCTTTGTCAGCACATGTCTCTCCTCGGGCAATTCATTTCTGAGTATTAGACAAGAGCACAGTTTTGGGTCCTGGAAGGGGTCCCCTTCCTGAAACACAGGTACACAATTTGTGGAGTGCCCTTTGTGCTCTTTGAACACTGCATAGGACCCAGCACATCTCCCACGTGGAGCCTCCTTGACAGCCTTTGTCAGAAGGAAGCTTTATTTGTACTGTCTTGTTCAAAACTCACTTTCCATCAATGAATATGCCCTGCTTTGCAATATGTAATGTATGTGCTCTGTGTTCTTTGGCAAATACTCCTGGAGAAATGCATTTTTCTCAGTATATTTATCCTGCACAGAATGTGCACGCATGCCTGTGTGATCAGTTGCTAAATCATGTCTGACTCTAACCTGCCATGCTCCTCTGTCCATGGGATTTTCCTGGCAAGAATCCTGGAGTGGGTTGCCATTTCCTCCTCTAGGGGATCTTCCCTACGCAGGGATCAAACCTATGTCTCTCACACTGGCAGACATATTCTTTACCACTGAGCCACTGGGAATCCCTCATCCTGCACAGAATATTTTCCATATAATAGTAATTTATTGTGGTGATTACGGAAATTAACACAACACTCTATGGAGACATGTTTCAATATGTCACCTATACATATATGAATATGTACAGGTGGATGGCCAGAGGAGACTGAAGGAAGAGGGATGCTCACTGAGGCATGCTTGTTGAGGGATGCTCATCAAGAGAATTGATCTGGTCCTAGGGGGATGACCCACAAACAGGACGGCAGGCCTTCCAAGTGCTCTCCCATCTGAAAAGAGCCACCACTGCAGTGTCTCAAAGTGACAGCTATAGGCAGCATTTGAAGCCACTAAGAAACTCATTACAATGCAAATTCCTGGGATTCCATTCTGGATCTGCTACATTAGGTTAGTACAACTCTCTGGGTGTGTGAGAGAGATGAATTTCTGCCACACTTAAGAAAAAATTCTGCCACACCTATACAAGAATATGGATGTTGATAACAGCCAGAGGCTAGAGAAACGCTCACCTTCATCCAACGGAAGTTAATCAAAATCTCTAGATACGTGAGTGCTCAGTCACTTCAATTGTGTCCCACTCTTTGGGACCCTGGGGACTGTAGCCTGCCAGGCTCCTCTGTCCATGGGATTCTCCTGGCAAGAATACTGGAGTGGGTTGCCATGCCCTCCTCCAGAGGATCTTCCTCATCCAGGGATCAAACCTATGTCTTCTGTGTCTCCTGCATTGCAGACAGATTCTTTACTCACTGAGCCACCTAGGAAGCCCAATCTCTGGGTAAGACTTTCAAATTTAAAAAGAAATTTATTATTTTAACCAATAGACAGGATATAAATAGATATCCTTCTTTGATTGCCGAGGCAACTGTAGCACAAGGTCAAATACTAAATTGAACATAAAACTAATGGCAGCACTTACTTGACTTTAGCTGGTTTGCAAACTTAAGTGTGGCAGAAATTCATCTCTCTCACACATCCAGAGAGATGTGCTAAATCTAATGTGGCAGATCCAGAATAGAATCCCAGGAATTTGCATTGTAATGAGCTTCTTAGTGGAATCAAATGCTGCCTATAGTTGTCACTTTGAGACGCTCTGCAGTGGTGGTTCTTTTCATATGGGAGAGCACTTGGAAGGCCTGCCGTCCTGTTTGTGGGTCATCCCCCTAAGACCAGATCAGTGCTCTTGATGAGCATCCCTCAAAGAGCATGCCTCAGTGAGCATCCCTCTTCCTTCAGTCTCCTGGGGCCAACAGGACACCAAAAACCATTGAGCATGCAGGTTATCCAGGAGAGAAGAGGTTAAACTCCTATTGTGCATGTTAAGACCTCATCCTTAGAGTTTCTCCCTGTATATGTGTCTTTTCACTGAGTCTTCAACCTTCTAAAATGTAGCTCTGTTTCCCTGAATGTGTTAGTTGCTCAGTCGTGTCCGACTCTTTGCAACCTTCTGGACTGTAGCCCACCAGGCTCCTCTGCCCATGGAATTCTTCAGGCAAGAATACTGGAGTGAGTAGCCATTTCTTTCTCAAGGGATCTTCCCAACCCAGAGATCAAATCTGGGTCTCCTGAATTGCAGACAGATTCTTTATCATCTGTGCAACCACTTCTCTGCTCCTATAACAGCTCTTGAATGCCTCCTGACTCCTGACTTTGTTCATTTCTTAATCTGGTCCTCTAATCTATCTATATAGCTGCCAGTGCTTGCACATCTCACCAGACACCAGAACTAAGGTTCCTAGAGTTTCCTGCATTCCAGCATGGCCCTGGCCCTCAGAGACAACCTTCTTCACCTGACACAAGAACAACCTTCTGACAGTACAAACATTCATAGGCCTTGTTCCAACCTCACCACTAGTAGACAAACATGCTTCAGATTTGAGTTATCATGGTTTTGTTCCTGGAACTTTATGGTAATAAAATAGATATACAAATAAACTTGAGTTGAATGGCATTTGCTGAATCTCTGGGGAAATTCTTATTACATAAATAACCAAGATATTGATTCAAAAAAGAGGAAATGCTGGTTATGGTCTCTTGGGATGATCTTAGCAAAAACTGAACCATCAAAAAGACACAAAATAAAATACACATATAACCACAGACACATAGACACATGGTGAGAAATATCTATATTTCCTCAGGGGTTGGTTTCATCTAACAATGCTGATGAAAAAATAGTAGAATTCAAGGGGAGGATAGGAAGAAAGGCAAGCAGGTTGGATGATATTTATATATTTTTCCCTATAGACCAGCCATGCTTTTGTGCCGGGAGCCATCAGGATGCCCCCTCACTCGGATGACAAGGTCATGAGACTGAGAAGGAAACTGCAAAGTGGATTTTCCTTTGGGGCATCCCAAGGCAAGGCCCCTCCTGGTGTTTTTCTTGGGAAGTTCTGTTTATGCTCTGAACATTAGCTCATCTCAGTAGGTCAGTCCCAGTTAGAAATAATTCATCCTGAGATAATTCCCTCAGACCTTATTTCCTCCAGGGGATTGGGTAAGGCAGATTCCCTTCCCTGGGGACAAAGGAGGAATAAGGGACATTTAAATAGATTACTACACCTCCTACTAGTTACTGGGGAGTTTACCAAGAGTTCTCTGGGGGTCATGGCAAGGCCACCACCAGAAGGGCTCGTACTTGGGTCACCTTTCCACATTCCACTCTCCTGACCACTCCAAAGAGGAGGCTCCCTTCCTTGAAGAAACCAGGCTGGAATGGGACTTAGGAATGCTCATAACTGTGGCCAGCATAGTTGAAGACATTGATTGCCTTAAGATAATATAGACATAGGAATTCATTATAGTAGTTATAAGGTTAATAGGGTTTTATTGCTAAAGCAGTGCTGCTAAACTGTCTCTTTGTCCTCTTTCCTCATAAGAACCGAAATAGGTTAATACAATAAAAGTTTCAAGCTGAAGCCCTTCTCTCTAGCTTCTAAATAGTTGCACCTAATAAGAGAAATGTAACCTTTCTACTTAGATTGATGTACTTATCATGATTGAATGAAGCATGCTGAAGACAATCAAATGGTAAACATACTATTGTTAAATCTGATTATGCAGAAATCCGACTTCTGCAAGGAAGATGAGCTTAATATTAAAGTTGTTGATGATAGGCAGAAAACAATAGAATATGTGACCTAATGGATGTGTTTCTTGGGTATAAAAACTGTAAACCAACGACAATAAAGAGAGAGACTGCTCCATCACCACATCGACTAAGCTCATTTCTTCCGCTGAGCCACTCATCTCTCAAGACCCCCGGAACCCATCGAGGCTGGACCCCGGCATTTTTGCTTCTTTTTCAATACTTTTTTGTTTTCCCTTAAAACCACTGGCAAGCGATGCAACTGTACTGCAGGCAAAACTACACAATGAGAATTATCTTTATATTGACTTGTTAGCTGATAATGGATAACATTTTAATTATTGGCCATCTCCAATGGATGAGTGAATGACGGTTACTCAGTCATGTCCAACTCTTTCCGACTCCATGAACTACAGCGCCCCAGGCCACCCCTTTAGAAGGCAGAGCCAAAGAATTGATGTGGTGCTGGAGAAGATGCCTGAGAGTCCCTTGGACAGCAAGGAGATCAAACCAGTCAATCTTAAGGGAAATCAATCCTGAATATTCATTGGAAGGACAGCTATTGAAGCTGAAGCTCCAGTATTTTGGTCACTGGATGGGAACAGCTGACTCATTGGAAAAGTCCCTGATGCTGGCAAAGATTGAGGGTAAAAGGAGAAGAGGGCATCAGAGGATTAGATGGCTGGATGGCATCACCAATTCAATGGACATGAACTTGGGCAAACTCCAAGGGATGGTGAAAGACAGGGAAGCCTGTCATGCTGCAGTCCGTGGGGTCACAAAGAGTCGGACACAACTGTGAGACTGAACAGCAACAACAACAGCATAAGTATTACAAGAAGCTCCTTCAGAACCATCCCATGAGCTTTTTCTTTTATTTTTACCTACATGGCTGCCATATCACCCTGTAGAATCAGGGAAGAAAAAAGAGGGGCAAAATTTTTAAGCAGTGAAGAAGCTGGTATCTGGTGATGAACTATATTCATTAATAGACTCATCATGAATATAGATGATATTTGATATACTGAAGTTGCAGCATCAGTAAAATACTACATTTTGACAGTCTGTGATGGGCAATGCAAATCTACCTGTAGGCCAAGTTCCCCTGTGCCTTCACAACAGTTTAAAATATTTAAATGGCCCAGAGGGAACAGAAAATAGCTATGGTTTCCTGTTTGGGTCAGAATTACATCTTCTTCTAAAAATGCTAGTGCCAAGTTTTCCTGTTTCCTCATGTTTCAGTACGTTTGCCTTGATCATTTTATCAAAATACTTGTATGTCTAACTCAACATTCTCCTTTACTTACTGTTCCTTTTTCTTTATTGAAACTGGCACACATACAGATCTAGCATTTATTGTCACCTTCCAAGTAATTTAAATGCACAGTTTGTAAATGAATGCTTTATAAATTTAAAAGTGTAATAGGCAATGAGAACAGTTGGAAATCCTAACAGAAAAGAATCATTGATTGTGCTATAATGTTATTGGAATTGGATGTAGGGGTTTTAACTCTTTACAGAAGTAAAGGAACTATCCTTTATTTCATGCCATAGAGCTCTCAAAAGCTCTCCTCTTTACACAGATGTAGATACTGAAGTACAGGTATAATCGGAGCGAGGATCTCACTAATATTTTTATCAAATCTTATGTAAACTATACAAGTTGTTCTATAATTTTGGTTTATCTTCTACTATTTTTCCAAATGGTCCACTATAGAAATAATATGCTAATGTTCCTAGGAAACTTATTTAATTGCCAATTATTTCATTTTGATTTCCTAACAAATTGAGCAAAAGTTATATCTTTAGGTTATTGGTAAACAAAACAGAATGAGTATGGATAGAATATTTTTAAGGTAAATTTTGAGGCATAGTTTGTAAATGAGGTATATAAAATAGGAAGTATTATGCACATAAGATGGGAGATAGCTGTCAAGTATTGACTGAAATGTTCTTTTCCCTGACTCCCTTTTGTCAAAACCTTCATGCAGACAGAAGCATATATCACCCCTACTGGTTGTCTCAGCAGATTCAGATAAAAATTTGGAATCCATTTGAAATCTGTTGTACAAGAATAGTGAAGAAGGATTTAAGATCTATATGTTTTTACATACACCCCCTTCCAAGCACATCAGCTCTAAAACCTCAAAAGGTCTCTAATGGGGACATTAACCCAGCTTCACCAAGGAGAGGGTGACTGAAGCCCGCCACCCTCCTCCAGTCTGTGGGGTGCCCCATCCTCAGCAAGGAGTGCTGTGCCCTTTGAGTAACCTCAGCTGTATCTGAGAAAGGAACTGAAATGAGATCAAAGGATCCACAAAGCAATTGGAAAGAACCTCTCTGTCTTCACTCAAGAGAGATCTTCCCCTTTCAAGGATGGGGGGAAAAGGGTAAAAAAAAAAAAAGCATTCTAAGACTGAAGATCTATTTAAAAATGGTACACATTACCAGAAAAAAAGAGCAGGCAACACAATATACAAGTAATAAAAATACAGTGCTCATCATGTCTATGCCTTTAGCTCTCTGTGCTTCCTATTCAGGAGATATCTATCAAATATCATAAATACCCATAGCATGTGGCTTATTGGAGAAGGAAATGGCAATGCACTCCAGTATTCTTGCTTGGAGAATTCCATGGACAGTGAAGCTGGGCAGGCTACTGTCCATGGGATCGCAAAGAGTTGGACACAACTGAGCGAGTATGCAACAAACATGGCTCATAGACCAACCTGTGCCCTCGCAGAAGTATGCAGACCTGAAGGTGATAGTGTTGTTCTTCCTCACGTTGCTCCATCTCTTCTATCTGTTGTGAGGGTGGACAGACACCAGAAGTGACTTTAATTACCACTTTTGGGATTTTCATTGGCATCACTGAAGTGGAGTGGGTTTGGTTTCGTTCCATCACACGTAGCTTTTTTTTTTTCCACATCATTTACTTTTTCTGCAAAAGCCAACCCTTCTATTCTCATGCTCAGTTGATGACTGGCAGTCCACTAACACTCCTCATTGTACAAACCCTAGTTCTAGTCCTTCCCATCTTGAGATTCTCACAACAGAATGAACCCACCAAACCTGAAATGACGTGGGGGCACAATCCTTACCAGCTGCAGTGAAAATCAAGGTTGAGAGATGCAGTCAAATCAGGAAAAAGTAGAGAAGGCTTGGTATATTTTAACATGAAAAGGCTTCAGAGCCTCAAGGACCTTTATCAGAATATTATATATGAATGCTGATATCAGGCAATAATGGTGGCGATATTTCAAAGGTTAGATAAATAGTATATATTGATGGGAATTACCTTTTACTGTGCATCATAACACTGCTCTTTCTGTGTTTGGGTCTACTCCTCAGTCCCTGGTGATTTGTTTTGACTAGTATTTCCATTTTACTGTCTAACCAGAATTCTCTTCTGATTTTTTATTTTCCCCTGAAGATAGGAAACAAAGGTAAGCTGGGGATAAGTAATAAAAATCCTCTGATGGTCCTTTCAATAATTTTAACCTATAGTCAAGGCCACACCTATGTGTTTTTAGCAAGAGGCCCTGATTAGAAAAGCAGTGCAGGTCACCTTCTAGAAAGGTTGCAGATTCTTTCCTGACCTCTGTCTGCAATGCACCTGCCCTGGGGAAGGGGTGTTTAGGCACCTTTGGGGGACTCCACAGCAAAACACATTGCTCACTGCTGTTTTCTTGCCAAGGAAAACTGCATTGCTGTCCACAGTGCTGTCCATGTGATGAACTCCAGGGTCTCTCTGACACTGCGTAGGCTTAACGTTTAATAAGACACAGAGTCAGGTCAGTAGCTTCCTTCAAGTAAGTCTGCACTATGACTTCTATGGTCTGAGGAACTGCTGCCATTGCAAACTTCCTCCTTCCTGAAAAAGAAAGAAAAAACGTTTTAAAATTGTGACTGTATCAGTATAAAGACAAATATGTGAATGCATGCTCAGTCACTTTAGTCCCGTCTGACTCTGTGACACCATGACTGTAACCCGCCAGGCTCCTCTGTTCATGCGATTCTCCAGGCAAGGATACTGGAGTGGGTTGCCACCCCTCCTCCAGGGAATCTTCTTGACCCAGGGATCAAACTCGCATCTCTTGTGTCTCCTGCACTGCAGGCAGATTCTTTACCACTGAACTACTGGGGAAGCCAAAGACAAATATACTGTAGGTTAAGTTCATTGTTATAGTATCTTCATTTTTCTTCATATTTTTGAAAAACTAAAAATTACACATTTAACATATTGTTCAGTTCAGTTCAGTCACTCAGTCATGTCCAGCTCTTTGTGACCCCATGAACTGCAGCATGCCAGGCTTCCCAGTCCATCATCAACCCCTGGAGTCCACCCAAACCCATGTCCATCGAGTTGGTGATGCCATCCAACCATCTCATCCTCTGTCATCCCCTTCGCCTCCTGCCCTCAATCTTTCCCAGCATCAGGGTCTTTTCAAATGAGTCATTTAACATATTGATGGGTCCCTAAGAATACTATTGGCCGCACTTCTTGTGCTTCCTGGGTCTGAAGGGTTAGAAAGCCACGTTCCATGTTCCCTTGCAGCCTGCTTCCTCTCTGCTGGCACTTGACCTCATCACCTTGCTGTCTGTTCACACACCTTACTCCCTAATAAGTGATACATCTAGTCTAGTCAGAGGGCATGCGGGCCTATATACAAGACGCAACAATTCTTCTAACACACACACACTCACGTAGCATGTGTTGTGTTGAATAGACAGGTGCCTGAGACATCAAATGTTGCTGGCCCAACCAGATATCACTGGGCCCTGATCATCACAAACCATTATGTTCTCCTTGCTGCCGCTACCCTTCTATTATTTCCTACTGCAAATCATCTCCAGTCAGGCTTCCTTTCCCAGGCATGCGAGGCTGGAGCCATTCCTTCCTGGTTTCTAATTCCCCCATGCGCTTTTCTAAATTCAGATATTTAGTTGATTTACAGTGTCACTCTAGTTTCTGCTATATTAACTAAGTGAATCAGTTATATATACATTCACTCTTTTTTATATTCTTTTCCATATAGGTAATTTCCCATGTAATTAGAACAGCAGTCCCCAACATTTTGGGACCAGGGACTGGTTTCATAGAAGACTATTTTTACACAGACAGGGCATGGGGATGGTTTCAGGATGATTCCAGCACAGTAGGGTTTGCACTCCTATGAGACTCTAATGCCGTCATTGATCTGACAGGAGGCAGAGTTCAGACAGTAATGAGAGCAATGGAAGGTGGCTATAAACACAGATGAAGTTTCACTTGCCACCTCCTGCTGTACAGCCTGGCCCCTACCAGGTCCATTGCCTAGAGGTTGGGAACCCATGATACAGAGTATTAAGTAGGGTCCTTGTGCTATAGAGCAGGTCTTTATTAGTTATCTATTTTATACATAGTAGCGTGTATATATCAGACCCAATCTCCCAATTTATCCCTCCCTCTTTCCCCCCTGACAGCCATAAGTTTATTCCTTAAATCTGTGACTCCATTCCTATTCTGTAAATAAGTTCATTTGTGCCAATTTTTTTTATATTCCACATATAAGCAACATCTTATAACATTTCTTTTTCTGTCTGATTTACTTCACCCAGTATGACAATCTCTAGATCCATCCATGTTGTTATAAATGGCGTTATTTAATTCTTTTTCATGACTGAGTAATGTTCCAATGTGTATATGTACCACATACCTTTATCTATGCCTCTATTCATGGATATTTAAGTCACTTCCATGTCCTGATTATGTAAATAGTGTTGCAATGAACACTAAGATGCATGTATCTTTTCAAATTATGGTGTTCTGGTTATATGCCCAGAAATGGGACTGCTAGATCTCTATTTTTTCATTTTTTAAGAAACCTCTGTACTGTTCTTTGGCTTCCCAGGTGGCACAGTGGTAAAAAAAAATCTGCTTGCCAATGGAGGAGTGGCAAGAGATGTGAGCTCAATCTCTAGGTCTGGAAGGTTCTGTGGGTAGTAAATGGCAGCTCACTCCAGTATTCTTGCTTAGAAAATTCAATGGGCAGAGGAGCCTGGTGGGCTATATCCATGAGGTTGCATGAGTCGGACATGACTGAGTACACATACATGCGTACTGTTCTTTGTAATGGCTGTACCAATTTATATTGCCATCAACAGTGCAAAAGGGTTCCCTTTTCTCCACACCCTCTCCAGAATTTATTGTTTGTAGGCTCTTTGATGATGTACATTCTGATTAGTGTGAGGTAATATCTCATTGTAGTTTTGATTTGTATTTCTCTAATAATTAGTGATGTTGGGCATCTTTTCATCTGCTTTTGACCATTTGTATGTCTTCTTTAGAGCTAGAGGAATCAGACTCTCTGACTTCAGACTACACTACAAAGCTACAGTCATCAAAACTGTGTGATGCTGGCACAAAAACAGAAATATAAATCAATGGGACAAGGTAGAAAGTCCAGAAATAAACCCACACACCTGTGATCACCTAATCTTCAACATAAGAGGGAAGAATATACAATGGATGAAAGACAGACTGTCTTCAAAAAGTGATGCGGGAAAAACTGGACAATTGCATGTAAAAGAAGGAAATTAGAACATTCCTTAATATTGTACACAAAATAAGCTCAAAATAGTTTAACAACCTAAATCTGGATATTATAAAACTCTTAGAGTAAAACATAGACAGAGCACTGTCTGACATAAATCACAACAAGATTTTTTTGGATTCATCTCCTAGATTTATGGAAATAAAAACAAAAATAAATAAATGAAACCTAATTAAACTTAAAAACTTTTGTACAGGAAAGGAAACCATAAACAAAAAGATAATCCACAAAGTGGGAGAAAGTATTGGCAAATGAATTGACAGACAAGAGATTAATCTCCAAAATATACAAACAGCTCAAGCAGCTCAATATTAAAAAATAGACAACCCAAGTAAAATATGAGCAGGGAATCTAAATAAACATTTTTCCTACGCATTTTTTAATCTAGCAAAAGTGCTCTCACCCTTTCTCCCTTTTCACAGCCACCTTTATCCATTTATTTACTTCTTTGTAACTATTTTTTTTGTCATGCTGTTATCTCCTGGATTTATCTCCTATCTCTTACCAATTTACAGTCAGTCAACCTTTCCTCAGAGGAGTAGTTCAAAGGTGGGCAGCACATAAGACTGAATGCAACATTGCCAGCTCTTTGTTCTTATTTTTTATTTTTGCGTTGACTACTGTTGATTCATTATGCCCCTATTCCCATTGATTTTAGGAATATGCCATGAGGGTAGAGTTATCAGATAGTGGACATCTGATAAAATGATCTCCTTCCTCCCTGTTTTTTAAAGATCCATTCTTTTCATTAAAAGCCCCAAATTAAATACTACTACTGATTATCTACCTCAAAAAAAAAAAAAAAGGATTGCACTCGTATTTAGCAAGATTAATTTGGTACTATATTATACCTATAAAAAAGCAAAGTTTGTCTAATTATGTTAACTTCATATATTTTTTGTAATCGATGTTTTTATTAACTTCCCACACTCAAAAGACATTAATTTCTCTTGAAGAAGTTAAAAGCATCATTAAAATTAAGAGAAGCCCACTTTACAAAGTACATTTGCAACAAAAAAACCCTTGTGTAAAATCCCAAAGTCAGTTTAGGATACATATTTTGACAATTTTGGTATGTTTATTCTCTTTTTTCAGAAATAGTAGAAATCAGATTGATTCATTGTACCCCATGTTCATGAAACAGGAAGTTTCATTTCATAATTCTAATTTACCCATGAGAATTGTGGCTGGGTAAGGGGATTTTCACTGCCAGGACAACACAAATTGCAGTTTCTAACTTTTTTTTTTAAAAAAAACTCTGTTGACATATAGTTGAAATATAATAAGGTGTGTGGATTTAAAGAGTATAATTTGATGAGCTTAAATATATGTATATACTTGTGAAAGCATCAGCACAATCAAGAAGATGAAGATATCCGCTAGTTCATTCCTAATAGTTTTCTGCTGCCTTTTTATAATTTCTTCATGCTATGACTGCCATCTAGCTCTAGGCAATGACCCACCTACATCTGTCACTGTATCTTTTGTGTTTATTAGAATTTTATATAAATGGAACCATACAATATGTATTCTTTTTTTTTTTGCCTGACTTTCTTCTCTGTTTGTAATTATTTTGATATGCATTCATGTTGTAGAACTATCATTAGCTGATTCCTTTTTTATTTCAGGGTATTGTTACATTGTGTATTTATGCATTCACCTTTTGACTATTAAATTCAGCTGCTGTGAAAATTCATATTTAAGCATTTGTATAGAGATATGTTTAGCTTCTTGTAAACACTTAAGAGGATACATTTATCTCTTTAAGATAAATGCCAGATCGTTTTCCAAAATAATTGTATAGTGTTGCATTCTTATCGGCAGTATATGAGAAGTTCAGTTCCTCTATATCTTTTCCAATATATGGTATGAGCAGTCTTTGAAATTTTAGCCATACTAATAGGTGTGGAGTAGATGCTCACTGAAGTTTCCATTTGTCTTTTCCTAATGGCAAATGATGTTGAATATTTGTTCACGTTTCTTTTTTTAATGAAGTGTCTGTTCAAATAGTTTGCTCATGTAAAAATTTTAGCACCTATTTATTCACTGTGCTTTGAGAGTTCTTTGATAGAGTTCTTCATGAACTATGGATGGAGGTTCATGACATTGTACAAGAGACAGGAATCAAGGCCATCCCCAAGAAAAAGAAATGCAAAAAAGCAAAATGGCTGTCAGAGGAGGCCTTACAAATAGCTCTGAAAAGAAGGAAAGTGAAAAGTAAAGAAGAAAAGGAAAGATATACCCATTTGAATGCAGAGTTCCAAAGAATAGCAAGGAGAGATAAGAAAGCCTTCTTTAGTGATCAATGAAAGAAATAGAGGAAAACAATAGAATGGGAGACTAGAGATCTCTTCAAGAGATACCAAAGCAACATAACATGCAAAGATGGGCTCAATAAAGGACAGAAATGGTATGGACCTAACAGAAGCAGAAGATACTAAGAAGAGGTGACAAGAATACACAGAAGAACTGTACAAAAAAGGTCTTCATGACCCAGATAATCATGATGGTGTGATCACTCACCTAGAGCCAGACATTCTGCAATGTGAATTCAAATGGGCCTTAGGAAGCATCACTATGAACAAAGCTGGTGGAGATGATAGAATTCTAGTTGAGCTATTTCAAATCCTGAAAGATGATGCTGTGAAAGTGCTGCACTCAGTATGTCAGCAAATTTGGAAAACTCAGCAGTGGCCACAGGACTGGAAACAGTCAATTTTCATTCCAACCCCAAATAAAGGCAATGTCAAAGAATGCTCAAACTACTGCACAATTGCACTCAACTCACATGTTGGTAAAGTAATGCTCAAAATTCTCCAAGTCAGGTTTCAACAGTATGTGAACCATGAACTTCCAGATGTTCAAGCTGGATTTAGAAAAGGCAGAGGAACCAGAGATCAAATTGCCAACATACGCTGGATCATTGAAAAAGGAAGAGAGTTCCAGAAAAACATCTATTTCTGCTTTATGGACTATGCCAGAGCCTTTGACTGTGTGGACTGCAACAGACTATGGAAAAACTCTTAAAGAGATTGGAATACCAGACCATCTGACTAGCCTCTTAAGAAACCTGTACGCAGGTCAGGAAGCAACAGTTAGAACTGGACGTGGAAAAACAGACTGGTTCCAAATCGGGAGAGGAGTACATCAAGGCTGTATATTGTCACTCTGCTTATTTAACTTATATGCAGAATACATCATGAGAAAAGCTGGGCTGGAAGAAGCATAAGCTGGAATCAAGATTTCCAGGAGAAATGTCGATAACCTCAGATATGCAGATGACACCACCCTTATGGCAGAAAGTGAAGAGGAAGTAAAGAGCCTCTTGCTGAAAGTGAAAGAGGAGAGTGAAAAAACTGGCTTAAAGCTCAACATTCAGAAAACTAAAATCATGGCATGTGGTCCCATCACTTCATGGCAAATAGATGGAGAAACAGTGGAAACAGTGGCTGACTTTATTTTTCTGGGATCCAAAATCACTGCAGATGGTGATTGTGGCCATGAAATTAAAACATGCTTACTCCTTGGAAGAAAAGTTATGACCAACCTGGATAGCATATTAAAAAGCAGAGACATTACTTTGCCAACAAAGGTTCATCTAGTCAAACCTATGGTCTTTACAGTAGTCATGTATTGATGTGAGAGTTCGACTATAAAGAAAGCTGAGCACGGAACAATTGATGCTTTTGAACTGTGGTGTTGGACAAGATTCTTGAGAGTCCCTTGGACTGCAAGGAGATCCAACCAGTTCATCCTAAAGGAGATCAGTCCTGGGTGTTCATTAGCAGTACTGATGTTGACGCTGAAAATCCAATACTTTGGCTACCTGATGCAAAGAGTTGACTCACTTGAAAAGATCCTGATTTGGGGAAAGATTGAGGGCAGGAGGAGAAGGGGATGACAGAGGATGAGATGGCTTGATGGCATCACCGACTTAATGGACTTGAGTTTGAGTAAGCTCCTGGAGTTGGTGATGGACAGGGGGGCCTGGTGTGCTGCAGTCCATGTAGTCGTGAAGAGACCAGCATGACTGAGTAACTGAACTGAACTGAACTGAACTGAATATAGTACATGATCAGTATAGAAAAAAAAAGTGTAATGGCAAAGTATTAAAAAAATATTGGGAATTCAGTCATTTTCCCTCTGACTTTGTTTCTTCTTTCTTCTTCCAGAATGAGAATTTTAGTTACTTACAGAGTCATTCTAGAATTTTCATCTATAGTGTTTGTTCTCACTGTATCAAATGCAAATGCATTCAAGACTGTTGACTGTTTATGAATGAACCTCCAGCAGCTTGAGAATGACAACTGTTGGTGGAAAAAGACAAGGAATTCCTTATCAGATGTGAATAAGGATATGACTAGGAGATCCTTTCTGTGCATGTTATTTCTGTCCTTATTTCAAGTATACCACAATTTCTATTGTACCAAGTATATCCTCCTTAATAAAGAAGGTTCTCTGATATCATGAATCTCTCTTCAATCTCACCTCCATTGGAGATTTTCCCCAATTCACTGTTCTGTTGACATTCTCATATAAGTGCACATATTGCCTTCATAGTTTCCATATGTTTGCCTGTTATGACTACTTGTTATTTCCTACTATTTTGATTCAGACATTATCATTAAAAGACAATTTTACCTTTGAAGCAATCAGAGTGAAATATGCAAGTGTATCTGATGTGCATGCACCCAGCATTCAAAGCAAGGAATTTTTCAGCATTGTCTCTCGTATCTGGCTTCTGAAACATGACTACTTTGTAACTTTGTATATGCATGAATACTTACATGCATTCACACACAAACACTGTCTCTTTCAATGGACTTCTGAAAAGCCTACATCTCTTTCTTGATTTTCTTATTTGTCTTTCTTTTCTGAACTGTGATCTGTGTAATCTCAAATTCTTTCATCTTTCAAAGTAATGTTCAGGCTTCTGATGAAACTTTTTTTTTCTTTCTAACAGACTTACTTTGATCTAAGTTCATGCCTTTTCTTTCTCTGTAGCCTATAACTTCCATTAAGAAAATGTTTCTAGCATAAAAAGTAATTCCTACTGGCAGGAAACTTGAAAGAATTTTAGAATCCCCCACTGAGTTTGATGAAGTGTGAATAATAATTAAAAGTTCATCTTCCTCCACTTAGAAATCTTGCTCTTCTGTAAATATAAGGCAATCAGTAGCAATCAGGTAACTTGGAAGACAACTTCCATGTTTATTAAATACTTTAGAGATGTTAGAGCAAATTCTGAAAACTATATTAGAGGAACTCAGTTAAGGAGTTTGTTTGTTTGTGTTTTTTGGTCTTGTTAATTTTTTACTTTTCAAGAATTTCACTTCGTATTTAATTCCAACTTTTGCAAAGCCTTAATCAATTCCCTGTTTCTGTAGAAAATTTTATGTGAGTTGTACTGCACTTTAGAAAGATGATCCATATCAGTTTTCATTATATAAGTTTGGAAATTCAGAGCATTGTGATCTGCAACAGGGCTACAAGTAATATTAGGTCATATCTTCACTGGGCTTCCCTGGTGGTTCAGATGGTAAAGAATCTGCCTGCAATGCAGGAGACCCAGATGTGATCCCTGGGTTGGGAAGATCCCCTGGAGAAGGAAATGGTAACCCAGTCCAGTACACTTGCCTGGAAAATCCCATGGACAGAGAGAGGAGCCTGATGGGCTGCAGTCTATGGGGTCACAAAGAATTGGACGTGACTGAGCGACTAATACACACATATGTTCACAGTACTTTTGCTCTTTAAAGTAAACATATCTCAATTTAAAATGAGCCAAACAGGCATAATTATGGCTTTAGTAGATACCCCTAATACATATAAAAAACGTATATCAATTTGGCCTACAGTGTTACCAAACCAAACCTGGGTCAGTTAGCCTGTACACAGTAAAGCCAATCTACTGGTACTGGGTTGTGTTGAAAGAAAGTGCAACTATGCTTGTAGGCACCAAGAAAGGAATTGCTTTCAGCTATATGGGTGGCTAATACTCAGAATTTCCCAGCTGCTCAATGGCTTTCAGGGAAATACTTTTAAAGATAGGGTGAGGAAAGAGGTTGTGGGTTGCATGATAAGCTTATGGATATTCTTCTGATTGGTTGGTGGTGAGGTCACTGGGGGCAACAAACTTACCAACCTTCTGGTTTCTACTGATTTGGGGTCTATCTAACTGCTTGTGGTCAGTATGTTTCTTCAAGCTAGTGGTGGTTTCAGTATCTGCAAAATAGCTCAAGGACTGCTTTTTTTTTTTAGTTGCTCAGTCATGTCCACTCTTGGTGACCCCATGGACTGCAGCACACCAGCCCCCCCTGTCCTGTGTTATCATCCAGAGTTTGTTCAGCTGTGTGTCCATTTAGTTGGTGATGCTATCTAACCATTTCATTCTCTGCATCAGTCCTTCTGATGAATATTCAGGGTTTACTTCCTTTAAGATTGACTGGTTTGATCTCCTTGCAGTCCAAGGGACTCTCAAGAATCTTATCCAGCACCACAATTTGAAAGCATCATATTGCTATCTATAGCTCTTGAGGAGGAACTAAAGGTCCTTGACTTTGTTTAATGGCTAAGCTATTATTTTTTGTTTTGCTTGACTGTTCTCCTTTGTTTCTACATTGTCTCACTTCTCTGATTAATTTTTTTCCCTTGGAACTTGAGGAAGGTCTAAGTGACTAAAGATATTCAACATACAAGAGGCAGGCAGAGGACATGAAGGCAGAGGGAGGTCTGTTCCAGGAAGGTCTCCTGCTCTGTTATAATAGTACCATAATTTCTAGACCTTGTCTATGATAGTTTATTTTGATCTGATTCTATATAAGGACATATAAGGACATTCATCAGAGCAACATCTAGATGACTTCTGGCCATAGTTTCAACCGTTTGGTCTTAGGAGAGCAGAACAATTGTATTCATCTGACTATGTAATTGACACACTTATTCTAAATGTCTAATTTTTTGTTAGACTTATCTAATTACTAGTTCTACTGGCTGATTAGTTTGGGATGTTATAAATCTAGTTATACTACTTATATCCTTATTTTTATTTTTATTTTCAAGTTTTATCTTTCCAGGGTTTTGAAATATATCTGATTGACATGTGAATATGTTCTAATATTTGATGTATTTCCTCTCCAGTTATTTTTATCCACATTGGTGGTCCATTATTCTATTGTTTGGTTTCCATTTTGGGAACCAAACTGTTAGACGAATGAATATTATTCATGAGAACAATTATGAATAACCTCTTAGTGATTTTCTGGTATCTTACATTTCTTTATCAATTGCACTGTTTATGAGTTAGTTGATTTGCCCCTCTCCCTCAGTACAAGCGGGTTATCTTTTGTCTACATGCCCATTTAAAGTCTTGTTTTTTTCATAGTTATTAGCCTGGCCATTTTTAGGTGTTTTTGTTTTTCTTGTTTGTTTGTTTTCTGACAGTTTCCTTCTTTTGTGTGCTTTAAAGGGTAACTGATTACGTGACCTGTATCTGTACAATATAGCAGACATAGTCTGTTATTCTGTCTCATGAAGTTTACTTTTCCTTATGGCAGATGTCTCCATGATTCAAGTGCAAGAAAAGTAGTGTTCTTTTATTTTCTCAGCTAAAAACTTTCTCCGTATGCTTACTGGATTCTGAAATATCTTGAGTTCAGGTTTTAAAGAGACTAAAAGTAGGGGTTTACCCTGGCTTGTAATAACTAGAGTATGATTGCTTCCCAATTTTATTTTTAATTTGTATTTTTCTAATGTATTAGAGAAATTGTTAATGTTTTGAGTAGTTTGTTTAATGGAATCTCAAATGCCTCCAAAGACCTTCCTCAGTTCCAATCAAGTGTAGCTCCTCCCTCAGAGGTGCTGCTGTTAATATGAGTTTTCATAAGAGTATCATCCACACAAAAATCTGATAAAAATGTGTGTTCTATATGTAAATCAGCACATTGTTAATTCACGCTCCCATTCATAACTTCATAATAATTATATTGTGTCTCTATAGTCTTTGCTTGGTTTAGCTATTTAGCTATTGTCTGGAGTTAGCTACCTGCTCCTGCATCCTGTAAACATCTATCTCAGTAACAATTATAACCTCTTCTGGGATATGAATTTAGTCAGAGTTTAATCTGTCATTTCATCTTTCTGATGACAGATTTGATCTTTTCAGAACTTCTTTGTATCTTCTGCAGTGTTGATCTTAGATATGATTGGTATCAGGCTTCCCTGATAGCTCAGTTGGTAAAGAATCCACCTGCAATGCAGGAGATCCCAGTTCAATTCCTGGGTCAGGAAGCTCCACTGGAGAAGGGAAAGGCTACCCATCCCAGTATTCCTGGGCTTCCCTTGTGGCTCAGCTGGTAAAGAATCCACCTGCAATATTGGAGACCTGGGTTCAATCCCTGGGTTGGGAAGATTACCTGCAGAAGGGAAAGGCTACCCACTCCAGTATTCTGGCCTGGAGAATGCCATGGGCTTTATAGTCTGTGGAGTCCCAAAGAGTTGGACATGACTGAGTGACTTTTACTTCACTTCATGATTAGTGTATAGAAGTTGGCTGTGTTATCCACACCCTTGTTTCTATGAGTTTTATGGAGATGCAGATAAGACAACCCTCATGTGCTGATGCTGAAAAGACATTGTATCACCACACAGACACTTAAGTCAGCATTCATGAACTTAGTTTATATTAGAGTTCTTAATAAACTAACTCAATTTTCTTAACTCCCATATTGCAAAGAAAATTAATTATTTGTGTATTTATTGCCTTCTTAAAATATACTTATTGGCTGTCTTCTATGTCCACTACCTGGAGTGTGATAGGAAGCAGAAGCCCCAAACAAGTGATGCCCTAGACACCTTTTTGATGGCATCTTTCTCTCCCTTACTCTACTACAGCCATGCTGACCTCCTTCCTATTCTGGGAGCACTCTCAGCATGACTTAGGTCAGGCCTTCACCTTCACTGTCAGCTCTGTCTGGGACTTGCTTCTCTCAGAGCTTAGTATGTCTTACTCCCTCCTTTACTCTGCTTTCTACTGGACTATCACTTTCTCCAAGAAGGAAGGTACTCCATATGGTAACTGTGGACTGTGTCAACTTAGAAAAGTTAGAACTACGTTCTCTGGAATTCTCTCCCTGTTTTTAAAGGTAATGGTTGGGCATAATAGAAATGTGTGTAAAATGCAAAGGCTGGCATGAAACAGCAGCCATCCCTATGCTGTGAAGACTGGCCTAATAACCAGATATGGCTCTAAGTTCGCACACTGTTGCTGATATATCAGCTCATCTCATGAGTGCAGGACAAAGTTCATGCACTCAGAGGGAGAAATCAAAGTTAAAAGCATATATTTGTGAGTGATGCAGTTCTTTTGGTGCTTGGATCCAAAGGATTTGATGGAATCACACAGAGAGTAAGAGAAGATAGAGAAGAGGTCCAAAGACTGGACTCCAGGATACACCATAATTTAGAGGTTGTGAAAAATTAGATGGTCCAGCAAAGAAGACCAAGGAATGGTTATTGATGTAGGGAGAAATTTAGGAGCCTGCACTGATTCAGAGGCCAGCAGAGGAGAGTATTTCAAGAAAGAAATATTTAATAATTTGTTCAGTAACTTAGCACTCTGTTTCAAAACCTCCTGAGATATAAAGTAAAATGAGGATATATGATATTTATTGAACTTTGACAATGCAGAATTTATGATATACAGACATATCTCATTTTATTTTACTGTACTTTGTGGATATTACATCTTTTTCAATTTTAAAAAGGTTATGGAAACTTTGCATCTGGCAAATCTATTGGTGCCATTTTTTTCCCAACAGCGTTTGCTCACTTTGTCTCTGAGTCCAACATTTTTTATAATTTTATTTGTTTATTTTTGGTTGTGCTGGGTCTCTGCTGCATGAGTGGGGGCTACTCTCTAGTTGCATTGCCGGGGCTTCTCATTGTGGTGGCTTCTCCTGTTGAGGAGCACGGGCTCTAGGGTGTGCAGGCTTCAGTAGTTGCAGTTCTTGGGCTCAGAAGTTGTGGTGCATGGGCTTAGTTGCTCTGCAGCCTGTGGGATCTTCCTGGATCAGGGATTGACCCATGTTTCCTGCGTTGACAGGCAAATTCTTTACCACTGAGCCACCAGGGAAACCCTGTGTGTCAAATTTTGTTAATTACTGCAATATTTCAAATTTTTCATCATTATTATATTTATTATAGTATTTTGTGATCAGTCATCTTTAGTGTTACCATTGTAATTTTTTGGGGGGTGCCACAAAGTGCCTGTTTAAGACAGCAACCTTTATTGTTTAGCGTGTGCATTCTCACTGCTATGCTGACCAGCTATTCCCCCATCTTGCTCCCTCCCTCAGTCCTCTCTAGTTCTTGAAATACGACAGTATTGAAACTAGGCCAGTTATTAACTCTACAATGGCCTCTAAGTGTTTAAGTGAAAGAAAAGTCACATAGTCACACAACTTTCACTTTAAATCAAAAGCTAGAAATGATTTAAGCTTTTTTGTTTTGTTTTGTTTTGTTTTCCTTTGAAGTCTTGTCAAAAGCCAAGACAGTTAGCCATTTTTATATCTTCTTTGGAGAAATGTCTGTTAAGTTCTTTGGCCCACTTTTTAATTGTGAAGTAAGCCAGAAGCAAAAACAACAATACAGTATATTAACACATATATATGGAATTTAGAAAGACAGTAATGAGAACCCAACATGGGAGACAACAAAAAGAACGCAGATGTATAGAATAGACTTGTGGACTTTGTGGACGAGGGTAAGGGTGGGATGAGATGGGAGAAGGGCACTGAAGCATGTTAATTGTCATGTGTCTAATCAATCGCCAGCCCAGGATTGATGCTCGGGACTGGTGCAGCGAGATTTCCCGGGGGGGAGGGAGGAGGGAGGGGGGACCCGGAGGGGAAGCATATGTAAACCCATGGTGATATCATAACAATGTATGGCTAAAACAATAATTAAAAAAAAAATAAATAAATAAATTTTAAAAAAAAAAAAAAAGCCAAGACAGGTTGAAAGCTAGGCCTCTTATGCCAAGCAGGTTAGCCAAGTTATAAATACCTTTATAAAAGCTAAAATTCTTGAAGGAAATTAAAAGTGTTACTCCAGTGAACACAAGAATGACCAAAAAATGAAACAAACTTAATGCTATGTTTTAGCAGTCTAGATAGAAGATTAAACCAGCCACAACATTCTCTTAGGCTACTGCCTAATCCAGAGCAAGACCCCAACTCTCTTCAATTCTATGAAGGCTAGGATAGGGAAGAAAGTTTATGTTGATTCATGAGATTTAAGGAAAGAAACCATCTCTAACCATAAAAGTGCAAGGTGAAGCATCAGTGCTGATGTAGAAATTGCAGCAAGTTATCCAGATCTACCTAAAATAATTAATCAAAGTGACTATACTAAACAAAATACTTGTAGATGAAACAGCCTTATATTGAAGGAATATTTAATCCAGGACTTTCATAGCAAGAGAGGAGAAGCCAATGCTTGCCCTCAAAGGACAGGCTGACTTTCTTGTTGGGAACTAAGGCAGCTAGTGACTATAAATTGAGGCCAATGCTAAATATTGTTCTAAAAACCCTAGGGCTTTTCAGAATTATGCTCAATCTGCTCTGTTCTCTAGAAATGAAACAAGGAAGCCTAGATGACAACACATCTGTTTACAAATGAGAGAGAGTGAAGTCGTTCAGTTGGGTCTGACTCTCTGCGATCACTTGGACTGTAGCCTACCAAGCTTTTCCATCCATGGGATTTTCCAGGCAAGAGTACTGGAGTGGTTTGCCATGTCCTTCTCCAGGGGCTCTTCCCCACCCAAGGATCGAACCCAGGTCTCCTGTATTGTAGGCAGATGCTTTATCCTCTGAACCACCAGGGAAACCCGTTCACAACATGGTTTACAAATATTTTAGGCTTGATTGTTGAGAACTACTGCCTGGGGAAAAAAAATCTTTTCAAAATTTGCTATTGACAATGCACCTGGATAGTCAAGAACTGTGATAGAAATGTATAAGAATTATAGTATTTTCCTTTATTTGTCTTTACTTCTCACAAAAATATTGTATAGAGTTTATGTTATAGGTCTTGCACATATTTTAAGCAATTGTTCCTAAGTATCATTTTGTTATTGTAAATGACATTTTCAAAATTTTCAATTTTAATCATTTGTTGCTAGTATGTAGAAATATAATTATTATTTGCATACAAAATTTGAATTCTTTAACCTTGATAAATTTGCTTATTAGTTCTAGTAGCTGCTTTTAATGTTACTTAGAATTTTCTATGTGTTCAGTGAATGTCATGTACAAGTGGAAACATGTTTTTCTTTTTCCTTTTTAATCTTTCATCATTTTTTCTTGTTTTATTGCAGTGGCTAGAATTTCCAACACAATGTTGAATGAAAGCCATGATAATGATCTCATTGCTGTGTTCCCATTCTTAGGGAAAGGCTTTCGGTTTCTTCCTATTAACTATGGTTTTAACTTTTAACTTTTCAGCAGATACTTTTTACCAGATTGAAGTAGTTTCCTGAGAAACTGAGAACTTTTATGATGAATGAGTATTGGATCATGCTAAATGTTTTATTTGCATCTATTTAGATAATAGCATGATTTTTTGTTCTGTTATTATTTTTCATAACATTCTTCCTGTTTTATATTTCGGAATTTTTTCACAGTGCTCATTTTGTATTTCAAAAGTCTCTCTTGCAGCTTCCATGAAGGAATGTGCCTTGGATTCCTGCAACAACAGGGCAGTGCCAGACTTCTGACATGAAATAAGTTCAGTCAAGCCTCAGGCAGGCAGCAGCCATTTCTGTTCGCTGAGTGATGGCTGAGTGGTGGCAGCAGCTCACTCTCCAGGCCCGTGCTCTGTGGGCTTCTGTAGTCGGTGAGAGTGACTCAGCTCTTCCTGGGCCAGTTCTGCATTGTGCTTCTGCGGTGTTTACTACCTCCCTCATTGACTTCTGCAGTATATCTCGCTGACTTGTCTGCAAGTTTGACTCCAGTGTATTTCTAAAGGTTTTTCATAAATTTATCGAGGTTCATAATATTCTTGAAGAGATTATCCCCTTTCAACCAAAATATGCAGAACTGATTTTGTTTTACTTCAGACTATATGCATATGTCTGAATATTTTTGTACTTCATCTTAGTGTGAAACCAGAGTTTGCCAAGTTTAATACTCAGGAGTGGGATTATTATGTAATGAAAAATGTTTTCAAAGGAGATTATATCTTTCAACATTTTCTACCAGAAACTGTTTCCATTGCCTTGTATGATACCCAAACTTACTGACTGACCTGTCAATCTAGCTAGCCTGGTGGATATAAAATGGCATCTCATTGTGATTTTGTTTAGTAAGACTTTAAGTAAAAATGAGGTTAAGCATCTTTTGATTTTTTTTTTTTATCAAGAAGAGCAATGCCAAAGAATGTTCAAATTACCACACAGTTGCACTCATTTCACATGCTAGCAAGGTCTTGCTCAAAATCCTTCAATAGTATGTGAACCAAGAACTTCCAGATTTAGAAGCTGAATTTAGAAAAGGAGAGGAACCAGAGATAAAATTGCTAACATCTGTTGGCTCATAGAAGAATTTCGGGAAAGAGAATTTCAGAAAAACCTCTACTCCTGCTTCACTGACTATGCTAAAGCCTTTGACTGTGTGGATCACAACAAACTGTAGAAATTCTTAAAGAGATGGGAATACCAGACCATCATATCTGCCTCCTGAGAAACCTGTGTGCAGGTAAAGAAGCAACAGTTAGAACCAGACATGGAACAAAGGAAGGGTTCAAAATTGGGACAAGGGTACGCAAAGGCTGTATATTGTCACTCTACGTATTTAACGTATGTGCAGTTAAATACAGAGTATAGCATGAAAAAAGCCAGGCTGGATGAAGCTCAAGCTGGAATCAAGGTTGAGGGGAGAAATATCAATAACCTCAGATATGGATTCCCTCATAGATCACCTGGTAAAGAATCCTCCTGCAACACAGGAGAGTCTGGTTCAATTTCTGGGTTGGGAAGATCCCCTGGGGAAAGGATAGGCTACCCACTCCAGTAATTTCTGGCTTCCCTGATGTCTCAGATGGTAAAGAATCTGCCTGAAATGTGGGAGACTTCAATTTGATCCCTGGGTTGGGAAGATCTCCCGGAGAAGGAAATGGCTACCCATTCTAGTATTCTAGCCTGGAGAATTCCATGCACAGAGGAGCCTGACAGGCTACAGTCCATGGAATCAAAAACAGTTGGACATGACTTGCACTTCATTTCAGATACGCGGATGACACCACACTCATGGCTTAAAGCAAAGAGGAACTAAAAAGCCTCTTGATCAAGAAGAAAGAGGGGAGTAAAAAGCTGGATTAAAACTCAACATTCAGAAAATTAAAATCATGGCATCTGGTCCCATCACTTCATGATAAACTGATGGGGAAACAATGGAAACAGTAATAGAGTTTATTTTCTTGGGCTCCACAATCACTGTGGATGATCACTGCAGACATGAAATAAAAAGGTGCTTGCTACTTGGAAAAAAAGCTATGACAAACCTAGACAGTATGGCTAATTTATGTTGATGTTTGATAGAAAACAACAAAATTCTGTAAAACAATTATCCTTCAATTAAAAAAAAAGAGAGAGAGAGAGAAATATTACTTTGCCAACAAAGTCTGTATAGTCAAAGCTATGGTTTTCCAATAGTCATGTATAGGTGTGAGATTTGGACCATTAAGAAGGTTGAACACCAAAGAATTGATGCTTCCAAAATGTGGTGTTGGAGAAGACTCTTAAGAGTCCCTTGGACTACAAGGAGATCAAACCAGCCAATCCAAAACAAGATCAACCCTGAATGTTCATTTGAAGGACTGGTGTTGAAGCTGAAAGAAACTCCAATACTTTGGCCACATGATGCAAAGAACTGACTCATTGGAAAAGACTCTGATGCTGGGAAAGATTGAGGGCAGGAGGAGAAGGGGGCGGCAGAGGATGAGATGGTTGGATGGCATCATTGACTCAGTGGATATGGGTTTGGGTAGACTTCGGGAGTTGGTGATGAACAGGGAGGCCTGGCATGCTGTGGTTCATGGGGTCGCAAAGAGTCGGACATGACTGAGCAACTGAACTGAACTATCCCCTTTATGATATCATTAAAACACCCCCCTTATATTTTTCTAAGCGTTACATTAAAAAAACTTAACATCTTTAATGCAACTAAAATTGTATTTTTTTTCCATTTTCCCTTCTTCTCATCTGGAAGTTGAAATCTTTTATTTATATTTCTTAGTGCTTATCTTTAAAATTATACCAATGTACTGAACTATTCTAAAATTAGTCAGTATCTTAAATCTGTTTTCTATACTGCAAAAACACTAAATAAAATTTACTTCAATTCTTTTCATAAGTACATGTTATTTTCAAGTGTTTTAGTTCTGTATTTTTTATTTCTGTGAATTAGACATCATTATCATTTCTTTCATTATTTTATACCAACTATTCTTATATTTTACTTACAGATAGTTCAACAGGAGACAAACTTCCTGGGCAGAATGTTATTGTCTTCGATATAAAAAATATTTCAATGTTATTTGATAATGTCTTTTGGGCTTTCATATGGCTAAGGGAAGTATGTTTCTAGTAAGGGTGGTTTCAGATTTTGTGGGGTCTGAATTTATTAGCATCCACAGTCTGAGCTAGCCTTGAAAATAAATATGCCTTACTTAGCATGACTTTCTTCCTCAAGGATTATCAAACAGGAACTGGAATGGCCATTCATCACATTGTTAAATACGTAGCTGATCCTGGACATTCAGTCACACTCAACCATGTGACTTCTGAAGGTATGAAGCAAAATTTTCCTCTGTTTTAACAAAAATGAATGTTTAATACTCATTTTTAAATTTTGAAACATTTTGCTTGAATCTGGCTATCTATAAATTTAAGAATTGAGGTTGCACAGTGGTAGAGAATCCACCTCTCAATGCATGAGAAGCAAGAGATGCAGGTTTTATTTCTGTATTGGGAAGATCTCCTGGAGTAGGGAATGGCAACTCACTCCAATATTCTTGCCTGGAAAATTCCATGGACAGAGGATCCTGGCAGGCTACAGTCCATAGGGTCACAAAGAGTCAGCCATGACTGAGTGACTAAGCACACACACACTGAGTTTTCTGGCCCAAGTACTATTATACTCAATTTGCAATTAAAACTCTTATTTCTTAATCATAAGAAAGATTTATTTCCCAAGGTCAAGCATAAAATTTTACCCTCTATATTTCCTTTGGCTTTATTTGTTTGACAGAATCACATTAATAAGCAGAACATTGTGAAATAATGAAGAGGAGGGAGAGGAGGAGGGCAGAACTTGGGCATCTGTTTCTACAGCAAATGTTAACAGTCAGACTTATCATCAGAAAGAGGACAATGTGATCTTGAGGCTTCTGAGATATCCTCTGCTATTTTATCTTAGACTTCTTGATACTAGCCAGAAATAAGCCATAGTCTTATAATCAGTTTTACCTACACTAGATATCAGCTAGTGCTTTTCCATATTATTAGTGCAGATAATATTCATTATGTTTTATTGTTTATTTAAAATAAAAATGCAATAAAATATGAACTTTTCTTCAGTAGCTATATAGACTTTTTATACACAGCAATTCGATTTTCTGTTAGATTCAGCCATATAGCTACTGCATGATACTTAAACTGAACTTTTTTTTCCTGAATGGAAGAGAATCCTTGATGTTTTTGATTACTGTCCTACTTCACCTGGACAGCTTTTTAAATACCTGGAATTCAAAACTGACTGGTAGTAAATGCATATTAAAGAAGGTTATTTGTGACACCCTCAGCAATATAAGTGACCACTTTTAATCTCTTGCTTGATTTATCCTTTCATCAGCTGAGAAAATTGAAGTCTGCCATGTTCTCCTGCTATTTTTCTAAGATATGAGAAGTTTTAATGAAAAAATATGAAATTGCATAGTTTTGTATAATCACCAGCTGTTGGTTCAAGGAAATCAAAAGACTATGGCACAAAATCAATTACTGTAGTACAACTGCCTTTAATAATTGGAAATAACAGTAGAACTCATATTTGCTGCATCCTTACATATAAGAATTCATTTAATTTTTAAACAACTTTGTATTGCTATTTTTAACAATAAAATTATTTTTTATTATTTTACATGAGGCAAAAGTAGTGTAGCTCCAGCCTGGAAGAGGAAGAGACAAGATTTGAACCCAGACTAGATCTTGTCTCTATAGATGTTGCAAGGAGTTTTCCTTAAGATAGTCACAAGACATGTGCTACAAGAATCATATTCATGATCAAAGGCATCTCGAGTTAGTGGTATATCAAATAAAATATAAAGAATAGAAAAAATAAAACCTTCAGTTTTAGGAAGGATGGAAACATTTTTTAATTCATATTCGTAGTTCATTTAAATAATGTGTCTTTATTTACTAAGTAAAAGAGTTGGGGAAATTAGCCACCTTTGTTTTGGTTGCCTACAGAATATACAGAAAAGCTTCAATAAGGAAGGAGAAGTCAGCAGTGATCAATGTTGCTGAGCATCAAGCAAAATGAGAATGAAATGAGGTCTGCTGTGCTTGGACACATGGGTGTCAATGGCAACCCAGACAAGGCAGAGTTTAGATGAGTGGTGAAAGTAGCACTCTATTTTGAGTAAGATGGGGAGAGGTTAAATGGAAAAGAACTAGAGGCATTTTTTGCAGTTACCTATTTTGAGAACTTGGGCACAAGTGGGAGCAGAGATCTGAAGCTGCTGATAAAGTGAGAGTTTCAGGAAATTATTTTAATTTGAGGAATACTAAAGTCTGTATCCACTTTGAACTACAAGTGACCATTGGATAATAATGGGAATGCCAGTTTACATTTAAATTCCCTTTGTTGTTGTTACCTTGAAAAATGTGGTTCTAATTTGTATATACCTGGAAAACATTTTAAAGTAATAAAAAGTGCTCGTTGCTCAGTCATGTCTGACTCTTTGCACTGTAGACCTGTGCACCTGTGCACTGTAGCCTGTGCACTGTAGACCGCCAGGCTCCTCTGTCCATGGAATTCTCCAGGCAAGAATACTGGAATGGGTAAGCATTCATTTCTCCAAGGGATCTTCCCAACCAAAGATCAAACCTGTGTCTCCTGCATTGCAGGCAGATTCTTTACTGCCTGAGCCACCAGGGAAGTCCTTTGAGGTTTTTTTTTTTTCCCCCCCTCTTTCCTTACCCCAAAGCCAAGCATACAGCACACTCTGTGACCATGTGGTAGAGGAGAGACTAAATGTAGAGAGTCTGTGCACCAAATAATAATCCACAACAAATCCTAGATATTGATCTCCATTATTTTTGCAATGATAGTGTTAAAGAACTGTTTCTCAAAAGAATGTCTTAAGTTTCACCAATACTATGTTGAATAAAAATGGTGAGAATGGTCATTCATATTTTGCTCTTGATTTTAGAAAAAAATGTTTTAAGTTTTGTACTGTTGAGTATGATGTTGGCTATTGGTTTATTATATATGGCCTTTATTATGTTGAGGTATTTCCTTTTCATATCTACTTTGTTGAGAGTTACCATAAATGAATATTGAATTTTGTCAGAAGTTTTTCCTGAATTTATTGAGATGAGCATATTGTTTTTATTTTGTAATTTGTTAACATGGTATACAACATTGATTTGTGGTGTATAACATTTGGGCCATCCTCTTGTCCTTAAGATAAATCCCACTTGATTATGGTGTATGATACTTTTAATGTATTGTCAAATTTATTTTACTAATATTTTGTTTAGGATTTTTACATCTATGTTCATTAGTGATATTAACCTGTAATTTTCTTTTTTTGTAGTGTATTTATGTGGTTTTGGTATCAGTGTTGCTGGCCTTATAGAATGAGTTTTGAAGTGTCCCTTCCTCTTCAAGTTTTTGAAATAGTTTGAGAAGGATAGATGTTAACTCTTTGGATAAGAATCACCTATGAAGTCATCTGGTCCTGAACTTTGGTCAATGGCTCATTTTTTTTAAATTATTGATTCAGTTTCATTACTTGCAATTGATCTATTCATATTTCATATTTCTTTCTGATTTCAGTCTTAGGAGATTATATATTTCTAGAAGTTTATCCATTTCTTCTATGTTGTCCATTTTGTTGATATGTACTCTCATATGTTCTTTGTATTTCTGTGATGCTGGTTGTAATTTCTTCTCTTTAATTTTTAATTTTATGTATTAGGACCCTCTCACTTTTTCTTGATGAATCTGGCTAGAGATTTATCAATTTTGTTCATCTTTTCAAAGAACACTTCTTAGCATCATTTATCTTTTCAATTTTCTTAGTCTTTATTTCATTTATTTTCACTCTTGCCTTTATTACTTCTTTCCTTCCACTAACTTTCAAGGTTTTTATTTTTTCTTCTTTTTCTGCTCCTTTTGGTATAATGACTTTTATTCTTAATGTAAGGAGGCACCCATGTATAACTTTAGATCAAAAAGTATCCCTTTGACTTTTGTGTTGAGACTACGTGTAGGGTTTTATCTGTCAGGATTCTATTAGAAAAGAGATGGCACATGTAACTCAGTAATTTGAAGAAAAATAAAATATAACCCGTGTGTTAGGAAAGAAGGAAAATCTATGACATAGGACATGTATGAGTTCTAACATGTTAGTAGTGGTGCTGGTGGCAGACATTGTCATCTTAGACCTGATGATATAGGGACAGGAGAACCTCTCTAGTAGTCTTCCTAATCAGAGAGAAGAGAGTTGCGTGGAGAAAGCAACATTGATAAAAGCTATAACCTTTGGCTGAAGGACACTCCTATAGAATGAAAATAGTCACCAAAGATATCAGATCCTAGTCCCTGGAACAAGTAAATGGTACATTATATGAAAAAAAAAATGGTCCTTTCAAATAGGATTACATTAAGAATACTGAGATGGATAAGTTATCTTGGATTAGTCTTGTGGGTTCTAGGTGTAGTCCAAAGTGTCCTTATGAGAGAAAGACAGGGAAATTTGAAAACTCGAGTGATGCTGCCACAGCTGAGACACAAGGACAGCCATCAGAAGCTGGAATAGGACAGAGAAGAATTTTCCCCTACAGCCTCTAGAGAAAGCATTGCTCCATTGACATCTTCATTTTGGCCCAATAATACTGATTGTGGACTTTCAATCTCTAGATTGTGAGAAAATAAATTTCTGTTTAAGTCCTCAATTTGTGATTAATTTGTTACATCAGTCCTGGAAAACTAATAAGCCCCTACAGTGTCCTCTTTCCCACTGGCTTCCTTCCAGAGATCTTTGCCGTGTGGAGCCCGATGGACAGCAGAACGTAAGCCAGTTAAGTGTCCTGAGGCACAGAGCAGCAAGGCAAAGAGCAGAGAGTAGACCTGAAGGCCAAGTAAATATCTGCCTCAAAGGACCAGGAAAAAGAGTAGTAGAACCAGTTAAGAAGTCATTGTAAAAATACACATAGCAGATGTTGGTAATCACACTAAGGTATCAACAGGGAATATCAGACTGGATGTACGTTCGAGATGAGGCCAGTATGATATTCTGACATGTTTGGTGTGTGTATGAGAAAAAGAGAAGTGTCAGTGATGACTCTGGATTATAGATGCCAGAACTTCAAGATGTATTCTCACTCTGGAGGCAAGTACTTGGGGGAATCCAGAGTTCACAACAGAGACAGAAAAGAAGACATCAAAGGAATATGAAGTTTCTGGCTCCTATGTCCAGATTATACATCAAACCAACACATTTGTCACCCAGATAAACATAAAACCATATGCTAAGAGTCCATTTAACTAACTTCCTATTACCTGGTACAACATGTCCAGTTTCCAGCAACATATGTCAAACTAAAAGGTATGGGAAAAAGAGAACAGTATGAAGAAACAAAGGAATCAGCAGAACTAGACTCGGATAGGACACAGATGTTGGAATTACCAGATGAGGAATTTAAAATAACTATGTTTAATATAATAAAGAATGGAAAAGTAGATAACCAGATGGATAATGAAAGCAGAGAGAAGTGATGAGTCTACTAATGAGACTAGACATTCAGAGAAAATATCATAAAAAAGAAACCCTCAGCAACAAAAATAGAACAATACAATGAAGATTCCCTTTGATGGGCTCATCAGTAGACTCAGCACGTCTGAAGAAAGACTCAATAAGCTTGAAAATAGATCCGAACTGAAATTTGAAGATAAAAATAATTTAAAAAAACAATACATCTAAACACTGTGAAAAATTTTCTAAGGTATAATTTCAATACCAGAAGCAGAAGGAAAGAATAAAGCAGGTGAAATATTTGAAGTAACAATAGGCAAGAACTTCCCAAAATAAATGACTGACATCACAGCACAGACTCCTGAAACGCAGAGGTCACTAAACAAAGTATAAACACGTAAAATACATACCTAGGTATGTCCTATTCAAAACACACAAAAATATGGGAGAACAAGTCTTGAAGAAAATAATAGGGGAAAGAAGAAAGCTTTACTTGTAGAGAAAGAAGAAAAGTAATTACACCAGCCACCATGCAAATAAGAAGAGTGGTGGAGTGAAATACTTAGTCTTAAAAAGTCACCAACCTATCATTTATAGTTTCAACCAAAAAAATTATATTCTCTGAAAGCGAATGAAAGAGAAGTAACTTCTCAGACATAGAAAAACTTAGAAATTTCATTCAGCACAACTTCCCTGTAAGAAATGTTAAACGATTTGGTTCAGAAAGATATGCAGCTCAGAAACTCAGATCTGCATGAAAAGAGTTCAGTGAATGCATAAATAAATATAAGACAATATCTTTCATTTTTCTTATTAACTGACCTAAAACACAGCTGATTGGTTAAAGTAGCAGTGTATTAGGTAGATCCCAGGGATAAGTGAAGAGAAAGGCACAAAGAGGAAGTCTGTTATCAGACACCACATTCCTGTGAAGCATTATAGTGCTATTTGAAGGCTGACTTACATTCTTTGGGCTTCCCTGCTGGCTCAGACAGTCAAGAGTCTGCCTGCAAGGCAGGAGACCTGAATTAAATCCCTCAATCAGGAAGATCCCCTGGAAACGGGAATGGATACTCACTTCAGTAGTCTCATTGAGAGAATTCCAAGGACAGAGGAGCCTGGCACCTACAGTCCTTGGGGTTACAAAGAGTCTGACATGACTGAGCAACTAACACTTTCACATTTTTTTTTAACATTTTGTTTCTTCTTTACTTTATTGTGTTGGTTTTGCCATACATTGACATGAATCTGCCATGGGTATACATATGTTCCCCTTCCAGAACTCCCCTCCTTCCTCCCTCCCGATTCCCTCTCCCTGGGTCATCCCAGTACACCAGCCCCGAGCATCAAACCTGGGCTGGCAATTGATTTCACATATGATAATTAACATGTTTCAATGCCATTCTCCCATATCATCCCACGCTTGCCCTCTTCCACAGAGTCCACGAGACTGTTCTATACATCTGCGTTTCTTTTGCTGTCTCGCATGCAGGGTTCTCATTACCATCTTTCTAAATTCCATATATATGCGTTAGTATACTGTGTTTTTGTTTTTCCTTCTGGCTTACTTCACTCTGGATAATAGGCTCCAGTTCCATCCACCTGAGTAGAACTGCTTCAAATGAATTTTTTTTTAGTGCTGAGTAATACTCCATTGTGTATATGTACCACAGCTTTCTTATCCATTCGTCAGTTGATGGGCATCGAGGTTGCTTCCATGTCCTGGCTATTGTAAACAATGTGGCGATGAACACGGGTACACGTGTCTCTTTCAATTCTGGTTTCCTCAGTGTGTATGCCCATCAGTGGGATTGCTGGGTCATATGGCAGTTCTATTTGCAGTTTTTTTAAGGAATCTCCACACTGTTTTCCATAGTGGCTGTACTACTTTGCATTCCCACCAACAGTGGAAGAGGGTTCCCTTTTCTCCACATCCTCTCCAGCATTTATTGCTTGTAGACTTTTGGATGGCAGCCATTCTGACTGGTGTAAAGTGATACCTCATTGTGGTTTTGATTTGCATTTCTCTGATAATGAGTGATGTTGAGCATCTTTTCATGTGTTTGTTAGTCATTTTTATGTCTTCTTTGGAGAAATGTCTGTTAAGTTCTTTGGCCCACTTTTTGATTGGGTCGTTTATTTTCCTAGAATGGAGCTGCAGGAGTTGCTTGTATATTTGTGAGATTAATTGTTTGTCCGTTGCTTCATTGGCTATTATTTTCTCCCATTCTGAAGGCTGCCTTTTCACCTTGCTTATAGATTCCTTTGTTGTGCAGAAGCTTTTAATTTTAATTAGGTCCCATTTGTTTATTCGTGCTTTTATTTCCGATATTCTGGGAGGTGGGTCATAGAGGATCCTGCTTTGGTTTATGTCGGGGAGTGTTTTGCCTATGTTTTCCTCTAGGAGTTTTATAGTTTCTGGTCTTATGATTAGATCTTTGATCCATTTTGAGTTTATTTTTGTGTATGGTGTTAAAAAGTGTTCTAGTTTCATTCTTTTACAAGTGGCTGTCCAGTTTTCCCAGCACCACTTGTTAAAGAGATTGTCTTTTCTCCATTGTATATTCTTGCCTCCTTTGTCAAAGATAAGGTGTCCATAGATACGTGGATTTATCTCTGGGCTTTCTAGTTTGTTCCATTGATCTATATTTCTGTCTTTGTGCCAGTACCATACTGTCTTGATGACTGTGGCTTTGTAGTACAGCCTAAAGTCAGGTAGGTTGATTCCTCCAGTTCCATTCTTCTTTCTCAAGATTGCTTTGGCTATACGAAGTTTTTTGTATTTCCATACAAATTGAGAAATTATTTGTTCTAATTCTCTGAAAAAGACCTCTGGTAGCTTGATAGGAATTGCATTGAATCTATAGATTGCTCTGGGTAGTATACTCATTTTCACTATATTGATTCTTCCAATCCATGAACACGGTATATTTCTCCATCTATTTGTGTCCTCTTTGATTTCTTTCATCAGTGTTTTATAGTTTTCTATATACAAGTCTTTTGTTTCTTTAGGTAGAAATACTCCTAAGTATTTTATTCTTTTTGTTTCAATGGTGAATTGAATTGTTTCCTTAATGTCTCTTTCTGTTTTCTCATTGTTAGTGTATAGGAATGCCAGGGATTTCTGTGTGTTGATTTTGTATCCTGAAACTTTACTATATTCACTGATTAGCTCTAGCAATTTTCTGGTAGCGTCTTTAGGGTTTTCTATGTAGAGGATCATGTCATCTGCAAACAGGGAGAGTTTTACTTCTTCTTTTCCAATCTGGATCCCTTTTATTTCTTTATCTGCTCTGATTGCTGTGGCCAAGACTTCCAAAACTATGTTGAATAGTAGCGGTGAGAGTGAGCACCCTTGTCTTGTTCCTGACTTCAGGGGAAATGCTTTCAGTTTTTCACCATTGAGGATAATGTTTGCTGTGGGTTTGTCATATATAGCTTTTATTATGTTGAGGTATGTTCCTTCTATTCCTGCTTTTTGGAGGGTTTTTATCATAAATGGATGTTGAATTTTGTCAAAGGCTTTCTCTGCATCTATTGAGATAATCATGTGGTTTTTATTTTTCAATTTGTTAATGTGGTGTATTACATTGATTGATTTGCGAATATTGAAGAATCCTTGCATCCCTGGGAATGGGGATGGTTGGGAGGGAGGTTCAAGAGTAAGGGGAATATATGCATACACATGGCTGATTTACAATGCTGTGTGGCAGAAACTAATACAACATTATAAAGCAATTATCTTCCAATAAAAACTTTTCCAATACCTTTATTTAATCATGTTTAATGATTAAATTAAAATTTTAATGATTATTTTTTAATGCTGTCTTCATTATGTCAAAATAATGTGTGTCTCTTTTTTCCCCCACATCATCTCCAGAACAAAAAGCCAACATTCCTTGAAAATATAAGAATTTATTATGTTCTCACTCTCCCAGCTTTAATTCAGTCCCACTGAGAAAAATTTAGTGAATCACTCTATTTTAGAATACAATTGAATAGTTTTCAGGTAAAAAAAAAAAAAAGAATCCAGTGTAAAGTGAGAGGATGTTTATGCCAAAACCAGAATATTTTGGATCTCAACATCTGATGGAGGTCATTGGAAGAGAATATGTGTAGCAGCTAGGAAAGGCTGAAATTTGCATCAGTAAGGGAGTTAAGCAAAACTGCCTGTTTTCCATCTTGAAACAGAAAAATGGAAGCCTTGCTTATCTCACATTTATTTAAATATACCCTGTGGGCTTGGATGATGTCAGTGACCAAAACACACACTGTATAGCAGACTCTGCTGTCAAGTGTACTGACCTGTGGCTTTTTTTTTTTTTTTGAGACTCCAGATTATTGATGTTGAACATGTTGACTTTTGGTTAGGGAGGATTCAGCCATGTTGCACATGATTGCCAGCAAAAGCAATGAGCTCTTTTTTTTTTTTTGCATTTCATGCTGAGGTAAAGGAAGGGATCACAGATGTGTACTTTATAAATTTGTAAATATTATCAATGTGAATACATATTACTGAGTGATTTATATAGAATTTATATCCCAGAGTACCTGAAGCAGGAAAGATGGGATATTTGAGGTTGTTCTGATGTTTAGTCTCAGTTTAGGGTCTAGGTGTTTGAGTCAGATAGGCTCAGTTTCAAATTCTCTGTAAATGTTTTCTGATTTTACATAATTTCTGTGAGTTTCAGTTTCCATACTGCCACAACTACATGTTAAAGTGTACCATGTTGATTCCAAGAGTCACATGGAAAAGCATAGAGCACTAAATATAGAGTAAACAGTTATTATCTTAAAATAAAAAGAACAAAACAGGCTTCCCTGGTGGCTCAGTCGGTAAAGAATCCACCTGCAATGCAGGAGGCCCAGGTTCAGTCCCTGGGTTGGCATGCATAGTTATTAAATATCTGAAAAGGAAAAGTTTTTATTGTGTCTTCGCTTTTTCTTTATCTTTTTCAGGCAAATAATGCAGAGGAGAGTTTCAAGCCGTTTCAGTGTGGATCACTAATGATTTGAAGGCTCTCATCTAAAGTGTGAACTTCTATTATCACTGTTACAGATGAGATGAATTTTAACTTTAAAAGGAAATGGCATGTAACTTTTCTGATATTTTAAGATTTCTCTGGGGGTGGATATATGTGAAGTGAAATGGAAGAAGAAACTCTGTTAAAGGATGAAGGAAGGAATTGTGAAATCACACTTCAAATTACTGAGATTTCTCATAGAATGTGGAATTAAGCTGTGAATAGAACAGAGTGGCTGGATTCTAGAGTGGGGAAAAGTTTCTGCCTTGGAAAAAGTTGAGTTGGAATGTAGTTATAACATCACTAAAAACTTTTTTAACTGAAATTATTTGTCAAAAAAGTATTTATTATTTATGAACTTTGTGCCAGACCCTGTTCCAGACGGGGTACTAACATGATCAAATTCCTTAGGGACATGGCATTCTAATTGGCTAGAAAGACCACAGACAAATAAACAATTACATAAGTGCTAAGAATTAATAAGAGGAAAAAAATAACTGTGCTGAGAAAGGTTAATATAGGGTTATAATAGTTGTTGCTGCTGCTGCTAAGTCGCTTCAGTCATGTGCAACTCTGTGCGACCCCATAGACGGCAGCCCACCAGGGCTCCCTCGTCCCTGGGATTCTCCAGGCAAGAACACTGGAGTGGGTTGCCAGTTCCTTCTCCAGCGCAAGAAGGTGAAGTTGCTCAGTCATGTCTGACTCTTAAAGACCCTGTAGCCTGCAGCCTACCAGGCTTCTCTGTTCATGGGATTTTCCAGGCAAGAGTACTGGAGTTGGGTGCCATTGTCTTCTCCATATAATAGTTGTAAAGTTCCCCTATTCACAAGTGACTTGGAGGCTGAAATCAAGAGCAAGATTAGAAAGTGAGTAGAAGTTGGAGGACAAGCAAAGAGCACTGGGAAGGATGTTTTGGGAAGAGGAACAAAAACCAGGAAAGGTGCTGATGTGGCAAATAGATTGATCTATTCTAGGAAGTTAAGACTGGCATTGGCTGGGTGGAAAAAGTTGGAAGAAACAGTCATTCAGATTCATCTGATTGGTTCCTTCATGGAGCAAGGGTGGAATATAGCAGAAAGGGGTAAGCTTCAGGTCTAGTGAATAGAGGAGGGGATATTGGAGCAGTCCTTCCCCTCAAGGTGGTGAACCCCAGACAAACCTTTCTGTTGCAGAACTGTCTACTCTTCTAGAACTCAGGTCTACTGTTAATGCTAACCATCTTGTCTTTTTTCTTTCTTTTAGGTTTTTTTTTTTTCATTATCTATTTTATTTATTTATTTATTTTAATTTTCTTTATTGTGTTGGTTTTGCCATACAATGACATGAAACCGCCATGGGTTTACATATGCTCCCCCCCCAGAACCCCCCTCCCTCCTCCCTCCTGATTCCCTCCCCCTGGGGCATCAACCCTGGACTGGCGATTGCTTTCACATATGATAATTAACATGTTTCAATGCCATTCTCCCATATTCCACCCTTGCCCTCTTCCACAGAGTCCATGAGTCTATTCTATACATCTGCGTTCCTTTTGCTGTCTCGCATGCAGGGTTCTCGTTACCATCTTTCTAAATTCCATATATATGCGTTAGTATACTGTATTGTTAGGTTTTGCAAGCTCCACGGGCCCAGTATTCTAGAGGAAGGAGAATAGTAACTATTGTCTAGAAATGCACTGAACAGAATGGAAAGACAACCTCAT
This sequence comes from Antilocapra americana, assembly GCA_007570785.1. NCBI lineage: Eukaryota > Metazoa > Chordata > Mammalia > Artiodactyla > Antilocapridae > Antilocapra > Antilocapra americana. The sequence continues at coordinate 13,031,462 of ML661897.1, forward strand.
ATTATTTTATCTGAGTCTGCATGTTATTTCCATTATCATTCTGTAACTTTTCCCATACTATAGGAATCTGGACAGAGCCTGCACATGCCATTCTGCATAGCTGGATGTGGTTCCTGAACATGAGACTGTCAGCAGAGCAAGGGATTATAAGTAGGAACAATCTACCTGTAGGGCCACGGGTAGGAACAGGAGAATTTCTGAACAAGCAAGCTTATAGTTGTTTATGCCAACATTCCAGTAGGTTTTGGCAGCTGTTTCCACCAAAACTTTAACTCCATCCTTCCTGTTTCTTTCTTTTCTTCTTGTTCTCTTCTATCTGTTGAGAAAATGTATTCAGATACTCCCTCCTTCTGGAATCTTAATTTCTTTCTTTTTTTAAATTTAAGCTTTCTTTCATTTAGAGGAAATTCTTTAACAAACTAACGGGTAGTTTCTGGACACAAAGAATGTTTATAATAATATTCAATTTCATACTCTCCTGCTAAAATACATAACAAATAAAAGTTTGAGTTTTCCAGTTCGAATTAGAAACTAAACCATGTTACTCTTCTTCACCATTAGTCTCTAATGCTGTTCTGGAATTTTGAGCCAATGCAATAAAACCTGACATAGAAATAAGAACTATTAGAACACTAGTGTCAAAAATAACAGCAATATTTTCAGACTCTACTTAGCATCTTCCAAGCGTAAAACTGTGTTTGTTTAAAGTCTATTGGAAAGGATAAGCAGGTAAACATAGATAGCTGATTTTGGAAAAAGAAAGAAAATATGAGAAAACAGCAGAAGTATCCATGAATGATGGCCAAAAGCTCTGGTTGTCTGACTGAGCCTTCTCCTGGAATCTTTCTGTGTTACAGATCACTCACTGGATTTAGAAGAAAAGGTGATTTGTGTGTGAATATACATTACTCTCAGCTCCTTGAGATCAGAGACTAGCTTCTACCATTGAGTTTTTATCTCCTAAGCTTTATTATACATATAGATAAGGTTTGATATAAAACATATTTTCTGGTGAAATTAGTTGGGGTTTCAGAAATATAATGAAAGAAAACTAAAGAAATGTTGGTATCCAATATCCAACACCAATATTCACTGATATCTACACCAGTGCTAACTAATCTTGGGTCCCCGGTCCAATGACTCCAAGAGTAAGTGGAATCTGGAAATTATATTGATATCTTAAGTTCAAGGTCTCATAAACCTACCCTGACCAGAGAAGTACAGTCTTCCCCTTAATTCTGAAGTAAACAGTTGACTTTCTCATTTCTGATTTGTTCTATACGGAACCTAGGACAAGGCCCAGCCTAAGCTAAAGCAGCCCACCTGATTTGCTACCAGTTATTCTGATTCTTACCAGTTCCTTGTACTTGCAAGATGAACCTTGTTTCTCTTCTTTAACTTTTTCTTATTAACAGTAGGCTAGATAGCTATTTCAACCCAAAGGATCACCAACCTTACCAAAATGGAACCAGACAACTCCTGTTGATATGTTCAAACCATCATATTAGATTTCTCAGATAACAAAGTCAACATTTTGAATCTTCCCTGATATCAAATCAGGGCTCAGACTTGACCTTCTTATTTCCATCTTAGTGATGTCTCAACCTAGCTGACTCATTTGAAAAGACCCTGATCCTGGGAAAGATTAAGGGCAGGAGAAGGGGACGACAGACGATGAGATGGCTGGATGGCATCACTGACTTGATGGAAATGGGTTTGAGTGGACCCGGGGAGTTGGCGATGAACAGGGAGGCATGGCGTGCTGCAATTCATGGGGTCGCAAAGAGTCGGAAACAACTGAGTGACTGAACTGAACTGATGTCTCAACATTTATCCTTCATGGGGAATCTCTCATATATGAGCCTGTACTAATTATGATGATCAAAAGATACTTACTATCAATATTGTGGCTCTTCTAAGTTAGTATAAGAAGCTTTGTCATATAGAAAATCTGGGAAGCAATGAAAATAAGATATAATCTCTAGGTTCAATAGTTATGTTTTCAACCCAAAATTTGGTCTGCTAGCTCGCTGCACAGCAAAGTCAACCTACTAACACCAGATTGTAGGTGAAAAAAATTACAGTGTTTATTGAAGGGTGCCAAACAAGGAGAATGGACAATTTATACTGAAAAAGCTTGAACCCCCCACTGGCTTTTAGGGATGTGTTTTTAAAGACAAAGTGAAGGAGAAGGCTGTGGGGAACATGATCAGCTAATGCACAATTTCTGACTAGTGGGTGGTGAGGTAACAAGGTGAAGTCATAGGGTCAGCCTTATCAGTCTTCAGTTTCCAGGCAGTCTGGTGGATACGTTCCCATGGTTGCTATTCTCTGTCTTGTTGGGGTCTGGTTTCCACATAACAGCTGAGGAATGTGCATTGGACTGTCTTTGCTTTGAGACAGAACTGGGAGCCTTTGGGACTGATTTATTAAGTTATGGTTATGTCCCTGCCCGGTTGACCTATCTTTGTTTCTGCATTCCTGTTTTTCTAATCATACATTGCCGGGGCTTGTGCCAACTCATGGTTGGCCTAGGAGGCCACAGTTATTGCCACAGTCTTTTTCTTAATTACCAGTAAGCAGAAATTATAGGGATTTTTTTCACTAGTAAAGTCTCTACATAGGTCTACTCAGTTTCTATTATTTGAAACAATCAGATGTTATCAAAAAAGATAAAACTATTTTATTAAATGACAGATCTGAGAAAATGCCAACCCTATATAAAATAATAAAATTGTATATAAAATAATTTAAGAAATATTGCAAATTATTTTCAGAAAATTTGCTATTTCATAAGATACATAAAACAACATTATTATGGTGGGGACTCATTAAATTACTTGTGGTGCCTACAAAATTCAGAGGACAATTCATCAAATGCCTTGATTTTTTCATTTATAATCTTTTTCTCTATGTCACCTTAACCATTCATTTCCTTAGAAATATCACACCTTCACCATTATCGAAGCCATCTCAAAAATATCAATTTTAGGCACTCATTTTTTTGAACTCCATCACTTAGATTTCCTGAATTTCAGCAAACTCCAGAAGATAGTGAAGGACAGGGAAGCTTGGTGTGCTGCAGTCCATGGGGTTGCAGAGTCAGATATGACTTAACAAATGAACAATAGCAACAATCTATATTTCCGGTTCACCCTTTATAATATTCCTACTTCAGCAACTTTCAAAAACACATAGACTTCAAATAAATTCAGATTTCCAGTATTAAACTATTCATCTCTGCCATAGTGGTCTCAATTTCTTTAAGTATGGAATATTCCATCGTCTATTTTGCTAATCATTCTCTTAATACATCCTTAAATTCCATGATCCTCCCAACCTCCATTAAATTTCCTTAGCATAATTTCAAGTTTAATTAAATCCAATTAATTATACTCTTCAGTCTATACTCAAGTAAGTTTAATATGAAAGGAGAAAAACACACAACTGTGCTGACCAAATCCACAATATATTTATGACCAAACCTTAAGAAAACTTGGTGCTGTTCAGCAAAAATGCTATTATTTCTCTAAATATTACTATTTTTCTTTCCTACTCCCATATACAGCTATTTCATCCTTGCTCAAATTGCCAATATCTGCTCCTTTCTCATTCTCTGATTTATGTACTCTTTACTTATTTCACTGAGAAATTCGTAGCAGTCAAAGAAGAACAATTACTCTTTTCCATCAAACCTAACATTTCCTCTCCATTTATACATAAATGTTTTCTCTTTACTCTAGAGACAACAGATAAAATTGTCTTGACTCCTGAGACCAACTCCATCACCAAAGTGATTCTCTTACCTTCTCAAGGAGCTTGCTCTTGTGTTGTCTCTCCACTTCTATCTTTAATAAAACTTCTCAAAGATTTTGTCTGTTGTCCTATTTTCACACTGAAAGTGAAAGTCACTCATTTGTGTCCACCTCTTTGTGACCTCATGGACTATGCAGTCCATGGAATTCTTCAGGCCAGAATACTGGAGTGGGTAGCCTTTCCCTTCTCCAGGGTATCTTCCCAACCCAGGGGTCTAACCCAGGTGTCTCACATTGCAGGCAGATTCTTTACCAGCTGAGCCACAAGGGAAGCCCAAGACTACTGGAGTGGGTAGCCTATCCCTTCTCCAGTTGATCTTCCTGACCCAGGAATCAAACCGGGGTCTCCTGCATTGCAAGTGGATTCTTTACCAACTGAGCTATCAGGGATTATCTGCTCTCATTTCCCCCTGGAATTCACTCCAGTAAGTGGTTTGTCTCACCACTTTATGGAAAGCACTCTTAAGATGATGACTCATGTGTTGTCATATACATTGGCCAATTAATAAATGTCTCATTAGATAAGATACATGTGCAATGAAAGCATGAAAAAAGTTGATTACATCTTTCCTCCAGACATATTTTTTGCTCTTGCCTTGGTTTCTTCTTCTTTCATGCTGCATATTCATTTTCCTGCATCTGCTATCTGATTGTTGGAAGGTGCCAGGGGTCAGCTCTTTGTCTTCTCTTTGCTGTTGGCATATATTCCTTGGGTGATTTGATCTAATTTCATGCCTTTATAAATCAGCAATGCTCTAATGACTACCAAATTTTATCAATAGCTTGACTACTTCTCTGATGCTTGGACTCAACAGCTCCTTTTAGACATTTTATTGGTTTCATCCACATAGACCCTCTTCTCCACAAATCCCCTTTCCCTACATCTTGGTTAATGATATCATTTTCATTTGGTTTTCCAGTCTCATACCTCCTTAATCCAACAGCAAGTCTTATTGGCTCCATTTTCAAAATGTATCTCGAATACATTATTCACCAGTGTCACTGTTCTCAACCTACTCCTACAATCCACATTTTCTCTCATTTGGGTAATGAAAATAGCCTCCAAAATGGACTCTTCACATTTTGCCTCACTCTATATTCTAGAAAATGTGACATTTTAGAAATGCAAATAAGACAATTCACTTCCTCCCTTCAAAATCTGGCAGTTTTTTCCCATTACAATGAAGAAAATTATTCACAAATAATTTACTCTAAGTAATTTACTCCAGTTTATCTATTTTACTTCATCTCTTACCCCTCATCCCCCTTCTCACCACTTGTTCTGTATCACCTGCCCTGGACTTTCTGATATTCTTCAAGTGTCTAAGAATAATCCTGCTCCGGTACCTTTGCAACTGCTGTACTTTCTTACAAATCTTCCTTTAACTTCACTCACTTTGATCACATTTTTTGCTTAAATTTGACCCCTTAAAAAAAAACTCATTTCTTGTCATCCTCTAATCATCATGATTCATTTGTACAACAAAGTGTACATCACGTTAAAATGATGTACATCTATTTGTCACTTGCTTATTTGAGAGTTTATTCTCCTATTAGAACATAAGCCTCATGAAAGCAGGTACTATAATTTTCATTGCTGTCAGCCTTATTCCTGCCCCAGGCTGGATATAGAAATGAAACAAAACACTTCCCCCAGGGATTCTAGGCTTCTTCTTCAATCACTCTGGGGGTTTATGAATGCTTTTGCTATTTCACCACCCCTACTTTCAATGATATCTAGAGTCTGATTGTGTATGTGGTCCCTTCTTAAGGACACAGTTACTATACTCACTTTCCTAATCCTTCAAATATCCCTCATACGATTTCTATTTATGGAAGTTGAATGAATCCTTTTGGGATTGCTATTTTCTCTTCTTCTTTGGTGGGACTGTCTCTCATGCCACATGCTCCATTCTTGTCTTATAATAAAATTTTAGCTCTGTATTTCAAGCAAGCTTTCTTTCGAGTCTATATTTCTGTTTGTGAATATCTTTCTCCAAACAAACCAGAAGGCTATGAGGGTGCAGTCAACTGCAAAATGAAAAGACAATTATGATCAGCATTTTCATTGTTCAATATTTTCTACAATGTACTTCATATCCAGTTAGGAATTTATAGTCATAGAGATCAGTGGATTAGAAAACATTGAGTGCATTTCTTCACTACAAAAAAAATCAAGCCATATATAGTCTCAATGGTCATATAATATAAAAAGATACATATATATATGAATAATAACAGATAAATATAAATTACATGATAAAAATTAAACAGGCACAAAACTGAGAGACTGGGACCTCTTAGCAGATATTGAGAAAGATGTATTAAAGCTGAACCTCATAGCAAAGACTTAGTTTAAAATATGAAAAGGTAAGGAGAGGAAACCAAATTATTAAAGAATTTAACATCAATGAATGCATAAATGAATATACTGTGTTCAGTCACTAAGTCATGTCTGATTCTGAGACTCCATGGACTGCAGCATGCCAGGCTTCCCTGTCCTTCACTATTTCCTGGAGTTTGCTCAAACTCATGTCTGTTGTGTTGATGATATCATTCAACCATCTCATCCTTGATCCACCCTTTCTTCTCTTGGCTCAATCTTTCCCAGCATCAGGGTCTTTTTCAATGAATAAGCTCTTTGCATCAGGTGGCCAAAGTGCTGGAGCTTCAGCTTCAGAATCAGTCCTTCCAATCCATATTCAGGGTTTATTTCCTTTAGGATTAACTAGTTTGATCTTCTTGCTGTTCAAGGGACTCTCAAGAGTCTTCTACAGCACCACAACTCAAAAGCATCAATTCTTTGATGCTAAGCCTTCTTTATGGTCCAACTCTCGTATCCATACGTGACTACTGGAAAGACCATAACTGTGAATACACGTACCTTTGTTCGCTAAGTGATGTCTCTGCTTTTAAATACACTGTCTAGGTTTGTCATAGCTTCCCTTCAAAGGAGCAAGCATCTTTTAATTTAATAGCTACAGTTACCATTCACAGTGATTTTGGAGCCCAAGAAAATAAAATCTGTCACTGTTTCCACTTTTCCCACATCTATTTGCCATGAAGTAATGGAATCAGATGCCATGTTCTTAGTTTTTTTAATTTTGAGTTTCAAGCCAGTTTTTTTTTTATGCTTTTTGACCCTCATCAAGAGACTCTTTAGTTTCTCTTCACACTCTGCCATTAGAATGATATCATCTGCATATCTGAGGCTGTTGATATTTCTCCCAGCAATCTTGATTTCAACTTGTGATTCACTCAGCCTGGTATTTTACACGATGTGTTTTGCATGTAAAGTAAATAAATGGAGTGGCAATACACATCTTTGTCATACTTCTTTCTCAATTTTGAACCAGTCCTGTATTACAGGTCTGGTTCTGACTGTTTCTTCTTGACCTGTATACAGGTTTCTCAAGAGACTGGTAAGGTGGTCTGGCATTCCCATCTCTAAGAATTTTCCACAGCTTGTTATAATCCACATGGTCAAATGAATATACACATAAAATCATTTATTTATTCTGTTAAAAATAAACATTTAGGATAGCTAGGTAAAATAAACAATGCCTTGCCTAGTTAAATTTAAATTTTAAAAAACAGTGATTTTTTTTTTTAGTATACATATGTACCATATTTTTCATGAAATATACTTTTAAAGGTTTAACATTGAAATCAAAGTTAACTGAATATCCTGTATTTTGATTTGTTACATGTGACAACCCTAATTTTATTGACTATGCCCTGCCTATGTTCTAGGTGTTCTGAACATGAATTTGAATCAAAGACAAGCACATGTTCTTGATTTGCCTGTTAACCCTGTTGAAGATTGAATATGCTGAGGGGAATGGGACCAGAGAAGGAGAAAATTTGTTACATGTAAATCATTGAAATGTAACATAATTTTTGTAAGCCTATTTGGTATTTTTTAATATATCAGAAGTTGAAAAGTAATGAAAATGACCTCATTCTGTCTAATATCTGTAAAATAGCAGTATTGGTCTCAGATGAGAAAAGCAAGGCTTAGAGAGGTTGCCCTAAGATTGAACTTATTCCATGACACCACTCTGGTCTGTGACCCAGAAAGGCTTAAGTATCAAGGCTCAGCATTGCCATAAACCTCTATCCTTGAGGTTCTGAAATGTTTTCTTGTACCATCCCCCCTCCCTCAGTTCACCATGGGCTGAAACTTGGAAACATCTGTGAATTCTTTTCTTCCACCTCTCCTCTCCAATACCCTTTCCCTGCAGGTGGTTAAGAGCATCTCTGTGGCTGGCACTGGCTGCTCACATACAGACCTAGGATAACATCACTAGGGTAGCATCTCCATTGAGTAAAATGGTCTCTTAGTTTGTCTTTGAGTGCAGTTGAGAAAGACTTCAGGCTTCTTCTCCAGGAGTTGCTCCTAAATGAATCTATAGACCAGCAGCTCAAGCTGAGAGAAAGAAGTGAGATTTCACGACTGTTCTTCAGGAAGAACCATTTCTTTGTAAAAAGTCAGGATCAAGGCTGAAGCTTCTGTCTCCTGGAGATAAGCTGCATTCCCATCATATACCTCAGGCCATTTGCAGTGACAAGCCATGGTTACGATGAGGTGGCACTAGTTAAGGTGTCTCTTGTCCTCACTTCTGGGGCCTTCTGAAAATTAATTTACTTGCTGTGGATTGAATCATATCTCCCCAAAATTCATGTGTGGAATCCCTAATCCTCAAAGTGATGATATTTAGAGATAGAGCGTTTGGAAAATAATTAGGGTTGGATGAAGTCATGAGATTGGAGCTCCCATGAAAAGGGATTAGTGCCCTTATAAGAGTAAGAAAGACTAGAGCGATCCTCTCTCTATGTGAGCACACATCAATAAGTGGCTGACTATAAGCCCGAAAATGAGCTCTCACCAGAACCTGTCTATGCTGGCTCTTTGATCTTGGACTTCCAGCCTCCAGAATGTGAGAAAATAAAAATTCCTGGTTTTTTGGGATGCTTGATATACTATTAACAGCAGCCAGAGCTGAGTAAGACCCTAGTATAAAGGTATGACATAAGTCCAATCCTGATAGTGAGGGAGCAAGATCAGTGTATGACTATGATTTAGGATCCAGAGCCTGTTCAATTGCACTATACCTGTGTGGGAAGATGGTGATTGCAGCCATGAAATTAAAAGATGCTTACTCCCTGGAAGGAAAGTTATGACCAACCTAGACAGCATATTAAAAAGCAGAGACATTAATTTGTCAACAAATTTCCATCTAGTCAAGACTATGGTTTTTCCAGTAGTCATGTATGGATATGAGAGTTGGACTATAAAGAAAGCTGAATGCATAAGAATTGATGCTTTTGAACTGTGGTGTTGGAGAAGACTGTTGAGAGTGCCTTGGACTGCAAGGAGATTCAACCAGACCATCCTAAAGGAGATGAGTCCTGGGTGTTCATTGGAAGGACTGATGTTGAAGCTGAAACTCCAATATTTTGGCCACCTGATGCGAAGAGCTGACTCGTTTGAAAAGACCCTGATGTTGTGAAAGACTGAAGGCAGGAGGAGTAGGGTTGACAGAGGATGAGATGGTTAAATGGCATCACCAACTCAATGGACATGAGTTTGGATAAACTCCGGGATTTGGTGATGGATAGGGAGGCCTGGCGTGCTGAGGTTCATAGGGTTGCAAAAAGTAGGACATGGCTGAGTGACTGAACTGAACTGTGTGGGAAGAGACTGTCAAGATAAAGGGTGCAAAGAAACAGGAGGGTTCAAAAGCGAGCACTAAATGAAAGTAACTCCAAACATTTCCCCACGAAGTTGGTCCACTTATTGTCAAGGTCAGTGTAGGTCTCAAAGAATCACAACTGAAATAAACCTCTATGTCAGCCTGCTGATATTTGTATTTTGCTGCTGGCACCTGTAGAAGTGTTCATTTGGTCTATTTGACAGTTAAAATCTTCAATAGAAGGAAATAAGATATCTCTGATTTTGAAATGTCTGCTTCTGAGAGATGCTTTAATGTGAGTCTGTCTTGGGAAATGGAACCACTCTGAATGCTGACAATTCAGACATCAAGCCTCCAAGACTGAGGATGGTGCTCAGACTGTGGCTTTTCCTCCAAGGTGAATGGTAACCTCAGGATACTCTAAGTTTCCCCTGATGGCTCTCTGTCTGTTTCATTATCTTTCTTAAAATGGCAACAGGATACCTAATAAATCTACAGCCTCTCTTCATCTCAAAAAACTTAATGAAGCCAAATGTAAAACTCTATGTCCTTATCTGTTTTTGGTTAACCATTTTTTAAAATACTTTATAAATTTTACCCTTGTCCCCACTTTCTCCTCCAGAAGTCCTGTTACATTTAAGGGATTGGATGGTAAGGACCATCTTCCCTCCTTATTACTATCAATTTCTGTCTCAACTGACACTTGTTAGAGCAACAAAGTAAATGATTTTTCTCCTTAACCACTGCCGTTCAATATCTTACCAATTATCAAGCAAGCTGACAGGGTGGTTGATCACTCCCTTAAAAACATAAAAACCAAGAGATGAAATTGAAAAAAGTGTGTCTTTTAGGAAACAAACAATAATTTTTTTGCAGAATAATATCTTACAAATTATCAGCAGATTAGAATCAGAAAATGCTAGGACTGGAGATGAGTTTAGAAGGCATCTAATCTGTCTCTTTGATGTCATGATTGGGGAAATTGACAAAACAACAGGAGAGGGAGAAGAGGAGAGTGAGAGAGTGGGATGATTACATTGGAGTCTGTAATTGAAGCTATATGCTTCCATGCCACAGTTGGTTTAAAATTCTAAAACATTTAGTGCAAATATAAAACTGCATAAAACATGAATGAGCACCTCAATAAATTATCACTAAGTGAATATGCATGTGAAAGCACAACTTCAGGTGGAGAAATTAAGCACTGATGACATTTCAGAAGTACTCCCTCTCCCTTCTCTTTCACTACTAAATCTTTCTGAAGGTAACCAACTTATCATTTATGATATTAACATCCACATTTTAAAATGAATAACCTTACCATTCACTCATCCCTAAATATTATATTTTAGTTCCTCATTTTCAAGCACTTTGTAATGGTAATATAGAATATGTATATTTTTGTTTGTCTATGCCCATTCAGTATTTGTATTTATCTGTGTTGTGAGGCTAACTGTGGTTTGTTGGTTTTAATTGCCTAATAAAATTTCATGCTAGGAACATTCCACAGTTTATGGTCTAACTTTTCTGTTGATAGATAATTAAGTTGTTTTGAGATTTTGCCCATAATGAATGATACTGGTGTGATTTGTTGAGTTATGACCTTTGATACACATGCTAAATCATACCATATGTATATATTTAGGACATTACTGCAAAAAGATTTTACTGCGAAACAGACCAATGCCTACAAGGAGCAAATTTCACCTCCTCATCTGGTCATTAGAGAAATCAAAATAAAGAGAATTTTAAAAGATATGAGAAAGTGATATAAATATTTGGGAAGCTGGAAAAAAATTAAAGTTGTGTGGAGTATCAGGAAATAAGGTATAGAATCTGAATTTTAAAATTTAACTAAAAGACTGGAAAAGAAGAAGCTATTTCTTCCAAGTGCCTCTAAGTAAAATTCTCGGGGCCAGGTTGCCCCTCATAGGCAATGTCAGTTATTCACAAATTATTTTATTTGCTGAAACATAGTCATATTAGCCTTCTATAATATTATCTAGTTCAATCTCTATAACTAATCAAATTTCATTAATTTCATTTATTATGAAATGTCAGGATATGGTCATATGACCAATGAAAAAGAAATGTTATAGGTCCTGAGACAAGCATTTTATAATTAAAGTCTCAAATTAGTATGAAATATAGTTTTCATCTGTTCTTTGTTGGAAACACTTTAAATAGGCAACTATTGAGATTTGGGGTCATCTTTAATACCATTATTTTGAACTATTTTTCAGGTAATTTGACTGTTTCCTCTTAATTTATTTGGACAAGTGAGTTTTTACTTTGCTACTTTATTTGCAAAATGTTTCTCTGTCTTTTAGTTTTGCCTAACTTATGTGTTTAAGGTCTCCTTTCCCCAGGTTATATGTTGTAGTTTTTGCTATTGGTCTCTGTCCTTGGTGAGTGATGTTGGGCTAGTGGTTTGTGTGAACCTTGTGATGGGAGGGATTTGTGCCTGCATTCTGGTGGGAGGCAAGTTTTTCCCCTCTGATGGTGATGGTCCATGTGAGGTGATGTATTTTGGGGTGACTGTGGGCAGCCTATCTGCTGATGATTTGGTTTGTGTTCTTATCTTACTTTTTTGCTTGAGGCATCTGGTGCTACGTGTTGGCCAGCTGGGTGGTGCCAGGTCTTGTATTCAGTGCAGGACTTCATGGGAATACTCCCTGAGATCAAGAGTTCTTCGGTAGTCCAGTGTCCTGGACTCAGCCCTTCCACCCCAGAGTCCCAGACCTGACTTCTAGATGGAGATCTAAGATCCCATAAGCTGTTTGTTATGGCAACAAAGGGATTAAAACAGACAAACAAACAAAAACAAAATAGAAAACAGCCAGAAAGAAAAGAAAAACAACAACCAAAAAAACAAAGAAACATAAACTGAATCCCATAAAATGGTAAAAGCCAAATAAAGTGAATAGAAACAAAACAAAGGAACATACACACACACACACACACACACACACACACATACACTCACACACACAAATGAAATCAAAACAAATGAAAGAAACAAAGTACAAGAGAGTGACTCAGCAAACAAAGAAAACAAAAATGACATCAACTAATTAAGAGCAAAACTAAGACAAAACAAGACCAAAGCAGACTGCCAATTTAGGAATTAAGCAAAGAAAACAAAACAAACACACAGCATGGTGAAAAAAAAGAATAGAAAAATAAAGTTAAATAGAAGTGTATAATATATGTTATAATATAATATAATATATGTTATATACATACACTATACACTAAGGAAAAACTACAAGTAGAGAACAACAAAAAAATATACAGAACTGCAGAAAGCCAAAGTCCACTGAGTCGGTGATATCATCCAACCATCTCATCCTCTGTCATCCCCTTCTCCTCCTGCCTTCAGTCTTTCCCAGCATCAGGGTCTTTTCAAATGAGTCAGCTCTTCGCATCAGGTGGCCAAAGTATTGAAGTTTCATAATCAGTCCTTCCAATGAACACTCAGGACTTATCTCCTTTAGAAATATATAAAGGAAATATAAAAAATATGATTAAAAGTTTCCAAATGCTTAAATAGAGATAATAATAAGATAGACAATGGAGAAAAAGATGAAGAGAAAAAAAATCCAGAACCAACTACAGAATGAATTAAAATATAAAAATAATAATAAATGTTCTTCTCAAGTCTCAGCTGTCAGTATCCTTACCTCTGCTATGAGCCACAGCCCACCTCTACCTCCCTAGGAGACCCTTCAATCCTGGGAAGGGCTGATCTCTGGACCTGCTGTAGGGACAGCTCAGATTCTAGTCTGGCCCTACCCCTGTATGTGCTTGCCTCCAATGCCCACAGCTCTCAGAGCTAAAGCATTTTCTTTTGTGGAAACACTAATTGTCCTTTTATATATTCCACAGACACAGAGGCTACCTAGTTGATTATGTGGATTTAATCTGCAGCTTGTACTGCTGGTAGAAAGTTTTTTGATCTTCTTTATTAGTCACTCTGCCCTAGAACTCAACTGTGGCTTTATTCCCACCTCTGCATGTGGATTATCCACAGGAGTTAGCTTATGAGGCTTCCCTGAAGGACGTGGGTCTGCTCCAGTGAGGACCAGGCATGGAGGTGGCAGGGCTGCTTGGATCATAGGGATTCTGGTGAGCCAGGTGCACAGAGAAGCCAGTGGCCATGGGCATAGGAGATATGGGTCCATTAGGATTCATTTTAAATAGGCAATTATCTAGGTGAGAAAAAGAGTTAAATGAATTTGGCATGTCCAGAAATTTGAACACTCATGGATGCTTTGAATCCAGAGGATTAACTGAAGACCTGCTGAAACTGTGGCAGGAAATAAAACTACCCAACAGTGGTTCTTAGACCACTGGCAAGTAAAAAGTAAAACAAAACAGCATTCTGCATTCAGTGGTTAAATTGCTCCCATAGTTTCTGTACAAATTGAGAACAAGTGTCAGTCTGCAAAATCAAAAGAATGTAATCCAGTACCTCATCAATGTGTATATAACACATATATCCTCTTCCAAAGAAAAGAAAAGAAAAAAAAAAACAGCATGATAACAAGTTGCTAAATTGTAGCACAGAAATTGATGGTGTGTCAACCTAGAATACCTGGAGAAGGAAATGGAAACCCATTCCAATATTCTTGCCTGAGAAATCCCATGGATAGAGGAGCCTGGTGAACTAAAGTCCATGGGGTTGCAAAAGAGTCAGACGTGACTTAGCTACTTAACAACACAACAGCCTAGAATAGTGGAAAGGCTAAGGGCTTTAGAGGCAATATTCACCTATGTTAAAATACCCTGTGACCTGGGAAAGTTACTTAATTTTCACAATTTCTGATTTTCCTTTTTGTTTGATGTATTAAAATGTCTTCCTGGCATGGTAGTTGTGAGTAGTAGGAGTAGGAGTATTAATGAAGTATTACTATACTCCCAGGCCCCTTTCAGGAGTTCAGTCACTACCATTTTCTTTGCATTCATTCAGCAATTAATTCAGTTCAGTTCAGTTGCTCAGTCATGTCCAACTCTTCACAACCTTGTGGACTGCAGCACGCCAGGCCTCCCTGTCCATCACCAACTCCCGGAGTTTACCCAAATTCATGTCCACTGAGTCGGTGATATCATCCAACCATCTCATCCTCTGTCATCCCCTTCTCCTCCTGCCTTCAATCTTTCCCAGCATCAGGGTCTTTTCAAATGAGTCAGCTCTTCGCATCAGGTGGCCAAAGTATTGAAGTTTCATAATCAGTCCTTCCAATGAACACTCAGGACTTATCTCCTTTAGGATGGACCAATTGGATCTCCTTGCAGCCAAGGAGACTTTATTTTGGGGGGCTCCAAAATCACTGCTGATGGTGACTACAGCCATGAAATTAAAAGATTCTTCCTCCTTGGCAGGAAAGTTATGATCAACCTAGACAGCATAATAAAAATCAGAGACATTACTTTGCAAACAAAGGTCCATCTAGCCAAGGCTATGGTTTTTCCAGTAGTTATGTATGGATGTGAGAGTTGAACCATAAAGAAAGCTGAACACTGAAGAACTGATGCTTTTGAGCTGTGGTGTTGGAGAAGACTCTTGAAAGGCCCTTGGACTGCAAGGAGATCCAACCAGTCAATCCTAAAGGAAATCAACCCTGACTATTAATTGAAAGAACTGATGCTGAAGCTGAAACTCCAATGTTTTGGCCACCTGATGCAGAGCCAACTCATTGGAAAAGACCCTGATGTTGGGAAGATTGAGGGCAGGAGGAGAAGGGGGCGATAGAGGATGAGATGGTTGGATGGCATCACAACTCAGTGGATATGAGTTTGAGCAAAATCTGTGAAGGACAGGGAAGCCAGGTGTGCTGCAGTCAATGGAGTCACAAAGAGTTGGACACCACTTAGTGCCTGAACAACAACAGTAATGTTTGCCAAGGACAGTTCCTGGTGCAGAGGATAATGTAGCTAAAGAAAAACAGAAACCTCCTTCAAGGAGCTGACAGTGTAGTGTTTGTGAGGGGAAAGGGGAAAAAATCATGCAAATATGACACATGCCGTTTGGATCTCTTGTCAAGAAATTACCTGCTATCCTATTGTTCAGGTGTTAGGATGCAGTTAGTTGCAACATTTGAGCTCAGGACACATCTCCCAGCAGCCCCTAGCTGGTGACTCAGTATAGCTTGTGTTCTTGGGTCTGACTGTTTCTGTGTGATGTGGGGTTCTTTGCATTCAAGTTCACCATCCATCTGGCCAAGATTTTTTTCATAGCCACACCATCAATCTGGCCAAGATTTTTTCATGGCAACACCACCATAACTGGGTAGTCTGAACCTTTTCCTACCCAGTCCTCTTTCCTTCTTTCAGAAGGGTCAGACTAGAATGATGTCTGGCAGACTCCTACTTCTATTCCCCTACCTTTTTCACAGGTGTTCCCCATCGTATTCTTCTTCCTTTGTCTCAGATTTGCTTTCTGGAGGATGCTACAAATACAGGTGGTGTGTTTGAAAGTGAAATGTGTTGAAAAGCATTCCAATAGAACCATACAGAGGCAGTTCTGTGCACTGTTTGTGAGACATTTTCTCTCCCCTCTGAAGGACTCCTACCCAGCCCACATCTAAGCCACATTTTACTCTATATTTGAGGGGAAGAGGTTATTCAATGCTGATACTAAAACTACACAAATAAATACTCAGTTGAAGAATAAGTTGCCCCAACCACATTACCTTGTTCATATAAGTTTCAAAACCAAGAGAGTGCGATTAGTTCACAAATTCCTGTCCCTCTTCTTTTACACCATAATGTCAGGTTGAAAGATGAGAAGAAAATTATCACAGCTCTCTTGACATCTGCTGCGTGGAGTGAAATGGAGACTCATAACTGCTGCAGGCTGTGCTGTCATGAAATCGCTTCTTTTTATTTAGAAAATCCCATTGGTGATGAAATGCAATTCTGCTTTCCTGGCAGCTGCGGTGGAACTCCGCAAGCAGCTCATGTCATCAGTTAATTCTTTGAAGGCTATTCCTCTGACTGGCTGAAGGCCAACTGATAAACCAAACACTGGTAGGGCTGACTGGTGTAGTCTCTAGGTTATGCACAAACCAATTAGCCACCAAAAATAATAGTACAATACATTTTAACAAGAGTCTGATGGATTTTGCAGCAATTTACTCTGAAATGTTCTCAAGTTATTTAAATGTCATTGAAGTGAAGCCCATTTTTGCCCTGGCCTTTTTTTTTTTTTCTCCCTCTTTGGTCACAAAATCTGTATATCAACCTTTCTCCTTGGGTTTACGGCATGCACCACTGCCCTCACAACTCTGGGGATTTGTATTGACTGGTGTTGCTTGTGATCATTTTTGCACTTGCTTTTCCAGCTATGAATATGCTTTTCCTGCCATCTCCCTTAGTAGTTCAATGGGTACAAATTGATGTTAGTGATGAGAGTCTACAGATCCCTTCACTCATGCAGGATGTATTAAGAAAAAAAGGTCTGTATTTAAATCTGTGCTTGGGTTATAAAAATGGCACCAATTGCTTCCAGATAGCTTAAGATTAACTTTCTAGAATGGGAGATACTTATATAAACAAATAATATCAATAATGCATTTTTTTTTTTACTGCAACAGTATACAGGTGAAAAATTATGTCAGCCCCAAGGACAAAGTAACTTGCTTGGAGGAATTTGAGAAGGGAAGATCTAAGGGAATACGGGCTGCCTGCTATCTCCACCAACCTTCTTCATGTCTCTTTCCCATGAACATATTCAGCACCTCCCCCAACTTTACAACAAATAGCTGCCATTAAGATAGAAGTCCTGGAGCTGCCCCAGTTTGAAACTTGTCAGAATATGCCAAGTGGTCAAGCAAGGTATTGCAAAGACAGCATGTGCAGTGATTCTGCTGTTTAGTTGCTAGTAGGGCTAGTAGCGCTTAGTTGCTCAGTCGTATCCAACTCTTGGTGACTGTTTGGACTGTATCCCACCAGGCTTCTTTGTCCATGGGTTTTTTTCAGGCAAGAATACTGGCGTGGGTTATCATTTCCTTCTCCATGGGGTCTTCGTGACCCAGGGATTAAGCCCATGTCTCCAGCATTGGTTGGCAGATTCTTTACCACTGAGCCACCAGGGAAGCCCATGTGTACATTATGTATATATATATTAAGGTTCGATTCATTGAAATTGTATATAAAGAAGCAAAAGGGAAATTATAAATCGTTACATTTTCACTAAGATTTGAGTAAGATAATGTTGATAATTGATACTGAAAATGTAGTTAAAAAAAAACAGTTGGTGAAGTGCCATTATTCTGTGCATTATATGCTGAGCAAAGGAGTCCAATCCTATGTGCACTATTTTGGAAAACTCATGTCACATCACCAACGTTTCTTCAATTTGTTATAGGAACTAAAAGGACCATTGATGTAAGTTGATGACAATTCACCATTCACTAAAAATAGCTATTGCCAGAACATACTCTGAAAAGGAATTGAAAGTGTTAATCCTCTTCACTGTCAATTAGCCAAAAGAATTTCCTTCGTTGGCTTGCCAAGATGTATAAAACTCTAAGTATAGAGAGTCAGTTCTTTATGACTTTATCTTATTTCTACAAACATTCCTTCAATGTCTTTAGCAGAGCTAACAGATCATGATTAACTAATGACTTAGTG
The DNA here is from genome assembly GCA_007570785.1 of Antilocapra americana. NCBI lineage: Eukaryota > Metazoa > Chordata > Mammalia > Artiodactyla > Antilocapridae > Antilocapra > Antilocapra americana. The sequence continues at coordinate 13,049,610 of ML661897.1, forward strand.
GATAAATTGATGACCGATCCCTGAAAGAAAATGACTGGATGTTGGGGGTCAGGAAGTACCATGAAAGAACAAAATGGAGACATTGGGAACACTTTCCAATTTGTCTAATGGACAGATGCAATTGCTCTCATTCTTCTTGGGAATTATACCTTTGCACTGAAAATGTTCTTTGTAATTTTGTTATTTAATAGCCATTTATGTCTTTATCCTTAAGCCATAACAGAGTGAAATTGCAGTAAATACAAAGATATAAACTATAATGCAAGTCCTATCCTTGACAAGAGGAAAATGAAAACATGCTGTCTCTCAATATTAATACCTTCTTTGTGACCTCTGAAGCTTTAGTCACTCATTTGACAAAAGCTGGAAGGCTGCCAGATTCAGAAACAACATGTATGAGTCTGGGCACCATTGCAGAAAACTGAGTCAGTAGCTAGTTTCAGTAAGAAAATATTTACTACAGGAAAATGAATAACTTAAATATTTATTGGGAGAGCTGGAAGGACAGATTTCGATGAGAAATTCTCAATCTTGTCTCTGTATAGGAATCAACTGAGAAGATTTTGAATATCCATATCCCAAATTCATTCCCTGAGATGATAATGATTGTCTGGAGTGCAGGTAGTGGAACTTGACAGCCCCTTTAGGTGACTGTTATCTGTGACTAAGTTGAGACTGCTCCAAGTTGAGTAGTCATTGTTCCAAGAAGCATACTACAGAAACAAGCCACTAAGGGAACTGCTGCTGCTTCAACAAACAGGAAACTTCAGGCTCTGTAATCTCACCACTATCATCATGATCAGTTCCATGCAGTTCTAAATTTCTGACATTACAGCTGGTGCCAGCATGCTCTTCAGCAGCAGAACAGATTTATTATGCCTTGACACCTGCAAAAGTAAATGATACTAGAACTCAAGTAGTGTTAAAACAGTAAACACACAAAACAGATGACTCCATGATCAAATTTATACAAGAAAGGGAAAAACTTGAAGAAATGTGGCTTCATTTTCCCCTCTCAGACCTGGCAGGAAAGCATTTTATTGACAAAAACAAAGTTATATGCACTATTCTAGCTGCAAAGAAGCCTAGAATGTGACAATTTTTGCTCTCCATTCTCTGCAGCACTAGAAGAAGCAACAGAAAAAGAGTGAAATAGAGGTCAAGTACCAATCTGTTTTATCCAAACACAGCATATGCAAGAGAATCAATATTTATATTAGATATTTTAAGTTATTATTTATTTATTCCTGCTACTGCTAACTTGCTTCAGTCATACCTGACTCTTTGTGACCCTATGAACAGTAGCTCACCAGACCCCACTGTCCATGGGATTTCCCTGGCAGGAATACTGGAGTGGATTGCCATTTCCTTCTCCAATTTACTTATATGAATAATCAATATTAATTTAAAACTTGACAAATAGGTTTATTTTAGTACATTAGGAAGTAGAATTGTTCAAAAGTATCATCTGCTTTCACTCCAACTTGAGTTTGGTTGTTGTCACGACCATCTTCACAACAAGAAAAAATGTTAAACAAACAAATACCAGCAACTCTTCTTCAATCAACTGGAAAAGAGAGGGCAAACTGATACGCAAAAACATAGAGACAAGTGAATACAGAGTATCGTAGCTTACCAGGATCAGAAGTTTCCATGGGAAACAGGAACTGGTAATTTCAGTTAAATGGTAACTGAAAAATTATAGGAAGCTAAATGTGAGCTAAATTGGAAGCTAACAATTCATAAAAACCCAGTCATAGGGAGCCCCACACTTTCACTGGCTTGGCCAAATCTCATGGTAAAGGTAGTAGGGAGAAACCCCTGTGCTTCAGGAAGGGGAAGTAGAAGTAGTCATTTTAAAATATGACCAGAGAATTTTGTTGTCCATGGCATGAACTTGTTCTTGGTAGAAAATAATTTTGGAGAACCTTGCTTGACACAGCAGAAGGACAACCAGCTGTCTCGAGACCTTTCCTGACTTCCTATCTCACATAAGAGAGACAAATATTGCAGCTAGGAAACACTTCTGAAGGTCATAGCCCAGGAACTCAAGCCCATTAATAAATAGATTTCAACATAAAGATTATGCCATTCTTTTTCTCCTCTCTGATGTCTTAACAACATATCAACAGAACTCCAATAACATAATACAACTGAGAGAACTGCAGGACACAGACTCTACTCAAGACAGAAACCTGAAGACAATAAGTAGATAATGTCAATAATGCTAGAGGAAATAGCCTCTCACATTGATAGCTGTAGCAAACATTAAACACAGCTTAACTCTTACCTGGATAAACATCAAGTGAAAAGTGAAAGCAAAGTCTTAATCACTCAGTCAGTTCAGTCACTCAGTCATGTCCAACTCTTTGTGACGCCATGGGCTGCAGCACACCAGGCTTCCCAGTCCATCACCAACTCCCAGAGCTTGCTCAAACTCATGTCTTTTGAGTTGGTGATGCAATCTCATCCTTTCTCCTCCGCTTCTCATCCTGCCTTCAATCTTTCCCAGCATCAGGGTCTTTTCAAATGAGTCAGTTCTTCACATCAGATGGCAAATTATTGGAGTTTCAGCTTTAGCATCAGTCCTTCCAATGAATATCCAGGACTGATTTCCTTTAAGATGGACTGGTTGGATCTCCTTGATTTCCAAGGGACTCTCAAGAGTCTTTTCCAACACCACAGCTCAAAAGCATCAACTCTTCAGCACCTAGTTTTCTTTATAGTCCAACTCTCACATTCATACATGACTATTGGCAAAACCATAGCTTTGACTAGATGGACCTTTGTCGGCAAAGTAACGTCTCTGTTCTAATATGCTGTCTAGGTTGGTCATAGTTTTTCTTTCAAGGGGCAAAAATCTTTTTTAATTTCATGGCGGCAGTCACCATCTGCAGTGATTTGGGAGCCCCCCAAAATAATCTCACTGTTTCCATTGTTTCCCTATCTATTTGCCATGAAGTGATGGAACTGGATGTCATGATCTTAATTTTCTGCATGTTGAGTTTTAAGCCAACATTTTCACTCTCCTTTTTCACTTTCATCAAGAGGCCCTTTAGTTCTTCTTCACTTTCTGCCATAAGGGTGGTGTCATCTGCATATCTGAGGTTATTGATATTTCTCTCGGCAATCTTGATTCCAGCTTGTGCTTCATACAGTCCAGTATTCTCATGATGTACTCTGTATATAAGTTGAAAAAGCAGGGTGACAATATACAGCCTTGATGTACTCCTTTTCCTATTTAACACCAGTCTGTTGTTCCATGTCGATTTCTAACTGTTGCTTCTTGATCTCCATACAGATCTCTCAGGAGGTAGGTCAGCTGGTCTGGTATTCCCATCTCTTGAAGAATTTTCCATAGTTTGTTGTGGTACACACAGTCAAAGGCTTTGGTGTAGTCCATAAAGAAAAAGTAGATGTTTTTGTGGAACTCTTGCTTTTTTGATGATCCAGCAGATGTTGGCAATTTGTTCTCTGTTTCTTCTGCCTTTTCTAAATCCAGCTTGAACATCTGGAAGTTCACATACTGTTGAAACCTGGCTTGGAAAATTTTGAGCATCACTTTGCTATCGTGTGAGATGAGTGCAATTGTGTGGTAGTTTTAGCATTTTTTGGCATTGCCTTTCTTTGGGACTGGAATGAAAACTGACCTTTTCCAGTCCTGTGGCCACTACTGAGTAGGGTGGCCACTTAATTGCTCAATAGTGTTCAACTCTTTGCCACCACATGACTGTAACTTGCCAGGATCCTCAGTCCATGGAATTTTCCAGGCAAAAATACTGGAGTTGTTTATCATTCCCCTCTCCAAACTTTACACTAAAGGGCCTGTTTCCCTCAGCCTCTATTCCTGGATACATTATTTATAACGCTCAAGGAAAATCACAAGGCATGAGAAAAGGCAAGAACAAAATGGTGTAAATATCAATACCAAACTCAAACATGGCAGAAATTTTGGAATTATGAGAACAGAAATACAAAATAGCTGGTTAATATGGGCTTCCCTGTGGCTCATGGGGAAGAATGGAAAGACTCAGCAGTGGCCACAGGACTGGAAAAAACATGATATCTCATGCCAAACAGCAAGTTCAGTGGGGAAACAGCCTTACCCATTAATAGAAAGCCTGCCTAAAGACCTCTTGAGCCCACAGTTGCCTCTAGACATGCCCCAAGCCTTGCCCATCAGAGGACCAAGACCTAGCTCCACCCACCAGTGGGCAAAAGTAAAGTGAAGTCACTCAGTCGTGTCTGACTCTTTGCAACTCCATGGACTGTAGCCTACCAGGCTTCTCTGTCCTCAGGATTTTCCAGGCAAGAGTACTGGAGTGGGTTGGGTTGCCATTTCTTTCTTCAGGGGATCTTCCTGATCCAGGGATCGAACCCAGGTCTCCAGCACTGCAGACAGACACTTTACTGTCTAAGCCATTAAAGATAAACAGAATATTAAAAGCAGCAAATGTTAGTTGCCCAGTCATGTCTTTGCGACCCTGTAGGCAAGAATATGGCAGTAAGTTGCCTTCTCTTTCTCCAGGGGATCTTCTCAACCCAGGAATCAAACCCGGACTCCTGCATTGCAAGCAGATTCTTTACTCTCTGAGTCACCGGGGAAGCCCCAAAAATCAGCAAAGGAAAAGCAACAAATAATGTACAAGGAACCCCCATAATGCTACCAGCTGATTTTTCTGCCTAAACACTGTAGACTAGAAGAGAGTGGAACAATAAACTTACAGTGATGAAAGAGAAAAACCTACAACCAAGAATATTATACACAGTAGGGTTCGTGTTCAGATGGTAGAGAAATCAAAGATGAGAGTACAAATGCATGGTATCTGAATTTTAAGAGATCAGCAACTTAGAACAAGCACATATATCTATAGGGTCTCATACAAAAACCTCATGGTAACTGCAAACAAAAAACCTATAATAGATAAACACACAAAATAAGAAAGCAGAATCCAAACTTGACACTAAAGATAGTCAACAAATCACAAGAAGACAAAAGAAGAAAAGGGGAATAAGGTCTACAAAAATAAATTCAAAACAATTAAGAAAATGGCAAAATGATCATACACACTGATAATTATCTTAAATGTAAACAGATTGAATGATACAACCAAAGGACACAGATTGGCTGAATGGATACAAAACAAGATCCATATATTTGCCACCTACAACAGAATCACTTCAGATCTAGAGACACATACACACTGAAAGTGAGGGAATGGAAAAGGGTATTTGACAGAAATGGAAATCAAAAGAAAGCCAGAGTTACAATACTTATATCAGATAAAATAGACTTTAAAATAAAGACTGTTACAAGAAACAAAGAGGGACACTTTATGATGATCTAAGGATAAATACAATAAGATGAAATAATTTAAAATATATATGCACCCAACATAGAAGCACCTCAGTATACAAGGCAAATGTTAACAGAGATCAGCAAAAGGAGAAACTGATAGTAACAAAATAATAATAACACCGTACTTACATCAATGGACAAAATCATCCAGACAGAAGATCAAGAAGGAAACACAGGCTTTAAATGACACATTAGATCAGATGGGCTTAATTGATATTTATAAAGCATTCCATCTGAAAGCAGCAGAATATACATTATTTTCAAGTGTACATGGAGGATTCACCAGGATAGATTACATACTGGGCCATAATGTAAGTCTTGGTAATTTTGGAAATACTTTGCAAAAGCTTGGAAATCTTATGAAGCATCTTTCTGGCCACGGTTCTAGGAGGCTACAAGTCAACTACAAGTTAAAAAAAAAACAAAACTGAAAAAACCACAAATACATGGAAGCTAAATAATATGCTAATAAGTGACCAGAGGGTCACTGAAGACATCAAAGAGGAAATTGAAAAAAAAATACCTAAAGACAAATGAAAACCACATAATGATCCAAAGCCTATGGGACACAGAAAAAGCAGTTCTAAGAAGGAAGTTTATAGCAATACAATCTTACCTCAGGAAACAAGAAAAATCTCAAATAAACAACCTAACTTAATCCCATATTTAGGACAACCAGAGAAAGAACAAGGAAAACATAGATAGATAAACAAAGATAAACATAACTGATAAACCTTTAGCCAGATAAACATAACTGATAAACCTTTAACCAGACTCATTCTGGCACAGAAACAGACACACAGATCAAAGCAACAGGATAGAAAGCCCAGAAATAAACCAATGCACTTGTTATGATTAAATCTATTGATAACAAAGAAAGAAGGAATATATAATGGAGAAAAGACAGTCTTTTCAAGAAGTGATGCTGGAAAAATTGGGCAGCTGCATGTAAAAGAATGAAATTGGAAAATTCTCTAACGCCATATAAAGAATAAACTCAAATGGAGTAAAGACTTAAGTGTAAGTCTGGATACTATAAAAACTCCTAGAGGAAAGGCAAAATGCTCTTTCACATAAATCATAGCAACATTGTTTTGGATCTTTCTCAGAGTAATGGAAAGAAAAACAAAAATAAACAAAACTGAACTTAAAATGACCATAGAGGAAACTATAAACAAAACCAGAAGTTAACCTGTGAACTAGGAAAAAATATTTGCACACAATGCAACCAACAGGACTTTATTTCTAAAATACACAAACAGCTCACTCAGCTTAACATCAATAAACCAACAACCACACCATTAAAAAATGGGCAGAAGACCTAAATAGACATTTCTCTAAAGAAGACATACAGATGATAAATAAGTGTAAGAAAAGATGCTCAACATTTCTAACTGTTAGAGAAATGCAGATCAAAACTATAATGAAGTCTCACCTCATACCAGTCAAAATGGCTGTATTAAAATGTCTACAAATAAGAAATACAGGAGAGAGTATGGAAGAAATGTAATCTTCCTACAGTGTTGGTAGGAATATAAACTAGTACAGTCACTATGAAGAACAGAATGGAGGGTCCTTATAAACTAAAAATAGAGTTGCCATATGGTCTGGCACTCCCCATCCTGGGCAATATCCAGAGAAAACTCTAATTCAAAAAGATACATGTACCCCAAAGTTCATTATACCACTACTTCAATAGGCAAGGCATAGAAGCAACATAAGAATGCATCAACAGATGAGTGGATAAGGAAAATACATAATGGAATATTACTCAATCATAAAAAAGAATGAAATAATGACCTTTGCAGCAACACAGGTGGAACTAGAGACTATCATATTAAGTGAGGTGAGCCAGATAGAGAAAAAAAAATCATATGATATCACTTACATGTGGAATCTAAAATATGATACAAGTGAACTTATTTATAAAGCATAACTAGACTCACAAACACACAAAAAAGCTTATGGTTAATTAAGGGAATAGAGAGAGGTGGGCAGCAGAGATAAATTAGGATTTTGAAATTAACATATACTACTGTTATATATAAATTAGATAAACAACAAGAACCTACTTACAGCAGTGTATCTTATATAGAGCTGGCAGAGGAAATAATGATGAGTAAAGATTGCTGCAATAATTACAGTAATAATAATACAATAATAATCACTTCATGGAAAATAGATGGAGAAACAATGGAAACAGTCAGACTTTAGTTTTGGGGTCTCCAAAATCACTGCAGATAGTGACTGAAGCCATGAAATTAAAAGATGCTTGCTCCTTGGAAGAAAAGCTATGACCTATTTGGACAGCATATTAAAAAGCAGTGATGTTACTTTGCCAACAAAGGTCCATCTAGTCAAAGCTATGGTTTTCCAATAATCAGGTATGGATGTGAGAGTTGGACTATAAAGAAAGCTGAGTGCCAAAGAATTGATGCTTTTGAACTGTGGTGCTGGAGAAGACTTGAGAGTCCCTTGGACTAAAGGAGATCCAATAAGTCCATCCTAAAGGAAATCAGTCTTGAATATTCATTGGAAGGACTGATGTTGAAGCTGGAACTCCAATACTTTGGTCACCTACTCTGAAGAACCAACTCATTGGAAAAGACTCTGATGCTGGGAAAGATTGAAGGCAGGGGAGAAGAGGACGAGAGAGGATGAGATGGCTGGATGGCATCACTGACTCGATGGACATGAGTTTGAGCAAGCTCCGAGAGTTGGTGATAGACAGGGAAACCTGGCGTGCTGCAGTCCATGGCGTCACAAAGAGTTGGAAACAACTGAGCAACTGAAGTGACTGAGGCAGTTCTCATGAAGATATGCTATGAGTATAACATACATCCCATCCCATTTACATAAAGTTCAGTATTGTTTGCATGCTGAGTGATAATATTGAAGTATATTAGGCAAAATGGAATTGAAAAATCATTTTCATCTCTTTTGTTTTGCTTTTTACTTTTTTATTCAACCTAGTAGAATGCTCAAAATTATCTGGCTTGCATTATGCTTTGGTTGAACATTGAGAGTTCAGAATGTACTTTTCTGTGTGCTGAGACAAATAAATTACCTGTACTTTGATATTTTATATTCTAAACAAAGGAACCAGAGCAAAACAATGGAAAAATATATAAGCAAGATTTTTTTATACTGTTAAGTTGTATAATTAGAGCAAAATTATGTGATGTGAAGGAAAGGAGATGGTTCTTGGGTAGAAAGATTAAGACAAGAAGACTTCACTGAGATGGTGCCTTTGAGTTTGATAGGAATGATGAAGATCTATCATGCTCTCCAGCACTGCCTGCCCCCCTCCCCAGAATATTGATGAAATCTATGAGTAAAAGAGACTTGCAGCTCACATTTCCCTGCCAAATGGATTTAGGAAATTCCCCATGACTTCTGAGGTCAGGTTGAAGTGGAGCTGGCAGTGCCATGGGGCAAACTGCTCCCACTTCAGGGCCAGCATGAGGCAGGTTTTATATATGACACTCTTGGTATGGAATGCTGTTGGGCCTTCTGATGTTACTATTGCTGAATTAGCCAGAAAGTTGTTCAAGATGACTTCCTCAGTCCCTTGGTGACCTCAAGTCTCAAACACTCAGACTCTGCTAGATGAATTATCTAGGGACTGTTTCTCAAAGGAAAAAGAGTCATAACTGAATAGGTTTTGTTTAAAAGTTGGGGGGCCTCCCCTGACCTGCTTCTTCAGGGTGAGTGTCCTATTGGCTGCTATTATTTTCCTGAAAGTTCCACTTGGACCAGTGACAGGGTAGTGAAGCAATGCACCTAAACAGTTTCTTGCTTAGGGAAACACCAAATCCATCAACATTTCAGGTCAGAGCATAACACACAAGTTACGCTGCCTGTAAAATCCAAAGAGGCCTCCTTGGCATTAGGAGTAGGGGACCACAAGGACACCTTACCTTTACAAAGGATGTCCTTATTAGCCCTAGACCGGTGGTCCCCATCCCCTGGGGCCATGTACTGGTACCTGTCAAGGAATCAGGCTGGATAGCAGGAGGTGAGCAGTGGGCAAAGCGGGCGAGTGAGCAAAGCTTCATCTGTATTAACAGCCACTCCCCATCACTTGTGTTACTGCCTAGGTGCCACCTCTTGTCAGACCAGCAGTGGCATTAGATTTTCATAGGAGCGAGAACCCTACTGTGAACTGTGTGTGCAAGGGATCTAGGTTGTGCACTCCTTATGAGAATCTAATGCCTGATGATCTGAGGAAGAGCTGAGCTGGTGATGCGAGTGCTGGGGAGTGGCTGCAAATACAAATTATCATTAGCACAATAAGCGTAACACACTTGAATCGTCCAGAAAACATTCCCCATCCCCCTGCCCAAGTTTCAGTCCTTGGAAAAAGTGTCTTCCACAAAACCAGTCCCTGGTGCCAAAAAAATTGGGAACCATGACCCTAGACCATAGGATTTCAGTTAACTTTACTAACTCTTTTCATGGGATTTTCTTCCTCCCTCTTTGAAACCTAGGAGTATTCTGCATCCCAGATCCTACTAGTGAAGCATCAACATGATAAACTGGAAAGAAGAGGTAGTCAAGGTCACACATGGCTTAACTGTGGACAAATAAATCATGTGGGTATTGATATATAAGATTATATGTGAAAATCAAGCCGCTGTCCTAGATCAGTGAAAGTCCTTTGGTTTTGATGTTTTGGGGCATTGCAATGGGAAAGAAAATAGTTATACCAGATTGCAAGCTCTATGCCCAGGACCAGAGGCTTTGATAATCTGTTTTAACAAAGAAAACAGCCCTGGAATAAGTAGCTAGAATAAATGGAGTTGTCAACTTTTGGAAGCAGACAGGCTAGGGGTTAGAAGCACAAGTTCTGACCACCTGAGTTCTCTTGCACAGTTTGTTTAGACTTATTCTATATTTGAAGTTTTTGATGCTTGTATAAATGATCTCTTTTCATTAAATTTTATTTTCTAGTATTGTATGGCTAATATAACCAGCTACCTTGACAATTTTACTGATTAATAATTTTGCTTGTTAATTTAAATAAACTATAGATTCTTTTGAATTTTCTACATAGACTAATCATATACAGAATAAAAACAATTCTATTTCTTTTTTTTCAATTTATATATAATTTTTCACCATCTTATTGTGCTGACTGAAATCTTCACAACTGGGTTGAATAAAATTGAAGATAGCAGGCATTCTTATCTTGTTTCTAATCTTAGAGAGAAACTTTTAAACCTCTGATTTTATTATGGTTGCTTAAATTTTTCTGTTTGTAGATCTCCTTTATTAGATTTAGAAAGTTTCCTCCTATTTCTAGTTTGATAAGTGTACCTATCACTAGTACGTATCACTAGTGCATGTCAATTTTTGTTACTTTTTTTCTGTGTATATTGAGATGGTCCTTTATTTTATCAATGTGATGGCCCTCATTAGCATGTAATACAGTCTTACATTTAAAGCATATGTTTCATAACCTGTAGATAATTAGGTATATTTTTATCCAGTTTGACAATCTTTGAGTTTTAATCGAAGTATCCCATTTTCACTTAATGGATTATCCTCTTTAGAGGATAATGAAATTAGTGATACATTCAGGTTAAATCTACCATCTACCTGCCTGTTTTATATTCTCTGAGAACAATAATCTTCATCTTGGGAGGAAATTGAAAATTGATTTCAAGTCAAATTGGAAGGTATAAAAACTAGTTACAAGAGAGAAAGTTTAATGAATAAAATAATATCAACACACTTCCTTCAGTTTCCTGAAATTTAAGATAATCATAATAAAGAATATTAAAAACTTTTCTGTAAACATTTATCTACCACAGGTCATCCACCTGCCACCATTGTGTAAGAAAGCACCCCAAAATTAGAAAATAACCCTCCAAAGTTTTGCTATCATCAGTTCTCTAAGCTACTGTCTCAATCTGATATATGTAAATATGTGTGTATAAAAAACACATCCATCCTGCATTCGTGTGTGTACACATGCGTGTGTGCACACGTGTCTCTTTCATGTACTTATCCTCTTGGAAAATAAAATATCTTTATTGACAAAAAATTATTTTATGCTGCGGGGTTCTAAACATTACTGGGTATTAGAATCAAAAGAGGATCGCTTAAAAAAAAAACAAAACAACAGCTTCTAGATTCAATTTATTTTAATTTCAGATTCCAGATTTTATTTTAGAATGACTGGTTCTCAGGTGATTCTGAGGTTCACCCTACTTTGGAAAATAATGCCTTAAAGGATTCTGAAATGAATTTAAATGTTAATGGTAACACAAAAGCACATTATGTGTGACTCATATCACTTAAATCTCAGTCAAGATTTGTTTTAATCAGAAGAGCTAGAAATTGATTCCAAAAGAAATATACATTTTCCCAAAATTCACTTCTATATTCGATAACTATATATGCATAGTGTAGGTATGGTTAAGGAGATTTAGATCTAAAAAAGAAAGGAACTTCTTTGGTGCCATTAGAATTGCACCCATAGCTTACATTGGCATAAAGTAGACATCATAAACAGTTCTCAGACTGCTTGTGTGGGAGGCCATGAGGATGATGTTTATTTTCCATGTGGGATAAAGGGCAGCCCCCACTCACCTACCACAAAAAACAAACAAAACCTTGATTAAGAAAAGCAGAGCAACTGAGACATCTCCCAGAATATTCAGGATCTTGCGGCAATCCCGAAGATGTGCTCCCTCCTGCTCCAGTTTCCTTGTATCCTCCTTTTCCTCTATGAAAAAACGAAAATAATTTGGTTATTGCTGTGGGAAGATTTTCAACTATTGCTTTTTAAAGAGCAATTAAAAGTGAATTGTGGGCAGTATTTGAAAAGAGTGCTTCGTTTCTACAGCTATTGAGATGAAAGTTAAATTAAGCCTACAAAAGTTCTCTCAAAAGCTATTTTGAATGAGCGCTATGCAAACTGCAGTCGTGAGGGCCCCTGCATAAACTCAACATTGAACTCTATTGTTCAGCAACTACGTCGAACTCATTTTAAAGCTATTCATGACATTTCGATAATAACAAATTAGAAAAGAATTTCATGACAAAATGCCAATCAGAATAGGTCAGATAGAGGAATTGTAAAAAAAAAAAAAAAGAGTCAAGTTCACGTGGCAGTTGGCACTGGCAACAAACTGTTGGCAGGTGCAACAAATAAGGATCAAAAATGTTCGATCCAGCTCTTTACTTCATTTTCCAAATTTAGATTGTTACTCAGCTCTCTGCTCCAGGAGGCCACCCCCGTGGGCTCCTCTGTCTATGTAGTTCCCGTTGGATTTTCCAGTGAGAAGTTCCAGCAGGAAGTCAGAGGGAGGGCAGACAGATGTCAGATAGTCACAAGGTAAGGCAAACTTGGGAGGACTGAGTTCCTTCCCAGGGCGTCACCGCTCTTCCTAAGCACTCATCTCAGTTTCTATTGCCCACAACTCCCAGTCTTGTTAGGTTTAAGGTCAATAAGAATACTTACGTTGAGCTATCCCCGTGGCAACTCTACAAACTTCCTGTATATTGTCAGTCCTTAAAAAAAATCTCTTCAATTTACCCTACTTTGGAATCTGACTGACATATTCTAATATGTTATATTTTATCAAGGGAGATAAATAGTTAAGCATAGACATTAATCACAGGAAATAAAAAGAATGGAAACTGAGTGGAAAATAATTTACAGGCATATAAAGAGAAGAAAAAAATACTTTGGTTCCCCCATAGTTTCCTTTCTTATAGTGAAAACTCTGCCTTCTTCAAAGTCATGTTTATAACTAAAGTTCAAGTAAGGTTTTTCTGTTTGTTTGCGTCCTTATGGAAGCCATTTATACAGACAGCAGCAGTTCATGCTTAGTTGACCAAGAGGACACTGAACAAATGACAACTTTTACTTCCTCATTTTCAAGCACTTGATAGCTTTAGTTAACTATTTATCTATTTATTGATTGTTCATCATTCCAAAGATACAGAAATACATTTTTGTCCTAAAAGATTCCAGCGATTATTTAAAATAAAACATAAAAGAGTTCATACATCCTGCAAATCTCATATTCTTTTTTCTATCCCCTATTCTCCAAAAATAATGTTGGCAATTGAATATGTGATTTTTTTATTTTTTACTACTCTTGCACGGATTAAAAAAAAACACTTTAAATAAAAACTGAAAGTATGGTATGTATTGTTGTTGTTCAGTCACTCAGTTGTGTCTGACTCTTTGCAACCCCATGGACTGCAGCACACCAGGCTTCCCTGTCCTTCACTATCTCGCAGAGTTTGCTCAAACTTTAGTCCATTGAGTCAATGATGCCATCCAGTTATCTCATCCTCTGTCGCCCCTTTCTCCTCCTGATCTCGATCTTTCCCAGCATCAGGGTCTTTTTAAATTAATCAGCTCTTCCTATCAGGTGACCAAAGTATTGGAATTTCATCTTCAACATCTGTCCTTCCAATGAATATTCAGGACTGAATTCCCCTAGGATTGACTGCTTTGATCTCCTTGCAGTCCAAGGGACTCTCAACTCTTCAACACCACAGCTCAAAAGCATTCATACTTCAGCATTCAGTGTTCTTTATGGTCTCTCACATCCATACATGACTAATGGAAAAATCATAACTTTGAATATACAGATTTTTGTCAGCAAAGTGATGTCTCTGCTTTTTAAGACACTGTTTAGGCTTGTCATAGCTTTTCTTCCAATTCATGTCTTTTAATTTCGTGGTTGCAATTACCACCCACAGTGATTTTGGAGCCAAAGAAAATAAAGTCTGTCACTGTTTCCACTTTTTCCCCATCTATTTGCTATGAAGTGATGGGGCCAGATGTCATGATCTTAGTTTTTTGACTGTTGAATTTTAAGTAGCTTTTTCACTCAAATATATATGGTAAGTATACATTTGTATAAAACTGACTTTTCATTTAATCATTATGTTTCAGAGATTGCTCCCAATCAGTAAATATATAGAGATTTTTACCGTATTCTTTTGAGGAACATACAATAGTATATAAGAATGTATAGAAGGATACAAGCAGTATAAAAGGATGCCATTTAACTTAGTTGGTACTGACATATTTTAATTGGTTTTACATTTTTCCTCAACTCAGCTATGAAAATTTTTGTATATAAATTTTTCATAAAATAGTTTTGCTGAAATTAATTCACATAATATATGTGTTCATTTATTTTTAGTATATTTACAGAGGTGTGTGACTATCACTATAACTGATTTTAAAACATTTTTACCATCCACAAAATAAACATAATAACCTAATCAGTCATTCCTTAGCCTCAAGCCCATAAGATGGAGGTAACCATTAATTTACTTTCTATTTCTATCAATTTGTCTATTCTCTACATTTAAAGTAAGTGGAATCAAATAATATGTAGCTTGCTTTCCTTTTCATTGTTTACTTCACATGTTTTCAAGTTTCATCCATACTGTAGCATGTATTGGTACTTCCTTTTTATTGCTGAATATTTCGATATATGAATATACTGCATTTTAAAAATTCATCCACTGATGGACTTTTGGATTGTTTCAACTTTTCTATTATGAATAATAATGCTATCAACATATATGTACAAGTGTATTTGAGGGCTCATGTTTTCAAATCTCTTGGGTATAACCCTAGGAAAGGAATTGTTAAGTCATATGTTAACTCTATACTTAACTTTTTGAAGAGGTGCTAAACTGTTTTCCAAAATGATTGTGCTATTTTAGATTCCCATCAAAATTAGTCATTTTCTTTTAAAAATAGCCATTCTATTGGATATAAGGTGTATTTAATTGTGACTTTGATTTGTATTTTCCTAATAACTAATGATGTAGAGCATCTTTTCACAGACACTTTGACCATCTGGGGAAATATCTGTTTAGATTGTTTGCCCATTTTTAATTGGGTCATACATTCTTGTATTACTGAACTATTTATAAACACTAGAAATAAAACACTCATCTGATGTATGATTTTCAAATATATTTTTCCCATTTTCCACTTTTTTTTCACTTGCTTGATGGTATTCTTTAAACATTAAATTTTTAAGAATTTTGATAAAGATAAGTTAAATTTTTAATAATTTTATAAAGTCTACTTTATATTTTCTTGCTTGTGTTTCTAGCATTATATCTCAGAATGCTCTATCTAACCAAAGGTCACAAAGGTTTATACTTATACTTTTCCTCTGAGTTTTATAGTTTTAGGTCTATAATTTGAGTTATTTTGAAAGTTCAAATATAATTTTGTTTCTTCTAAACAGATTCTTTAAAAGAGAATTGCTCATCCAAAGGTCATGTGCATTTTTTTAAACTTTGAAATATACTGCCAAATAAACTTCCAATGCAGTTTGTTAATTTATCCTCACAAAAAGTAACCATGAGAGTAAAATGCCTGGCTAAGGCCAACAGTGGAAGTGTTCTACTTCAAATTTTCTGTTTTTTTTTTTAGAGGGGGGCGCAATGTGAGAAGGTTTATTTCATTTCAATTTGACTTTTGCTAATTAACAGAGGACCAAGATATTTCCAACTGCTTCTAAGACATTTAATTTTAGTCTTCTAAAATTTGTCTACTAATATCTTTCACCATTCTTTTCTACCAGAAAATTAGTATTTTGTTTCATCTATAGCTTCTCTTTAACATTTTATCAATGCAGGATCTCTGATTGTTAAGACTAAACTATAAGATAAATAAGAGTAAAATAAAACATATTCATCAAAGATTTAATGTGTAAGTACAGGAAGAATTTGGAGAGTTTCATGAGATTAAAACTAAATAAATAAATAAAAGGATTCAGACTGACGTCAGAATTCTCAATAGCAATATGGCATACAAAGAGAATATACATGGCCATTAAAAATACCCTTGAGGGAAATATTTCAGGAAGAAGATAAACACATTCTTGAAGACATAATGAAATATGAATCATATAATATAGAATAAGGATACATAAATAACCTAGGGAATTTTATTCAGCCTTCTAAAGTGGACTTTACCTTGGAATAGCATAGTAAAAGCTATTGAATTTAAAAAGAAAAACTAATTTATAATTATAACCTGATTTTCCTGTTTTGGTTAAGTTATTATTATTTTACATATTATGTTATTAAAAGTAGTATCATTTATATACATAAAACTGTGGTTTCTACACTGATAGGTATTTACAATCAAACAAGCTTTTTTGTATGACACAGGAATATCTAAGAGATATTAGAGGTTTAGTTCCAGACCACCACAATAGACCGAATATCACAATAAAACGATTCACATAAAGTTTTTGATCTCCCAGGTTATACAAAAGTTTTATTTACACTATAATCTATTAAGTGTGTAATATCATTATGTCTAAAAAGCAATATATATGCCTTAATTAAAAAAGTTTTACTACAAGAAAATGCTAGCCATCATCTGAGCCTTCAGCGAGTAATAATCTCTTTGTTGGTGGAGGATCTTGCCTTGAAAAGGTTTAAAATATTGCAAAAATTATCAAGAAGTGGCATATGAGCATGAAGTGAGCTAATGCTATTGAAAAAATTGCACTGATAGGCTTGCTCAACACAAAGTTGTCAAAAGCTTTCAATTTGTAAAAAATGCAATATCTGCAAAACACAATGAAATGTGTTGTAATAAAATGAGGCATGCCTGGATTCTAAAATGACAAAGTCATCCTGAACTCTAAGATACATCCATAGCAATCCAGATTGAAAATTTTGGAATATAGCAATAGAATAGTTTGGTGGTAACAAGACGGGGAAAAAAAGTATGGGCATACAAAACTAATCACTTAATTCAGGGTAAAATTATAGATATTAGTACACATTTGAAGTCATTAGAAAAATAATAACCCATCTGAGAAAATTAGAAATAATTATGAGAAAATTAAAAATAGAATTACTCTTTTTCATAAATGTAGACAAATAAATATACCCAGTGGAAAATGGGAAAGAAAAAAAAACATGGCAGAATTTATAAAATAAGAAAAAATTTCCAGTTGGGTAGTCCATAATAAACACAAAGTAATAAAGACCTTGACTAAATAAAAGTGTAATCTGACATCAGCAAGATGGTGGAATAGGAAGTCCCAAGCCCTTATCTATCAAGCTTAAGATAGAATCTTAAAAACAGTACCTGAACTCAAATTTCTTTGTGAGAACTTCAGATAAAAGGTGACAGCTTCCCAAGCAAGCAAGCAAAAGTCAGTAAGAGTCACATGGAAATAAGTAAGAAACTTTGCTGCATATTTCCACGTTAGTCTCTCCTCTTTACTAAGCCACTGTGGCAAATTGGGGAAAAGGTCCCAACTCATGGCTTTTAATTGGGAGGAAAAGAGAAGAGTAGAATGTGCAGCAATGTTTCAGACGTTGGGGACCTATGAAGGGACTGGTTTCTGTATCCCTTGACTGTGTTAAGGGAAGAGACGTATAATTTGGATGCGAGGTTGGGGGCATAGAGAACAAAGGTTAGCTCCACAGCTTGTTAAAGCACCAGAGGAACTGCAGTACCACAGGCAGGCACCAGGTGGAGCAAGAGACTATGGGACGCTAAAAGAAAAAGCAAAAACCATCTTTAACTGCAATTTACATGCGCTAACCAAGAAAGGAAACATTCTTGGAAAAGGCCAGAGAGGGTCTGGTAATCTTTAGCCATGATTATTCGTGAAGGTCTTTCTTTGGATGAATCCAGCCTGTAAGGACAGAGAGAGGTAGTTATTTATTTTTTTTAAATGCCTAAGAGTCAACAAAAAATCACAAGACATACAAAGAAACAACTTTATATTTTCATGAACCAAATAAAGGACCTTAAAGAAATGGAGATCTATTAATTACTTGATAAAGAATTCAAAATATCTATCTTAAAGATGATCAGTGAGCTAAAAGAGAACACAGATAAACAAATAAACTCAGGAAAAAGATGCATGAACAAAATGAGAATATCAGTGAGATAGAAACTATAAAAAAGAACTAAACAAAAAAGTATGAACTAAAAAATAAAATGACTGAATTGAAAAATTCACTAGGGATTCAACAGACTTCAAAAAGAAGAAAGAATCAGCAAACTTGAAGACAAATCACTTTAAAAACCAAATGGAAGAGGGACAAAAAATGGATTAAAAAGTGAGAAAGAGAGCCTAAAGAATGTATGGAATACTAATATGTAGACCAGTTGTGCATTATAGAAGTCCCAAAGCGAGAAAAATGAGAGAAAAGGCAATAGAGCCAGATCATAGAAATAATGGCCATAATCTCAATAACCTCAGATATGCAGATGAAATCACCCTAATGGTAGAAAGTGAAGAGGAACTATAGAGCCTGCTGATGAAAGTGAAAGAGGAGAATAAAAAAGGTGGCTTAAAATTCAACATTCAAAAAACTAAGATCATGGCATCCCATCCCATCACTTCATGCCAAATAGATGGGGAAAAAATGGAAACAGTGACAGACTTTGTCTTCTTGGGCTCCAAAATCACCGCAGATGGTGACTGTGATTCTCATAAAGGCACTAATTCCATTCATAAGGGGTCTTGGCTTATCATTTCATCTATTCCTTATTACCTTCCAAAGGCATCGCCTCCTAATACCATCGCATTGAGAGGTGGGTTTTCAACATGTGAATTTGGGGGTGGAGACACACATTTTTGATCCATAATATTTTTACCTTGCTCCCCCAATTTATGTCCATCTCCCATGCAAAACACCTTCATCAAAACAACTCCCAAAAACTTTAATGCATTTTAGCATCAACCCTAGACTCTAAAATTCAATGTTTCACGGAAATAACACCTAAATCAAGTGTGGGTGAGGCACAAGATACTTGAGGAAAAATTCTGCTTCAGTTGTAAACTTGTGAAACCAAACATTATTTTTTAAAATACAATGGTAGGATCAGCATAGGAAAAGACATTCCCTTAACATGGAGAAATAGGAAATGAGGAAAGAGTGATGGGTCACAAGCATATACAAAATGTAGCAATGCAAACTTTATGAGATTTAAAGCTCAAGAGTAATCCTGTGGGCTTTATACTCTATCCTACAGTGAGATAGAAGTGTCAGTCCCATCCTTCAGATTCATAAAGCTATGACCTTCTGCACTCACTGAGGTGGCAACCCATCCCCAGAGCCCATGCTGTGGCTTTCTGCTGTGGCTTCTCCTATGCTGTGTCTCTCTGTGTTATCTGTCCATGCCATCATGGACTTCTTCTGCAGTAAGAATGCACTCCCAGGTCTCCGCATGGCTCTCTATGGGGCTTCAATCCATGCCTTTGAAATTAAAGGGGAGGCAAATCTGCCCCAGGCCTACACACACTGATCCTGTAGTAGGTCTGCCAACCTGATGAATTGCCACTACAGGTCCTTTTTCTCTAGTCTTAAAGATTAGTATAGGTTCACAGCTTACTTCTAGGGTTCAGCCCTGTAGAGTTTAGGAAGTCCAATAGTTCCCATTCATTCTGTCCCATTTTCCTTAGTTACAACTGATTAAACAGAGAATTTTCCAAATCTTTTAGTTTTGCTTCCTTTTTGCTTAAATTTTCATTTTAAAGTCATCTCTCTTCTCTTTCATTCTACTATAAGGAGTCAAGCTATACCTTCAACAAACCACTTGGAAATTTCCTTGGCTAAATATCCATTTCATTGCTCATAAGTTCTACTTTTCACAGAACACTAAAACATTGTTAGACCAAGTTTTGCCATTTTGTTGCAAGGGCCACCTTTTCTCCGTTGTCCAGTAACATATCTTTATTTCCATCTGAGACCTCATCATGACAACTTTCACTACCATATTTTTTTAACCACATGATTACTTGTATATTCACTAAGAAGATTGAAGCTTTCTCTGCAGTTACCCTTTATTTCCAGCTTCCCTGGTTGTCGTTGCTGTCCAGTTGCTCAGTTTTGTCTAACTCTTTGTGACACCATGGACTGCAGCACTCCAGCCTTCCCTGTCCTTCACCATCTCCTGGAGCTTGCTCATGTCCACTGAATCGATGATGCCACCCAACCATCCCATCCTCTGTTGTCCCTTTCTCCTCCTGCCTTCAGTCTTTCCCAGCATCAGGGTCTTTTCCAGTGAGTTGGTACTTTGCATCAGGTGACCAAAGTACTGGAGCTTCAGCTTCAGCATCAGTCTTTCCCATGAATATTCACGATTGACTTCCTTTAGGAGTCAGTCCAAAGAACTCTCAAGAGTCTTCTCCAACACTACAGTTCAAAAGCATCAATTCTTCAGCACTCAGCCTTCTTTATGGTCCAACTCTCATACCCATACATGACTATTGGAAAAATCATAGCTTTGACTAGATGGATTTTTGTTGCAAAGTAATGTTTCTGCTTTTTAACATGCTGTCTAGGTTGGTCATAACTTTTCTTCCAAGGAGCAAGCGTCTTTTAATTTCATGGCTGCAGTCATCATCTGCAGTTTTTTTGGAGCCCCCCAAAATAAATCTGTCACTGTTTCCATTGTTTCCCCATATATTTGCCATGAAGTGATGGGGCTGGATGCCATGATCTTAGTTTTTTGAATGTTGAGTTTTAAGACTGCTTTTTCACTCTTCTCTTTTACCTTCATCAAGAGGCTCTTTAGTTCCTCTTTGCTTTCTTTCATAAGGCTTCACTGGTGGGTCACACATAAATAATCCACCTGCAATGTGGGAGACCTGGGTTCAATCCCTGGGTTGGGAAGTCCCCCAGAGAAGGTAAAAGCTGCCCATTCCAGTATTCTGGCCTGGAGATTTCCATGGACAGAGGCGTCTCTCAGGCCCCAGTCTATGGGGTCGCAAAGGGTTGGACACAACTGAATGACTTTCACTTTCAAGCTTCCCAGGTAGCTCAGGTAAAGAATCCAACTGCCAATGCAGGAGACCTGGGTTTGATTCCTGTGTCAGAAAGATAATCTGGAGAAAGAAATAGCAACCCACTCCAGTATTCTTACCTGGGAAATCCCATGAACAGAGGAGCCTGGCAGGCTAGAGTCTGTGGGGTTGCAAAAGAGTTGGAAATGACTTAGTGACAAAACAACAAAAACAATCCTTTTTTCCAACAGCATCCTCACCAAAATCACCTGTGAAGTTCTAGTTGCAGCAATACAGTGTTATCTAGTATGAATCTCAAAACTAGTTCAGTCTCTAACCATTATCCTGTCCCAAACTCACTTCCACATATTTAGGTATTTGCTACAGAAGCATCCTTACTTCTCAGAACCAATTTCTGCATTAATGTGTTCAAGCTGCTATTTTAGCAATACCATTAACTGGATGGCTTATGAAAAACAAAAATTTATTATTTAGATTCCTGTAGACAGCACCCCTCCTCAAACTTTATCAAAAATTTGAAAAGGGGGAAAGATTTCCAAGCTCATTTAGGAGGCCAGAATTATTTCAACACAAAAGCCAGACAAAGACACAACAGGAAGAAATGAACAAAACACTAGAGAAAAAAATCATCAACAAACAGTAATAAATGAAATTCAAAAGCACGTCAAAAGAATTATACATAATAATCAATTGAAATTTATTCTTGGAATGAAAAGGTGGTTCAGCATAAGAAAATTAGTCAATAAACTTTGCCACATCAACAGAATAAAGGACAAGGAACACATGATTAACTCTTGATGCATAAAAGATATTTGACATGATTTAACACCCTTGTATGATAAAGACACTTAATAAACTAAGAATAGAAGGCAACTATCCCTAACAAAATAAAGATCATATATGAAAAAATATTACAGCTGATATCATACATTATGATAATAGGCTGAAAGATCCTTTTCTCCTGCATCAGCAAAAGGCCAGGATGTCAGCTCTTACCACTTCTCCCCTATATGCCACTGAAAGTTCAAGCAATCAGATAGAAAAAAAAAAATAAGAAGAGGTCCAAATTACCAAGAAATAATCAATTTATCTCTTTTTACATATGATATTATTTTTTTATGTAGAAAACCCAAAGATACACACACAAACTGTTAGAACTAAAAATTTAATTCAGCAAATTTGCAAGATACGAAATCATTGTGCTGCATCATGCCCCCCAAATCAGTTGCATTTCTATACATTAACAGTCCAAAAGTAGAATTAAAAAAGTAATTCCATTTACAATATTATCTAAAGAATAAAATACTTAGGAAAGAACCTAACCGAGGAAGTGAAAGAATTGTACTTTGAAAACTATAAATCATTGCTGAAAGAACCCAAAGAATACACTGATAAGTCTATTTGCAGGGAAAGAATGGAGATGCAGATGTAGAGAATGGAGGTGTGGACACATAGGGGGAAGGAGAGAGTAGGAGAAATGTAGAAAGTAGCACTGACGTATATAATCTGTCATGTGTAAAATAGGTAGCTAGTGGGAAGCCCAAGAAAGGCAATGTCAAAGAATGTTCAAACGACTGCACAATTGCACGCCTCACACATACTAGTAAAGTAATACTTAAAATTCTCCAAGTCAGGCTTCAACAGTACATGAACCATGAACTTCCAGATTTTCAAGCTGGATTTAGAAAAGGCAGAGGAACCAGAAATCAAATTGTCAACATCCCCTGGATCATCGAAAAAGCAAGAGAGTTCCAGAAAAACATCTACTTTTTCTCTATTGACTATGCCAAAATCTTTGACTGTGTGGACCACAACAAAGTGTGGAAAATTCTAAAAGAGATGGGAATATCAGACCAGCTGACCTTCCTCCTGTGAAATCCGTATACAGGTCAGGAAGCAACAGTTAGAACTGGATATGGAAAAACAGAAAGTCTCCAAATCTGGAAAGGAGTACATCAAGGCTCTGTATTGTCACCCTGCTTGTTTAACTTATATGCAGAGTAAATCATGAGAAATGCCAGGCTGCAAGAAATACAAGCTGGAATCAAGATTGCTGGGAGAAATATCAGTAAGTTCAGATACACAGATGACACCACCCTTATAGCAGAAAGCAAAGAAGAACTAAAGAGCCTCTTGATGAAAGTGAAAGAGGAGAGTGAAAAAGTTGGCTTAAAACTCAACATTCAGAAAACTAAGATCATGGCATCCGGTCCCATCACTTCATGGCAAATAGATGGGGAATCAATGGAAACAATGAGAGATATTATTTTGTGGGATTCCCAAATAACTGCAGATGATGACTGCAGCCATGAAATTAAAAGACACTTGCTCCTTGTAAGAAAATCTATAACCAA
The DNA here is from genome assembly GCA_007570785.1 of Antilocapra americana. NCBI lineage: Eukaryota > Metazoa > Chordata > Mammalia > Artiodactyla > Antilocapridae > Antilocapra > Antilocapra americana. The sequence goes on from ML661897.1 coordinate 13,073,111, forward strand.
CCTGGACAGCATATTAAAAAGCAGAGACATTACTTTACCAACAAAGGTCCATCTTGTCAAAGCTATGGTTTCTCCATTAGTCATGTATGGATGGGGAGAAGGCAATGGCAACCCACTCCAGTACTCTTGCCTGGAAAATCTCATGGACAGAGGAGCCTGGTAGGCTGCATTTCATAAGGTCGCTAACAGTTAGACATGACTGAATGACTTCACTTTCACTTTTCACTTTCATGCATTGGAGAAGGAAATGGCAACCCACTCCAGTGTTCTTGCCTGGAGAATCCCAGGGATGGGGAAGCCTGGTGGGCTGCCATCTATGGGGTCCCACAGAAATGGACACGATTTAAGTGACTTAGCAGCAGCATGTATGCATGTGAGAGTTAGACTATAAAGAAAGATGAGCGCAGAAGAATTGATGCTTTTGAACTGTGGTGCTGGAGAAGACTCTTGAGAGTCCCTTGGACTGCAAGGAGATCCAACCAGTCCATCCTAAAGGAAATCAGTCTTAAATATTCATTGGAGGGACTGGTGCTGAAGCTGAAACGCCAATACTTTGGCCACCTGGTGTGAAGAACTGACTCATTGTAAAAGACCATGATGCTAGGAAAGATTAAAGGCAGGAGGAGAAGGGGACAACAGAGTATGAGATTGTTGGATGATATCACTGACTCAGTGGACATGAGTTTGAGCCAGCTCCAGGAGATGGTGAAAGACAGGGAAGGCTGGCATGCTTCAGTCCACGGGGTCACAAAGAGTAGGGCACTGCTAAACAATAACAACAGTCACTATAGAAAACAATATGAAGTTCCCTAAAAAAATTAAAAGTTACCATATATTCTAGCATTCCCACTTCTGCATATATACTCAAAATATTTGAAATCAAGATTTCCAAGAGATATTTGCACACCCATTTTCATTATCGCATTGTCCATAGTTTTCGTAAGGAGTAACCAACCCAAATGCCCACCAGGGTATGAATAGAGAGAGAAAATGTGCTAGATACATATGATGGAATATTTTCAGCCCTAAAAATGAAGGAAATCTTGTCACATTTTGCCACATGGATGAACTTTGAGGACATTATGTTAAGTGAAGTGAACAAGTTGAATTGCATAATTTCATGTATATAATGTATCTAAAATAGCCAAGCTTATAGAAACACAAGATAAAGTGATAGTTACCAGGAGCTTTGGAGAAAAATATAAGGGGAGTTTTTGTCAGTGGGCATAGAGTTTTATAAGATGAAAAACATGTGCTAGAGATTTGTTATGTAACAGTATAAATATGCTTAGAACCACTTAACTGTGCCCTAAAAATAGTTACGATTATAAATTTTATCTTATGTGTTTTTCACTACAATTGAAAAATGAGTCACAAATCTGAAAAAAAAGGAGTATTCACTAGTTCTGCTTCATTGTTAGCTCAAAGAAAAATACTTGACATTTGAGATATTTTTTCCCTTTTTGGAAGAGATGTGGGTATTCAGAATTCAAAAACAAAAACACAAATATCATTTGTGGAATTATATAAAAGGTATGTTCTCTCATGTTTTATATGTAGAAGTGAAGAGGGTGAATATGTTGTTTTCTGTTTTAATTTCTATTGTTAGATGTATATAAGAAATCAAATCTTATCATCAGTACTTAAAGATCATCTTATTTGACTTCTAAAGCAATTGAAAAATATCTACAAATTCTGATAATTGTGCAATTTTTATTGCATTCACTTCATTGTAACTAATTTCTTTTGGAACTGGTCTAATGGTTGAAGTTTTTTAAATGTTTGATATTCAATATTTACCTATCTTTCTATCCATTGGTTCTAATTCTTCATAATTACATAATGAAAGTTTAATCTCCATGTTATGATAATATTTCAAATGTGTAAAGGTAGACTATACATCCTGTCTACCCCAAACCAACACTTATTTAACCTCAGGAATACACTGACTCACTGACTGGCATACACTGGCATCACTGACTCGATGGTCATGAGTTTGAGCAAGCTCCAGGAGTTGGTGATGGACCTGGTATGCTGCAGTCCATGGGGTCGCAAAGAGTCAGACACAACTGAGTAACTGAACTGAACTGATATGCTGAGGCTCCTTATTTACATAATGTCCACATATTTTGTCTTATCAGCTGAATCCTCTTTTTGTAACTGTCCAGTTTGTTAAATTAAGAGTGCTATTACTCCTAAAGAAGACTGTTGCCTTAACTTTCCCTTGGCCTGTAGGACTACACCAGGCTGCCCCTCCATTTCAGTTCCGGGGTCACCATAATCAGCTGGCCAGTGTCACGGGTCTCCATGAGTCAGACTTTCTGATTACAATTTTGGCTTCATTGTTCGTTATAGCTACTGGCTCATCTTGTCTTTGGGGACTAAGTGTGGGTCCCTGTTTCCCAGGAATTCCATCATCCTCACTGAGATTTGGGAAATCCAGTTTGATAGCAGCAGTTCCCAATGTGATTTTCTACAGATATGAGCCACCATAAAGCTTTTCAAGGATGGTGGACTTCCCTCTCAAGTCATGACAAAGGATTCTCTGGATTCTGGAGACACAAATTTTAACCTGTACAAAATCTCATTAACAATGCAGATTCCTAACTTGAATCTTAAAGATAACAAGTCAGAAGTGGGGAGGAAAACCACTCTGGAATCTCCCCAAGTGATTCTAATACACATCTACTGTGACCTGCCTCCCATTTTTTGTCTCATTTCAATATAACAGCAAGCATGGACCCATGGATAAGTGATTCCTTAGAATGCTGGTGGCCATTGACATCTTCCAGAGCACCTTCCCTATTGCAAATTGTTACCTACCACTTTCTGAGGTAACCACAGTCTAGAACTATGTCTGCTGCTTTTGTAAAATATAATTTTACTATAAAATGTTTTTAAAATCTTAAGTAAACTTTTTTTCAGTGATTGTTTTATTTATCATTATACACATGGGTATAATCTTGTGGAACTAGCCCACGCAAACTATATTGCTGAGATTGATCCATATGGTTTGATGTACTTGTTTTGACTGGTACATAATGTTCTTTTATGTGAATACATCACAGTTAATTTACCCATTCTTTAGTGATAGACATTTTGATTGTTTACAAGATCTTTCTAATAAAAGCAGGACTGTATCAAACTTTTAAATACATGATTTCTGTTGAGCATTTATAAGAGTTTTCTTGGGTATGTTCCCAGAAATGGAACTTTCTAGTCATAGTTCAATCCAGTTCAGTTCAGTCGCTCAGTCATATCTGACTTCTTGCGACCCCATGAACAGGGTCTTGGCCTTGCATGCCAGGCCTCCGTGTCTATCACCAACTCCCGGAGTCCACCCAAACCCATGGCCATTGAATCAGTGATGCCATACAGCTGTTTCATCCTCTGTCGTCCCCTTCTCCTCCTGCCCTCAATCTTTCCCAGCATCAGAGTCTTTCCCAATGAGTCAGCTCTTCTCATCAGGTGGCCAAAGTACTAGAGTTTCAGCTTCAACATAAGTCCTTCCGATGAACACCCAGGACTGATCTCCTTTAGGATGGACTGATTGGATCTCCTTGTAGTCCAAGGGACTCTCAAGAGTCTCCTCCAAGATATGCAAATATTCAACTTTATAACATAATTCCAAATTGTTTCCTAAAGTCATACCAGCTTACATTTCTACCTATAATGAATAAGAGATTCTTCACTTATATCATTTACAAATCTTAGTATTTGAAAGTTTCTTCAGTTCAGGAAAGTTCGGTTGCTCAGTCATGTCTGACTCTTTGCAATCCCATGAACCACAGCACACCAGACCTCCCTGTCCATTACCGACTCCCGGAACCTACCCAAACTCATGTCCATTGAGTCGGTGATGCCATCCAACCATCTCATCCTCTGTCGTCCCCTTCTCCTCCCGCCCTCAATCTTTCCCAGCATCAGGATCTTTTCAAATGAGTCAGCTCTTCACTGATAGCCAGGACTGATCTCCTTTAGGACTGACTGGTTGGATCTTCTTGCAGTCCAAGGGACTCTCAAGAGTCTTCTCCAACACCACAGTTCAAAAGCATCAATTCTTTGGCGCTCAGCTTTCTTTATTGTCTAACTCTCACATCCATCCATGGCTACTGGAAAAACATAGTTTTGACTAGATGGACCTTTGCTGAAGTAATGTCTCTGCTTTTTAATATGTTGCCTAGGTTGGTCATAGGTTTTCTTCCAAGGAGCAAGTGTCTTTTAATTTCATGGCTGCAGTCATCATCTGCAGTTATTTGGGAGTCCTCCCAATATAGTCTCTCACTGTTTCCATTGTTTCCCCATCTATTTCCCATGAAGTGATGGGACCAGATGCCATGATCTTCGTTTTCTGAATGCTGAGTTTTAAGCCAACTTTTTCACTCTCCTCTTTCACTTTCAAGTGGCTCTTTAGTTCTTCTTCACTTTCTGCCATAAATGTTATATATAACCTTCAAAGTTATACTCTATGATTAATGAATTTAGCACTTCCTTTGTGGACAATATTTTTTCATTGTGAAATAACTCAGTGGAGCTGAAATACCTCGACAGTGCAGAATTTGATGGGAACTACTTCTGCTTTTAATTATTTTGGACAGAAATTGTGAATATTTTAGGCAAATTATTTTCACAGGAGCTACTTTTTCACTATAATTTAAAATGCATGTCATTGACAAATATTTCAAAATGACAATACTTGTCAAATAGCATTCTGTTTTTCTAATATTTTGGAATATTCTGCCAAATTTAGATTCTGAAACATTGTTAGTCATCCTATTTTCATTCAGCATTTTCTTAGATATTCTGCTTTCAAAACTTCTCATTTATTGGACATAAAGTACAAAACTAAATTTAGAATGGTCATGAAAATCAACATTATTATTGATAACATGTTGTACTTCAAAGTTCCAAACATCTAAAATAGGATTTATGATAGATGAAGAGGTTTAAAACACATTCCATTACTCTACGAAAAATTAGATAAAATTTCCACAAAATTTTGTATTTCAATTACTTAGCTGTGTATATTTAAAATATTTGCAAATTTAGCAAACTATATTTATCTTATATGCAGAGTACATCATGTGAAATGCTGTGCTGGTTGAAGCATAAGCTGGAATCAAGATTGTGGCAGAATTATCAATAACTTCAGATATGCAAATGATACCACCCTTATGGCAGAAAAAAAGAACTAAAGAGTCTCTTGATGAAAGTGAAAAAGGAGAGTGAAAAAGTTGGCTTAAAATTCAACATTCAGAAAACGAAGATCATGGCATCTGGTCCCATCATTTCATGGCAAATTGATGGGGAAACAGTGAGAGAATATTTTGGGGGGCTCCCAGATCACTGCAGATGGTGATTGCTGCCATGAAATTAAAAGATGCTTGCTCTTTGGAAGAAAAGTTATGACCAACCTAGATAGTTTACTAAAAAGCAGAGACCTTACTTTACCAACAAAGGTCTTTCTAGGCAAAGCTATTGTTTCTCCATTAGTCATGCATGGTTGTGAGAAATCGACTATAGAGAAAGCTGAGTGCCAAAGAATTGATGCTTTTGAAAGGTGATGTTGGAGAACTCTTGAGAGTCCTTAGGACTTCAAGGAGATCCAACAAGTCCATCCTAAAGGAAATCGGTCTTGAATATTCATTGGAAGGACTGATGCTGAAGTTGAAACTCCCATACCTGATGCAAAGAACCGATTCATTTGAAAAGATCCTGATGCAGGGAATGAATGATTGAAAGTGGGAGGAGAAGGGGATGACAGAAGATGAGATGGTTGGATGCCATCACCGACACGATGGACATGATTTTGAATAAGCTTGGGAGTTGGTGATAGACAGGGAAGCCTGGTGTGCTGCAGTCTGTGGGGTCACAAAGAGTCAGACTTGACTGAACGACTGAACTGAAATGATTATTATTCCAATTGGAAGGACAATGCAGTTTATTTGGACAAGACTATGAATTATCTTTGTGCTCCAATTAATTTTTAGTATATTTCCACTCACAGGTTTTTTTAACTTATGAAGTAAAGTTTTTTGTTATCATGAACTTTGGCACCACTAAAATTTTTATTGTAATTACAAATACAAATACTTCTATCTTCCTGGCTGAACATTTAAGTTGAAATCCTGGTAACATTCACATATCAGATACTTCACCTTCAAGAGACTAAGATTCCAAAGGCCTACATTAATTATGTGAATGAATGAAAAGATCAAATCAGTATGGGAATTAAATAATTTTCTGTTTCAAGTCAAATCATTAAAGGAAATCTGATATCATTTACTTATTTTCTATGCTTATCTGCTAACTGAAGCCCAATAATGAAAAATTAAATAGCAATCAAGCTAAGGAGGAAGAAAAAATAATTTTATTTCAGCTAAACTGAAGATTATAACTCAGGAGATAGACCTCCAGAAGCTCTGAGAACTATTCTATGGATCAAGAGTAAGAGATGCCCCATTATATGTTCTTGAGTACTTCCCAGGTGCCTCAGTGGTAAAGAACCCACCTGCCAATGCAGGAGATAGGGGTTTGATCCCCGGGTTGAAAAGATCCCCTGGAAGAGGAAATGGCAAACCACTCCTGTATTCTTGCCTGGAAAATTCCATGGACAGCAGAGTTGGACCTGCTGCAGTCCATGGGATCTCAATGAGTAGGACATAACTGGGCACACATTCATGCACATTCCAAGAATTATGTATCATAACTAATACATAAAGATCATCCAAGATGTTTTGGTCAGGTTTGCAAGTACAGAGTGAGTTTTCATGTCATTGTTATCCCAAGTAGGGATGAAAAAGAAAATATTAACCTTAAAACTACAATTATGATCTGAGGAAAGGGATTGTTCTTTGTAAAAATTAATTATAGTCTCCTGCTTTGAGGTCTGGTTAATGTACAATGAAGATGCACGTTGCACATCAGGAAAGACCTGTCACAAGTGGAGATGTGTTGAGACATTATTACTTGTTTTTATAATTCTAACTTAGTTCGATCATCCTGCCATAGAGAAATTTATAACTATTCCTCAATAACTATTGCCTCATTTTTTATATATGCCAAGAAAAAATGAAATTCAAAGTGGAAAGAGTTATTTGATCTAAATGAAAATTCTTCTTTCACAGCATGTGATGAAAACACATTTTCTCAAGATGTGTTCAGTTTCTACTTTTAGGCATAGTCTTCTCATGATAACTGCTTACCTGATTCTCATGTTGTCACTTATCATTTCCATGCCTTCACTACAGTGTCCATTGTAGATGATCAATGCTAACAAACATTGATTTTGAGAAATAACAATTTCTGTTTATAACTTTAGTTAAACATGAACTTTTAAACTTTGTAGTTCATTGCTGCAAAATAATTGCAAACAAAATAATTAACTATAAAACTAAAGTGTAGCTAAACAATACAATAAATAGATTTTCATGTATTAAAAATGAAAAATATTGTAACCAGAATGTTCAGACTATATACATGCCATAGAAGGATTGGTCATACATATTTGTCATACCTATTTCATGTATAAAATAAACTGTAATTTCCCATGTTTAATCGTTGACCCCATTGACAGGTAGCCTTGTGGCCGTAGCACAGCTAGTTGTTGCTGTGGTTCAGCTACTAAATCATGTTAGATTCTTTTGTGACCCTATGGACTGTACCCACCAAGCTCCTCTGTTCATAGAATTCCCAGGCAAGAAAATGCTGGAGTGGGTTGCCATTTCCTTCTCCAAGGGATCTTCCTGACCCAGGATTCAAACCCACGTCTCTTGCTTGGCAGGTAGGCTCTTTACCACTGAGCCACCAGAGAAGGCAGTACCACAGCTAGCTCATATACCAAATGCATGGGAGTATCTCTTCCATGATCAGAAGACCTTAGCTGACCCTATTGCTTGTGTCAGGCACACTTCAATTTATCAGAAAACAATGCATGTTGTTTCTCTGAAGGAGGAATTAGTCATGCGTATCTAGAAAGACTGTCAGAGAAGCAAGTTATCACAGATCATATTTCAGATTTAAACACATGTTAAAAATGAGAATTCTGTTCAGTTGCACACACTGCTAGGTGAGATCATGGAAGCAGATAGAAAAGCAAAGTAATGGTTTGCCAAATTTATGCTAAATTAACAGAATTTAACTTATCATAACTAAATTTAATTACAATTAATAATCTGAGACACAAGCTAAATGGAAGGTGACCCTAGAGAGCTGAGGGGAACTAGGTCTATCTTAGATAAGTCAGGTATACAATAGTACAAGTTTTGTACATATTTTCAAAGAAGTAACTTTTTACTTTGATGATTCTGTTCAAACATGTTGTTTCCATGCTTTTTGTCTTCTTTATACTTTCTTAGGAATTGTTTATTAAGGGTCTAAATTTCACTGAAAACCCTACACTACTGTCTTCATAAGTTTTACTCAACCCAGCTAGTTTTGATAAACTCAATTTGGTTATCACAAGTGCCTGGAGTGAGCAATCACACTAGTGATTATTTCTAACTTTGGAGAAAAAAAAATCATGCGAGGCTGGCAATGATTTAACTAGGTATTGAGCAGAGTTAGCATTTAAAATATATTATACATAAAAACTTATTTAAGATGTATTATATTGTAAAACAAAGGCATAAATTACACCTCCTTGGCACATATAGGAAGTACATATGCAATCCAGGTAGAATTATGTGACTAGTGTCAGCTCACAATTATCAAAGAAGTACAGAAATGCAGATACATTCTGGAAAATATTGGAGGCTAAAAAAAATTTATAAAGCTCTTAGTTGTCATGGAAACAGATAAACTATTGCATCAGCAATTAGAAAAATCAGAAATCGGGCACTTGTATGACCATTGCTTTTTTTATATTTTTTCAAGGGATAGCAGAGAAATTTTTCTAATTAGTTAGTTCACCTGATACCGGAGCCTTATTTAGCAGATAGTTTTGGAGGAAGGTATTAACCAAGATTTTAGGGTACCCAGAAGGAGTAAGCAAGTATAAAGACAGAGACTGGCTTGCTGGTCATGTGCCAGGCTTCCCAGGTGGTGCTAGTAGTAAAGAACCCACCTGCCAATGCGGGAGATAAGAGACACAGCTTCAATCTCTGGATCAAGAAGATGCCCTGGAGAAGGGCATGGAAACCCACTCCCACACCCATTCTTGCCTGGAGAATCCCATGAACAGAGGAACCTGGCAGGCTACAGTGCACAGAATCACAAATAGCCAGACAGGACTGAAGCAACTTGGCATGCACACACAGACAAAGAGTGTGCCTTCCATCCTTGTCTACCATGCTCCTATAAAAATGACAAAAACACTGAGAGGCTCATGACAAAGTTGCGTTGAGGTTCCTGTTTTCATGAATTGCTTACAACTTGCTTACGTGTATCATGGGTGTTGTCACCCCCTCCCTTGCCCTTTGTTCTCACAAACTGTAGCTTTGCTAGTCCACCAATGAGGAAGGTTTAGCGTACTTTTTTCGTATCAGGATCATCTTCAGTACACTCTGAATGATGAGCCACTGCTGATGATCTGCTCCAAAAATGTGTTTAAGAAAGGCATAAAGAAGATAAATAAAATTGACAAACCATTAGCCAGACTCATCAAGAAACAAAGGGAGAAGAACCAAATCAACAGAATTAGAAATGAAAACGGAGAGATCACAACAGAAAACACAGACATACAAAGGATCATAAGAGACTATTATCAGCAACTATATGCAAATAAACTGGACAACCTGGATGAAATGGACAAATTCCTAGAAAAGTACAACTTTCCAAGACTAAACCAGGAAGAGATAGATAATCTTAACAGACCCATCACAAGCACGGAAATCGAAACCGTAATCAGAAATCTTCCAAAAAACAAAAGCCCAGGACCAGATGGCTTCACAGCTGAATTCTACCAAAAATTTAGAGAAGAGCTAACACCTATTCTACTCAAACTCTTCCAGAAAATTGCAGA